>OX459035.1:31875837-33075837 GCA_949775005.1 Orthosia gothica
ATACCAAGTTAATATCGAAAATGGCCGAAACGTAGCAAACATAAACATCAAAAAAGAAAGCACCTGTATAGATATGAAAATATGTAATGATAATGACGTTAGAACCACAGCCAAGATCGCATTGATCCAATTCCAAATAATGTTGCGATTGAAAATAATTTCATCATTGAGAAATCTGTGAGTTTTTTGAAAAATTAAGACAAATTGGATCCAAGTTTTAGTTTTAATGATTCCGTTCACTAAATTTATAACGATACCGAAACAATAAAAGATGCAATTTTAATAAGTTATGTAAACAAAATTTTCTGGACCACTGTTGTTCAAGACTCCCAAATAAGTACAGTATATCAATAAAACGATTAAAATTAGTGTTACAATCGTAGAAACGAAATTGGAGATGAGACTATTTGGAGTTATAGCATTATCTTTCATGCGATATTTTGGGCAAAACGTTATATTTTGCATTATATTCAAAGGCAATAGCGTTGACTGCACATCTTTGTCCATCATATTGTTTAAAATAAAATTTAATGGATATTTTTGTGCAAAAGCACGAATTAAATTCATTTTTAATATATTCCACATTGAATATATTTATTTATCTTTAATGGAGCTCAATATTTTAAAAATTAACATCGAGAGTAGCTTTCTTGTAAGCAAATGATCCAATAAAAATCGACCATAAATATGAATTATTAACAAAACCCATCATGATAATATTTTCCGATAAATAAACTAGCTATAGACTATAGAGTAATAATACTAATAGTATGACTTAACAAGGGTAATAATCATCACAGATCATTTTATTCTCATAAATATCTAATCACATTATTATCTAATCTAATATCCTTAACAGTATATCCTTCTCATATATTTTATATACATATTGTGGCATTATCAAAAAGAAAGAAAACACTTAACGCCGTATTAATACGTATAATTTGTTTTAAAATAAATATACACTTAAAATATATAAAACAATACAAAAAGGATACACATGATTTAAAAACTGCAGATATCGATAACGAATAAGTTATTTCATATAATTAGTAAGAAAAAACTTAGGCAGGAAAATTTTGACTACATTTGAGAGTATTAGTATTAGAGATATTTTGGATCTAAAGCAACTAAAGGCTGTAGGTATATCCCGCACTGGTAGAATCTAGAATAAGATACAGCGTCATGTTTTGGGGTAATAGCTAGTTATAACTGTCAGAAGGCATTAATTAGTCTTACAGAAACGTGTCATAAGGACTATAGTCAGGATTTCACAAAGATACTCAGACAGAGAGCACTTTAAAGAACTGAAAATATTGACAGTACCAAGCCTATACATATTAGTAGTCCTATCAGTCACAAGGGGTCACGCGCTCTGTCCGTACGGGAAAGCCGGAGACCGGCTTCTAATAACTGATATTTACAGACAAAGAAAAATGAATAATAAATGTAACAAGAAGAGTCTGACATGTCAGAGAAA
This sequence comes from Orthosia gothica, assembly GCA_949775005.1. Classification (NCBI taxonomy): domain Eukaryota; kingdom Metazoa; phylum Arthropoda; class Insecta; order Lepidoptera; family Noctuidae; genus Orthosia; species Orthosia gothica. The sequence goes on from OX459035.1 coordinate 31,877,318, forward strand.
GCGAAACTCGAATGTACGGCGAACCGCACTTCATAACTATAATATTTATAGCCAAATCATCATTATACGTGCTTACGTCAAGTGACCCAAATAATAATTAACTTCAGTACGTGATCGGTTAGCATTAAGTGCCGTCGCGCGTGCTCCCTCGTTACGTATAGCTCAGTCGAGCTAACGTTAGCTACGTTAATAAAATCAAGATAAAATAAGGGTTATAAAAATCAAAGCTATGAAAATTAAAAAGGATATTGAGTATAAAACTATGGGCCGGCTTCGCACGACGTGGGCAGCTAACCAGGCAGCAGGTCGGGCAGGAGGGCGTGGTATGCCCGAGGTAGGCAGATGAGCAGGCACCACGAAGGACAAGCAGGCAATCTGGCAGGTAGGTAGTAAAGTAAAAAGCAGGACGGATAGGTAGGCACACGGGTAGGTGGTCAAGGCAGCAAGAAGTGACAAGGAATCAGGGCTGTGGCGGTATACGCCGTAGATACGAAGGTATACGACAGGCAGGAATCAGACAAATGATACACACAATATATTCAACTGGAGCACTTCAGATAGTAATACTCTTACACAAAACTGGAAATTCACCGTGTTGAGAGTTTTCAGGATAGAAAATACACTTGGTATTCAGTACTCAATAGTTAACCGACTTTCGGCGTTCAGTCCAGATTCAAAACTAAAAAGCTATCGCCTGGTTTTTTTTCTCGGTCTGTCATCCCTTCTAAATTTCAAATTCAAAAATCTATAAAAAAATCAAGACCAGAACTAATAAAAACGGCTTTACTGAGGCGGGGCAGTCTACGCTGCAATAATGTACAACTAGCTTAAGGAAAGGTTTAGGTAGTCCATGGTACCTATTGTAGCGTTATAAAATAAAAATAAAACTTTTTTAACGCAACGATAACGTATAATTTTAAAAATAAATACACCGAAAATAAAAAAAATTAAAAGGCAAAACACATTCTTTTTAAAAAAGGAAGAACCGCAATAGTCAATATAGTATTAATTATTTTTAAATATTAAGTAAACATAAAACTTAAAAGTGGAATTTAGAAATGGTTTAAAGGAAAAAGATGAATTCACGTGCCTAATCTTCAACGCAGTTGCAACCGGTTTAATGATGGCATAAGCATACAAGTTAAGTACGATACCATAACATGATATAAGTAAGGTAATAAAAATTTCAACTACGGAAACTTAAAAGGTAAGCTAAGTTAAAAAACTAAAAGAAAGAAAATTAAAAGAATGATAACAGCTATTCATCGGGAATCCCCGCTGGTAAAAGCGTCTTTGGTAGTTCCTCTCCAAACACAATAAAATATGTACGGAACCCGTTCAAAGATGTTCAGAATCCCGAAGACTGCAGCTACTCCAGGGGTCATTCGTTCTGTCCCGGGGGTAGAAAGCCGAAGTCGGCTCAACTGATATCTACAGACAAGGAAATGGACCATCAAAATTACGGAACCAAAAGGGTCTGAAATACCAGAAGAAATCGACATTCTAAAGAACAATTAGGACGAAGAGTCACATTACTTACCAGTTTTGATTCATGACGCATAAACTCATGTCAGCGACAAGATTTCTTATGATTAGCTTGTCACCAGTCTTGGCAGGACCGACCAGTCCTCCAGTGTGTCGCTCGGCAACTATAAGGCATGCCCTGGTAGCGAAATAATAGTTGGTATCTACCAAAGACGATAAAATATGTACGGAACCCGTTCAAAGATGTTCAGAATCCCGAAGACTGCAGCTACTCCAGAGGTCATTCGTTCTGTCCCGGGGGTAGAAAGCCGAAGTCGGCTCAACTGATATCTACAGACAAGGAAACGGACCATCAAAATTATGGAACCAAAAGGGTCTGAAATACCAGAAGAAATCGACATTCTAAAGAACAATTAGGAAGAAGTATCACATTACTTACCAGTTTTGATTCATGACGCATAAACTCATGTCAGCGACAAGATTTCTTATGATTAGCTTGTCACCAGTCTTGGCAGGACCGACCAGTCCTCCAGTGTGTCGCTCGGCAACTATAAGGCATGCCCTGGTAGCGAAATGATAGTTGGTATCTCTGACAGAGCTCAGTTGCAGAGACATGCGGTCCGCGAGCTCCGGCGTGCTCGTGGACTTGTAAATCACGTACCCTTGGCCTAACGACAAGGAATGTGCCATCCCCGCACAAGAATTGATATATCCATGGTCATAATGTTACAGGACATTTTAAGCAGTTACTATACAAATACCAATAATAAATTTAGTAGAAGATTTCAAAGCCAAACATTTTCTATAAAATCCCATCTGTCACTAACAGAAAAATTGTCTTCTGTTTTCTTGACAAACGAAATATGGAAATGTTAATAAATGTAACCTGCCTGCTTTGACAAATTAAAAAAAGGGCTAAAGCAAAGCGTCTTGTAGCGATCACGCTACACTATGTTATATCTATGGCTTAAGAAAATGAAATAGACAGACAGACGTCATATCAGATGAAAATGTCAGAGTATGAAAAATTAATGATTTTGCAAATAAGCAATATAAATTAAGTTGAAGAATACAAATCAATCAGAGATAACTAAAATATGCTTTTCAGGTAATAAAATATCAAAGAATACATAAAATCGAGTTACAAAAATTGATACAATATTTAAAGATATGATGTTGTGGTTTGTATAGTGTGTTATAAAACGTAAATAGACTTAAAGATGTGGAATAAACACCACAATGGTTCACAAGCAAACGGCGAATATCAAAGCCTTTAAGAGGGCCATCACAAACTTGACTTGATCTGGAAGACCTTAATGAAAAGTGGGAATGGTAGAGTGGTAGAGGACGCCCTTAAAATATTACAGTCTAAATGGAAGCAGGTTGATGAGCTACACTGGGAAATTGCAGTGAACTGTGTGGCGCAGATGAAGAGTATGACATCATATACAGCAACAATGAGAAATCGTTCATCAATCTCAAAAGAACAATCAACAAGAGACTCTGGTCTGGGCTTTTAAACCATCGTTACAACAACATAAAGCTTATTGTTAACTCTATTGTCAACACTTTACTCGGTTTTCCTAATATGCAACAGCAATCGTGGACTCAAATCAAAAAATTGCATGACCTCACCCTAGAAAGCTTACACGGTATAAAAAATCTTGGTGTCGACATCAACACATGCGATCCACTACTTGTGAACTTATTGTCACAAAAATTGGATCAAGAAACATTTGGAGATTACATAGATTCCTTGAAAAACGTACTTGAGCTGCCAGTACTACAAGAGTTTATCGACTTCCTAGAGAGCAAGTTTACAAATCTAGAATCTTCGCGTAGAAAACATGAAAGTTTTACACAAAAGGCCAATCAAGATAATATAATAACTTCGGGTTACAAAAATCATCAAACAGGCTAAAACAATCAGCATAGCAACAGCAGCAAAACATTCTCCAAAGCGTTACACGTGTCGATGCCGTATAAGTGTCCACTTTGCGGTTATCAGCACGGCCTTTAAAATTGCAAAAGGTTTTTAGAATAGAGCAGCGAAAACAAGCTAAAAACAGTTTCGCAATTGAAAGTATGCATAAATTGCTTATTCGATCATAATGGTAAACAATGCATTTCGACCAAACGGTGTCGTAATTGCATTGGAACGCACAATTCAATTATGCATGATGCTTGCACAAAATCAAGATCGCTAACTACTAACAGTGCGGCCGTTAACAACCAACAGCGAATTAATGAAAAACCAATAGTGTCAGTTTCATCACATGTCACTGGGAAAAATTAACAGCCAATGAATTGATGGTAGCCTACCTTAATCAAGGTTGAAGCCATTGATGGGTCCCATCAAATCTTTAGAGCCTTGATAGATCCGGGTTCACAAGTGTCCCTAATCAGAGAAGTGGCAGTGAAAAGGTTACGATTACAAAAATTGCGCTGCAAAGGAATCGTAATGGGCATAGGAGAACAGCATAAGAAATGTAAAGGTAAACTAACTATTCACTGCTCATCAATCCACAAAAACTTTTCATTCAGTACAGACGTGCTAATAATGGACAATATACTTGGGAACTTACCTATCAACTTATCTATTTGATCGACCTAATTGGTGTCACATAGAAAATATAAAGCTAGCAGATCCCGAATTCAACTCAAGCAGGCCGGTGGACTTATTACTTAATGCCAACGTCCATGGCTTAATATTAGTATCGGGATTGATCAGAGGAGAAAATCCTTCCCATCCGGTAATCCAACAAACTCAACTGGGATGGATCATATACGGAGATGGTGAAGAAACGACGTCATATCGATGCAATGTTGTACTGAGCAACACCCAAGACATTCAACGGTTTTGGGAGATTGAAGACATCAGCGAAGTAGTAAGTGTAGTAGTAAGTCATCAGCAAGTGTAGTCAGAGGATCAGGAATGTGTTGACTATTATCTAGCAACAACAAAACGACTTGCAGATGGGCGTTACGTTAGGGAAAATAACAACAACAACCAAACAATATCGTGCTACCTGCTACACCACGCTGTACAACGAGCCGAGTCAACAACAACAAAACTTCGGGTCGTATTCAACGCGTCGGCCAGGACGTCTAGCGGGAATAGTGTCAACTACCTAATGTTTTTCAAGAAGTTTTAACTGTACGCCAACTCTTTATTTACAATACTATTTTGCGCAAACACTCTCACCTTACCTATAACCCTAACTTATTCAAGGATAATCGACGTAAGCATGCGGTCTGTCCTACAATTAGCTTTCATACATTTTGCGCCCGTCGACATTTTGGTTTCCTCGGTAATTAACTGTACAACAAAATTAACGAAGTCTTATCAATGTATACCCTTCTTAAACAGCTTTGCAAAATTTATCTCTCAGTCTGGTTACCCCTTGGGTTGGATTACGTTGCCACAGAGCAGTTGCTCATTGTTCCCTCGTAGAATGTTTGTATCTAACCATCATGCCTAAGTAGCCACCATACATGCGCTCACTCACGCTAACACCATACAAACTTTCTTTTGAATGCACACTCTCACAAGCATCACTTGTTATTCGATAATGATGCCTACCAAAATTGTTTTTTATTTTCTGTTTGTTTATTCTTTTGGAATTAAATGTTTCCCTTTTTATATTTTCTCGTAGTTGTGTTGGATTAACAATATTATTATCTCCTGATAAAAGTATAGCAATAATTGACATGGACGCTGATTCGGGGTGACAGCCTGGTGATCCGTCACATAGGGTAGTCTAGTATGGACTCCAGTCTCTTACGAAGGGTAATATTTTTATGCTTTTTTTTTGTTGGTATTAAATATAATTATGTTATGTGAACCTTTGTGAAGAGTTAACTAAAGGATTTATTATTATTATTATTTATTAATGTTTAAAGGTCCCAATTTACAGCAAGACCTTCAAAAACTGATCATCAAATGGCGACAATATCGTTACGAATTTATAACCAATATCGAAAAATTGTACCGACAAATAATGGTGAATGAAGCAGATCGTCGATATTAACAGATAGTGTGGAGAGATTCGCCACACAAAACAATTGAAACATATCAACTAGCAACAGTAACTTATGGAACAAAATCGGCTCCCTTCTTAGCAATGATGACCTTGCGACAGTTAGCAAAGGATGAGGAGCAGAAATATCCGTAAGCTTCCAAGGTCTTAACAGATTAATTCTACGTAGATGACCTGATTCATGGAAGTCATTCAACACAGGATGGTAACACAGACTTATAACAGATCTTAACAATTTATTAAGGTCAGCATGTTTCCAATTACGAAAATGGTCAGCAAACAATTCGGAACTCTTGGCAAACATTGATAAAAATCAGAGCGAAAGAGAAATTATATTTAATTTCAAAATAGAAAACCCATCAAAACATTAGGATTACGGTGGAATGCTACAGATGATCAGTTTACTTTCAAATATAATTCAGCAAAATAGAACATAACATTGACGAAGCGAATGCTTTTGGCCGAGATATCTAAACCCTATATATTTGACCCCTTAGGGTGTATACCAACGGTGACAACAAAATTACAAATTCTATTCCAGAAACTATGGATAAATAACCTGGACTGGGATGAAGAAGTCCCAGAAAACATTAAAAACAAATGGAATACGTTACAAACAGATACAGTAAACATCAATGAATATAAAATACCACGATGGATCGAGTATCAACCTCATGACACAATCGAACTGCACGGCTACTGCGATGCGTCGAAAAAAGCGTACGCTGCAGTTATTCATGTGCGTATCAAAAAACATAACAAATCTTCAGTAGTATTAGTCGTGGCTAAATCTTGACTAGTTCCAGTTTTGAAAAGTGTGACTTTACCGAAATTGGAGTTTATTTACTTAACAAAGTCATCAGCTCTTTATGAGACCACAAAATGCGCATATTTGGATGGACAGACTCGATGGTTGTCTTGGGCTGGTTGCAAGGCGATCCCGGACGCTGGAAACCGTTCGTAGCAAACAGAACGAAAAGCATTACTGAAGTAATAAAACTAGACTGCTGGGAATATGTCAAGTCAGAAGAGAATCCAGTGGACGCAGCAAGCAGGAGAATTTTGCCATCTCAATTAAAACATCATAGTCTGTGGTGGCAAGGACCTAGTACTTTGAAAACATTCGATGCAAATTTGGATTTATCAAAACCAATCCTTTTTCAAACAACAGAACAAGAACTTAAAACGAAATATAGTCAAAGTCACAAAACAAATGCTTTGATAACTTAGCATCAAAATACAAATTCAGAGAGCATCAGTATGAAACTATTGGATAAATACAGCTCCTTTACTAAAATTGACACAGTACTTGCATGGTTATTACGCGCTACAAAAACAATGCAATTACATAACAACGCTACGTCAATGAAACACAGCTAATTGCCGTCGTATTTCACATTATTATAAATACAAAATGCCAAATCGTTAAAAAAATAATATAAATGATGTACATGTTTGACTATAAATTAGTCAAACATGTACATCATCATCATCATTTCAACCGAAAGACGTCCACTGCTGGACTTAGGCCTTCCCCAGGCGTCGCCACATTGACTGATCCCGTGCGTTTCGCATCCAGCGCCTTCCCACAACCTTAACCAGGTCATCGGTCCACCTAGTGAGAGGCCTTCCAACGTATCGTCTTCCGGTTCGCGGTCACTATTCCAGAACTTTTTGGCCCCATCGGCCATCCGTACTACGAGCAATGTGCCCTGCCCCACTGCCACTTAAGTTTGGCAATTCTTCGGGCTATGTCGGTAACTTTGGTTGTCCTGCGGATATCATCATTTCTGACGTGATCACGCAAGGAAATGCCGAGCATAGCCATCTCCATTGCCCTTTCGGTGACTAAGCTTTATGATAAGGCCCATTGTGAGCGAACACGTCTCGGTCCCATAGGTGATCACTGGCAACACTCACTGGTCATAGACTTTTGTCTTGAGACACTGCGGTAAATTGGACGAGAAGATACCACGCAACTTCCCGAACGCCGCCCACCCGAGTCAGATTCGACGTTTGACCTCTTTCTCGAAGTTGAACCTACCAAACTGGACCTTTTGTCCCAGGTAAACATAATCGTCTACAACATCGAGTGTAGAGTCTCCGATCTTAATAGGAGTGGGTGTTACATGGGCATTCACCATGACCATGGTTTTTTCCCTGTTCATTTTAAGACCCACTCTTTCGGAAGCTCTACTGAGGTCAACGAGCATTTTACTGAGGCTCTCCATGACCACTATGTCTTCGGCAAACTGAAAGTGAGTGGTGTACATTAACGTTGATGCCAAGCCCCCTCCAGTCCAGAACCTTGAAGACGTCCTCCAGCGCAGCAATGAACAGTTTCGGAGAAATGACGTCTCCCTGTCTCACGTCGCACTGGAGAAGGATTGGTTTCGAGGTCTGATCCTGAAGACGTACTGACATGATGGTGTTGTTGAACAGACACTTCAACACCTCAATGTACCGGTAGTCGGTCTGGCACCGTTGGAGAGACTGCAGTACAGCCCAAGTCTCGATCGAATCAAAGGCTTTCTCGTAGTCCTCAAACGCTAAACAGAGAGGCAGGTTATACTCTTCGGTCTCCTGTATAACCTGCCGCAGCGTATGTATATGGTCTACGGTGCTAAAGCCTTTTCGGAATCCGGCTTGTTCGGGAGGCTGGAAATCGTCAAACTTGCGCGTGAGACGATTCGTGATGACTCTTGAAAACAACTTGTAGACATGGCTAAGAAGTGAGATGGGCCTATAGTTCTTCAGCCGGGCATTCAAAATCAAAATCAATTTTTTTATTTCATATAGGCCTACATGGGCACTTATAAAACGTCGACAATGTGCACGGTTCGGGTTGGTCGTTTCCTATGGAGAAGAACCGGCAAGAAACTCCATGGTTACTTTTTTTTTTAAATGGTTTGGTTTTACAATATTTCCTTGTTACAGCATTAGTACTTAGATATGTGGGGACAACGTAGGCCCGACAATAAGTTGTAAGAAAACAAAAAAAAAAGATTATATATTATTTAAACAAAAGAAAATAAAACGAGTTAAAAAGTTAACAAACATCTAGAAGGCCTACAATGTTCACACATTTACAAAATAATCGGTAAAGGAATACAAAAGTAAAATAAAAAAAAGACTAAATCTAACATGTGGCACAAATATTGTTATCAGTGCTGTAACTATTCTTAGCAAAGGGCTATGAAGATGATTGAAAACCATTGTAAAAAGAATAATCAAAAGAAGGAAAAAAAACAAAGAATTAATGAGATTGAGAATAGTTAGAGACAACCACATATTTGTGCCGTTTATGAGTTACCAGGGAAGCCGCATGCGCAGAAGGAGCTAAAGCCAAAATTTTTATCTTCAACGTAGTTCCTGATTTTATAATATGCTTTTTTAACAAGGACACGTTTGATGTAGTTTTTGAACTTTCCATCGGTCAGTTCTATAACTGACTTTGGCAACTAGTTATAAAAGCGCATTGTCGCCCTTCTTGAAGAAGAGTACCACCACACCCCTGCACCATGCCTGTGGCGTTTTGCCCTGGAGTATGGCGGAATCAAACAGCTTCTGAAGGGCCTTGAGGACCGGTTTCCACCTGCCTTCAGGAGTTCAGCCGTGATTCCGTCATCACCCTGGGCCTTGTTGTTTTTAAGCTGTTTTAGAGCCATCCCACTCTCGTACAAGCTGAGGTCCGGGATATCTTCGGTATAGTGTCGGGTCAATCTAGCTCTTGGGTCGTTTCCTATACTCGCAACGGGTTTGCTGATTGAAGTGTACAACTGCCCATAGAATGTCTCAATCTCCCTTAGAAGCTCCGGTTTGGCGGATACGATCCTGCCATTTTCGGTCTTCAGTTTCGTGGCTCTGCCCAATAGCCAGATCCCTTGAAAAAACCTTGTAGCCTTTATTTCGCTCAATCGCGTCTTTAATACGCTCGGTATTAAAGCGGCGGAGGTCTCTTTTCAAGGATTTAGAGATCTGTCTATTGAGCTGCCGGTATTTGCACGCCTCATCTGAAGACTGCAGGATCATCTTACGCCTCTCTTTGATAAGCTTGAGGGTAGGATCAGAGAGCTTTTTGATTCTATCTGTTCGACGGGTCTTGAAAAACTTAGACCCGACCGTATGGACAGCTTCCACGAACCCGTCACTGTATTTGTCCACAGAGCTACCTAGGCACTCGAAACGATTCTGGAGTTCGAGCTGAAAGCTCTCGGGGTTTTGGACCTGGATCTGTGCTGGACGGAGCGTGGATTTCATCAGTCAAGACCTTTCAAGCTTAATATTAATGTTCAATTTACGTGACTTTCTTTCTTCTTACCATACGGTGATCGCTCCCGGTTTTTACCGAATTGATCACAGAGACATCATTAAACATTTGCTTCTTGGTTGACATGATGAAGTCGATCTCGTTTTTTGTTGCACCATCGAGGCTCAGCCAGGTCTACTTCCTGTGTTCACGCTTTTTGAAGAAGGAGTTCATCATATAGAGGCCTTCCTTCTCCATAAAACTGGCCAATAGGTGACCCCGGTAGTTCCGTTGTCCAACTCCAAATTGCCCCACTTGCAGCTCATCCTCGTCTCGTTTGCCCAGTTTTGCGTTGAAGTCCCCCATGACAACAGTGAAGTGAGTTTTGAAACCATGCATGGCTCTGGAGATATCCTCATACATGGTCTCTACCTCTTTTTTAATAGAGTAACAGAATGTTTGCACGACAATGTCCTGACTTTAAATGTAGATAAGACAAAATATTTAACATTTTCACTGAAAAAGCCGGCGGCACACATTAATAAGTATAAATTAACATCTCATAAGTGTACCGACTACAATAACGATGACTGTGTGTGTCCTTTTTTTCTTTTCTTTTTTTTGCTTGGAGAAATGCTCATGCATACTGCAATACCACTCCTGTGCCGCTTATGGCGGGAACACGGGCACGCGTTAGCACCCAGCGCGAACGCGCCGCGGCTGTCAACCGAGGGTGCCATACACGAAATGGCCCCGCCACCTACCATTTTGCGGCCGCAGAGGATAGGGAGAGCGGCTAACGCTATACCGACACTCCTCTTCCCCTGCGGCCCCACCACGTCCACCATCAGACGGTGGCGACCCCGTCTAGGCCGCGGAAGGTAGGGAGAGCGGCGCATCGCAATACCGGCAATCCTCTCGCGCCGCGGCCTCCAACGGCTGAGGGAGCCGCGATATCGTATGGGACCTGAGGCGCTCCATAAGATATCGCGACCCGCCTCAGTTGCGATGTCGCCTGTTACCAAGCGGCATAGCAACCGACTAGTTGGCCGCTACGTCGTCGGCTTAATCGGCAAAAGCCCTGACGAGCAGCCCCTCCTCGGGTTCCTCTTCGCTTCACCGTGGGTGACCAAGCCACAGTTACTGAGCCCCCCCGCCTCGACAATGCGGGAACCCACCGGGGGGGGACTATGTGTGTCCTGGAATTGAAAGGACGAATGCAATCAAGTATCTAGGAATCATGCTGGATGATAGATTAAATTTCCAGAAACACATTGACATGTTGGCGGCAAGAACAAGGAAACTAATCTATATCTTTAAAAGTTTACGGCACGTAGCTAATAAGGATTTAATACGAACAGTATACCTTGCACTTGCTCAGTCACAGCTTAGTTACTGTATTTCCGCCTGGGGTGGTGCAGCTAAAACCTACTTAATGAAAATCGAAAGGGCTCAAAGAGCTGTCCTAAAGGTCAGCATGTTTCTACCGTTTTTTCACCCAACCGTCGATGTTTATAGGCACAGTAAGGTTCTCACGGTTCGTCAGCTCTATGTTCTGCACACAGTCACTAAACAACATTCTTCGCTGACATATGATCCAAATTTGAATGAGAATCAGCGGAGAAAGGATATTGTCTGCTCAAAACCATCTTTTGAAACCAGCTTTGCACACCGCTTCTTCTGCTATCAGGGTAGCAATCTTTACAATAAAATAAATAGGATCCTGACAATCTACTCTCTTCCAAAAACCAAATTTAAGGCTGTGGTAAGGGACTGGTTGCAGACACTGGACTACATTTCCACGGAGAAACTGCTTTAATGGTGGTCTTTCTCATCGGATAGCTGGGTATAATCTCACACTTAATTCATCACCACCACACACACTTATACACAAACAGACATACAAATATACAGACACACAACTCACACGCATACAACATTCTCACACCACGCACAAGCACATTCATCCCACCACACTCACACTCACTTTGTGCTTTATTAAGTTTGGATATTTGTTTTTTCATTGCTCATTCTGTCTCCATTAACCAAATAGTTATAATTTACGAATTCTGTCAAACATTTTTCTTATTTAAATATTTGTTATGTTACGTTATCCTTATTCGCTCATGGGGTGAGGACCTGGTGATCTGTAATACAGGTTAACACCTATAACAGACACCAGCTCCGCACACTCACTTGACTGCAAAATGTATTCCCCTTAAACTGAATTTATAAATTATGCCATAAGTCATGTTTTTGTGTGGAGAAATAAAGATTATGATTGATTGATTGATTGATTGACATCGTCGTCTGGGTGTGCCGAGTTTGGGACGTAGACCTGTATGACCTTCAGCGAATATCTAGAGGATATTATTCTGAGTATAAAGTACGCCACCTTGGTCGACACACTCGATCTTCACTACGTTGTTCACAAGGGACTTATGGACGATAAACCCGACACCACCCTGGGACTGCCGGTCAACCTCTCGGAAATAGAGCAGATTATGTAACCCTATAATACTCCATCGCAACCTGCTCAATTCCTCTTCGAGCTCGGTGATTTTTTCGTCGGTCCGAAGTGTGCGGGTGTTGTACGTTGCCAGGTCCAGTCGTCGATGATGGTTGGGGTAGCCGGTTCTCGTCCGGAAATTCTTAGCACCCCTTGCCATGCCGTAACCTCGACTGCTACCATAGTCGAGGGTAGGCAGGCTGCCGGGCACTAGGGGCCATTTTTGATTTGTGCCATTCATGGGTGGTGGGTTGGCGATCGCAGTATGGTCGTTATAGAAGCACAGAGAATGCTGCTACTTATTCTCTGGTTTGTCCCTTATTCGCCTCTTACGACACCCACGGGAAGACATGGGATGGTGTAATTCTTAACTTCCGGCACCATACGAAACATGTACAAAGAACAGTATTTTTAGAAGAGATAGAACACTTGAAAAAGCATGGTAAATTAAACAACAAGAGCAATCTATTAAAATTAGATCCTTTTATCGATCGTGAGGGCATTCTTCGGGTAGGTTGTCGGTCGCCTTTTTTAGTTAGGTTTTTTATAGTTAATTGTATTTTGTAAACAGTTTTGAAAAATTTCAAGAGATGTAAATTGTTGTTCTGTTTGTTTCAATCGTGAGTAACATGTTGGTTCTCCTTTGAAATATTCAAAACTATATCAGTTTTCTCAGTAATTAATTATTTGTTAATCTAAATTGGGTTACTATATTAATTAATACCATAAGAATAATAAATAATACTGTTCTGTTTTTTTTTGTTCCCGATACCGGTAGACTACTATTTTTTATATTTTTTAAATGCTTATCTTTTTTTGTGTTTTATAAAAATGACTGAAAAACTTTCTTTTGGAAGTCCGTGTATTTGGTAGGTACCAATATTTTTCGTTATGGACACCCACTTCCAAAAAGAAATTAATTTTTAACTCAGTAGTGTTTTTATTTGGAATTCGGGAGTGCTGACTCGTAGTCCTTAGAGCATTTAACATATGGAGATGGCATAGCTGAGCGTACCCCTCTGCCAAAGTCGCTTGGCCATATGACCATACGCGTTATATAAAACTAGTTCATTCGCCGACCGCCGCCATTGTGTATCGTATTGTGTCGCAAGTAAGTTCTCCGAAAAAATGGTTAATTGTGCGGTTTCCTCTTGCAAAAAGCGAGCTGCCACTTTCAATTTGCGAAGCCATGGTGTTTCCTACCACGTATAAGTTAATTTATACATCAACATAGTTTTATTTAAGAACAATGTCGAAATAATGGATAATGCCTTTACGATAGAAAAATTCAGTGGTACGTTGGTAGCACAAACGCAGTACAGGGGCTGACAGGGTAGCGATGTGCATAGTGCTGGGACAACGTGAATGAATGATTGATAAATTAAATGATTTTTTTGAATCAGTATGTTCAGTATCAAAATAATTTTGTTTGTGTTTGTTTCTGGACGTCAGGTTGAACTAAAAAATATATTATTTATAAATGTCTCTGAGAATAGATTTCTTTTCAAGTTTTAGGCTAATAAAACGTAAGTTTGTTCGTTTCGTTAGTGAGTTTTCAATCATTTTTTAATCCCCGACGGAAAAAGAGGGGTGTTATCAATTTGACGTGAATTGCTGTGTATCTGTGTGTCTGTCTGTGGCATCATAGCTCCTAAACAGATGAAGCGATTTAGATTTTTGTTTGATACCTCTATCGAGAGGAGACTATCGCAGCCATGGTAGTTACAATGACAACCCCACTGCACATTAATTCGAAGCCAAATACAATTGCGAATGTTAAAAATACTCAAATGTTCGTTTATCCTTTTTAACCAAAAAAGTTAATCCACAGAAATGTGTTCGACATGTATATAATAAACTGGTACATTTAAAAAATCAGTGATTGCCTCTAGGCGTGATTATTGAGACATGTATATGAACTAGATTATGGCTATGAAACCATACACGTATGTTTTCCTATAAAAGATATCAAACTAGCTTAGCTAGGAAACACCGTACTCAAATAGTTCAAAACAAACGAAAAACTGACGTGTTAAAGTGTTACATAAAAAAGTGTCAAATAAAAGTCTATCCGGTTGATTGTGTTATTTATTATTTACGCTTTCCTACTATTTAACACGTATACATAACATCCGTATTAAAGAACGGGGCTCATGTATGAATCCCGAATGCCCGAACCTAAATAAAACAAAATGTCAGTGACAGTTTCATACTATTCTAAGCTGAAACCTGTAGGTACTATAGTTTATGATTAACATTGTTCCAAGACGTATGCCACCATTTTATTAGGTACTACACCCAGTTAATCTACCATGCATGGTGTATTTGGATATTACATTTATTTGTAACGTCATTCTTAAAGGAAAGACACGGGTCCAACAATATATAATATGTAATTATGAAATATTATTGACTAAAAATAAATTCAATCGTTCTTTTTTTAGTGTATCTTAAATTCTCCTACCTTTCTTACCTACCTACGTAGTTTCGCAGACCACAAATCATATTGCGTATCGTTTTTTATTTGTGAAATTATTTACTTAACTTTATTTGTAAGTGTACCAAAAATAAAACGAATGAACATTTTGCTCATTCATTCATGCATTTAAATGAAATTCCACTCATTCTTCGTATCACATCACTAGCACTTTGTGTTTGTTGTCATAGGATAACTGTATAAATACACACAAAATTGTCAATGAATGTGTGTTTTTTGATTGTGTGATTATTATTTCTTCGTGTGCGTTTGTAGCAATAGGATCCATGTATCTGTGGGTGATTGTCAAATTTTTGTAGTGTGCTGTATGTGTTTTCCTCGCCCCCCGCCGAAAGTGGCAGAAAAAGTTGTTCGGTGATTCGCGGCTTGCCGTCTCCATAGGTTAAATGCTCTAAGCTCGTAGTCACACCAGATTATCACACCAGTATGACAAACAGGAATGTTTTTCTCGTTTGTCACACCATTGATTTTTCCACACCATGTATACGATAATTGCTAGTGAAGTACCTATATATTCTAATAAAGTCGATCTACTGATCGGCGTTTTTCATTTATTTTTTCTACTTTTAGTTATATTTCTGCCAACTTATTCATATAAGGTACAAACTGTTTTCATTTCTTTGGAAAACCAAATAAAACTAATACAAATGGAATTAGAGTCTGGCAAACGAAAGTAGAGACTGAAAAAGCGCGGCAAATTTAAAAAATACTTTAATACTTTCTACTTTCGTTTGCCAGACTCTATATATCATATTTTGTGGTAAGTAATAATAATAAAAAAAACGATTATTCATCACCACAAATTACATCTATATCATAACTATTTACGTTGTTAGATATTTTAAAAAAAGTTGTAATTTGTGGAATCTGGAGTCTAAACTAAGCCTAGGCCTGTATTTCAGAACTCCAGGCCCCCCCCATTACATCGATTTAAATAGAAATTATACGAATGAGTACACAGAACCAACTAATACGAATGAGTGATGGTGTGTGTGGATAGTGCGTATGTGTGTGAGTGTGCATGTATGTGTGTATCCGTGTGTGTGAGTGGTGTATGTATAATAATTAATATTTTTTTGTACTTAAATATTATTCAATCAAATGGAAATTGAAATCGAAAAACAAAGAAGGGTCGACCAAAATGATAAAGATAATTTTATCATTTCCTGTCAATTAAAAAGTTTTAAATGGTGAAATATCATTGGAACATTCCTTGAAACATTGCGTTAAAAACTAAATTTGAAGGTTTTTAATTCGCCCGCGCCCCCCAAAAATCTATCCGCGCCATTTGAAAAACCAAACCAAAAACCATTTTTTATAACTAAGTAAAGGGTTTTTCAATTGGCGCGGGTAGATTTTTGGGGGACATGGGCGAATTAAAAAACTTGGTCAACCCTTCTTGTTTTCGATATCAATTTCCTTTTGATTGAATTATACTGTTAATGATTTATTATTCAGTTACTAATGCCAAGTCACCATGGCAAGTTACATGATCAAATGATAAAAATCTGCATGAGCGATTTGAGCGTATCTCTCGCAGGGCTGATTTGAATTGGCCACCAAGGTCATGCGATTTGACATCGCTAGACCTTTTCTTGTAGGGTTTTTTGGAGTCGCAGGTCTATGCAAACAAACTACAATCGACCGATGCCATGGTCATTGCTCAAATTCAGCCGGATCTATGCAGAAGAGTCATTGAAAATTGGACCACTCGGATCCGTGCCACTGTAAATAGCCGAGGCGGGCATTTGAACGATGTCATATCATATACCACACTTAATGGCACAAGTAAGCCTTTCAAATAAAAAAGAATTTTGTTAATACCTTACACACAGCTTATTTTATTTCATTTCAACATCTAACCGCCCATAAGTATTGAAAAAAAAAACGAAACAAGAAAAACAATCCAATGTGTCATACTGGTGTGATAATCGGTAAGGTTGAAAAACCCTTTAGTATAACTAGGACAGCACTAGTTAGGAATAAATGGTGTGGAAAAATCAGTGGTGTGACAAACGAGAAAAATATTCCTGTTTGTCATACTGGTGTGATAATCTGGTGTGACTACGAGTCAGCACTCGAATTCGGTAGTATTTTTTTGAAAAAAAAGATTTTATTTTTCACTTTTTAGTTGTACCTAATATGCAAGATCTTTAGTAAAGTACGTATAATGCCAGAATAGATTACCCGAATATCAAGAAACTTGAGCATAACCGGTGAAATGAAGGGGTACCAAGGTGAACTGTACACATCGAGCAGCATTTTAAGCGTACTGGCGTGATGTTACGTTATGAAATGGTATAAACAATAAACAGACATCTGATTGCAGCTAGCCCGAGAAATTTTCCGTCATTTATTGTAGAGTTCTATTGTATATCTACGAAGTTCTACATCAGATCTTAACAGAGTTCAACAGTCCGGTTATCTGAATTGCGTATATTTTACTTCACTTTAAATTCATCTAACTTTTGATAGAGTGAACCCATTGCGATGAAACAAAAACTAAGTAATACTTCAAGATACGTACAATTTTTATGTATAAAAGTTATCTACATTGGTTTCGACCATTTTACGTGATGCGTGCACAAATAAACAGACAAAAATTCCATAAATGCTGGAAGTGGGTTCTGTTGGGTTCTCCTTTACTACAAACTATCTCTATGCCAAAATTGGGTGAGCGGTTTAGGCGTGAAAACGTGCCCAACAGAATGACATGATTATTTTCCCGCATAATTGTAAAATAAAATGGAATCAAGTGTTACCGACCTCCGACCTTGGATATACCAGCTTGACTTAATTCTACAATACGTATAGTTCATATTTTATTTTGAATGTTAATCTTCTAATATATTCATAATTAAGTATTCCGAATGATTAAAACCTCTTAGGACAACATCCGCTTGTCATCTTTCGGTGTATCAAATAAATAATAATGTTAATTATTACGCATGATTCTTTGATAAATATTACTGGTAATAATTGTTGTTTAATATTAGTAATTTTATTATGTAATTCAATTTGATTATTACATTAATAGAAGTTTATTGGAATAATATAAAAAGCGGATGTGTTAGGCAGTTTGAATTGTTGGCAGTGTCCGCCATTGTTGATACTACGATTTGTAAGACGAACGCTAGTCAGATTGTTTTTTTGTAAATAACTGAGAATAAACACTTTGTAAATTATACGAGTGCCGTTTCTGTTCTGTGACCAGCCTATCCTGACCACTGGTTCACATTCAGAAGTGGGATAATAAAATCTGGCCCTTATATTGGTGGCGTTCGCGCCAAAAAAAGAAGACTCCAAAAAAAAATAGTTTTTTTTTCTTCTTCAATCTGATCTCGATGAAAGCAATAGAAGATACCTTCGACGCAAAAGGCACCGTGTTACCCAAACCGATGCTGAAATCATTCCGAAGTTCCAGGCGATCTAGCCGTATGAAAAATCAAGCAACGTCAATGGTTGGTTGCACGTCGACGTCGACAAATCAGGCGACGTCTATGTTTGGAACTTAAAAGACCGCCAGTTCATCATGCAAATTCGTCTTCGCGGATCCGCTCGAGATTGCAAGTGCGAGCTAGCAACGTGAACAAGTAAAAGCAAGCAATCCCAGAACAACATGTAACATGGAAGAGAAGGGGAAATATTTCTCCTGATTCAAAGGAAAACGAGCGACTGCCGAAGAAATACTACAACTGCAGAAGTCAAGGGCACGAGGCAAAAGACTGCAGGCTTCCATGCTGCGAGGTGTGTCATCGTCCAGGTCACAATACCGCAGGATACTGGTTTGCAGCCAGCTCTTCACAGTAGCAACCACAAAAGGTTAGTACAATCTATTGATTTGTTTATGACACTACCATATTGCTCCAACCAAGACATTAAAAATTAACTAGTATGGAGGATTTAATGAGGCGTTTTTGTAAAGATAAAGAAAAGGAAAAAATAAACAATAACAATTGAGGAACCAATCTTTAATCATTAATTTTAACTACGGGAGATACAGACATAATTATTTTAAAAAACTTATTGAAATCTAGGCTTGCCTTTAAGAAATTAATCAAATACTTAATTATTACAATACAATAAATACTTGATTGTACACCAAAATTGTAAAACAGCAATTTAAAATATATATCTGATTTTATGGGTACAATGGTATAATCTTATAGCAATATCTTCCAGACAATGAGACAATCTAATAATGGACCAAAGAAACACAAAAATTGGTAAAATTGCAAAAATTGTTACGTGTTGTTTTATTACAATCTAGGCTTGTTATAAGGAATTTATCAAGTTCTGAACTATTATTGTGGAATATTTCACATCAAAACTTGGATGGAATCATAGTTTTATTGCTGATCATCCAGACAACCAGAGGAATTTATATGGACTGCCCTAACTTAAAACCACTTTTCTTTTCCTCTATTAATGACATTATTCTGACACTAAACACTGACACAAATGGAAAAAGATCTTCCACATATTTGGCTGATTGGGAAACCCGTATGCCTTGAGGTTCACAAGTTTATGAGCTTTTGCATTCAGTTACTGTATTAGGTATAGTTGTTTAGTTTCAAATCCCAATGGAATAGGTACACCATTGTTTACTTTTCATGTTGTTTCCAATGAGCAGATACATTTCGTTGCATTGTAATTCATGGTTTCCTTCTTTACGAATGAGCAATGAACCTTCCAGTTAATTATACATTATCTTGGATGTAAAACAAAGAAATTTGCATTTTAAAAACATTGTCACATTGTTTAATGGATTGAATAGCGTTTTTTAAAAAGATAAAGCTTGATAGTTGATGTTGACTCACTATGTTTTGTAGGATAGTCATTTTGTCTTTTCGTGTATTTTTCTAGATTCATTGATCAAAACAAAACAACAAAAATTAATAATGACAACTTTGACAACAAATATGACGTTGACTAGACATTGAGATCGTTGTTGCGTTCCAGGCCCAAGTTGCGGATTTATTGGTAATATGTCAAACATAAACTAGCGAAAGGGACAGCGTTATGAGTGATAAGTGTGCGTAGAACAGAAACAAAAACCGTATAATTCTTAAGATTACAGTCATTTCGCTGTTTTTAAAATGAACAGAATGCATATCATTCTACTAGGGTAGCCAGAAATAATACCATTAAGCCATTTAGGTATTAATTTAATGTGGCAAGTGAGTAATTTTTCAATGATCTTCTATCAAGAAACCCAAAAAGAACAGAATATGTGAGAAATTGTCAGTGAATTCGTGATTTTACATGGGTTTCGGAAAATTGGCATAAGGTGTTGCCATACCGGTCCGTATATGAATTAAATCCGTACAAGAGAAACATAAATCCGTGCAAAAATTACTTATACAATCAGGTATATATAAAAAAAAACTTATTTTTTTATGTATTATTTCATTGACAACATTAGAATCAAACAAGGTTTAATTGCGCAACAAAGCAAATAATTAAATTTGTCATTCATTCAATTTTTAAAATAAAACAAAGCTTAATTTAATTATCTCTTTCATTCACTACTGCAATCTAATACTCTATGCACTACTGCAATCAACGTCAACCGTGTGACATGCCATCTTTGTCAGTCTCTTAGATGAAACATGAAACGGCAATTACCCGTCATAGTTATCCTATTACGTTCTTTATTTTTTTTAATACAATTCTTATATGGATGTCGAAAGTCAACAAAATATAGATATATCGATGCATCGATGTTTTTGTGATTCTGGTGTGTTGCATTTTAAAAATAGTAGATACGTGTTATAAAGTATTATTGGAGATCCGAACAAATATCTGTACGCAATACTCTAAATTCCGTAAGTGTATGGACAAATCCGTACATAATAAGGCATCACCGGACTCAAACAGATTGCTTTGAAATATCCTGTCAATTTAAAATATAGTGTACGTTATACCTCGATCAAGGCATCCTAGTGCTATTTAAATTTGCATTGTAACACATTCTGGTAAAATTAAACTGTAAAAACAAAACAAACTAATAAAACAAATATTTTTAAGGGAAAAAAAAACAATTTACGAACGGAGTTTAAACCCTTTTACTTACCAGTCGCTGTACTAGTGATGGGTCGTTAACGGTTTTCCCTAAATGAAACGTTAATTTAACTTCGTCAAATAGTTAATTTATAAACGGTTAACGTTAATATCGTTGACAGGAGATCAACGGTTGATTCAAGTAGTTCGTTGTTTTAACGCCCATCGCTACACTGGCACTGTACATACCATTTATCACTTGGGACGGACCCAACCACGTTCGATGTACGTTTAGTAAAATAGACCGACAGAAAACTAGTTACGGCGGCAACGATTCTCTTTATGAGATGAGGCATCTATATGCTAGATATAGAAATAAGATAATGCAATAGATTGCTACAGTTATTAAATAAATTTAGACACTTGTTTGCAGAAAATAATAAAGTATTAGGATGTACGGACGTGTTGGAGAATGGAGATGCATATTCCGAGAACAACCGAGCAACCTGTTTACTGCAAACTTTATCGACTTTCCTACCTAGCTTGATGACATCATGCTTCCAAACATTTCAGTAGACTCAAATTGTTGGGCAACGTCCTTCAACTTTTCTTAGAAGCTAATTTAAAACAGAATTAGAATATAAATCAGTTTAAAAAAAAAAACGGAATTATTTGGGACACGAGATCAACGCCAAAATGCGTTGCGTAGCTGGTTAAAAAATAAAAACCCGTAATGTTCATGAAATCCGTAAATGTTTTGATTTGACATCGTATTTTAGGCAATCGTAGACTCTCTGAAACAGTTCAGAATTCATCTCGTAGGTATTCCAGAGACTGAACAAATTGTGCCGCGTTTTGAATTTTATTAAAGTATTCGCATAAATTAGTAGAATAATTAAAATTACAGCTGTGTAAAGTTGAACAGTAATTTAACCTGCGTGAGTTAACAGTAAATTAAGCTGCGTGAGTTAACAGAAATTAAAGCTGTGTGAGTAAACAATAATTAAAGCTGTGTGAGTTTGGAGAAAATAAAGCTGTGTGAGTTAGGCTAAATTAAAACTGTGTGAGTCAGGAGAAAATAACGCTGTGTGAGTTAGGATAAATTAAAGCTGTGTGAGTTAGCATAAATTAAAGCTGTGTGAGTTAGGCGAAAATAAAGCTGTGTGAGTTAGGATAAATTAAAGCTGTGTGAGTTAGGAGAAAATAAAGCTGTGTGAGTTAGGATAAAACAAAGCTGTGTGAGTCAACAGTAATTAAATCTGTGTGACTTAACAGGCATTAAAGTTGAGTGACTTAATATTAATTATAGCTGTGTGACTTAACAGTAATTAAATCTGTGTGACTTAACAGTCATTAGAGCTGTGTGACATAACAGTCAATAAAGCTGCGTGACTTAACAGTAATTAAAGCTGTGTGACTTAACAGTCATTAAAGCTGCGTTACTTAACAGTAATTAAAACTGTGTGACTTAACAGTAATTAAAGCTGCGTTACTTAACAGTTATTAAAGCTGTGTGACTTAGCAGTAATTAAATCTGTGTGACCTAACAGTCATTAAAGCTGTGTGACTTAACAGTCATTAAAGCTGCGTGACGTAAAAGTATTTAAAGCTGTGTGACTTAACAGTAATTAAATCTGTGTGACTTAACAGTCATTAGAGCTGTGTGGCTTATCAGTAATTAAATCTGTGTGACTTAACAGTCATTAAAGCTGTGTGTTCAGGAGTAATAAATGATGTGCGCAAAAGTAAACTATATTCATACAATACGAGACTGATATGAAATAAAAGCTACTATATCACAATAGAAATTTATTAAAAAACACGATTTATTAAATACTAGCGTTTCACTTCTACCAATACCAATATTTTTTTTTTTTTTTTGACGTTCCCCTGTTCCGCTTAGTGGCCTAATAGAAATAAACAATTTTGACTTTGACCACATCTGTTATTTACATGAACGAATGTACTGCCCATAATGTTTTCTATTCCAGACGCCAAATACCAGCGACAGACCGGCGCTAGTGGAGGCGCTGATCGCCGTGGGTCACGGCAAGCGCAGGATGGCCGAGTGTTACCGACCTCCGACCTTGGATATACCAGCTTGACTTAATTCTACAATACGTATAGTTCATATTTTATTTTGAATGTTAATCTTCTAATATATTCATAATTAAGTATTCCGAATGATTAAAACCTCTTAGGACAACATCCGCTTGTCATCTTTCGGTGTATCAAATAAATAATAATGTTAATTATTACGCATGATTCTTTGATAAATATTACTGGTAATAATTGTTGTTTAATATTAGTAATTTTATTATGTAATTCAATTTGATTATTACATTAACAGAAGTTTATTGGAATAATATAAAAAGCGGATGTGTTAGGCAGTTTGAATTGTTGGCAGTGTCCGCCATTGTTGATACTACGATTTGTAAGACGAACGCTAGTCAGATTGTTTTTTTGTAAATAACTGAGAATAAACACTTTGTAAATTATACGAGTGCCGTTTCTGTTCTGTGACCAGCCTATCCTGACCACTGGTTCACACAAGCTTAATTTATTAAAGTACCCAGGTATCTGTCAAAGTAAGTAATACATTACGTATACACATAAGATAGTTAATTATGTAGATTAAATGAACACATACATATAGATGGCCCAATAAATATACCGTCGATTAATGTATCACATTTCATAATGTGTAAGGAGCTTTTTAACAAATAACATAAAATTTTAACAATTCTAAATATCAGGATGTATTCTGTGGATATAATGCCGAGAAATAAGGTGGATAAAGATGTACAGTCGATGCTCTTGCCTTTGAATCTGATGCAATATTTAAGCTTCTGTCCAAAATATTGTATCAAAAATCATTATATTACCACAAATAGCTCCAACTCCAACTTCATTTCTATGATTGTGACACTGATATTAATTATTTTTTTTATACATGCACTGCACCTTTACAGTGGATATAAAAGGTCTTGGATTACCTACTTTCATGTATATCTCGTCATACAACGATTGCTTCTTTTATTGTCTCGGTTTTGCTATTAATTTCGTCAACGGAATCATTCAAACCAAAAACAATACCCAGTTTGTCTTAACTAATAAAAATAGTGCACAGATTTCTCAACGGTGAAACCAGTGTTAAGGAATTCATCATTTGGAATTGGATCCTTGCAATCATAGCTCTGAGTTTTTACGTCATTATTTTTACTTTATTTCACGTACAATTGAGTACACCTTTCTATTCCGTTTATATTTGCTACTTTTTGGTTATTTTCGATTTTAATGTAATTTATGCCTCACGAGTAATTAAACTATTGGAAAACAAGGTTTGTCTTTGGAATAGGCAAGTTTTAAATTCTCAAGAATTGGAAGAGACGAACGGAAAAGTTTTTCAGGCTTACGTTGACATCCTACAATGTTACAATATTTTCAATGCTAGTTTTCAGCAATTCGTAAGTATTTTAATAAAAATACATGAATATTAAAGACATAGCGAATAAAGACGTAGCGAATTTTAACGAAACTTAACATTATAAGGATGTCATTCCTTAAAAATATATTCAATTGCTAAAACAAAAGAGCATAGAAAAGAAAACAAACAGAACTTAACAATTTATTAATTTATTTTTGATATATTTTTAGATACTATTTCACATTTTTGAAGTAACCATTCACACTCTGACGTACACTCAACTGACGATAGAAACGTTTAAAAACGACATGAATGTTAATAACATGGTGAGTATTCTTTAATATGTACTTATGTCTTATTTTATCATCATCATTTTTCTTTTACCGTTATGTCCATTATCTTCTTCCATACTATTCGTCATCTCAATATTTACTCCTTTTCTAGCCATGTCATCGTTCAACTAGCTAGTAAATATGTTGTTGTTTGATGAGTTGTCAACGTATTCTCATAAGCTATCATGCTTATGAGAATACTATGACAACTAAGATGAAGAGTTATTTATTAATTTGAATGTTATAAATAAATACATTTATTATTCACTTTAATCATTAATAAATTACAATTAAAATGTACTGAAAAGGTACTAATAAAATAGTCTTTTATCAGCCGGGAACAAGTCGCGCGCCTTAAACGGCTAGGTCATGCCGGTCTTGATGGATTCTTTCGGCATACTCAAATGTACTTAGGCTGAACACTGTTTACCACAAATCGTATGCATCACCTACGGTCATAAGTCATCACTATCATAAGCCTATTAATGTAGCCACTGCTGGGACACTGGCCTCTTCTCTGTGAGAGAGGGAATGAAACTTATTCCACTATACGGCTCCAGTGGGGTTGGTGGATGTCACATGCCTTCAAATTTTTGGTTCTAGTACATGCCGGTTGCCTCACAATGTTTTCCTTCACCGCAGTGCTGATGAAATAATTAATACGAAGTAGAGCGCCTGCCTGGGTTCGAACCCACCACTGCTCCACGCTCCACTGTCATCGGTCATCATCATCATCATCATCAGCCTATTAATGTTCCCACTGCTGGGACACAGGCCTCCTCTCTGTGAGAGGGAATGGGCCGTAATCCACCACGCGGGCCCTGTGCGGGTTGGTGGATGTCACATATCTTCGAATTTTTGGTTCTAGGACATGCTGGTTTCCTCACGATGTTTTCCTTCACCGTTTTTGAGAGCAGTGGTGAAGAAATAATTTACACAAAGTAAAGCGCCTGCTTGGGCTCGAACCCACGACCTACAACTTGTAAGTCGCGGCCGATACCACTGGGCCACCACTGCTCTGTCTCTGTCATCGGTCATGAGACTGTATATCCCGCGAAAATGCGGGTTGAGCCTTTTTAAATGTTTTACATGCACAACCGCGAGTCTTAGGGAATATTTCCAGAAAACCGACGTGGGTATGCATCGAGATGTGGTGGCGGTGGACAAGGCCCTTACCTTGCTCTCCTTGGCTAACGAGAACTGGCGAAAATCTATAATATTAGATACTAATGACTATAGGCAGGTATGGCAGAGCAAGGAGCTTCACGGACGCTTTCACGAGGTCTTACATGGGTCCGATGTAGATCTCTGAACGTTTTAGCCTGGCTGCGATTTGGTGACCTTTTCGCGGAAACCGAAGGTTTTGTCTTTTATGGACTCGCAAAGACAAAACCTTCGGAAAATTGAGAGTCGCAAAACATCGTCATAGTGGTGATAGACCGTCTAGAGCGTCGCGCAATGATTGTTGATATAGCGGTCCCACATGACAAAAACCTCGTGAAGGCTGAGAGAGATAAGGAAAGTAAGTATCTTGATCTGGCTCGGGAAATTATATATGTAGCCAAGAGCCTCGAAGAACATCTGAGAAGGCTCTCAAAGGCAGCTGGATCAAGGGCTTGATCCAGAAGGCGGTACTCCTGGATACAGCGCGTATAGTCAGGAAGTTCCTCTCTCAGGAGCCCTGACTACCGGTAGCTTGGACCCTGTTCCCGATACGGGCGGGCAAAATTATTTTTTCTTGTCTTATAATGTTTCAAAATGTTAAAGGATGTATAGATAATAAATAAATTGAATTAATATTTTTCACTATGATGCATGTGAATGACTATTAGAAAGGAGGAAAACCAAAGAAACGATGGATGGATTGTGTTATACATGATATGGCCAGGAAGAGGAAGACTACTGAGATGACAACTAAAAAAGAAGTATTGGACAAGAAGACTTGCGCTGACACCAAATAAATTCGAATATGTGCAAGAGAATGATGAATGATCATGGTGCAGCATTTTAAATGAATCGTGTTTGTTTTTTACAGAATACAAAAATTACATTTTTCATGGGGTTGTCCGTCTTTAGTTGGATGCTAAAGGATTTGATGTGGCAGGCAATATTGATCCGACAAAGCGAGAAATTCTACATAGCCATTAAAAGTGTTCAGGATACTTGTGCAATTATTTTGAAATCGACGTCCACAGGTTACTATTATTTGAGCTTTTTGGTAGTAGTCGAGTGGATTATACGGTTTCTTCAGTTAAATTTTCTTCATGAAAATATATTCTACAAAACAGTATATTTATTTTTCACAGACAACGAAAAAAAACTGTGCAAGAACGTATTGCGCTTGCATCGAGCATCATTCTGCAAGATACGTGTTTGCGGCTTATTCTACGTGGATGCTGCGTTACAATTAAGTCTGATGAGCTTTCTTACAAACTACATTATTATTTTGCTACAGTTTGCATTTTTGTAAATTTTGCGATTCGGGATTTAGAAATTTGACATGACTTGGTTGAAAGTATTTACACTTTTGTCTTTATTCAGCACCTGTATGGGTGAGCTTTTACAAAGATAGCCTAGGTTATTATACTACGTCTATGTACCTACCTATGTCATCGTTTGTTACGACTGCATCTACAATTATTTTGGATTATTTAATTAAACTGCATGCAATATACTGGTATATAGGCGGACTTAATGCCTGTGGCATTCTCTACCAGTCAGCTTCAGGAAATACAACTCAACTATGAAAATCAGAATTATTCATACCGAAAAGTTTTTCCAGTTTTGTCAACAATAAAATACATTGTTTTGAATTGTTATCACTTATAAATACTATGTTCCTTCTATTCTGTTTCAATATGTTTATTTCCTTTCGGTCTTTTTCAATTTGGATGTAGTTTATGCCACTCGAATCATCAAAGTGCTAGAAATAAAGTTACTTTATATAATATTTGCGTTCAATAAATGACGGCAAATCACTCGGGATAGCTGCAATCGCATGTCTGTTTATTGTTTACACCATTTAATAACATAATATCACACTGGTACGATCTAAAGGGGTACGCAGGTGTGAACAGTTCACCTAGCCTTTAGAACTGGTCCATTATGTACCACAACTAATAAGTGAAAAATAAAATACTTTTTACAAAATTTACAACCGACTTCCAAACAAAAACACTACAAAGTGAAAAATAACTTCAATTTCGGAAGTCCGTGTCAAAAAACAAGAAAACCCCCTGCGGCTTCGCACCCGTCGAAAGCCTTTGTAACTCGGGAATAATGTAGCTTTCCATAGGTGAAATAATTTTTAAAATCGGTCCAGCCATTTCAGAGATTAGCTGGAACAAACAGACAGACAGACAAAAATTAAAAAAAAATATTTTGGTGTATGTACCGTATATATATTCATATATATGTAATAAAAAACGGTTATTTCAATATTACAAACAGACTCCAATTTTATTATATGTATGTATAGATTATGCGGTAAAAATTCTCCTGTCTTTCCTTTGGGCACGTTTTCAAACATAAACAGCTCAACCAATTTTGGTATAGAGATAGTTTGGACTTTGGAGAAGAACATAGGATACTTTTTATCCCGGGAGTATGTTCTCTGTTAATCATTTCCGAAACCACTAGCAGAAGCTAGTTATCAATACACAATTATAATAAATCTGTAGAAAAGTCATTTTTTTACATCGAAACTTTCCAAACAAAATCGCCAGGGTGTTAAAGGATTAGCAATAGAACCCATTTCCAGGATTTTGGAATTTTTGTCTGCTTAGTTGTGCACGCATCAAGTAAAATGTACAAAACCAATGTACATAACTTTTATACATAAAACTTGGCGTACTAAGTTTTTGTGACTTGAAACTTTGGTGTATTATTTAGGTTTTGTTTCATCGCAATGGGTTCACTTTATCAAAAGTACCTAACTATTAATAATAAGTAACTCAACCAATGGTTTTAAAATTCAATAAAACGCGTTTCTTCGTCAATTTTTAGTCTAACAACTGGTAAAATAATTAATTCTCCAAGTTATTTGACCATTTGTGACGTTAACAATTGATGAATAAACGCGTTTTATTGAATTTTAAATCATTGGTTGAGTTAACTATTGATCTAAAACCGGCCAAGTGCGAGTCGGACTCGCGCACGAAGGGTTCCGTACTTGATAAATTGTGGTTTACGATTTATGACGTATTAAAAAAAAATACTTACTAGATCTTGTTCAAACCAATTTTCGGTGGCAGTTTACATGGTAATGTACATCATATTTTTTTTTTAGTTTTATTATTCTCTTATTTTAGAAGTTACAGGAGGGTGACACACATTTAATCACTTTGGAAGTGTCTCTCGCGGAAACTATTCAGTTAAGAAAAAATATATATTAGAAACCTCCATATTATTTTTGAAGACCTATCCATCCATATCCCACACATATGGGTTTGATGAAAATGTTTTTTTTTGTTTAAGTTTTATGTATGGGAACCCCCAAAATTTATTGTTTTTTTTTCTATTTTTGTGTGAAAATCTTAATGCGGTTCACAGAATACATCTACTTACCAAGTTTCAACAGCATAGTTCTTACAGTTTCGGACAAAACTGGCTGTGACATACGGACGGACAGACAGACAGACATGACGAATCTATAAGGGTTCCGTTTTTCGCCATTTGGCTACGGAACCCTAAAAACTGCGCCTAAGACTAAATGTAAGGCCTAATATTCTTAGCATAACATCAAGAATCTCTACGTAGTGATTGCTTTTCACCTTTAATCCCGTTCTAAAGGATTCCTGGTTCGCTATTCAAAGGTCTTCTTTGATAAGAATAGGTATTATATCTATGGGTATTACTCTTCCTCGAAGATTTTAGGTAGAGGTATACTGAAAACTGTTATGAATAACGATGTTGGCTTTCGTGGAGTTTTTTATTGATATGAAAGGCAATTTTAGCCGCTGGCAGAAGTTATTTCTAAATCCGACGTAAATTCGTGGTCCTTGAATTTAGCCATTTTGCTTTAAACTCATTAAAACGAAACTGTTTTGATATTATACTTCTTTTAACGGCGTACAAATTAATATTAATTAAGATAGGTACATAATATTACGTGCTACCTAGCAACCTGTCTGAATTTTTATGGGAACACATTTTTGTTTCACTGTTTCCCGTTATGTTTTTAAGTGTGACCGAACCATGAATAGAAAGAAGTCACATATATAAATCTTCAAAAACCAAGTTTGCCACTTTTTCACACACAATTTAAGAAAAAATACTTATTAAATAAAATGTTTCAATTGTCTCGGTTAACTGTTTTAACACCCTTTTTTTAGATTGGTATGTACAACAGACATAAATCTAACTAGATAACGCAAGTCACTCCTTCTGTATGAAAACCAAGCGTGCCAATTTTTCACCAACAATTTAAAAACAAATTTACTTACCAATGAAAGAAAATATTTGCAATGCCTCGGCCAACTTTTTCTATACATTCTGTACTGCTGAATATAGCATAAAAGGGCTTTTAAGGGTTCCGTACCCAAAGAGTATAAACGGGACCCTATTACTAAGACTCCGCGGTCCGTCTGTATGTCTGTCTGTCTGTCTGTCTGTCACCAGGCTGTATCTCATAAACCATGATAGCTAGACAGTTGAAATTTTCGCAGATGATGTATTTCTGTTGCCGCTATAACAACTAATACTAAAAACGGAATAAAATAAATATTTAAGTGGGGCTCCCATACAACAAACGTGTTTTTATTGACGTTCTTTGCGATTTTGGTACGGAACCCTTCGTGCGGAGTCCGACTCGCATTTGGCCGGTTTTTTTTAATTTCGGCAGATTGCCGGTGTCGATAATGCTACATGAAAAGCTCAGATTACGATCATCGATCGTAACTTTACTGCGTTTTTTAGCTCGCGAATTACATACAATCGCGTCATCTAGTTATTTTTATGTCTGTGGTATGTATATATGTAACGGAATCTTTGAACGTGATTTTCACTCCTTTAAAAAATCAATTAATTTGAAACTTTGCACACTTATCAAGGACCGATGACAATACAAACTAGTTTGTCTCATTATCCTAACGAGGATCTTCAGCATTAGCGATGGAACTAAAAGTGAAAAATAAATAATAGTTTAAAAAACACGCTATAATAGAAAACCAAACTAAAAAGAAAATACATTTAAATTAAGTGAAATAAAATATTTTTTTCTAAAAAAGCGTGAGTTGCTTGATGTCAATAGTTATAATATTTTATTTACAGATATTGGTGAAAGTAGAGTAATTTTGAAAAACATCTTAAAAAGCACGCCACGCTTTTTTATAATATATTTTTTTTGTTAATCAGACCATTCTTTATTAAAATTTATTGAAAAAAGAATCTCCTATTTAGCGTATTATTTTTGTGTTTTTTTTTAAACTATTATTTTGTAGAGTTCTTACAGCTCAATACGGCATATTTCTAGATAATGGTACTATGAAGCAGCTCAAAGTAAGGGCTCCCACACATAAGTGCGATGCGATGCGACGCGATATCTATACATTTAGTACGTGCTAGCTCGCAGATATTTGCGATGAGATGCGAATTCGCAGTTTTGTGTGGGCGCCCTAAGAGCATTGTACTCACTTTTACTCCGTTTTTTGGCACGCTTAAACTCCATTTGCGATAACATTAGACGTTTAAATTAGCTTTTACAGCTCGTTCAACCGATTTTGATTTCTATTACGTTTGTGATACGACAAATAGTAGCTGTAGTAAACAGTTGGTTTTGGTAATAGGTTTATGCTTTTTATGCCGTCCTTATGTTTACGTAATAGAACTCAAAATCGGTTGAACGGACTGCAAAAAGATTTGGTAACATGTCTAATGTTATTTTATGTACATATATGTACATATTCCTTAAGCTAAACTAAACATTTCCATATATTCATCGCATATTACAGCAGTGTGTATAACGCAATTAGTCCGAACAGTTTTGGACGGGATTAGCATTCTAACCGTTTAGGGTCCCAATTTTATTACTTATTTCTGTTAAATGTTTAACATTAGTGTGAGTTAGTTAACCTTATCAGTCTAACCAAAACCTGCTACATTAGATGGCACAGTGTTAGAACGGCATAATTTAGAGTTTAAATTTGGTGATCACGTTGTATATTTAATTTTATTTAGGCTAGAAGTTTCTGATTATCAAAAATAAGTAATTCAGAGATAGATAGAAGAAAGAAAGAAAAAGCGTGTAGGTATTTACAATAGGGATGTTTCCTGGGTTGAAAAATGATAATTCTATTTAGTCCGTCAGTGACACTATTAATTTTTCGTTATCAATTAAATAAAAATTGACAAAGATAAAGCGCATCAAAGTTCAGGAGCTTGTGACGTCACTTTGTCAGTATAAAGTGAAGCACACCGTGACGTCACACGATATTTCAACGCAATGTATCGTAGCAATTTTTTTTAAATAGGTGTCCAATATTTTAGGTTATCTAACTGACGAACTAAATAGATATTTTTTGTCAAACACCCTATTCTAGTTTGTGAATATACAACATGAATATATGTATATATGAAAAATTGTGAATATAATGATGTGTTATTGGTCTAGTGGCCGTAACCACTACTACAGGGCGTGAGTTGCTGGATCCGATTTCTGGGTCGGACAAAATGTTATTGCATTTGTACAGATGTAGCAGCTCCGAATGTGTAATTAATTATGTCCGATCGATAGCAATATGCTTGTCCCCTATTGTATGGACTTAAGGCGCTATATACGCCCAAAGTTACCGCAGTACTGGCCGTGCGCCCGCTCGATCCCAAAATATCAATATTGAACCTCCTTTTAAACATTTTTGTTTGCTAAATATTATTTGATTTACATATGTTATGTTAGTTATGAAGAAATTCCAGCCATAAATTTTTCTGTGTAAAAATATTTTTACACATCCAAGTCGTTTTGGAGGAGTTTCCAAAAGTTGCGAAAAAATATCAAGTTGTTAATTATTCTTTTAAAGCAAACCTATTAGTTACACGAAAAAACCTTGTGTTCAAAATGATGTAAAACAAAACATTTAATAAAATAAAAAAAAAACACTTCTAGGGAGTGAAGTTTCTCTGTAGCTGTCTGTACATGAATCAATAATAAATATATATTTTATTCAAACCTTTTAATTTGGCCGTTACTAAGGAGTATGCTTTAGAAAGTTATCGTTTTACGGTACTAAAGGGTATGTAGGCCCTTAACTGGATAAATATGGTATAAAAATGTATAGGTACTCGTACAGTAGTCACAGAGGATCTTTGTGTCTCTGATGTTGGCTCTGCGAACCATTGCGCAAAAAATAGTTTTTCATTGAGTATACTACATAGAGTAAGCGAGTTAGGACGATGCGACAAATGAAAGCGAGAGAAAGAGGCTGTTATACAATGCTATCTTCTACTTCAACATTCGACATAATAAAAAAAACTTGTAACAAAAAAATACTACCGAATTCCAAATGAAAAACTACAAAGTGAAAAATAACTTTCTTTTTTGACTGCAATAGGGCTCCGTTCGGACCCTTCGGGTACGGAACCCTAAAAACCGGCCAAATGTCGACCAAATCGAATTTATCAATATACTAGCTGACCCGGCAAACTTTGTTTTGCCATAAAAAGACCAAACATTTATCTACCCTACCCTACACTACCCTACCCTACCATACCCTACCCTACCCTACCCTACCCTACCCTACCCTTCCCTACCCTACCCTACCCTACCCTACACTACCCTACCCTACCCTACCAATAAACCTCACGGAGCCCGAAACCTTTCCAACGAATGCAAAACCATGGAAATCGGTTCGTGCGTTCTGGAGTTATAGCGTCAGGGAGGAAAACCCGACTTATTTTTATATATTAGAAGATTGGTATTTGTTAGTAAAATATACATATATTTTGATCCCCCCACCGTGACGTTGCTGTAAACGGACGTGCTAAAAGAGCTCTCCGAACTTTTAAATCATAATTCGATAAAAAAGTGCTTTTTAATAAAATATGAACTTACAACCAACTGTAAAAAAAGTGTAGTGAAATACCATGTGCTTCACCTTTAATAGTCAAAATTAACATCAAAACGGACAAAATTTAGAATTTTTATCTCTTTTGGACTTTGGACTCTTAAGTGAAAACAAAGAAACTGCTCGAACGCTAATTCGATTTCACTACAAAAAAATATGACGAAATGCTAAAAAAAATGGAACAATATGAAGATGAGAGGAAGGCAAATCGAGATTACATTAGGAAACTGGAAGACAGGGTAGATCTATTTGAAAAGCAATCGAAAATTACAACTTTAGAAATAAAAAAACATAAAGATTGAGAATGAAACAAAATTGGATCTGATAAATGTGATCACAAAATAATGTTGGAACCGTTCTGGATACCGCAGTTGCAAAATCGGATATTAAAGACGTGTACAGGATTAACTCAAAAAAATCTATGAATAATACCATCATAGTTGACTTCACTACAGTCTTACCTAAATCTGATATACTGCAATCAGTCAGAAAATTTAATAAAAATAATAAAACCTGCAAGTTGAATACAACGCATCTACAAATCCCCGGCCCAAAGGTACCCGTTTACATATTTGACAATCTCCCCACAAAAACTCGAAAGTTGTTCTTCCTAGCGAGAGATTTCGCCTCCCAACATAAATATAAACATTGTTGGTCAGCATATGGTAAAGTTTACTTACGCAGAGAGGACGGCGCTCAACGCATCACCATTAACTCTGAAATGGATTTAGCTAATTTAATTGTAAAATGACTATCTGGTCAATATTCACTAAAGCCCTGCATGTATTTTTATTACTTTTTTAAAATGTTATTTAATGTTATTCAATCAATTTTTCGTATCTATAAAACACCTACGCATACAAACAAACAATTACACATAAACAACTCCACACACAATTGCACACTCTTTTCGCTTCTTTTTGGGAATTCGATTATACAGAATATAAACAAGAAAAGCTTTTTTACCGTTGTTGTCTGTTCTATACCGATTGCCGCCTCCCTACTGAACTTCTTTTATACTGGAGGGATCCGGTGGGAGGCGATCGATTCATGTCATGTCTCTCTGATTTGTACAGCTATGCACATTAAACTCTGCCTCTATCTTTTAAACCGTAATCTTCGATAATTCAAATCTAATAAACAATGACATTGACAACCTTTCAATAGCTGATTCTACTACATGTGACTTGGCCGATTGCTTAGACCTCATCCCGAATAACGAAAAACGTCTCAAAATTATCAGTCAAAACATAAGAAGCATAAATTGCAACTTGCCAGGTTTTAATGTCCTATTAGCCCAATCGAGAACTTCGTGGGACCTGATAATTCTCACGGAATGTTGGTTACCGCATACCTCAAATCTTCCGGTATTAAATGGCTATAACCATTACTCAACTAACAATAACAAAACTCAAAACGAGGGTGTAGTTGTTTACATAAGAAATGGCATACATGTTAACGTTGTCGAGCCTGAATTTCATGACGCAAATTGTTTAATAATACAAATTAATAATGACTCCGTTGTTCTAGCTATTTATCGCCCGCCATCGTATAAAAACATCTCAAACTTCCTTCAATCACTAAATGGAATATTAACAAGCTATTCTTCTCATAAAAACATTATTCTCACCGGTGACATTAATATAGATATTAGTACTTCTAATCATGATCAAAATGCGTCACCTTACCTCGATCTTACCTGTTTTCACGGCTTGCTACCGGCTCACGTAATTCCAACACACGGAAAAACATGTCTAGATCACGTTATTCTTAAAACTAAATTACCCGCAAATGTTTTTATAGCTCAAACAACCCGCACCGATCATTATACTGTCATCCTTTCGTTGAATCAATGTTTTCCTAGACACTTGAAACACGTGATCTCACGGATAGATTCAGGTGGATTACTATCCGACCTAAAAAAAGCAAACTTTCAACCAGTTTTTGAGACGTTTGATGCAAACGAAGCAGCTGACAAACTGGTTCACATTCTTCAAACTATAGTAGAATCAAACACTAAAATGATTACCGTCTCCAAGCGGAAAACAATTATTAAACCCTGGATAACCCCAGGTCTCTTGAGATGTATAAAAAACAGAGACAATCTAAATAAAAAAAATAAAAAACATCCAGACAATGTAATACTAAAGACAACTTACACAAGGTATCGAAACTACTGCAACAAAATTTTAAAAAAAAGTAAAATGGGTATTTGAAAGAGAAGAAGTTTAAAAGGCGGGAAAGGACAACCTCCGACTTTGGAAAGTAATAAATAAAGTCTCAAATAGATCAAGACTTAAGTCATCCCCTACTGAGTTAATAAGCCCACAGGCTCCACCAGTCCATTCCTTAAATAAAATAAACCACTTTTTTGCCAATATTGGCTCAACATTAGCCAGTAGAATAACTGCCCAACAACAGGGTCATGATTACCCTCCTTCTAGTCCCCGACTACCTACCTTTTCCCATTCCATGGTTATGCTGCCCACTGATGAGGACGAGGTCGCTGCCATTGTTTCTTCTCTCAAGCGCGACTGTGCCGTGGGCAGCGACAATATTTCTTCAAATCTTCTTATTGCACATAAAGACCTTTTAGTACCAGCCATTACTCACGTCTGCAACTTGGCGATAGAATCTGCCTAGCGAGCATGGGCGTACCCAAGACATTTGTGACATGACATGATAAATTATGTCATATCTTACAATTTGTCTTAAATGCTAGCACGGGTCAAACATGTGACATATTTTAAAGGCGCAACATGCCTTTCTTGTTGCTGCCCGGCGAGCACGGCCTACTGTGACATGGCTTGAGTCACACATTTCATCGCAGTTTGGGCGATAACGCCATTTTGTCCTAAATAATAGCACCGGCGGCGTGAGAAAATTTCCTGACGTTTGTTTGGGACTCATCGGGTCTTAATTGCTAATACGGGCGCACCCATTTTGTCACAAATGTCACATTTTGACAGATGATTTAGAAAAATGTATCACTTTCGTTCGGAGGTGGTGATAAAAAATTTATAGTTGAAAAAAATATATTTGCCTTCTAATTACGGCACCAAATGGCAATAAATTCATTTTGTGTGTATGGTGAATTGGTGATCAATGCTTATTGATTAATTGAAATGTTACAGGATTATTAATTAATTTTATATTATTACTTTTTAATTTTTTTTTTTATTGTTGTTCTCATTTTAATTATGATTATTTTTTTTATAATTATTTTCTTTTATACCATATTCTTCTTGCTTTCTACATTTTTAAATGTTTCTTATATAAAATCACCAAAAAACATTTAAAATATAAAAAATAGGGGCTCACCGGTATTGGTCCAAGCTATTATATTTTTTAGTAATTATAAAAATTTTCACAATAAATATATCTTTCTAACAAACACTTAATATGTTATCAAACAAACAAAGAAAAATAAAGTGTGCATGTCTATGGTCGTGGGTCAAATATTAATTCATTCCCAACAAAATTAAAAATTTGTTTAGCTGTTGAACGGCATACTTTTTTACGTATTATTTTATTTGGTCGTCTATTCAAATTATGTCGCACTATGAAGTCAACAACAAGAAAAGCAAGTCGCGCCTGTAAATTATGTCACGTGGTTGTCCCGTGCTAGCATTTAAGACAAATTGTAAGACATGACATATTTTATCATAACTTGTCATGACCGAGTCGAAAACCAAGCAATGAAAAAAAAAAAAAAACTTTTAATTCATGTTGGGATGCTGCTAACATGGGGTTAGCAAAGGGGGGGGCTAAATTTTGGTTATTTTTGGCCTAGGACATACCATTTTCGAGATATCATTTTGGAAATATGCAAAATAAAATAAGATACAGGCCCATAATTCGGCAACAGTGCGTCGTAGGGCTATGCTTCTCAAAACATAAATGGTTTTTATGGCCAAGGTTAAACCGAAACTACAATAAAATTGGAAAATTTCCGAAAAAGAAAAAATAAACGTCAAGAAGTTATGCCACAAGTCAAGAAAATATCTCACACCGCCGTGCTAGCATTTAAGACAAAATGAGTTTATCGCCCAAACTGTGATTAAAAGTGTGACTTAAGCGATGTCACAGTAGGCCATGCTCGCCGGGCTGGTACCTTTCCACTTGCGTTTAAAAAGGCACTCATCCATCCCATTCACAAGAGTGGGGACCGACACTGTATTAATAATTGATAAATAGCTATTCTGCCTACCTTATCAAAAATTCTGGACCGGCTATTGATCAACAGATTAGTGAAATATCTAGAGGCAAATAACCTGCTGTCCCAGCATCAGTTCGGTTTTCGTGCTAAGAAATCGACGGCCATGGCGGTGCACGAACTGAAAAACTTTATTGTATCAAACATGGATGATAAAAAGAAGTCCCTAGCCATCTTTTTAGACCTAGCCAAAGCCTTTGATACAGTGTCGGTTCCAATCTTGCTGCGTAAGCTTGAAAACCTCGGCATACGTGGCAATCAGCTTTCACTCTTCAAAGATTACCTAGCTAACCGCACGCAGTTTGTTAAAATTGATAACCACTTCAGTGACACCCTTCCCGTAGCTTTTGGTGTCCCTCAGGGTAGCATCCTTGGGCCCACGTTATTTCTGGTCTATATTGACGAACTCTGCAATCTCTCTCTTCAAAACGGACGCATTATTACCTTTGCGGATGACACTGTGCTTCTTTTCAGTGCTGACTCATGGGAAGAGGTATATAACTATGCCCAAGTCGGATTTAACACTGTAAATGGTTGGCTGAGAACTAACATACTCACCTTAAATTCCAGTAAAACCAAATATATAGCCTTTACCCTAAGGAACAGCCCGCAGTCATCTCTCCAGCGGTAATTGTTCTTG
Organism: Orthosia gothica; assembly: GCA_949775005.1. Lineage (NCBI taxonomy): Eukaryota > Metazoa > Arthropoda > Insecta > Lepidoptera > Noctuidae > Orthosia > Orthosia gothica. Next base: position 31,915,775 of record OX459035.1, read on the forward strand.
TCCTAAGTTGCAGGAAGTCGACAATATTAAGTACTTGGGGGTCACCTTGGATTCTAAAATGAACTTTTCGGCACACATAAATTGTCTAACTAACAGAATACGGAAATTTATTTTTGTGTTTAAAAATCTCCGGTCTATCCTTATTCCAAAGCAACTACTATCTGTTTATTGTGCGTTGTGCCAATCGCTTCTGACATATTGCATCACCTCATGGGGTGGAACATTTAAAACTAATCTTTTAACACTTGAGAGGGCTCAAAGGGCAGTCCTTAAAGTTGCACTTTTCCTTCCTTTCGTCATCCCACGGTAGAAGTTTATAAGTCCTCCAAAGTCCTCTCAATTCGTCAGCTTTTTATCCTCCATGTTGTTTTGAAACAACGTTCTCTTATTCCTTTTAAAAATACCCATCATAATACTGATATGAGAAGAAGAAGAAGAGATATATGTAAGAGCGGGCGTACTCAGGATTCTCAAATGATAACGATCAGACATCTTGTTTACACTTTTTATTACTCACACCAACAGTAAGTCTCACAACTTAATTTTATGAAGATATGTGCACAGTTCAATACAATTCAATACTGAGTTCTTTCGACTAGAACCAGCCTATTTATACGTTTAAACAAATGACAAGACGTCACACAGCAACAACATCCGGTGACATTCGTTTATCAATTAATTATAGATTTAGGTTTGTCAAAATACAGTAATTGTGTACATTATTTGTTTAGTAATTAATAATACTTTTTACAAATATTTTTAACGAATATAGTTACCAATTATTTTATTGAAATAAACTAACAGTCGGTGAATCTACCTTCCATTTTTGACTTTAAAATATTACTCAAATAAAAACAAATCTTTACAATAACAATACATAATTCGTGTTTCCGTTATGTCATCTACTTTTTTGACGTTTTGTTTTCGTCTCTGCTGCTAGTTTCATTTACCAGCGCTATCACGGCCATACTGACGAGCGGGCCTTGCTAGGCCCAGCGAATCTCTGAAAATCATAAAAAAAATTAAAATATGAGTGAGTGAATGAGTCAAACTCAGAGATCGCAGATAGTGGCTTGTCCATTAAGATTCAGAGGCCCATCTTTGACTTGTTTTGACTTAAATTTTATTGAATCATCCAACTTAAACCATAGCCATGACCAAGGCCTTTTTACACATCCATTTTGCTAACTCAAATCAAATTCAGAGGTATCAGATCGTAGCTTGATCATAAAGATTCAGAGGCTAGTCTTACGACTTGTTTTGACTGAGTTTTATTTAACTATCAAACTCAGAGGTCGCAGATCGTTGCTTGATCATAAAGATTCAGAGGCCCCGTCTTTGACTTGTTTTGACAGAATTTTATTTAACCAACTAATTCTGAAACTCAGAGGTCGTAGTTCGTTGCTTGATCATAAAGATTCAGAGGCCAGTCTTTGTCTTTTTTTTTTTTTTTTTTCATTATTATTTATTCTTGCTATCACGGTCTAGTCGTTCAAAGTTCATTGAGTGACCAAAGTCTTTTTCTAAAACCAAAACCTCTTTTTTTTTTATTATTATTATTTTTTTTTTTTTATTTTTTTTTTTTGCTTTCGTTTCGGCCATTCTATGCTTAGGGTCTAAACGGATATGGTATTTTCAATTGCAGGGGAGGGGCTATTTTACCTAGTTAATCAAAAGGGCCATTCAGTAGCCTTAGATTTCGTATATTTTAATGCCAATTACAATTCACCTATTTTATTAACCCAAACCCATTCAGTTTGACTGTTAGCTCTAGATGTACCGCGAGTAATAGCATGATGTATGAAGAAAAAGAAAATAAAAATGGCTGTAATCTGTGCCATTGTAGCGGATTCCCCATTTGTAATAATTCTACATGAGGTACCAAAAGATTAATTGAAATGATCATCAATAGGGTGAAGTTCGGAACGCAAAAGCTTCTAATCTTCGTGATTACAAAGTCCAAGTACCACTGATAGTCACTAATGTCACATTAAATGAAACAAAAGAAAAAGACACCAGGTATCTTATTCACGACCTTTAGCCATCACATAGCTCTCTTCTCAATTGCTCTACTCGCACATCCCTACGTTGTCGAGTCAACTCAACTCTCTGAACTCAGAACCTGTTCACACAGAGATTTAGTCTGTCCTATGTTACGTCTATTCATCATCTACAATCTCAATTGGTACTTCAGCTTTGTATATCTTACTAACACAATCTACGCATAGTAATAAAAATTAGAAAACCAAAATTATTTCAATTTTCGTAACGAAGGCTTGTCGATTCGAACGTCATCAACATTAACATGGTGACCTCACCTCTCGCGTGACTATGCGAGTTTACTTTATCTTAACCTCATAACTCTACAGGAATCCTCTGTAAGGTTTCTTACACAAACGTGTTTATTTTAAACCAACTTACAGGACCACAGTTGCTACAAAGACCTCCAGTTGCCACACTGGCCTACAGTTGCCATAAAGGCCTCCAGATGGCACACTGGCGTTTAGTTGCCACACAGGCCAACAGTTGCCATAAAGGCCAACAGTTGCCACACAGGCCAACGCACAACGCTCGGCTACTCCTGACCAAACTAGATCATTGGGTTCGTGACAATAGGAAAATTTTAGAACTTTGATCTTTAACTAAATCATTACCCTGGGCCATGTACCACCAGTCGCTCAAATCAAACTTTAAAACTTCTTCTGCAGCGAAAACTGCCAAGCTTACAGAAACCCTCGAGTAAAACCTCTAACGCCACGGCTCTGTAGCCGAACAGCAATTATATTGCTCTCACACAACGGTCTCTCAAGACCCCGACCTCCGCCAGAATCCACTGGTACGGTCAAACATAATACGGCTGATAGACTCAATTACTCGACATTTTGAGCTTGCTCATCATCATTAAAATCCTTTTAACATCAACATCGACTGGTACATGACCCGCTGGCATCTTCCTTAACCTACCGTGTCCATACTTGTAGGTTTAAGCGTATCTATTTAAAGCTTTCGGTGTATAACGATCACTATCCTGTCATAATCACCTATCGCGGACTTAATACCGGGCCTCTTCAGTTTTCGTACTAAAGTTTCCCACACAACACTATTCATTAGAAAAAGGTCCGACGATCAACAAGTTAAACTAAACAAAGTAAAGGCAATGCATACTCAACTCATAAACCCACTTTAAAAAAACCCATCGCCACATGGTACGCATGAGGTGCGGTCCAGAATTGGTCTTATGAGTAGACATGTTAATCAGATTTGGTTTCACTACCACAGTCATCAACTATGACGTCTAATTCTCAAAGAACTTGGCGATCGGGTATCCTTCCAACATGATTCGCGTTTTATACTTAAAGATTTTGGAACATACTGATGGCTTATAAAAGGGAAACAACTAACCCTGATACTATTAAGGAGCTTCACGAATTAACTCTGATCAATATCATAAATATCAGATTATCAACAGTAACCCTTTACTGTCGGACACTAACTCAGTTTTCATGTAAGAAAAACAATCGCGTGATCTACTGTTATCATAATATTACTTTGAAAGTAAGCAAGTGAATTCAGATCTGAAGACGGTGGTTGTACATCGTTACGCAACAAGATCCGTCCTGAATACACGCAAATGACCAGTACCGTTACTAACTCGATACAATTACGATAGCCCAACGACATTACTAACTCGCTTTGCCACTGAAATCGACTAGTTATTCAGTCATTTTGGATATCTCATCTCCTTCTTATGGGATATCTCATCCTAAAGTTCGTACTGAACCAAATGTTGAAACTAGGAAAGTACTAACAACCCAATAGGTAACTTATTAGCTACTTGCTTTTTACCAGGTGTGTCTTAATTACCTAGTGATAGTGCTAGGTATAACCACTACCAACCAATTCAGTGTTCCAACATGAACACTTAAAACTCGAAATAGCATCTCATCACTAGAAAATATTTGACTTCACTATCAAAATAAAATGGAAGCGACTCACCGAGTATTCCATTCCAAACTTGCGCACGTTCGTACCGTTCGGCTAAGACCAGCGAACTGCTTGCATGCTCCTCTCAGATGTTGACACGTCAACCTTCGCGCTCAGCATCTGAATCGCTAGCCTTCAGCAGAGGCAGGCAGGCTGCGACACAATATGGTATCTGAAACATGAAAAATATTACGAGAGTATAATGTTCACACGGTTATCTTAACCATACACAGCTTTGATGGAAATTAACCTGTGCACCGGTGTAGTAACCTAAACCAATCAATCTGCCTATCTGACCTCCACAACTCAGTAACTGGGTAACACAGTACCCTTTGGCAAGACTGGTGTCAGATCTCAAGCTTCGGACTACCCGTAAAGACTGTCAAAGATCTTCAAATGACAGCCGGGACCAACGGCTTAACGTGCTTTCCGAGGCACGAAGGAAACTCGGTATGTTGAAATGGTCACACATCCATGGACCGACATCGTCAAGCGTTGCTTAACTTAAGTTATTATTTAGCCACGAGCTCCTCTATTAAGGGATATGAAAATAATGGGCATAACCGAAAGTTTTATTTGTATGTGTATCATATTTAGTGGCATCTAATGAAGTATTTTGATATCCAAAGTCAAAGTTTCGCGCAAATCATGTTTGTTTTGTGTTCTTGATGCTTGACCCGAGGGGTTCAGCTTGGTAAAACTATGATTTTATGCCACTGGAGCATTAGGAAAAATACTTGAAAGTAAACTTTATGACTTGGTACCATATTCAAAAAAAGATTTAGCTTGATTTGAAGTCTATTCAATACACACACAATTCCAATACACAATATAATATCTAGTTTAGCTACTTAATATTGTGCTACGAGTGCAAAAGAATGAGCATTAGTGTCTACCAATTGCTTGGCGCGTCTTAGCAAGCATGAAAATCCCTTCATCCTAGCAATAGACTGAACTACCTCGCACGGTGGATAGACAGGTAACTTGTTCACTCAATTGTTATTTTATGCTGGTCAAGATCATAATTAGGTAAATAAATTTTACTTAGCTTGTGGGTATTGGTGTTTTGTTTTTAAAAAACATCCTTTTCTGCAACTTGATCTGGCAACGAAGTAAATTCAGCTCATCCGAATGTCCTGGTCGAGTGGTCGGTAGGCTAGGCAAGGCGACTGTGTTGATGGGTCCAGTTGAGGCTCGGGTTGATCCCTTTCTTCTGATGTAAGAGCGGGCGTACTCAGGATTCTCAAATGATAACGATCAGACATCTTGTTTACACTTTTTATTACTCACACCAACAGTAAGTCTCACAACTTAATTTTATGAAGATATGTGCACAGTTCAATACAATTCAATACTGAGTTCTTTCGACTAGAACCAGCCTATTTATACGTTTAAACAAATGACAAGACGTCACACAGCAACAACATCCGGTGACATTCGTTTATCAATTAATTATAGATTTAGGTTTGTAAAAATACAGTAATTGTGTACATTATTTGTTTAGTAATTAATAATACTTTTTACAAATATTTTTAACGAATATAGTTACCAATTATTTTATTGAAATAAACTAACAGTCGGTGAATCTACCTTCCATTTTTGACTTTAAAATATTACTCAAATAAAAACAAATCTTTACAATAACAATACATAAATAATTCGTGTTTCCGTTATGTCATCTACTTTTTTGACGTTTTGTTTTCGTCTCTGCTGCTAGTTTCATTTACCAGCGCTATCATATATGCCAACCTTTATCAGTAAAAACCAAATTTGTCCGAAATTACTTCTCTTTCCTTGGCCCATTTCTATACAACAAACTGAATAATCTACTCTCAATTCATGCCCTAAATAAAACAACTTTTAAAAGAAAAATCACTAACTGGCTTATCACTTTAGATTATACCCAAATTGAAGATCTTTTCAAAACCACCTCCTAACAAAATGTTCCCGTTCAACATACATACAATTTCCCCACTCCACACACTCACTCAACATCACACACACTCACCCCGCACACGACATACTTCCTCCCTTGCATGTATCCATATTAAATTACTTTATTTCACTATATTATTATTATTTTTGTTTTTGTAAATTGTATTTTTATGAGCGAAATTTTGCAATGTTATATAATGCATGAGATTATTTTAATATTAATGTGATTGAGTTCGTTTCCAGTCGACAATTAATATGTAAAACTTTGTTTTAGGGGGTCTGGTGACCTAACATACCTACAGGTTTTGTCAAAAACTTAGTTTAGGCACCAGTCTTCCACAAATTAATTAGACAATTGTATCTTAGACTCTTTAAAAATTATATACGTATAAATAATAATAAACATTATCACCAAATTTGAAATTCATAGGTCAATGGGAAGTTAAAAACTTCTTCGGAAAAAAATTGTGTGACTTTCGACAGACAAACGACAAACAGACACGTGATTAACAGCTATAGGGCTGTGTTTGGACTCTTCGGGTACGGCACCCTAAAAAATAATGATTTACCAACCCACACTAGGCCTAAGAACGTATAAACATCGCTCTTCCACTCACAGAGAGGAGGTCTGAGCCTCTAACACATTAAATTCGATAGGTATCTTTATGTATGTTACGTGTGTGATCACAATCTATGATCGTCAAATACTTACGACATAGCCACAATGTAAATTCAGCGAAATTATTTGATTCAGTAGCCCGAAGAATTGCTAAACTTAAAAGTTAGTGGAGAAAAGTTCTGGAGTGGCGAGAGGAGTAATAAAAAAGCACTCTAAACACTTAATATTTTTTTGCAATGTGAAAACGATGCTGCAGCGTTCCCATACCAAAACATAAGAATCAAAAAAAGCAAAGCATTGTGTAATTAATTATTTTTTTATTTTTGTAGTGCCTGTGCTTATTAAAACTACAAAAATGTGTAATTGGCCTCGAAAAAAGTAGGTAAGTAAAAAGTTTATTTTTATATAAAGGCGTTGAAGTAATTAATTAATATTCTAGGTACGTGCCGACAGTATAACTTACCTTTCCAAGACTTTAATTAACCTTTTTGCCTTTGTTTTTTAAGCATTCTTGTTATTTTATGTAAAAATTGTTTCAGAGAGAGCGGACCACAGACATAAATCTAAATAGATAACGCAAGTCCCTCCATCTGCATGAAAACCAAGCGTGCCACTTTTTCAAAAACAATTTAAAAAAAAATTACTTACCAAAGAAAGAAAACGTTTCCAATGCCTCAGCCAACTTTTTATATACATTCTTTACGGCTCAATATGGCATAAAAAGGCATTTTTATAGATTTCGGTGGATCTCCAGTGCCGATAATGCTAAATGAAAAGCTTAGATTACGATCATTGATCGTAACTTTAGTCCGTTTTTTGGCACGCGAAGTACATACAATCGCGTCATCTAGTTAGATTTATGTCTGTGGAGCGGACCAAGCAATACTGTATAAAATATAGTTACTTTGAATTGAACCCGTTTACAGACAATAATCTAAACTACATGTAACACCTTTTTGGGACAATCCTATGACAGTGATCCCAGCCAATGTAACTCCTGTAAGCCAGATTCAACAGCAGGCCAAGATAATGGAAGCTTGTCGAGCCCGGAGAAACGGTCCAACTAGCTTGAACCTTGCAGCGCAATCAATCAGAAAAAAATCAGTGGAGGAAATCAATTGGATCACACGATTTCTACGGGTATTTACGACCTAACAACACTTTTCCAAACTTGGATATAGGACCTTTCGCTCCCCGTCGCATACCAACGTTGAATCCACTACTGTCTAGATTCGATCGACGAATTCGAGACGATTTAAAACAGGCAAGCAATCTAAACTATGTCTTGGGTCGTTGTTGTCTCATCATCATTTTCCAACGGCTTCCACTCTCAAAATGTGCCCAGTATTTTACAGAGCTACTGTCTATCTTGTGATTAGAGTAAAACTCTATAAGTTGTCTTATAGAGTTTTACCCATTTCTATACCAATATTATAAAGAGGAAAGATATTTTTGTTTCTTTGTTTGTACCGAATAGGCTCCGAAACTACTGGACCGATTGTAAAAATTCTTTCATCTATGGAAAGCTACATTATTCCCGAGTAACATAGGCTATAATTTTGACGGGAGCGAAGCTGCGGGGTCAGCTAGTAATGGATAAAATGATATCTCTACATTATTTTTGAACCCAAAATCCTAGTTCTGCACGAAACATAAAAACCATCCAACCAGGGCCCAATGTCTTTTAACCCTGATTGACAGACAGGCCAAGGGGCTGATCGGCCACGATGACACTGGTCGATTCAAAGCACCAGTGCTTTGAACATCAACGCCGAGTTGTCATCCTGTCGGTTTTTTTCGGTTACATTTTCGGGAAGTGTACGATGGAATTGCACAATTTTATTCCGCCTAGTCATTTCCGTCATCGTACTACAAGACGTACCTACGGCAATGCACCATCATTACATGGTGGACACCCCACCATGTTCTGTTCTGGGAAAGAATCTTGCCAGCACGACCTTTATATCTGCGATAATTATGAGGTATAACATTTATAATTAGTGGTATAGAATAGTACAAATTAAAAGGATTTTAGTACCATCTAAAGTTATAGTTAATGCGTTCATGGCCGTGCTACGAATTACAACACTTTTACGGCACTGATGCGTATGTACCTAAGCCCTTAATCTGTTTTATAAACGTCATCAAAAAAGGAGATGGTTCTTAATTCGACTATATGCAATGATATTCAAATAAACAGATACGTTATACACTCACAAAACAATTGAAAAAAGTGTTCCGCGCAGCAGCGGCAGCACACATAGTACACACTTTTCATTCATCTGACATTTCACTACAATGTCGAAAGGGATGGCTTGATAAAACAAACAAGAAAAAAAGAGACAGCTAGTGTTTGTCACTTGCGTGTGAATGTAAACAAACATTATTCTGACAACCAATGTTTTTTCTTTTTGTAACCTCCAAATATCAGAAAATTAGGAAAAAAAATAGAAATAAATTAGTAAATTGAGGTGTATTGCGTATTTACATATGGTATGAGATCCCTTCTGTTTTATGTAATTTGGTATTATAATTGGTACACTTTCTAAATACACACGATGGCATTTTTTTAATTTTGTTTTTTTTTCAACAAAGCGTATCGCTCTTCGCCATGCGGGACATAAACTAAAGACTAAATCATACAATTGTCTACTATTCGAGTCTTCACAATGCGCGCGCTTATAACATATCTGTTTATTTGAATATCATTGACTATATGTCTTTTTTTCAACCGTCTTCAAAAATGGATTCGACTGTATGTTTGTTACGCGATTACTCCGTCAATTATGGACCGATTTAGAAAATTCTTTTTTCGTTTGAAAGAGTATACTCTCCCATTATCAAATTCTGCATCTGATAAGGAGTTCCCATGAAAATCGAGGAAACTCCTAAAATTTGATAGGCATACATATATATAGTAATTTTGATGTTTTCATCTACATAGGTGAAAAAATAACTTACAAACAGTCGAACATAAAACTTAAAAGCACAAAAGGTACAAAGGCGGACTTAATGCTTTAGGCATGATAATGCCCCAAGTCGACGGCTCGTAGTGTTCCACGCGCGCCTTAAAGAGATGTCAGCAAAAACTGACGGGGTCCGCTAGGGCTATGCCTGTCTGGGTCGCGGTTAAATATGAATTTACGGAAACCCCACCTCACCCGACTTCTCCCCATTTATTGAAGCTATCAAGCAAGTAGCACTTCGGAAATTTCGGATAAAGTTTAACAAGGATTTGTACTTGTTCCGAAACAGCCACCTCAAAAGTATAAAAAATATCTAAGCATTCATCATCAGCATCATTTCAGCCAAAAGACGTCGACTGCCGGACACCGATCCCGTGCATCTCTTAACCAGCAGATGCCCGCAACATAAGCGTTAATCAACGAAAGTAACATTGTTACAAGCAGGTAAAATTAAAGAAATCTCAGCAGCCGAATTGCGCAAGTGAATACGGCAACGCAAAGGGTTTGACGGCTATCAATCGACCTGTCAATCTGATCAATCACACAGACAAATCCACATCGCGTCATTCATCTCGCATGTGATTGAAAGAAAGAAAGAAAACCAGTTTATTTGGCACACACAGATACACACAATGTAGCTACAAATAAAAGGTAACGTATTTAAAAAAAACAATTACATACATAGTGTGCCCCGCGGTTGCGCCAAAAAGGTCCAGTTCAGCAAAATGCCAGACAACTGGGAGTTGCCTGACGCTGGTTTTCAACTGAACCTTACGTTGAAGTCAATTCGTTCGTATTCGTTTGATAGCGGTCAAACCCTTCGCCATGCCGAATTCACTTGTGTAATTCGGCTGCAGGACTCGAAATTCGGGATCCATCAAGACATGTCCATATAATTTTTTCATGAAGTGAAGTGTTATTCAATAGTGATTGAATAACACTTCACTTCATGAAAAATCACCGTAGTCAACTAGTTTAACCGCGATATCGCGCTCGGCGCTTCGCAAGGAGCTAAAATATAGGTTTTTTCTGATGGCGAGATTCTGGTATTGGATCCCTCAGTATCGAAATTTAGATATTGGACATTTTATTTATATTTAAAATTTTGTATGGCGCCAAACTCACCATATATTTTTATTTATTATTTTGGCGCCTTTGGGCACCATACAAAATTTTCTTTTTTAGGTATATATAATTTAGTTTACCTATGAAATGTTAGAATCGTGACTGCTGAAAGCATTAGAAGCTTATCACAAGCCAAAAAAGCCATATGAATTTAAATGCTTACGAAGGTCGATTTACAGCCCACAGTGGCCGGTATAGTTCCAAGCTAAGTAAACACAAGTAAAATTTCACAATTTAAAAAACCCCCGTCACATTTATCTTGCTAAAACACCCCGATTCAAACAGTAAAATCCCCATAACTTTTGAACGGCTGAACCGATTTTATTCAAACATAGCTAAGAACACTCTCGACAAAATTACCTTTCAAACAAAAAAAAACTAAATCGAAATCGGTTCATCCGTTTAGGCGCTATGATGCCACAGACAGACACACAGATACACAGCAACACACGTGAAACTTAGAACACCCCTCTTTTTCCGGCGGGGGTTAAAAATGTATTAAGATGACATTTATGTTGGTTTATTTATATAGATAACTTACTTGAACAGTCAACACATTTCTTCATTCATTTCACTTAATTATTTTAAACACGCGCATTAAATTAAATATATATGTGTCAGCCAGACACAGCCTCAAACCTCCTACTTTTTATTCATGCTGGCAAGTGAGCGGATGGGAATTTTAAAAATGATTTCCTAGCAAGCAACACTGTTGCAGTTGTCATTTTACAATAAAAGCTATGCTGATGCCGCGTTATTAATTATTCTTTTTACGGCAATTTTCACGTTTTGTCTATCAAAATCGATGTGTTTTCGTGTTTAAAATAAATAGCGCAAGATGTCGAAACTACCTATATGTCGAATATGCCTCTCCACTGATGTGAAAATGTATGAATACAACCAATTTCAATTGAAGAGTTTGTACGAAGAGATTATGGCCACAAAAGTAAGGATGTTTGGCTTTATTTTAGTCCTGTTTATTGTATTTAGACTCCTTTTTTAGTGCACTTATTAACTGTAGCTTCTTTTCGTGTTATTTATGCTTGGCGAACACTTAGAAAAGAGGTCATATCGGATTCATGAAATGACTATACAGTCATGTATGTGCATTGTACACCTACGATCTCAGAAGTGGTAAATAGATAATAAAATGTAGGAGTTCATATAAGTAATACATTATTCTTCTTTATTAAGTAATTTTTATACATAAAAAGTTAATGGATTTTATGTTATAAACAATGAGTTCCAGAGTTTTGTTGACTCAATTTATTTATTTTTAAATATCCTGTAATTTTTTGTTACATAGTTTTTTTTGTTAATTAAGTGCATAGGCGCAGTTTCTTGATCTATAGTTGACTCAACCAAAGGTTAAATATGCTAAACAATGGTTTCAACTTTTGATAAAATGCATTTTTCAAAAATAATAAATCTATACTAATATTATAAAGAGGTAAAGTTTGTGAGTTTGTTAAGTTATAGGGGGTAATCTAATAATAATAATCTACTTAACCGATTTAGATGAAATTTGGCATAGAGATAGTTTGTATTTCCCTTGGGATGATAAAACACTTTTTACGCGGGCAGAAGCCACAGGCAGTAGCTAGTATATTGATAAATTTGATACAGAACCCTAAATTTGTGCAGGCCGACACACATTTGGCCAGTTTTAGGATTCCGTACCCAAAGTGTCCAAAAGGAGCCGTATTGCAGTCACTCACATTATATAAATACTTATTTATTGACCATTTGGTAGGCTAACATATATTATAATGAAAAAGTACATTTATGCGTAATTTGAAACCCTTGGTTAGTAGATTTAACCACTAGTTGAGTTAACTATGGATCAAAAAACTGGGCCTTATTTTATATAACTGTTACAAGGTTTTTTATAGCTACTATGATATATTTTTTTTTACATTTAAAAAATACATTGCCCCACAATAGGCATTTCTTCCTGTATTGCGGGTGCGTTTACAAACATATAAACTCACATACACAACACCCAGAGCCAGAACAACTATCTGTAGGTCATACAAATATTTGTTCTGTGCGGGAATCAAATCAACCACTGCTCCAACCGTGCGCCCATATATGTCTGCCTAACCCTGGGTGGCTCAAGATGTGTTGTTATGTTGTGATTTAAATTTTCTAGTAAGTAAATTAGAGGTCAACAAAATGTGAAAAATATTGAATTTTTTTACCACATTAACTTCATCAAAAAACATTTTTAACAAGTAATGTAACCAACAAAATAAAAACTGTAATAAAATAACAAAAAGCAATAAAATAAAGATAAACTTTTAATCTAGAATAATTATTTGGCATCAAACGAACGAACAAGCATGCTAATTAATTATGCGTAGAATTATTATGTGCGCCTCAAAATGTAAAAGTTTATTTTATTGCTTTTCAGTTTGTTATTTCATTGGTTTTTTTTTTCCCCTTTTCACTTTACTTAATTTCAACAGAATAGGTTCACAATTAAAATTCTGTGGGCAAGTTATCAATAAATACTATTTCTATCTTTAGGCTTGGATTTTACTTTGAAATTGAAATGGGACCAACATTAATCTAAAATAAGAATTTTCAAGTCATACATAAAAAAACACATAAATAAGAAATATAGGTACTTACATGATGAATTGAGAATCTCCTCCTTTTTTTCGGCGGTTAAAAATAACTCTTCACCCATGTCTCTCTTCTGCTGTTTCCCTAATCTTGTTTTGATTTTCAGGTAAATGAAAAATCAGGTCTGCCCAAATGCTTCTGCTACCAGTGTGCAGCATTACTGCATAAGTACCACAAGTTCAAGGAAAAGTGCTACACTGGTCAGAAGGCACTCAAAGAAATTATTTGGAATGGACAAGTAAGTACTAAATTATGTACATAAAGTATTACTATTTCTACAGGCTGAAGACCATTTTACATAGAGCCATTTCCTATTTAACCCATTATCTCTAAAGTCTGTAACTAAGTATCACAAAACTGGTGTCAAGTTTGATAGCTTCTGACTACTAAAACAATAGTCAAAGATCTTCAAATGATAGCCAGGACCAACGGCTTAATGTGCTTTCCCAGGGGAGGTGTAGTTATAGTTCTCGCCAAACTTCTTGGTCGCCCCGAAGTTGGCTACAATGGCTGCGAAGTATTAAATCGCATACAAAAACAGCACCGATCTGCTACAATGGCTGCGAAGTATTAAATCGCATACAAAAACAGCACCGATCTGTGCCTTGCGCATCGGAAAACCAACTTCTAAGCGGTCAAAAAGTTTGGTGAGAACTATAACTAATTCACAAAGCAACTAAAAAAAATGTATGATTATCTATTTCAGCTATCTGTGAAAGCAGTCAGAAACGTAGACAGAAAAAGCAAAAACCTCCATACACCACTTAGCATTATAACTGTAAACAAAGAGAGAGTAAGGACCTGTGTTGTTAAAACTGGAGCCAAACTAAAACTAGCCACAAGCAAACCAGAAGAAGTAGATGTAGCTTCTCTAAGTGATGACGGAGACTTCTTCGACAATGCTGACACTACCGAAGATAACAAAGAACATTTAGGAGAAGAATTAGACATAGAAAAGATAGACATAAAAGAAAAAAAAGAAGAAGATTTCATAGAACCTGACAAGGTAGAAATAGATGTAAATGTCGTTGACGACATAGTACCCAAAGTACAGCCACCAGAAAACATTGCTTTAGACATAGACAAAGTGTTCTCCGATGATGACATACAAAGTGATAGCGAAAAAGTTTACGTTGATGATCTTAAAATTGCCTCTGACAGCGACAGCGATTCAGAGCCTAAAGAACCAGTTAAAAGGAAAAGGACAAGAAATGGTGGGAATAGTAAAAAGAAAAAAGCTAAAGATACCATACCGAAAGAGAAGAAATTCGCTGTTAAGACTACTAAGAAGGCAGAAATGGATCCAAATAACTGGCTAAAGATAAACTTAACAGAGGAGGAGGCTGAGGCTGAGTTTAAGTCAAGAGGAACACATAAGAGGTACTTGAATGCTCAGTACAAATGTCATGATTGTCTCAAAGGCTTTTCTAAGGAGGATATGTTGAAGAGGCATGATAAATTAAGACATAGTGAGGTAAGTGTTATGCGAGTTTATAGTGTGTTATTGAATTTTTTTTAAGTAGGTATGTAAGTTCATTCCAATTTTTACCACCTTCAAAAAAACGGAGGTAATCAATTACACGTAGACACATATTTATACATATTTGGATCGTGACCATTATTTTTTATTGGATTAGGTATCTCTCAACTCAGGGAATAGTGGAAGTTTAATCAAAATTGGATCAGCCGTTTTCATGATGTGGAACATACAACCGAATTCCTTAGTGACAAACAGCTCAAATGTGTAAATTGAGTTATTATGGGTATTTTGTCAATCCTTTAGGAACCTTTCTATAGAACTTGCTCACTTTTTAGTGTTAGTGTACTAAAACTAAAAACAAAAAAAATTGTACTTAAGGTGCTCCCTCACCTGGAGGGTACGCCTGTAATGTAACATTTCAGATTCGATATTAAGCATTACATTACAGTACTGCCTGCCTGGTTTGACGAGCATTCACCTGTAATGTACATAAAATTCGATTGTGAGCATTGATGTTGCCTATTTTACTCGGGAATACTGTAGCTTTCCATAGGTGAATGAATTTTTAAAATCGGTCCAGTAGTTCGGAGCCTATTTGGTACAACCAAACAAACAAACGAAAAAATCTTTATAATATTTGTATAGATTGTATCTTAGAGTTGGTCACTGTAATGCTCGGTTATCCTCCCTCACCAATGTAATGCTCGAATCTGTGTCGTTACATTACAGGTACCTTTAGGATCTAGCACAAACAGTACAAAATAAAATACTAATGTTTCCTTTTTTGAAGCAGTGGCCCTTTTCTCCAAAATACATTGTAAACATAAACTAACGCCCTTTTCCCATGGGAGTAAGCAGAAACTACATAACGCCACCTGCTACGATCCTTACATACTGCTTTTGCTTCACTCAAATTCCTACATCTAGATATACACTCACGCCGGACGCCGTTTATAAGTACTACGCACCGGACGTTTCTGAAAATAATAAATTGCGAAATTGATCTTCAAACTCACTTTTAGGGTTCCGTAACCAAAGGGTGAAAACGGGACCCTATTACTAAGACTCCGCGTTCCGTCTGTCTGTCTGTCACCCACCAGGGTGTATCTCATGAACCGTGATAGCTAGACAGTTGAAATATTCACAGATGATGTATTTCTGTTGCCGCTATAACAACAATACTAAAAACAGAATAAAATAAATATTTAAGTGGGGCTCCCATACAACCAACTTTTTTTGCCGTTTTATGCGATAATGGTACGGAACCCTTCGTGCGCGAGTCCGACTCGCAGTTGGCCGAATCTCCAATTATATAACTTTACTTACGAGTATCCAGCGGATCCCTGCAACCTCCACCAGGTCATCAGTCCACATAGTAGGAGGCCTTCCAACACAACGTCTTCCATTACCTGGTGAAGGTTGCGGGGATCCGCTGGATACGAGACTCAAGGGACCGGTCAGTGTGGCGACGCTTGGGGGAGGCCTATGTCCAGCAGTGGACGTATTTCATCAAAACAAGCAGAAAACCTATTTATATGCGATTTTTTCGATTTTAGAGAAAGGATTTAGGTTAGAAATATTTTGGAGAATATGGTATTTAATGAATTTGTTTTGTTCCAGTCGAATGGCCCAATAGAGTGTCGTTTCTGCAAAATGCGGTTCAAATGGAAGTGTTTCCTCAACAAACACATGAGACAGCACTACACTAAGTACAAATGCCTGCGGTGCGACCTCGTCTGTCCTTTAGAGTAAGTATTTTATTCACACTAGAATACCCAATTTTAGCTTACCACCAACACTTACTTCAGCGACTATCTACTTTAGAATTATTTTCTTTAGGTTGAATTTTAATTGATATTTTGTAATATAAAAGTCAGAATCATAATACACTTGTAATAGAATTTGAACTTTGAGTTGTAAGTAATAGAGTTTATATTCTCAAAACTAAAATAACACAACAAAAAATAAAGTGAAAAATCTTCGTCACTTAATTTTGAGTAAAAGCAAGTGTTAAAAATTTTTTGTTTGTTTAATTTCAGAACAACAGCTCTTTTCCATGAAGAATATCATAATGGTGTTACAAGGAAATGCGATCATTGCGGCGAAGTGTTCAAGTAAGTCTTTAATGCCTACTTTATTTTCTCCATTTGTCTCCATTTACATAGCAAACCACTGCCAAACATAGGCTTTCTCTAAATAAGCCACGTACCTGACTCTGGCTCACTCTCATAAGAGGTCCCGACGCTAAGAAAGAAAATTTGGTTCAAATAAATTTCACTAGATGGCGCGTTATGCATCGATTTGTTATTTAATTTTGTGTTAAATTAAGTAGCTCGTGGCTAAATAATAACAGCCGGACGGGTCGATATTCAAGGCTTGACGAGATCGGTCCGTGGATGGGTGACCATTTCAACATACCGAGTTTCCTCCGTGCCTCGGAAAGCACGCTAAGCCGTTGGTCCCGGCTGTCATTTGAAGATCTTTGACAGCCGTTACGAGTTATCAGAAGCTCGAGATCTGACACCAGTCTAACCAAGGGGTACCGTGTTACCCATTTACTGGGTTGAGGAGGTCAGATAAGCAGTCGCTCCATGTAAAACACTGGTACTCAGCTGAATCCGGTAAGACTGGAAGCCGACCCCAATATAGTTGGGAAAAGGCTAGGTAGATTGATTGTGTAAAATTAACATTTTCTAGAATTGATCATATAAATCTTTTGTTCTTGTTTAATCAATTCTTCATCAAGCACAAAATTATGGAATATTGGGCTCTTATTTTACATTTCAAAGATTATTTGAACGGATCATTTAAATCCATACCAAGAGAGGGCGCGGTTTTAAATTTCTGAGATATTCCACTCGATTTTTTAAATTTGTATCATAACACATTTTTATCCCCGCCGGAAAAAGAGGGGTATTATAAGTTCACGTGTGTGGCTGTGTATATGTGTGTCTGTCTGTGGCATCATGGCGCCTAAACGGATGAACCGATTTTGATTTAGTTTTTTTTTTTGTTTGAAAGGTGATTTTTTTCGAAAGTGTTCTTAGCTATTTTTGAATAAAATCGGTTCAGCCGTTCAAAAGTTATGGGCGTTTTACTGTTTGAATCGGGGTGTTTTCGCAAGATAAATGTGTCGGGAGTTTTTGAAATTTTGAAGTGCTTGTGATACAATGAAACTGTAAAAACATGCAAAAAAATACTATTAAAGAAATCATCGCTGTATTTAAAGTAAAAATATTCACGAACCCTTTTACTTGGAAGTCACTGCTAACACCATCTATCGCTTGGGGCGAAACCGACCGCGGTCGATGTACTTTTAGTAAAAATAAGTCAGACGAAAAACGCTAGTTACGTCGGCATGATTTCTATGTGTGGGGTGAGGGATCTGTATTATATTATCTGTATACATACTTAAGGGTCTATAACCGGCTCGCCCTTGTAAAATATGTTTTCATGGTTTTTCATGGTATGCTAAATAATCCACAAATATTAGAATCGTTGGGATTGCTCGTTCCAAACAGGAGGCTACGGTTAGGACCGAGGGAGGGGCCGTTCAAAGTCCCGTCAACTCGCACTAACGTTAAAGTTTTCACCAGTGACTCGAGCAGTTAGGATACTGAATAGCGTCTCTCTGCGTTTGGACATATTTTCTTGCTCTTTGGCGGAATTCCAGAGGGTGACACTTAGTGTGTTGTCCACTGTGTAACTTGTTCATCTACCTAGACCCGTTACTGGGACTGGCAAACTTGCAGTATATAACTACGTTTGTTAGCTTGGGTCTTACCTGTAAAAATAAATGTACGTGTTAATAATAATAAATAAATAAATAACGTGCAAGATGATATAATTCTTGAATGCCTCGAAGCTACGCAGGCCTTCGCTCGCAATCTCTAGAATGATTACCAGTCGATACTTGCGGAACAATTGCCGACGCAGCACTTCTAGTACCCCCTAATGAGGATTTTCAAATTGTTGCTCATAAGGAACGTCCTCACTGAGAGCATTCTCGTGTAATGAGCATTCGACGTCGAATATTCGAGTGGTTGAGCCGAGCGTCACAAAGCTACTTACACGCAAGCGCGAACTTCGGCCGGTGTGGGCGTCGCAACGATATTTCGGAAACGGCTCGCATTCGAATGTTCACGCAAATAAAACGCTCGAAAGCGAGTACTGAGATAATGAAATCAATGAGTATGTATATAGGAATATTACTGGCAACTTGTATAGCAAGGAACAGTTCCTTGATCTTAAGTGTTTGTGACCTTCTTGGTCAATCGTATTATGAAATGAATGACATTTGACGAGATCGTATTCGAATGCCCCAAGCTCACAAGGGAATGTTCGACTCGAACGTTCATAGTTTTGCTCGAAAGTGTATGCTGGGCTCGCTGGGAAGCAGTTGTTGCTTACCTTCATTTGCTTGTTTACAAATGCTCACGAAAAAGTGCTCCCAGTGAGGACGCTCCTTTAAGCTAAAAAAAAAATTAAATATTTTAAATTTTTAATCGACTTAAAAAAAAACGAGGTTCTCAATTCGATAGCCTTTTTTTACCTCATAACTTATTTGATAATTCTTTTTTTATTTAAAAGCTGGTGTTTCTCATGTGGTCCTATTTAAATCAAGATCTGATGAAGAACTTCGGAGATATAAAACAGAACTCTTTAATAAATGACGGCCTATCTCTCGGGATTGCTGCAATCACATATCTGTTTATTGTTTACACCATTTCATAATATAACATCGCGCCGGTACGCTCTAAAGGGGTACGCAGGTGTATACAGTTCACACTGGTACAGTCTAATTTCACCGGTTGTGTTCAAGTTTCATGTTATTCGGGTAATCTATTCTGGGATCTTTAGGTATTAAAAGTAGCTTACTAGAGACTATAGAACTTGGACCAATTCCGAAAGTCGGTGTCAAAAACGAAAAAAAACAAGAACACCGACTTCCGAAATTGAAGTTTTTTTTTTACTTTGTGGTGTTTTTATTTGGAAGTCAACGTTTTTTTATGCAACTAGTCTGATGATGATAATGCATGCGAGCATCTGCAAGACTGCTCGAGTGTTCGTGCTCGGCGACATCGCAACGGAGGTGGGCCTTGATGTCGTATGGGGCATCCCATACCCATACGATATCGCGGCTGAGGGTTTAAGTTCGCGGCGGGAGAGGAGTGCCGGTATTACGGCGCGCCGCTCTCCCTACCTTTCGCGGGCTGGACGGGGTAAGGCCGCAAGGGAGAAGGAGTATCGGTAAATCTAGCGTTGGCCGCTCTTCCTATCTCCAGCGGCCGAAAAAATTGTAGGTGGCAGCGCCATTGACCTTGACCCGTCACAGGGGGACCAAGGTGCCTTGTAATACATTGGGTCGTCTAGCGCCCATGTGCTGGTTCGGTCACTGTGGTTTCGAGAATCCGCAGTTCGTCCACCGGCGGATCATGCTCTTGCAAGCTACAAGCTTGCACAACGGCCGCTCAGTCTACGCTGACGCTGACCCATGATGGACTTGGACCATACATATTTTACTGTAATACCACAGATAATATAATACTAGCATACAGCTGGCTCATCCCATACAAAGAAACCGTGCCGACGTAACTAGCCTTTTTCGTCTGATTAAACCGATTATTATTTGTCTATCAATCGCATTCGGTTCCGTTCCACGGCGAAAGATAGATGGTGTTAGCAGCAACTTGCAAGTAAAAGGGTTTACTCGGTTCGTAAATATTTTATCTTTAAACACAGTGAAGGTTTGTTTTATAGTATTTTTTTGAACGTTTTTCAGTTTCTTTGCTCCAAAATGTGTTACAATCAAATTTAAACAATCGAGTGGAATGCCTCAGAAATTTAAAAGCGCGCCATCTATTGGCATCAATTTTAAATGATCCGTTCTAATAATCTTTGAAATGTGAATTATGAGCCCAGTATTCCATAAGTTTGTGCTTATGAGAGTTAATTAAACAAGAATATACAATTTTTTTTATTGTCAATTCTAGAAAATTATAATTTTACACACATTCAATAAGAGATCGGTGCATGTCGCGCCATCTAGTGAGATTTATTTGAACCAAATTTTCTTTCTTAGCGCTGACCCCGTGGTAATACTTACCTATTTCTCTGTGCTGTTCAGTCGATGTAGCGACGCTTAAGAGAGGCGTATGTCCAGCAGTGGACGTCTTTGGGCTAAAGTTACGATGATGACTACCTGCCTAACATATTTTTAACCCCCGACGGAAAAAGAGGGGTGTTATTTATAAGTTTCACGTGTGTTGCTGCGTATCTGTCTGTGGCATCATAGCTCCTAAATGATGAACCGATTTTGATTTCGTTTTTTTTTTTGAAAGGTGATTTTGTCGTGAGTGCTCTTAGCTATGTTTGAATAAAATTGGTTCAGCCGTTCAAATGTTATGGGCGTTTTACTGTTTGAATCGGGGTGTTTTCGCAAGATATCTTGTCATAATTACGTGTTCAATAGATTGCCGATCGAAGCGTATCTACTATGTACTAGATAAATTATGTAGCATGAAATAAAAATGTGTCGGGGCAATAATATTATAATAAACAGATGCGTTATACACTCACAAAACAATTGAAAAAAGTGTTCCGCGCAGCAGCGGCAGCACACATGCCTACAAACTTTTCATTCATCTGACATTTCACTACAAGTCGAAATGGATGATAAAACCAGCAAGAAAAAAAGAGATGGCTAGTGTTTGTCACTTGCGTATGAATGTAAATAAACATTATTCTGACCACCAATGTTTTTTTATTTTTCTAACCTCCAAATATAAGAATATTAGAAAAAAAGATTAGTAAATTGAGGTGTAATGTGCGTACTTACATTATGGTATGAGATCCCTTCTGTTTTATTTACTTTGGTATCATAATTGGTACACTTTCTAAATACACACGATGGCATTTTTTTATTTTGTTTTTGTTTCAACAAAGCCTATCGCTCTTCGCCATGCGTGACATAAACTAAAGACTAAAAGTTACAATAGTGTCCTATTCGAGTCTTCACAATGCGCGCGCTTATAACATATCTGTTTATTTGAATATCATTGGTCAGGGGTATTTTAAATTTTTATACTACACCTGCTCGGAAAGTACCTTGATACTTTATCAAATTTACGGTAGAAAGTACGTCATTGCATATCGAACAAATATGCGGCGAGAAAACGCATCTGAGCGGGAGAGAAAAGTGTATGAAAATCCATTTCTTACGTGGTTTTTCTTTTTTAATTTTGGGTAAGACTATGCGCTGGTAACCTAAATATCAAAAGCCAAAAAGTTTTTACAGTGAGTTTTTATCTCCAAGTTCGCAAAATGACACTGGCCACTAGCTGTGGGTTGGATGGTGTCAAACAATTTGAAAAAAGAACATGTGAAAATTGCAGTTCACTAACTGCAACAATTTCAATATAAATTTCAATTAGTAAAGATTTAGTTTTTTATTTTCCTCGTAGGTGTAGTATAAAGCACTATGTATCACTCGAGAGAAAGTGCGATTCCCAATCTCGGGTGTTTTCAAACGACACCCTCGACGGTAATCGGTCACTTTCTCCTCTCGGTGAACAATGTACTATTCTTGTCTTCTGTATTTCACAGGCATCTGACAACATACTACACTCACTTACGCACACATCGCAGCGAGCATGTGTGCACGCTATGCGGCGCGTCGTTCGTCAGTGTCACAGGTCTCGGCATACACAAGAAGATCAAGCATGTTAATGCTGCTTCTGTGAGTATACATACCCTTTAAAAGTTAAGACTCCCGATCAGCCTATGGAGATATGTGGCACAGGATGTTTTATCTGGTCTAGGAACTGCACAACTGTTGCTGTCGGACTCTTTACCCGACTGCGGCAGGGAGAGTTTTCGAGCGTGTAATATTCACAGCGGATCTTTGTGTCTCTGAAATTGGCACTGTCAACTATTGCGCACGAAACAGATTAAGAGGAAACGGGGGCATAGAGCGCCGACTGAATTTCCTAAGTAAAAAGTAATAATTCGAGGTTAGGCTCTCGTCTATTTGCTCCTCATAAAAAACATACTGGGACATTTACTGCCGTGGTATAACTAAAATGCCGTTATCTGACATCTGGTTGATTTTTTACCTTTGATGCTATATTAATGAGAAAAAAATATCTATCGATCGATATTTTTTTTTTAAATCGGCCATATGTCAGATAACGGCATTTTACGAGTAGTTATACCACGGCAGTATAATATATCTTACTTTACCAGTTTGTGAAATATCTTTTAAATTGGTCCAATATTGGAGGAGGAAATAGACTAGAGCCAAACCTCGAGATATGACTTTTTACTTAGGAAATTCAGTCGGCGTTCTCTGCCCATATTTCCTCTAGTTATACAATGCTATTTTCACTTTCAATATTGACACAAAAATAGCTGCTGCGTAGCCTCTTGCAGCCAATTCAGAGACACAAAGATCCGTTTTGAATATTATATGTTTGTATGTAGGTCCATTTGTATAGCACGCTCTACAGCCCAAATGGCTTGATGGATTATGACATGAGGTGTCGTTGGGTTCGTCTCAATTGTGGGAGTGACATAGGCAATATAATTTTAAAAAGGGACAAACAAAACTTCGTTTGTCACCGCTGGCAGCACCTAATAATATTTAATGGATGGATCGATTACTTGTTTTTCTCTTTTCAGTTAATTAATTTTAGCAGATGGGTTATTTGTTTTTATACATACATACATACATAAACTGACGTCTTTTTCCCATGGGGGTAGGCAGAAACTACAGAACGCCACCTGCTACGATCCTTACATTCTTCTTTTGCTCCACACACATTCATACATCTAGTCTACACTGTTTTTATATTAATTTTTTATGTATTCAAATCGCGCCAAAAACTCTGCTAGTACGATGCAGGATTTTTTATGACGTCAGGTCATTGGTTCGTTTAAAGCGACATTCATGTTGCCACAAGCCTATTTCTTTATGAACCGTTTTAAGTCATAAAATAATTATTTTAGGGCTGTAATATGTTTTTCTTTATATTTCTGTTGCGATTTTATCTACTCATATCGTAATATTCGAATTATAAACTTCAAAACCGAGTTTATATTGACATACTTTATAAACACAATACCGAAATTTAAAATAGAATCTTATTATAACACTTTTTCTCTAACAAAATAATGCTATAATAGTTATTTTTTATTCACGAGCGAGCGAAGCGAGTGAGTGGATAAATCGCCACAAGTCGGAAATCATCTTACGTACTTGTGCGAGGAAATAAATAAATTAATAAAATAAAATTAATAAAATGGCGGGCTTATTCAAGCGCGTTCAGCATATCCACAGATTAACTAATAGTTCCTCGGGCATATCTACTGCGCATGTGCGAATAGCTGTCACATCGTAACAAATAAGGCACGAGCAAAATATACGTTCTGCCAAACATATTTAATGAATATTTAAAATTAATTTATTGATCAAAATCTAAATCTAGAGTAATTAAAAACGCCTAAAATAAAGTATAAGTTTTATTTTACCTTTTATATGAATGATAATCTGTACATAACTAATTTTTAAATTTTTTCTCAAATAATAAAAACTCGTCGCTGACGTTGGAGTTAATAGTTATTTATGCTACAAGTGCGGAAGGTAGGTGATTTCCGATGAGTGGCATTTTTATTCACGAGCGAGCGAAGCGAGTGAGTGGATAAATCGACACGAGTCGGAAATCATCTTACGTACGTGTATCATACAACATTTTACTATGCATTGTGCGAGGAAATAAATAAATTAATAAAATGAAATTATAAAATGGCGGGATGGCGGGCGTATTCAAGCGCGTTCAGCATATCCACAGATTAACTAATAGTTCCTCGGGCATATCTACTGCGCATGTGCAATTAGCTGTCACATCGCAACGCAATAAGGCACGAGCAAAATATACGTTCTGCCAAACATATTTAATTAATATTTAAAATTAATTTATTGATTAAAATCTAAATCTAGAGCAATTAAAAACGCCTAAAATGAAGTATTAGTTTTATTCTACTTTTTATGAAAAGTAGAATAAAACTAATATCTGTACATAACTAATTTTTAATTTTTTTCTCAAACAATAAAAACTATGCGTCGGGCTGACGTTGGAGTTAAAAATTAAAAAAGTACAGGAAAGTAAAAAGCACTAGTGAAAAAAAGTGACACTTTCCGCACAGTTTGGCTGCTTGGAAAACCGCTCTTTTCGAGGACATGCATTGTAAAACAATTTTTTTATTACGATACAGAGCAAATCCAAGAAGTTAATATCACCAAAGAGTTTCCATTAATATTTTTTTGTCATGGAAAGCTTATGCGGGCATTTTTATAACCTAATAGCTTCTGCTAGCGGCTTCGCCCGCGTGAATGTCGAAAATTATCCCGAGGCAACATATTCCAGTAAACAAATATCCTATTTGCAATTCCTGACTATAATCTATCTCCGTGTCAAATTTCATCCAGATCCGTCCAGCCGTTTGAGCGTGAAGAAGTAACAAACATACAAACACACTCACAGACTTTCGCCTTTATAATATTTGTGTGATTTTATAAAGTTTTGATTCCAATTTTTATTTGTCTGTGGCAACGCCCGCTTTAGCGCATGCGCGGTTAATGCGGTGATTCATACGTTTTGCTGTACTGAATTTCATTAGTTTTGTAATTCTTGCTTAAAAATGTCTGATATCAGTGAATGTGAAGAAAATTTGACTCCGCCCGATATTTTAGATGCGGCGACGGATATTACTCATAATCTATTACCAGCAAAGTCGAGAAAATTATATGACGGCATGGCGAAAGAAAAAAAATTTTAGGTTCACCCAATGTATGAGTGTAGATAAAGTAGTGTATGAAGCTGCACATAACTACGAGTAGCTATTAAAACTTTCGTGTGATATTATTAAAAACCGTATTAGGCAGCCTACTTGTATCTACACTCACAGCGTAATTTCGCAAATATGATTTTAAAAATTATTATTTAAACACTTACTTTTTTATTTTATTTGTGATGGGTTTGTTCTTGACTAACTACTACTTACTCTTACTCTACTTTACTTTCTTTTCGTGGATAGGTAAAATTTAAAAAAAAACCATTACAGCGCAACATTTTCCATTTACACTTTTATTTTTTAATTTATTGGCGCGTATTGGCTCATTGACTTAATGTAGAGAAATAGTGGCATTGTCTATGGATGCGCGTGCTGCGCAGTCATGCGCAATTCAATCTAAATTGCCCGCCATACCACATATTTTGTTCCGTTTCCTCTTTTGTTTTATTTCAACTGTATGAGTGAAGATAAAAAAGTGTATGCAGCGGCATATAATTAGGTATTAAAACACTTGTGTGATACTATTACCACACTTTTGTTTTAATAACCCCTATTGTATGACAGTTGCATGAACTACTGTTGTCTCTCTGCTTTATATCTCTTAAAATTTCATAGTATGGTAGGTACTAATTAACTACAACAACTTGGATGCACTGCATTTCACGAGCGCGCGTCAATTTAAAACTTATATCAATGAAATTAAAGTCACGAGTCCCAACGAGTGCACAAGTGATATAGTCATCGATAAATTAGAACATTAGCACCTTAATTTGCGTAACTGTTTTGGCACCTCGAAGCACTCACGCTTTCTTTAATTTTGGCAACTTTACAGTATTTATTGCGTGTTTTACGCACTCGAGTACCCAGATGTTTTTCTTCTACTAATTTCTTATTTTATTTTATCATTCAGGAGCTACCACAGGGTGAAGAACAGTACTGTCAGCGATGCGACGTCAAGTTCGAGACGCGGAAGGCTTACGAGGAACATCTCTTACATTCTGCCAATCACGTCGACGGACTTGAGTAAGTTTGTATATGTATTATTTCAGGCACCTCATCATAAGCGTTCTTACGCTTAACCGCGGGGCGGCTAACCGCACGGCTAGCCGCTTTTCTAGTTTAATATGCAACCGCTTGGTATCGTACGCAATTAACCGCTACAAACATTTCAACCTCGGCGGTTTTCCGCGGCTGGCCGCCATCTTAGAACAGAAGGGAAGGGAATCCCTCTCTTTTTCGCACTTAGACTCCCAATTGTTCCGTTGTGCGTGGGGTTTGCGGCTAAAGTAGCCAGCCTGGCTCCGTCCAAAAGCACAGGAACTTCCTGGGGACTTCACAGAGTTCGCGGAGCGACCTCACCGTTCCGAGGATTTCTTCACGTTGGGAAACCACGGCCTCGCAGTCCATGATGGCTTGAGCAGCTGATTCCTCGGCGTTAATACAGCCCCTGCAAAGTGGGCTGTCTGTGGCACCTAAGTTAAAAAGATTGTTGTTAAGAGTGCTCCGACCCGTAATTGTCTCTATGATTATTCTGAGGTTATTTCTACTTAAGCTAAGAAGATTTTTGGTAAATCGTGGGTTTACATTCGGTAAGGTTTAGTATTTGCCACCATCTTATACGCACTGGCGCTTTGCTGCGAACCGCTGTTGGCGGTCAGCCGCTATTCCAACCGCATCAGGCGGCTAGCCGCTCAAATGAACCGTCAAGGCGGTCAACCGCTAGTGCGTAAGATGGCTGACAAAGCTATTGATATAATGCCGTCCTTACGAGTGTTTAATACCTCCGTAATCAGGCTCTCGGAGGACTGGGCATCCCTCACCAATGGGGAAATGCTGGTATCTTGAAGTTTTATTCGAGGCCCCGCTATTTCCAACAATACGTCAAATATTCGACAATAATTAAAAACATTCTCAGGGTATTGCCTCAAATCTTCGCAGTGTCACAAACTGCCCTTTTAAGTATCTGTGTTCATTCAGAGGACGTACCTAGTATTCATTTTGTTTCCTTTTTCGTCTTCTAGCAATACAAATTGCTATTGCTAGTAACTTAGCAGTAACCATTTCCACGTCTTCCGCAGCAAGAGACGAGACAAGAGTGATTTATAAGCGTTCCTATAAACAATTATATCTAGAACGTTAAAAAAGCGCTAACGCAAGGTTTTAACGCAACGCTTTTTAGGGTTCCGTACCCAAGGGTCAAACCGGGACCCTATTACTAAGACTCCGCGGTCCGTCTGTCACCAGACTGTATCTCATAAACCGTGATAGCTAGACAGTTGAAATTTTCACAGCAAGTATTTCTGTTGCCGCTATAACAGCAAATACTAAAATCAGAATAAAATTAATATTTAAGTGGGGCTCTTCCATACAACAAACGTGATTATTTTGCCGTTTTTTGCGATAATGGTACGGAACCCTTCGTGCGCTAGTCCGCCTCGCACTAGGCCGGTTTTTTAACTATCTTGCGAATGTGGTCGACCTTCAACTTCGTCGAATAAACTGTTTGGCATCGAAAACTTAATCTGAGCTAAGGCTCTAGCCAAGTCGCATTTGTCAATCCTTTACAAGCTTTTATTTAACTTGAAATGTATGTAAGTGTGTTCGGGTCAAATCTTGTAACTGAAATTTAAAGCAGTTATCCTCCACCGATTTAGATGAAGCATACACGTTTAGTTTGGATGACAATGCATGGTTAGCTAAGTGACGTCATTAAAATTCCAATATGGGGGACGGCCCAAGATGGCGGACTAGTTATTTTTTGTGCACTGTCATGATATGGATATCAAAGGAAAGGGTTTTGCTGAGCAAAAGACAAAAAAAGCTTGAAACAAAAAGATTTATAAATGAATTTTTTTTTTGACAATCGCTTTCGCCACGGTTTCGCCGATAGAATGTCACTTGTCTAGTGCATCTTTATGTGTTTCTGAAACCGAATTAGCTCAAACCTATACAGGCTGAGTTTTTCAATTTGCAAACACCCAAAATTGCCTCTGGCAAAGAGCATCATTGGATTTTTGAAAAATGAAAATTGCTGATATTTTTTTTTTATTATTCTTTGTTAGGCTCGCATTTGACCAATATCTCACCTGATGGTAATCGATGATTGTGGTCGACGGTGAAGCACGCTACTTAAAAAATCCATCTTCGATTTTTCATTAAATCCAATCCGTCCGTCCAATTTCGCTACTCCTCATAGTTTCTGATTTGACCATGTACGCCCACTTGAAAAACTCATCCTGTATACCTACACTGAACATTATGACACCACCAGTTTTGGCAAAAGACCCAGACAGTAAATTGTCCAAAAACCAGTCCCCGTGCGAACGGGGTAACCCTCTCTAAGATGTATGTATATTTTTATATTTTACAGAGACTTAGAAATAAATGCACCTATAACTTCTAACCCCAGGAAACGGCGGCAGAATCTCAAGAGGCTGACGAGAATACCCACAGACTGTCATATTGTGAGTATTTACTTTTTAATTAGAGGTGATTGGGGTATGAGGCTTTTTAGGTCTGACTTTAGTTTTTTTTTTTCTTTCTATCATTTTTCTAGTAATGCTGTTGAATTGTTTGATAAAATTATGGATATATTCAGGCAATGTACAGGCATAGTGCGTGGAATAGGGTATTTTACTCTATATGAATTAAAATCTATTAATATATTTTTGAAATAGTTTAACCAAAAGACAGTTGGAAAATGTTAGTTTTAGTTCATAAAATAACACAATAAATGTTAAAATTTATTTCAACGTTTTCAGTTTTTTTTATCTGTTTTATAACACCATGAAATATAAAATATTAACCGCCATGTTAATACGTCATACGGCTGTGTAAAAAACTGTTAACTGATCGGCTTATCGGCGCATTTGGTACATAGCCGACTGACGTAATGACCACAGAGCAATATTGCGTCCACTGCGTCCAGCGTTTTTGACAAACTGCGCGCGAAATTTGTAAATATAAAATTTTAATGCATTTTTATGGCACTGCAATAAAATTAAAATAAATTTTTATTTGTTTGTTTGTAAACAATATAGAATTTAATTGAGTCACTTTAAAAAAAATGGTATAATACCCTATTCATTCAAAGAGAAGAGTCCTTGATAATTAACAGAGCAGTATGGGCGTAGAAACCGTGTTGCATCGATGCCAAGTAACATAGGTCAAGGGCAGTAAGAAAATGATGTACTTTCACTATTTTAAAGGACGTTAACAGTTCGAAAACGAATGTGTTTAAAAATTGCCTAATGCCGAATATATGCTCAAGGGACGAATTCCTTGAGCATATATTCGTATCGGCACATTGAATTAATTATTTGAAAATATCAGAATCATAATGATCCTTGCCTGGCCATGTTCATAAGTAATGTATCCCATCTGCAAAGTGTGTAACAATATAACTTCTTTTTCCTACAGTGCGGCAAACACTTCGCGACGCAGGCAGCCTGTCGCAAGCATCACTTGGCGGAACACCCGCGCACATCGTTCTTCGCGCCCAACGAGAGGCACATCTGTGAGATCTGTGGCATGTCTTTGGCGGTGAGTACTGAAGTCCCAAGGATGGAAACTTGATGATTTAAGTTAGTCTGTTTTTTTTAACCGACTTATCAAAAAGAAGGAGGTTCTATGTTCGAGTTTGTTTGTTTTTTTTTTCCCCCGGTATCTCCATCAATTGTGGACCGATTTTGAAAATTCTTTTTTGTTTGAAAGAGAAATTTGGTGAAGGTCTGATGAAGAACTTCGGAGATATAAACAGAACTCTTCAATAAATAACGGCAACACTCGCGGGATTTGAATCGCATGTCTGTTCATTGTTTATTTCATTTCATAACGTAAGATCTCTCATTTCGCCGGTTATGTTCAAGTTTCATGTTATTCGGGTAATCTATTCTGGCGTTATAGGGACCTTAAAACAACTTGCCTATTAGGTAGGTAAAACTAAAAAGGGAAAAATAAAAAACTTTTTTGCAAAAAAATACTACCGACTTCCAAATGAAAAACTACAAAGTGAAAAATAACTTAATTTTTACCCGACTGCCGAAGGAGGGTAATGTGTTTATCAGTCTATGTATGTATGTATGTAAGTATGTATGTATGTTTGTTCCTATATGGCGTTCCAGAGACCAAACGCGTTGGCCGATTTTGATGATTCATACGTCTTTCGATGCGTCTTAACCCTGAGAGTGTCATAGGCTACATTAAAATTGGATAATAGAAAAATGGCGGATTTTGGGTGCCATATTGTGGGGGCCCAAATTTATTTTTGCTTCCAAACCCATCGTGTGGGGTATCAAAATAAAGGGATTTAAGAGGTGATTTCAAAAATATATAACACTTATATGTTTAAATGTATCTAATTCGAAAAAAACTAACTAAAAAGTTATAAATAAAAAAACTTAATTCAAAAAATCAAAAAACCCGACTGTTTCAAAAGCGAACTAAGAAGTCGTAAACAAGGGAAAAATCATGCTGTGCAGGCGGAGGATACACCAGACTTTGGTCAGCCAGCCCGCGAATATGTATACTACCGACTAAAAAAATACTACCGACTTCCAAATGAAAAACTACAAAGTGAAAAATAACTTAATTTTTGGAAGTCGGTGTCCATATTGCAATTTTTTTTTTTATTATTGTTGATGGCTCGCGCTTGACCACTACCTCACCTGATGGTAAGCGATGATGTGGTCGACGGTGTAACACGCTTGCCTAGAAGAAACCTATTCACTCTTGACTTAAAAACCCCGAGGTTGTAGCTATCGGAAAACACAGACTCTGGCAGGGAATTCCACTCCTCAGCTGTACGCATAATGAAAGTATTTTCAAAACGGTTCCTACGAAAGACACCGACTGCCGAAAATTAAGTTATTTTTCACTTTGTAGTTTTTCATTTGGAAGTCGGTAGTATTTTTTTGCAAAAATGTTTTTTTTTATGTTCTTAGATATCCGTATGACACCAAAAACAGGCTGCTAGTGGTTACTTAAGCTTTGTTTTGTTGCCACTTTTTGCCCGACTGGCCCAAATAGGAAATGTTTTTGTTTAGTTAAATTGAATCAAGTCAAGTAAAAATTGAACAAAATAATGAATACCTATTGATTTAAACTTCATTATTTATCACATTGTCTGGTTATCATGAATATTGCTTCGTAACTGTTGGGCAATTCGATCATTATGGTACATTAGTATGGTTTTCATTTTAAATATTCATTCAACAAGAAATATGTACGAAAAAGTAATTTTCACTGTAAAATTATATTATTTGTTCTTTAGCAAAATTATATTATTTGGTGGTTAGGATAAAATGTAGTAGTTAAATGTAGTTAAAACGTGTCAAATAAATAAGTATTTCAAGTATGGCAGCACTTTTTCCCCAACTAGAAGTT
Source organism: Orthosia gothica (assembly GCA_949775005.1). Classification (NCBI taxonomy): domain Eukaryota; kingdom Metazoa; phylum Arthropoda; class Insecta; order Lepidoptera; family Noctuidae; genus Orthosia; species Orthosia gothica. The sequence continues at coordinate 31,947,747 of OX459035.1, forward strand.
TTTTTTTTTTTTTTTTTTTATTACGATGTAACTGAATAGTTACTTCATAACAGTCACAATCTAGCCTTGAGGCTAATAAGTAACTTAAATTTAACCTAATTTGCTAATAATTTATACGGTAAAGAATGTGTCCATTGGCACTTTTCTTATTGTCTCTATTATGATGGGAAGACACTTAGTTCATGTGTTCTTAAAAGGTAGCACTCACTGCACTCCGTAACACTAATTTCACTCTAAACTAACTCAAAAGGCTTAGTCCTTTTCAGTCTCCTTATTATGTCCGTGGTGTCAAGGAGCTGGATAGCCTCGACATTCACATGTTTATGAAGTCTCTCTTCATGAGCTTCGGCGTATTTTTTTATAACTTTGGCGACGAGGTCCACTCCTAAGTCCCGGTGGATGTCCTCGTTTCTAATATACCAGGGAGCGTTTACTATGCTCCGCAGTACCTTGTTTTGAAAGCTTTGTATAATTTCAACATTGGTACGTTTTGTACAGCCCCAAAGCTGTATACCGTATGCCCATACAGGCATAAGTACTTGTTTGTACAGAAGTACTTTGTTGTACACTGACAATGATGAATGTCTGCCAAGTAGCCAGTACATATTCCTGTAGCGGATATCTAACTCCAGGCGTTTCTTTTTGACATGAGCCTTCCAGCGAAGCTTGGCGTCAAGCGTCATACCCAGGTATTTTGCAGTATTTTCGTAAGGTATTATGCAACCGTTGATATAAACCGGTGTATAATTAGGGCTTCGGTTTGTGAAGTCTATATGGGTCGATTTGGACTCATTTAACTTAATTCGCCATTTTTTTGTCCAGTTGGTGATGGAGTTCACAGTAATTTGTACTTTATCTACGGCTTCTTTGTGAGTGACACCTATAGCCATGATGGCTGTGTCATCTGCGAAGGTTGCAATAAAGTTGTTTTTCATTTCTGGGATATCACAGGTGTACAATAGGTACAAGATAGGTCCAAGAACACTTCCTTGTGGTACACCAGCTTTTATTTGCTTGAGATCTGAGTAAGCATCTTCATGTCGGACTCTAAACGTCCTCTCTGTTAGGTAAGATTCTAAAATGTCTGCAAATTGTTTAGGAAGCATTTTCCTTAACTTATAAATGAGACCTTTATGCCAAACCTTATCAAATGCCTGTGCTACATCTAGAAAAACTGTAGAACAGACTTTTTTTTCTTCTAGGGTTCTTTCTATAATGTTGGTAATTCTATGTACTTGGTCTATCGTGGAGTGTTTTTCTCTGAAACCGAATTGGTAATTGGAATCAGTTTTCTCTTCTATTATTGGTTTTATGCGTCTTATAAGTAGTTTTTCAAATAATTTTGAAATGATTGGTAAAAGAGATATAGGTCTGTATGATGTTACTTCCTGAGGCGATTTTCCGGGTTTGGGGATCATTATTACTTCAGCAACTTTCCAGATATCAGGCACGTGTTTCAATCGGAATGTTGCATTTATAAGGGTTGTAAGTTTTACTATGGCTTTTCGTGGCAGATTTTGAAGCAGTTCTCCAGTGATAAGGTCGTATCCAGGCGATTTCTTTTTGGCTAAGTTTTTGATCATATTTTGCACTTCTTTCGGCGTTGCTAATCGTATATTCAACTCGTCATGGTGAGTGACATCTAGTGTTCTTTTTTCAGAGCTTTCCTCAGCACTTGTTTGAAAAGTTTGTTGTAAATGCTCTGCAAATATATTTGCTTTCTGTTCGTTGCTTATGGCCCATTTGCCATCTATTTGTTTAATAGGTGATGCATGAACAATAGGCTTATTCAGACGTTTAGTGGCTTTCCACAGTGAGTGTTCTGTTTTTCCACTACTTGTTAATTGGCTTAAGTAATTATGTGTAGCATCATCATGATATTCCTGTATTGCTTTACTTAATCTTTTTGTAAGTCTATTTAGCATTGTTTTGTCAGGTGGATATCTTGATTGTTGCCATTTTTGCCTCTGAGCCCTCTTTATGGCTATGAGGTTTCTTATTTCTAACGGATAACTATGACTTGCAACTTTTCTTTTCAAGAGAGGTGTATTTCCCCAAGCGCAGTTTTGAATGTCTGTCACAAATTTTGACACTTCTTTATCCAATTGTTGATTATTTTTGAGTGGTACTTTGAGGTCAATCATATTGTCTAAATCGAATTTGAAGCTATCCCAATCCGTGTTTTTATTCACTAAAGTTGGATTGCTTTCTTTCTGAATTATGGTTTCACTTAAAGTTAAGATAATGGGCGAGTGATCAGAGTTCATATCAAATCCCTCCTGTATGTGAAGATATGTAGCCGACAGATTCTTAAATATGAAAAAGTCGATCAGATCTGGAATTCTTTGGGTATCAGTAGGCCAGTAAGTAGGCTTTCCTGTTGATATTGCATTGCAATTGATTTCTCGCATAGCACTAAGCAATTCCCTTCCTTTAGTGTTGGTTAGTCTAGATCCCCAACGTATGTGTTTTGCGTTAAGGTCACCTCCCAATATAAACGTGTTGCCAAGAAGTTTCAACAGGTTTCTGTACTGCTCTATTTTCAGAGCATGCTTTGGTGGACAGTATATAGCTGCTACGGTAATGTGATGATATTTAGTTTTGACCCTAACGGCTACAGTTTGTATGAACTCTTCTTCATATTTATGTTCTAGGTAATGGTAGATGTTCTCTCTTATTATAAGGGTGCTTCCCCCTCTCGCAGTATTGACAGGGTGCAGTGCATGATATATTTTATATCCGTTAAGGTGTATATACGATTCTCTTGTGAAGTGAGACTCCGATGTGAGGCACACATAAATTTTTTCTGTTGCAAGGACCGCCTGTAGCTCGTTTTGATGCTTTAGGAGTCCGTTTGCATTGCACGCCATAATTTTTAGAGTGTTCTTCATTTTTGAGTCATACGAGGTAGCTGCGTAGCACTACTTTCTAGGTTTTTTAACCTTTGTTCAAATGAGGTTAAAATATTCAAAATTGTATTTATATTTTCATTTGTGTCGGCGTCTATTGACGTGGAGGGTTGTGAACCGTGCACTGGTGGTTGTGGTTCAAGAGATTTCGTAGCTTGCGCATAAGACACATTCTTTGATACTCTTTGACATTTTTCTTAGCACTAGGAGCCTGAGTGACAGGTGTAGTAACTTTTTTTTTCATGGCTTTATTTTTCAGTTGTTGCAATTCTTTGGCTACCATACACCCTCTGTAGTTGGCTGGGTGTGGCTCACCACAGTGAACGCATTTGGGTTTATCTGCTATAGGTTTTGTGCAGTCTTTAGTAAAGTGTTTACCTGTGCACTTCACACATCTAGGTTCCTTGGAGCAATATTTCTGTGTATGGCCATATGCTTGACATCTCTTACACTGTGGTATTAGCTTGGAAGTTTTTAAAGGCTGCACTTCTACTTTACAACCTAATATGGTCTTAATACTATAAATTTTATTTATATCTTCGTCTTTTTGAAAGGAAAGCATAAACATATTTAGAGGTTCCTTAGTCCTCCAACTTAATTTGTTTACCACTTCCTGGATTTTAAAGCCATTAGCATTTAATTCTTCAGCTATTCTATTTGGCATACATGATGAGTGTAGATTTTTTGCTATGACCCTAATTGGTCTGTCTTGTTTGTTCTCATAGGAGTGCCAGAGACAATTATTTTCTAATAATAATTTAGTAATCGCTCTGTAGGAGTCTTCGTTCCTGGCGTTTACTTTGACAGAATCCCCGTTCATCATTTTGACCACAATGGACTCTTTATTTGAACAAGTCAAGAGAAGATCATAAAACTTCTGGTAGTTTCTGATATTTTCTACTATGACTGGGGGAGGTGGTGGTAGTTTTTTTATTTTTGGTTGCTCGGACTTTGTACCAGCCTGAGGTTCCATGGAGCTTGCTCCTTGCGATACTGGAGACAGTGAAGCATTCATCTTTCTCTTCTTTCTACTTTTTTGTCGTACCCACTCAGTTTCTCTGGCAAGGTCCTCTTCATCAGTCTTATATTCGACTGTTGACTGGGGCTTATCATTTGTCGAATGTTCCTTCTCTGAAGTAACATTATTTTGTTCCTGGATAAGTTTCAGCTGGTGTTGCAAGGCTTCTAGAAGTATGGGAAAAAATAATAACGGTCACATTTTGTCAAATACTTTCCAAAAATTCAAATGCAATACTGGTACAAATTGTTTGGCGACAAAAAAAAAATTACTCCTTTGCAGTGGTATGGCGGCCATTGGGAACTGTCGGAAAAGTATGGCAAGGTGTTTTTCATGAATGGCTACTCGACGATGATTAGCTATGCAAAAAATAGCCTGGTACAAATGGTTGAATTGTTTTATTTAAATTAATGTATTCGCGTCGGTATGGCGGGTTGTAAGTCACACCCGAGAAGTATGGTATTACGCTACCGAAACTTATAACACCCCTCTTTCCGGCGGGGGTTAAAATGCAAATGAGCATTAGAACATGTAACGTACGAGTAGCAAGAACATCTAGTGGTGACCGTTGGATGCCAGTCGTTTGGTGTTGCAGTTATTACAGCCGCTGCAATTTGTGACAACGTTAAAGAAATTTTATTGAATAAATTCTTAATTCTTGAAGTTTCTTAGAAGAATTGCCAAACTTAAGTGGCAGTGGGCAGGGCACATTGCTCGCAGAACGGATGGCCAATGGGGCCGAAAGATTCTGGAGTGGCGACCGCGAACCGGAAGACGTTGCGTTGGAAGGCCTCCCACTGGTTGCGGGGATCCGCTGGATGCGGAAAAGGGGACCGGTCAGTGTGGCGACGCTTGGGGGAGGCCTATGTCCAGCAGTGGACGTCTTTCGGGTGATATGATAGTGATGAAGTTTCTTAATCTATGTTTCTCTATAATTCCAGCCGGGCAGCGTATCAAGTCACCTGAACACTCATACTCGCGAGAAGTTATATACGTGCAACACTTGCGGGCGACAGTTTAGCAGCAAAGGTGGCATGACTACACATCAACTGGTGAGATTTATACATACGAACATCAAAAACACAAATCAAAAATATATTAAAAAAAACGGCTAAGTGCGAGTCAGACTCGCGCACCGAGGGTTCCTTACAAACCTCAGCTTAAAGGTATTACAGACCTGAGTTTTGACATGAATTTCAATTTAATACCTCTACGCGTTCATGAGGAAAGGGGTAGAAAGTTTAAAATTATTAAAAATAATTGTTTATTATATGATGTAACAAATAAATTACGGTTTTCGCAATTATTCCTTTAACTGTGCTATAAGACGTTGCTTTGTACAAAATTTCAAGATTCTGAGTTCACGGGAAGTACTCTATAGGTTTTGATTCCCTTGCGAGAGTCGAAAATTTGGGGAAATTTGCGGCATAAACGGCTGTATCTTTTGATTGCGTTGGATAAGATATTTGATTTTTTAACAGCATTAAGGGACAGTATAATTTCAGCTTGATACCTTCACGCGTTCCTGAGAAAAATGGTTTTGACAGACAGACGGACGGACAACAAAGTGATTTTATAATAGTTCCGTTTATTCCTGTGTCCCAGCAGTGGGAAAATTAATAGGCTGATGATGATGATGACATTTATTCGATACAAACAACAGCAACAAACACAGAATAAAATACAGTATTAGAGAAAGCACAAAAACCAAAGTACTGAAGAAAGAAAGAAAAAGAAAGAAAGAAAAATATTTATTTGTGACCCGCACAGGAGACACGAAAAAATAAGCATACACTTAAACAATAATAAAATAAAAACCCTGTGCGAGACCAAAAAGGCTCCTATCTCAGCATGTGCAGCGATATCCAAAAAAAGTAATAACGCTGCGCTGATATTCTGATAGGGCCTACTGTTGATGCCACGGACACAATAACGGAAACAGGACTTATATAATAAAATAAAATAGAATAATATATAAATAACAAACAAAATAGAATGAAACACTGAATGACATTAAACATGAAGAACCAACATTGATGCAATTCTTGCACTTACAACGTTTTTACCTTTAAGTCAGTTTTATTTATTTAAATGGAAGATAAACGCATTTTTTTTAAAAAAAAACTACATATTTATTCGTCATCGTATCGTGAGGAGTTTTCATATATTTTTACAAGCTTTTATTTAATTTGCAATGTATGTATTTTGGTCAAATCTTGCAACTGAATTTTAAAGCAGTTATCCTCCACTGATTAAGATGCAATTTTGCATACACGTTTTGTTTGGATGACAATTCATGGTTAGCTAAGTGACGTCATTCTAGTCATCCAATATGGCCGACGGCCTAAGATGGCGTACTAGTTATTTTTTGTGCACTGCCATGGTATGGGTATCAAATGAAAGGTTTGCTGAGAAGAATACGAAAAAAGAATGTTTAAAAAACAAAGAATAATTTTATTAGGTAACTAATAATTTGCAGTTGTTCGATGTAAAATACTGGTATTGATAGTTCAACTCATCTGTGCGCGTGGTGCCATGTGTACGGGCGCTCGTAATTATACATTACGCACTTGTGTGGCAGTCGTCCGAGCAAGCAACCACCCACACATGCTTACCCACACATAGCGCCGCGCGCAAAGATGATTTGAACTATTTATACTCATCAAGTTAGACTGTGGAAGCCGTCCTCAACATAATTGAGAAAAGCTAGCCTTTTTACCTAACTACTAGTGTCCGACCGAACGTTCGGGTTCGGTCAAAATTCGCCAAAAAAAACGAGTTTTGGTTTAGTTTCGGTTTCGGCGGCAAACCTGCTGAAACTACGACCGAAACTGAAACTGCATTCGGGAGTTCTCGCGCTGTGATCAGCCATGTTCGCGTTAAATTCCATCCAAGCGAGTATTTTTTACCCGACTGCCGAAGGAGGGTAATGTGTTTATCAGTCTATGTATGTAAGTATGTATGTATGTTTGTTCCTATATGGCGTTCCAGAGACCAAACGCGTTGGCCGATTTTGATGATTCATACGTCAATCGATTCGTCTTAACCCTGTGAGTGTCATACGTTAAAATTGGACAATAGAAAAATGGCGGACTTTTGGGTGCCATATTGTGGGGGCCCAATTTTTTTTTTCTTCCAAACCTATCGTGTGGCGTATCAAAATAAAGGGTATTAAGAGGTGATTTCAAAAATATACAAAACTTATATGATTAAATGTATCTAATTCGAAAAAAAAAACTAACTAAAAAGTTATAAATAAAAAAAACTTAATTCAAAAAATCAAAAAAACCCGACTACTTCAAAAGCGAACTAAAATGTCAAAGACTTAAAAATCATGCTGTGCAGGCGGAGCATATTCCAGATTTTGGTCAGCTAGCCCGCGAATATGTATCCTCCGAGTGCACAGCATGTTTTTTCCTTGTTTACGACATTTTAGTTCGCTTTTGAAGCAGTCGGGTTTTTTGATTTTTTGAATTAAGTTTTTTTTTTGGCGAATATTTTTCTTAAATGAGGGGTTTTTATGTAGATAATCATACCAATAAGTGAAAATGTCATAGACATCATAGCTTTGTGATTTAAAGATAAAAAAAAAACAAAAAACCGGTCACGTGCGAGTCCGTACCTACCCATTATACCGCCGTAATAAAATTGGTATCATTTTTATTGATGGCTAAGTTTTAAGTTTGTGTGTGTGTGTGCTTTAATGGTTGAGTTGCTATCGTGTGGTAGTACAGGGTATAAAAATCAAGGTTCTGAGTCAACACGATAAAATTTATCAACAAATTTAGATTTCGGCGAACACTTGTAAGTAACAAAATTTACCTTAATTTTCAACTTTTTTTATTTTTTGTAATTTTTCCAACGCAACGGGAACTACCATATAGGTTTTCGACCCAAAACCTGTCGGGTTCTTCCAGTTGACCTAGAATTGACAGTTTTAGTTAAAAGCAAGGTTTTACAAGACAAGTAAAGGGAAAATTGCAAAAAATAAAGAAGTTGGTAACTAATGTAAGTTTGCGCGAAAATCTAAATTTGTCCATAACTTTTTATTTTGTTGATTCAGGACCTTGATTTTTATACACCTAATAGGGACTATAGACCTCAGTATCTGGTATAAATTTCAACTTGCTAGGTCCACCCGTTCCTGTGAAAATAGGTGGTGACACCGGAAACTGAGACTGTTGCCTAAAAACCAGTTTCGGTCGGACAGTACTAACCACTGCTTAAAATCGCAAAAAAAATATGCAATTAAATTTCACTGTACCGAAACAAAATAGTAACAAGTAAAATTTAAATAATACCGACACATTTTTATTTTGCAAGTAAAATTTAAAAGTAGACACGGTTCGATCGACAATCTATTGAACACGTAATTATGACGCGATATCTTGCGAAAACAGCCCCGATTCAAACAGTAAAGCGACCATAACTTTAGAACGGTTTAACCGATTTTCATCAAACATAGCTAAGAACAATCCCAATAAGTCAGCTTTCAAACAAAAAAAAACTAAATCAAAATAGGTTCATCGTATTTGGGGTTATGATGTCACAGATGCACACGTTAAATTTATAACACCCCTCTTTTTCCGTTGGAGATTAAAGGTGGGTATTTTACATGTCAACACTCTCACCGAAATGTTTTAATGTATATCTATTTCTATATTATTTCAGACTCACACCAGTGAAAAGCCAGTAGCTTGCACTCTCTGCGACAAACGGTTCAAGCAAGTCAGCAGTATGAAGCTACACTACCGCACCTACCATCTCAAAGAGCCCTATCCTAAGAGGTAATAAACAATATGAAAATTATTTTCTACTCTCTTACTAACAACTAACGTTTTATAGGTTTTTTCAGTAGTATTATTAGTAATTTATTTATGTAAACAACTGTAGTTGGGCTTGTGACGTCACTATGTCAGTATAAAGTGTACTACGACGTCACACGATATTTCAACGCATTAAATCGTCGTTACTTTATGTTTACGTGTCAAGAGAAAAATATGTGTCCAATATTTTTTTATTGAGTCCGTTAGTGAGATTATCACTGACGGACTAAATCAAATGTCACATTAGCACGTCGCTAACGCGAATCCATAAGTGTTGCCCCTAATAAAAATCGCTCAATGCGGCCACAGATAATATAGTACTAGCATCATCCCATACAAAGAAACCGTACCGACGTAACTAGCGTTTTTCATCTGATTAAGATGATTATTTTTATAAGCACTCCGATTGCGTTCGGTCCGTTCCACGGCTATAGATGGATGGCAGCAATTTTCAAGTAAAAGGGTTTTTTCGGTCCGTAACTATTTTTTTCTTTAAATACAGTGACGATTTGTTTTATAGTACTTTTTGCACGTTTTTACAGTTTCAGTGTACTTATATGTGTTACAATACAAATTTAAAAAATCGATGGGCATGCCTCAGAAATTAGAAACCGCGCCATCTATTGGAATTAATTTTAAACGATACGTTGATATTATCTTTTAAATGTGAATTAAGTGTCCAATATTCCAAAATTTTGAGCTTGGGAAAGTTGATTAAACAATAACATACAATGTTTATGGTCGATTTTAGAAAATATTAATTGTACACACATTTCAATAACAAATCGATGCATATCGCGCCATCTAGTGACATTTATTTGAACCAAATTTTCTTTGTTAGCGCTGGTACCCTGTGATGCGGCTAATGAAGTTTTCGCTTTAAAAACCTGCCAGCAGACTAGCAATGCGATAGATTGATGTGAAACTGTTATCTGAAATCAACTTAAATTACACTTTTATAAAGTTGATATTCATTTCAGAGGATTTGATGATGATGCCATCTAGCTGGTTTCGGCTACAGCGACAGAATTCTTTGGCTCCTCATTATGGTTGCGAGATTAGATTCAGTGGATATCCCATCAAATTAAAACAAAAAATAAAATAGAATTTGTATTTTTATATTTCTCTATGCCAAATAGCACTGCTGTGTACCGGTTTGAAAAATGTTGGTGCCGATCTAAGGTCTTATAACACTCCCCTCTCTCTCTCTTTGGAGTTCTCTTGTTTTCCTTATAGTATCCGTAGATCCGGCTCGAAGGACCATGATGATAGCTTTGTTTATTTGGGCTTAATATTAATGAAAAATGCAGATCGGAAACGTGTGATTCATATGTTATATTCATGTACAATGACATGAAATAAGTGACAGTGACAGATATCCCAAACTAAATGTTGTGTTGCCAACATAAGCAAGCACAACCAAGAGAAGCCCAGAGAGAGGACAGAGTAAGAGTGTCCCAGGAAACACGAGGAAGGGTAGGTAAGACGTGCGGGGATGCGTCATTGGTACATGGTGGGCCACCCATAAGCACAATTTTTTTTGTCAATACTTTGATTGTGCGTACAGCTAAAGAGTGGAATTCTCTGCCGGAATGTGTGTTTCTCTATAGCTACAATCTAGGGGTCTTTAAGTAAAGAGTTAATAGGTTACTTCTAGGCAAGCGTGCTTCACCGTCGACCACATCGACGCTTACCATCAGGTGAGATAGTGGTATAGCGCAAGCCTATCCATAATAAAAAAGTTGTACCTGTTTTTGTCTTTAATACCGTACAGCCCTCTTTTCTTACCATAGAAAACTTACAAAAACGGATCAGAAATGAAAACGGAACTCTAACATCATCATCTCATCTCATCACTCATCTTCCTGCCCTTATCCCATGTTACTTGGGGTCTGTGCAACACGTTTTCTTCTTCCATACCGCCCTGTCCCCTGTCACGCTATCACTGAGTCCCTTTTCTTCCATAATACTCCTCACATAGTCCATCCATCTTTTCTTTGGCATTCCTCTCCCTCTCCATCCATCCATATGTATATTCATAACTCTTATTAACAACTTTTTAGAACTTCTCCATTATATAGCACAAAAAAATGAAAAATATAAATCTAGTTTACAAAAAAATATAACCGACTTACAAAAACCAACACTACAAAATGAGAAACAGCTTCAATTTCGGCAGTCGGTGTCAAAAAAAGTTATTTTTCACTGTGCAGTGTTTTTTTTTGGAAGTCAGTTGTTTTTTTTTTGTAAAAAAGTCTTTAGTAACATGCGTTTTATCCCTATTCATCACATGACCATACTAGGACTAACGGTTTTCTTTTCTGTCACTGGCGCCCCTATCAACCTTCCTCTAATATACTCATTTCTCACTTTATCCATTCTCGTCACTCCGTACATCCATCTCAACATTTTCATCTCTGCTACATGCAATCTCTTTTCATCCATCTTTTTCACAGCAAAACATTCTGAACCATACAGTATGACAGGTCTACTCACGGACTTGTAAGTTTTCCCCTTGATGGAACTCATAACATTTTATTTTATTTATATTTTCAGAAATAGAAAAAAGAAAAACGACGAGCTGTCAAAGGATAGCTACGGGCACGATGATTCTGATGAGAACATGACATTGGACCACTTTTATGGACGAAAGTATTAAAAGATAGCCTCATACCATTCTACTTCCTATATTATTGTAAAATATGAATGACTGTGTGCTTGTTTGTATGTTTGTTAAGTCAATCACGCCTCGACAACTCTTCCGATTTGGATGAAAGAGGTTTGAAACTTTGCTGTGGAAACTGTTTAATGAAAATTGTAGAATTGTGTCCTACTTAAACAAAAATGTTCTGCAGCCTAATTGCGTAAGAGAATTCGGCATGGCAAAGGATAAGATCCCATTAAAGAGTATGAAAAATTCTCTTTAAATAATTAGGTATTGCCAAAAAATATTGAACGCTTTCATGTTGAAGATACTATTTTCGAAAGAGTCCAATAATTTTTAACGATAACTTATTATTTTAAGAATATTTATCATACACTTTCATGGGGACAAATCCTTTGCCTTGCCGAATTCACTTGCGCAATTTAGTTGCTGGAATTATGGTGTCTGTGTGTGGACTTTCACGCAGGTGCAAACTCTGACAGAAACTAGTATAGTTTATTTGGTAATAGGAGAAATAGTACAATAGTTTAACTCGTGTTGGCACGAGAATTGAGAGCGAAACTTCCGGTTTCTGGAACGGAAATCGACACAATAATCATCATCGCTTCAAATGTTTTGATCGAGTGAGTCAATAATTATTTATCAAACACATCACTAGCTGAGTTAATTTTGGAACTTCGATCATTTTCGTTCTAGAAACCAGGTGTAATTGATGTAAGAAGAGGCCTGCAGCCTAATTGTCTAAGTAAATTCGACAACGGAAACAATCTGCTTCTTTCCCAAAAACACACACATACACAAAAAAGTTGAATAAAGATTGAACTTTTTTGTGTATGTGTGTGTTTTTGGGAAAGAAACAGATTGTTTCGTTTGCTGAATTTACTTACACAATTAGGCTGCTGGGTAATCTCAAAAGTAGGTGATGATAGGCGGAAATTGTATATTAAAAATTAACCTCTGAAAACGGGGTGGATCTGAGTGACAGTGCTAGATTTTCACTAAAATGTTAACAAAATTTCACTTCATGACGCTATATTTTATGCTTGTTAATGAATTCGCATTCGAATAAAAATGCTCCAGTTCTGCTTAAGGTTGCACTAGTCGATCATTCTTCCATACAGACGTAGTCTGGCGATTACTCCACTGTTTGACGATGTACGTTCAAAATAAAAAAAATTATATCAATTCGTCTCATCATTATCTAGCGCTGTATGGAAATAAAAAAGTAAAAATATATATATTTGAAAATTATGAGCGTCGAAAGTGCCATATATCAACTCAATTATTTTAACGCATCTTTGGGCGCAAATAAATACCATAAGAAAAAGGAGAATTGCAAAACATTCACTAAACAGGGATAGTTTAGTAGTTCAACAATGCAAATAATTTTATTTTGAAAATATACATTTAGTCGTTTTTTCATGATATCTAGACTCCCAAAGGTCGGTTTATAAAATTTCGAACGCTCGTTGTCGTCCCAAATCATCATCCATTTCGCTACAAATTTGTAAAAGTGTGTATTCGTACGCGAACTATCTTCTTACTGCTCATCACAGCATCTATCTCTTTCGCACGTGTTGTCGGATGAGACACAAAATAGTTCGTGCCGTCGACTAGTGCAACCTTAAAGCCTACTTTCCACGTGTGTGCGTGAAGGCTCATTTTCCATCATCTTGCAAGCAGTCTTCGGCGCGATTTGAGCAAATAAACAACCGTCGTCACACGAATAAATACAACTAGCATACATATTTTGTAGATATGAAATGCGATTTTAAAACAATATTAATTTAAATGCACTGTTGCATCTTAAAATCAAATATTTATTATGAATTATGGTTACAATAAAATGAAATGTACTTTTATGTAATCGGTACTTATTCTATTGGACATAGTTGTTGTGTTTTGACATGGCACTAGCGGTCGTTGATCGACCTCCTAAACCGACTCCGACCTCCTCATAAGGGTGAGACCAAACGAACGTACAGTACAAACATTTTATGTCCCTCGGCAAACTTCGTGTTTCGTCAGTCTTCGGATTTCTATCAGTTGCCCTTTGCACTTGGTGCAGACCGGACGCTCTCAAACAACTTGGAAGTATATAGAGTGGTTAATACTCTTAACATAATGTAATTTATTTAAAAAATGGGAGGCGAGCTACTATTTTACAGCTCTATATATTTCACACGGAAATCAAAACTTAAAAAATTTTATACACGATAAATCTAATAATTGATGGACATGGAAATTAGCATTCGTTTGTATTCGGAAATGCGATGCTTACCGAGGGACATTCAGAAAATAGTTGTAACTTGTACTGTAATTTTATGAGGTGTGAGTGGCGGCTTTTGAGTTTCGTATTTTACATTCTACTGGCATATTTCACTCATTTTGCGTCGCCGTGTTGTACAAACAGGATTTTAGTATGAAACCGAATGCAGCAAAAATTCTGCGACTCATTTTACGAGACTCATAGCAAAAAAATACGTTCGTTTGGCCCCACTCTTAGGGCGTGGTCACATCGAGAGCTGTTAGCTACTTTTCTCTATATTGCCTTTTCTGTCTCAACTTGTAGATCTAATTGTAGTGTAGGTCTTATTAAACTACAAAACTTTCTTAATAGGACCTCAACAGTCACGTCACCATCGTGTCGCTGATCGTTCACGCCAAATAACGCGGGGCGGCCCGCGGGTAGACGGGAGGAAGTGAGGTCGCATTCCAGTACGGTCTATTTAACCGTGCGCGTATATGTACAATCAGTGACTGTTCGGCGACCTGACTGATGTGTTCGAAGAACTTGTATAAAGTCCCCGTCACGAGAAGCTAAAATTTTGTAAATAAACAACTTCTACTAACTACGTTATAGCTTCTCGTAGCGGAGACTTTAGTCATTCTTATTTTGAAAAACGAAAAACCGTCCTGAATTGGCATCTATCTTGATACTTAATTTTATTTATTAATAATGAAAAATAAGAAAGGAGACCGACGACATTTGGATAGAACAGGCTAGCAAAAAGAGAAGAAAACAATACGAAGTTCGTTACTTCAGTTGCTACGAAGTGTTATTAGGGAAAAGGGCAATGACCGTTATTGTCATGCTAAAAAGTAACCACTATACTATCATTCACTGCCAGTCACTACTCATTGCTTTACAAACTGTTTTAATCATATATTTAATATTATTATAACTCTAGATCTCTGAATACTAAAATATTTTACAATTTTAGTACTAATTATTTTATATGTTGATGAGTGAACGTTAATGATTGTGTAGCTACGTAATTATTATTAATAATAATGTTATAATTATAAACTAATGCAATTAATGTAAGTGTACATTTTATAAGAATGATTATTTTATTTCTAGTAAAGTATTATTTCTACTATTTTGTGTTTTATTTCAATTTCTCCTATAGGTTTACACTTAATGACGGCTTGGAGAAATGAATGAACATGAATTATCTGCAGTGCAGCGACTTGCCTCGGAGTCGCTGCGCTGCAGACAATTAATGTGACGGTGTGGGTGCAGATGCGCTAATCGCTTCACGTTTGGATCGTTTGTACCTATTTACGATAACCAGGAAGAAGGATAGAATTTAATAGGAAAGAAGATTCCTAAAAAATCTATTTCTCTTTTATATAATCACTTTTTTTATTTTTCTCTTTTTAGTTTTGGTAGGTACCTCCAATTAACATGATTATCATTTATAGCCAAAGTACATCTCATGGCGATTCCAATAATCCCAAACACGACTAGGATACATTATTTTATTTTAGAGTTCCAGTGCCAACCTTCCAGCTTCATCATCAGATCAGTTCGATGGTGCCATTTTCATCAGTACCATTTATTTATAAGTATTTGCTTCATTATAGTCGGTTAACTATTCGAAATATCTTATGCCCGCGACATACTTAGCATTTAGGAGTTCCAGTGGCCATCTGTGGTCTTCTTCATCAGTTCCATTTCACCAAATGAGATGATTTCACTTTCTGAGTGCTAATGATTACATTGTTGATGAAAATACCAAAATCGCTATATGTATACCTATAATATTTGAGGAGTTCCCTCGATGTCTCTAGGATTCCATCATCAGATCCTGACCTGATGACTATGGGACCAACTAGGAAGTGTACCCTTACAAACAAAAGAAGAATTTTTGAAATCGGTCCAGACGTCTTTGAGTAATCGGGGAACATACATAAAAAAAAGTTTCCGACGAATTGAGAACCTCCTCCTTTTTTGAAGTCGGTTAAAAATAAGATTGACAACAATAAGAAAACATACCAAAGTCATAGATGTAAAATACCAAATTAAACAACTGAAGTGGAAATGGGCAGGCCATTTAATAAGATCTAAGACAAATGGACTAAAGATGTGACAGAATGGTGTCCTACATACAAAACAAGAAGGAAAGGCAGACAGTATCGTAGATGGGAAGATGACATCAAAAAGGTGGCAGGTACAACTTGGACTAGAAAAGCAAGAGATCGATGTTCGTGGAGAGCACTTGAGGAGGCCTATGCTGGAAAGCAAGACAATCGAGAAACCGGTGTCGATTAGGAAAAAGTATATTTTTTTGGAAAAAATAAACACTAATGTAGTAAGTATTAAGTAGAAATAAGTTAAAATGTTAACTGTAAGATTGTTAATAAAGGCTTTTATTATATTATTACCCAGCCAGAACATAACCCGTCTCAAGGACTTTTCGGCGGCGTCCCCCTAGCTGTTTCCCAGTCGGGTCCACTGGTCAGTTAAATAGTAGATGTCATCGGCGTAAGCTATAATGTGAGTAGAGGGGAGTTTGAGTAGACAGAGATCATTAACATAGATTTGAAAGAGGAGGGGACTGAGTAGACTTCCTTGGGGCACGCCAAAATCAAGTAATTGTTCACCACTGACGGAGGTAATCTGTGCCACTGACGTTATCGCCAATCTTAACACACTGGGATCGCTCTGAAAGAAAGTTCTGAAGTAATTAGTTTACCGAGTAAAATAGGGACAGAGACAGTTTCGAAGGCCTTGGACAAGTCCAAGAAGATGCCTATGCATTTGTTATCGATTTTGTTGACAACAGAGGCCAGTAGTGATGATATGGCATCCTCCGTGGATACACCCTTTCAGAAGCCGTACTGGTTCGCCGCAATAATTTTATATTTTTCAAGGTAATTGAGTAGATTCTTGTGGATAATTCTTTCCAAAATTTTGGAAATTGCTGGAAGTACAGAAATTGGACGATAATTGTTAACCAGTGTTAACAATTATCGTCCGTGTAACCAGTGTTAACAGGTGATAGAGAACTGTCTCTATCACCTGTTTTATAGATCGGGTGGACGATGGCTTTTTTAAGGGTCTTAGGAAAAATGCCGGTGGATAGTGCGATATTACAAATGTGTGTCAAGGGCGGTACCAGTTTATGACTGGTGAGTTTCAACAATTAAGGAGAGATGCCATCCCAGCCAGAGGCACTGTATGCGCGGAGATTTTTTATAATAGCGTCGACCTGTTCCTCGTCGGCCTCCAGTAAGGCTATAGAGTTAACCATTGGGACTGGGTGCGGAGAAATGCATTGGGCGCCGCAAAGATTTTTTGGGATGTTGTTAGCCAGGTTTCTGCCAACAGCAGCGAATAACCAATTTACGGTATTGACTGACACGTCTGGGTCACCTGTAATTTTTAGGAGGTTGGTCGGCGGTAAGGTGTTTTTATCGGTGTCAAGGACATAACGTACGGCCGCCCACATCTTTTTTGGGTTATTTTTGGCATCGGAGTAAGCCTGACTCTCGTATGCGGCTTTGAGTTTGAATTGTAAATTGTTGCAAAAATTCCGGTAGCGCAAGTACGTTAAGGAGGTTTAGGAGTAATGCTGGCCTTATGGAGGAATTACTTCTCAGGATGGAGCGCGTAAGCCTCACGTTTGGTTTGAGAATAAACCGATCTAAGACTAAAATTATGATCGTGGACCGCGTCAATGACAACTCGCCCGAAGTGACTCGTATCGCGAACTGCGACGTGGTTCAGACCTATGTCTACCTTGGGGCTTTGATCTCAAACAACGGCGGCTGCGTAGATGAAGTAAAACGACGTATGGCCATGACCAGAACTGTGATGGAGAAGCTGGGAAAAGTGTGGAGGAATCGCAACATTACCAAAGCCACCAAAATCAGGCTCATACGAACAATTGTATTTCCCATTTTTCTCTACGCGGCCGAGACGTGGACAGTGCGTGAGTTGGAAAGGGGGAAGATAAATGCTCTGGAGATGTGGTGCTGGAGAAAGATGCTCGGAATATCGTGGACGGATTTCCGAACTAACGTGTCGATACTCCAGGAACTCGGCATCACGCAGCGTTTGTCGAACGTAGTACAGTCACGCATGCTGCAATACTTTGGACACGTCTCTAGGCGGGATGGCGACTCCATAGAGCGGCTGGTCGTACAAGGAAAAGTGGAGGGAACCAGATCGCGCGGCAGGTCACCTATGCGCTGGACTGACCAAGTGAAATCCGCAGTAGGAGGCCGCATATCTGACTGCGCCAAACAGTCCGCCAATAGGGAGAGAAGTCGGGAGATGCGAGGCCACTAGATTTAGGCACTGACAGAATTGTGGGTCGTTACTGCTAGGGGCAATGTTTATATTAATGTCTCTTATAATTGAGACATTTTTACATTGACTACAGTCTGTCAACAGTTTATCCAGGCTGTCCAGAAAGTTGTCTATGTTCTTTTGTGAGGGCGGTCTATATAGTGCTATGAAAGTAAAATTATTTTCGATTGCACAAACCAGGCAGCTGGCTCCAGAAAATTTCGGTTCAGGGATGCTAAAATCCAGCTTTTCATTAGTGTACATCACCACGCAATCATTCTGATTAATAAGGTTAATGGATTGGCATGAGGTGTAACCTTGAATGCTTGGGACTGCCGCATTCCTCTTTAGCCAACACTCTGTCAAAATTAAGATATCGAATTTTATTTTGATAGACGCGAGTAGACAGCCAAGCTCGATGAAGTTTTTATAGCTTCTAATGTTAAGGTGCAAGACATTTAGTGCTTGCGAGGATTTTAAATAATCAGCACATTTGTCTGGAGTGCATGTAAAGGACGATGAAACACTGATACCGTCCAGGTCATTGTTAATTTCATTTATTGACGCGATTGGATAAAGTTATCCATCCAGAAAGTGTAGCTTGTTTAGAGCAAATAGCCCTAGTGTGGCCATGATTTGTGAACAAATAAATCAACCATTGCAATCGAGAAGTTTGAATTGTTCGTATAGCGTTATCAATAGGTAAAAGCGATTGATAGGTGAATGTGATTGCGAATGTGGTTGTGGTTATCGTTGAGAATGCGGTTGCGAATGAGGTTGCGGATGTGGTTGTGCATGAAGTTGTGAGTGTGGTTTTAGTCTTAGAGACATATGGTTATCTATTTTATGATTGTTATTGTTCGAGTAGGGTTAAGCAAATCACAAAAGTGAAGATCAAAATCAGGAGTGTGTTTATGTTACCTATATTATAATATAACGCTAGGATCGCGCGTGGTGCCATCACACCTCTTTGTCCGCCATCGAGGAGAACCACAGCCTAATTGTGTAAGTAAATTCGGCAACGGAAACAATCTGTTTCTTTCCCAAAAACACACACATACACAAAAAAGTTGAATCTTTATTCACAAACACACACATACACAAAAAAGTTTTGTGTATGTGTGTGTTTTGGGACCTAATTCGCCCTATGCAAGAATGTGTAAGGAAGTAAATGTGACTCTTTGGCTAGACTGAAATCCATCCTCATGAGTTTATCAAGTAGCCCTTAAACTTGTTAATGTATTTTTTGCCACATTTGTCAAATGCATGTGTTTTCTTTTATTGATCTTCACAAGTTCAATATTGTGTCAATTTTATTCAATTTTTTTATAATGTTATTGTTGCAATTTTGTGAATTTTATTAACTTAAATCAGTTTTATTGATTTAATCAACTGTATAATTTTTACCAATTCCAAACTATTTTTTTTGTTTTTAATAACATTTGAATAATTTTTACCAAATTTTATTTTTATTGTAACCAATTTTTACCAATTTTATTTATGTTATCGATGTTATGTACCTAGGTACTCATTCACTTGTATTAATAATCAGCGCTTATTACTATGTAAGTTAGCTTTTAGATTCTTCAAAATTGTGAATGTGGTGTTTGCCTCTAAGTAATTGTTGCACTTTAAGATTACTTTAAGCATGTATTTTTTTGTTATAATTAAGTGTAAGCAATTGTTGGTGAACCTAATAAAATAAATAAATAATGTTTTTGTTTATCGATTTCGACACAAAATAAAGATTGCTTGGTGAGTATGTGGGATACATGGGGACTTGTTAGATTTACAATACAGTTTATGTTATTACTAAGTTAAGACGGTACCCTGACCAAAAAATCAGCATGCGATATGAGCATTCCTATTGGTCTAGCGGCACTGGTGGCGCATGAATTACAGTAGTGAATACGCCCAGATTTTAGAATAAAGTCTTTATAAAATCGAATATTGGTCTTTTGAAAAAAAAATCACTACCAAAATGTTCGATAATAAATTGTCTATCCTTTAGTGTTAGTACAAAAAATAATTAATGAACACTTAACGAGGAGATGCATGCTATCAATAATAATTTCTCAATTTTGTTTTTTTTTTGAAAGGAGATTAGTGAAATATATACAACATTAAAAAAACACTAAATCTACCATTTTAGAATCAATATTACGTAGACATTTAATGTATTTTTATTAATTGATATTTCTTTTTGAATAACGAGTAGATAGCTCCTAAAAACAGCACGAAAAACGGCTTGCGCGGCGTTTTGCTCGGGGTGCCGCCTTAATAAAAATAAATGGCATTAGACAGTAGTGAATACATTATTTTATAGAAAAGTCATTATTTCGGTGGCCGCTCCAAGTCTTGTAGGGTTTGCTCCAATCTAATTAATATTTGTTTAGCTCCTGTGACTTTCCTCAATAAGATGTTGCCGATCGCCCGTCAAACCAATGCTTCGAGTACTTAGGCGATCATCTTCTTTGAGCGTTTTGTTGAAATTACGGGTAGCGGTGATTATTTTGTTTTTTGCTATGACGCTAGAAAGTTCAGCTACAATTGGCCTAATCGTATCCGGTTTACCCGGTAAGCGGTACACATCGCAGAGGTCAGAATTTTTAGTGGTACGTCAACAATTGAACCCAATTTGGGCGCACGGTTGGCGCAGTGGTTGAGCGATTGACTGCTGTGCTGCGTGTCGCGGGTTCGATTCCTGCACGGAACCAATATTTGTATGACCTACAGGTAGTTGTTCCGGCTCTGGGTGTTGTGTATGTGAGTTTTCGTACCACTTGCTCAAAAAAGTGACATTCTATGGCACAAAAAGCGAACATAACAATAGTCATTTTTAATCTGTTAAAAACAGGGAAAGAAAATTGTACTGAATTTCATTCATCCTCTAGGGGGAGAATGTGATTTGAATTTGGAATACTTACCGAAATTTATACTGAACAACATCTGTGTTTACACCATTGAGTTTGTATATAAAGCATTAATGGCATTAAACATCTTTTTGAAAAAGGAATACGCATTTATTATGCAGTAATGATTATTAAATAAAATTACGAAAACCGACGAGGCCGTATGAGCCTTTACTTTTCCGACAAAAAATATTAGTCTAGGAATTTGCCGCGTTTTTGTTTTCTTCAAATACATAAACGTTAAGTTTATTTTACTTTTAATTGCCATTATTTTTAATAGATGCTTATCTCATATTATTATTGTGTTAATTTTTTCGCAAATGGTACGAAAAGTAGAGTATTTTCCTCGGTGATAAAGCTGTCTTAGTCTTGGGTGAACTTAAATCCCTCGCTACACTCAGGACTCGTCTTAAAAACCTCGAGTCCTTCGTTACGTTCGCGATTTAAATCGTCACCCGCGACAGAAGACACTGCTTTATCCCCTTGGTTAATAATCTACTATTATATGTTTGTAAACGCACCCACGATACAG
Source organism: Orthosia gothica (assembly GCA_949775005.1). Classification (NCBI taxonomy): domain Eukaryota; kingdom Metazoa; phylum Arthropoda; class Insecta; order Lepidoptera; family Noctuidae; genus Orthosia; species Orthosia gothica. Next base: position 31,969,189 of record OX459035.1, read on the forward strand.
GAAGAAATTCCTAGTGTGGGGCAAGGTTTTAAAAAAAAAAAAACAATTTGGTGACAATCGCAGTAAGATCCAATGCTGGTCGTTCTCCATATGAGGCACGTATTTCAATAGTTGAGGCAGGAAACACGCTGTAGATCTTGTATTTTGGTTTCCATGGTTAAGAACCTATTTTTGTACACTAGATTTTCCCTCTGCAACGATTCAACTTGTTTTGAAATTTCGTTATACTGTTTACTTATAAATGAAACGCTTTTTTCGATTTCGGCGTTTGATTTTTGAATAACCAGGTTTTGGCATTTAAGTTCTACCATATCGGTAGCTAATTTGTTCAAAGAAGAGCTTTGATCGCTAATCATTTTAGTTAGGTACGCTTTCAGCTTCCAGTTCTATTTTCCAGTTCTTCAGCATTCCAATTATTTCCCTTTTATCTTGGAGCTCGAACGGCGGAGCGGAGTTCGTCGTCCGCGGAGAGGAGCTCGTCGTGCGCGGACGCTTGTTGATTTGACGCGTAGAATCACTCGTAACGTTTACATCGTCAAACGGGTCGCTCAATATTGTTACGAGCTGGGGTTCAGGGATAAATTATTTAAACAGCTGACTTCAATTAATCACTGTTTATTACAAAAACACTTCTTAAACAATTCTATTACTTCGCACTATTTTCCGCTTTGATCGCTCTGTATCGCTTCTCAATCGAAACTGACCCACGACGAACCCGACCGCTCTTTATATAGCCCGGAAGATGTTTCTAGAACGTTCCATACTGTTCTAGATACTTCGAGAATCTTCCAGAACAATCGACTTTTGAACTCATCGTTCTCGAAGCGACTAGAAACTTCCAGAATGTTCGGTTCGAACATTCCGGAAAATTCTACACGACACGAACTTTCGAGAACATCAGTTCCACTATTCGATACTAGATGGCGCCACTAGTTACTACTTAGTTCTTCTACTCGTCACTAGATGGCGCTGCCCTATCTTGTAACATTGCCTCCTTCTTAGACATGCTCGTCCCGAGCATTGTTAGACCCATGATAACGGGCCAACCGATCCACATGAATGACCTTCGATGCACCTCGTGGTCCCTTTTGAATTCGGAAGGTGACGTCATTGATCTTGGTAACTACGCGATATGGTCCATCCCATTTGGCTTGCAATTTAGGCGATTTTCCTTTGCTGCGTACCGGGTTATGTAACCATACCAGAGATCCTTCATCGAAGCCCTTATTGTTCGCCTTCCGATCGTAGCGAGTCTTCATCCTATCAGACATCTGCTGACCTGTCTGTCTGATGTGCTCATATACATCATTAATCCTATTCCGTAGTTCATTCGCGTAATCTGTTACATTGCGTGGAGAATCAGGTGGAGTACCGGTGATTAGATCTGCAGGTAATCGTAGTTCTCTTCCGAAATTAGCAAAAGCTGGTGTTACTGCTGTACTTTCATGAACAGTACTCCGATATGCCAGGAGAAATGGTTGAATGTGTTTGTCTCAATCCTTCTGTCTGGTTTCCACAACTTTTGCCAGATACCTCTCCAGCGATGGGTTGAATCGTTCAACCATCCCGTCTGATTGCGGATGATAAGCAGTAGTTCTGGTTTTGTGAGCACCCATCACACGACACGTCTCCTTGAACACTTCTCACTCGAAGTTCCGGCCTTGATCACTGTGAATTTTCAAGGGTACCCCAAACCGACAAAACACTTCGTGAACTAACTTATCAGCCACCGTAACCGCTTCTTGATTGGGGATTGCAAACACTTTCGGCCATTTTGTGAAGTAGTCCATGACGACTAAGAAGAACTTGTTCCCGCTTTGGCTTTCCGGAAATGGCCCAGCAACATCTAATGCTATACGTTCCCATGGTGCACCAACATTGTAAACCTTTAGTGCCCCTCTGCTACGAGTTTGTGGTCCTTTCACAGCCGCACAACTTGTACATTTGCGGCACCATTCCTCAACGTCCTCTCGACAATGGATTCAGTAAAATCGTTCTCGGATCTTGATTAAAGTCCTCTTAACTCACATGTGACCTCCTGAACTTCCATTGTGATAAAGCTGTAGGACTTCCGGCACCTTAACTTTAGGTACGACCATTTGTAAATGACACTGGTCACCACGTGTATTCTCCCATTGCCGGCACAGAACTCCATCCTGGATAACCAAGCTTTCCCACTGTGCCCAATAACTCTTGGTGATAGAACTGGTTGCTGCGAAATCACTCCAGTGAGGCCTAGGAGCACCTGATTTCTTTCATTCAAGGATCGGTTTTAGGTATCTGTCTTCTTGTTGAGCGCTCTGCAAGGTTGCCTTCCACTCTTCGCTAAGATCCGCTCTCAACATCCTCACAAATTCTGCGCACTCAGCCTCTTGCCTGACACAGGGCTCACATTGATCGGAACATGACCTACGTGAGAGAGCATCTACATCACCATGTGACGTTCTGTTCCCTTCACATGATTGTGACTCGCACACAATTTGCGAAATTGAATTCCTTGGGACTCTTTCATCACCAGTCACCAACCGCCACTTAGTCCTAGCGTCTACTGGTTTTCGTGCTGCTAGTAACTGACTTCCACAATGCGGGCTCCTTCGCATCGGGCAGCTTAACCGGATGTGGCCTCTCTCTCCACAACTATAGCACCGGGGTGAAGTCACAAAATCCCCTATGCGGTGAGCTCGATCGTCCCGTCGTACAGCTTCCACTTCCAAAGCGTAGGCTAGGGCGTTCTTAAGGTTCTTGAAATGGCCTAGCCTCACGGCAGCCCTAACCTCCAGGTCGCGGATCCCATCCGTGAAAGCCTCTACAAGATTCCCGTTGATCAGCACAGGTGAAGACTTGTAGGCCTTCCGCACCAGTTTTTCCACTTCAAGAGCCCACTGCTGAAGAGTTTCACCAACCCGTTGCGATCGGTCTTTCAGCTGGGCCCGAAACACATGTTCCAGGTGCGCGTCGCCGTATCTAGCTTCTAATGCTTCCAGAAGCTTCTCGAAAGTGACGTCTTGTCCCAGCGCCTCTAACACAGTCAAGGCCTGGTCGCGAAGACCCAAGGTTAGAGCAGTCAAAGCCTGTTCGTTAGTCCACCCATTCGATTTCATCACGGCCTCAAACTGAATCTTGTAGGCGGACCATGACGAAGAGTCATCGAAAGGTGGTACTTTAAAACCACAAGGCGAAGGTGTCACTACCGCAGCTGCCACGATCCCATCTCCAGACTTGAGGCCACGTATTGACTTCTCCATTTCGACGATGCGGGTCTCGTGTTGCTGGATCTGGTCCTTTACCTCTTTCATCTCCTTACCAATGGCTCCGCGGAGATCCTTAATCACCAAGAGCTGCTCCTCCTGACGGCGAGCCTGCTCCTCCTGACGGCGAGCCTGCTCTTCCTTGTCACGGTGCAGCTGCTCCTCTAAGCGGCGAGCTTGCTCCTCCTGACGGCGAGCCTGCTCCTCCTGACGGCGAGCTTGCTCTTGCATGAATGCCATAAGGGCGGCTAGGTCAGGCGACGCCGACGATTGAGCTGGTTCCGCTGCAGCCGCGGAATCTCCATGTCCACCTGATGACGGTGAGGGAGCGTCTCCAATGCGCCATTGGTCTACGTCTTGCTGGCGCTGACTCCTGGTGCGCATCCCTTCCGTTTCTTCCTTCGGTAGAACCGGCATAATTTATCCCGCACTTCTGACACCAATTTGTTACGAGCTGGGGTTCAGGGATAAATTATTTAAACAGCTGACTTCAATTAATCACTGTTTATTACAAAAACACTTCTTAAACAATTCTATTACTTCGCACTATTTTCCGCTTTGATCGCTCTGTATCGCTTCTCAATCGAAACAGACCCACGGCCACAGATTACCTCCCAATAGATACCGCTTGCCTACTGTTTTGTTTGATTCCGAGTTCACCAAATTTGGCGGAAGGCACGGGTTGCGCGGGGAGTGACAAGTGCGCCGTGATTGGCTGTTCAAGATCACGGTATCTGTCGTAGTGATGGGACATACGCATTAAATGTCGATAAAAATATCGATATTTTTCAAACAGAATGGTATTTTATGTAAAATTTCGTAGGCGGCGATTTTATAATTACTTAATAATAATGAAGAAAAACATCGATCGAGAAAAGATTTTCATTTTGGCCAAAAATTATTTAATTTAATTGTAATCCTCTGTAAACAGGGTCACACTGAGCTCTTGTTTTGAGTAGAGTACTATTAGTTCAAACTAAAAATAAACTAAATTGTTTATTTTTAAATAATCAATTTTAACAAGATTATTTTATTCTCCTATATACCTAATTAAATATTGATCATCGATACTTTTCGATATGCAAAAAACGTATTTGTCTCAACATTTTTACTTCGGTGGGAAAAAGATAGCAATATAATAATGCCATATGAGTGAAAGGGACTTTCACAAAAGACATCAACGAGCGCTACTGTAAAGTGTGCAATTTTGATTTGTTAACCATTATAACTTGACCTTTTTTAGATTGGTAAATATTTATTACTTTGCCTACCGGTGGAATGTTATCCCATCTTTTTTTATCTTGAAGGGCTGGTTGATTTTCCACACCATATTACTGCACAATTCGTTTTTTTTTTTAAGGCAAACCGTTGGTAACTATTTTTTAAACAGAATTAAAACTAGAAATGGCTAGCGTCCCCACAGGTCTAATGTCTGGTCGACACTAAAGAGATCATACCGTGCATGGTAGAACAAGACATGGTATTCTCTTCCCGTGACAGCTGGGTCACGTGATTGGCCTAAGACTACGTCATCAATTGCGGTGCGGTTCTCAAACTATTTTTGTGGGGAAAAAAGATAAAAATAATACATTATGTACAAATGTTTTATAATCCTTAATAAATCGTCATATTTGATACTTTTTGTTTTTATTTACTTTGCTTTCTTTTAATTGATTGCATTTTAGTATTCTTATTTAGTTCCGAACGAAAACTCACAAAACTTGACTTGACTAAAATAAGTCAAAAACTAATTAGGTTAGGTTAAGTTCGGGCGTAAAGACGTATTGACACAACTATGCCTTAAATTGTGTAATTTACAACGCGTATATAAATTAAATAATAAATTAATGAAAGGCACATACAAGTTATTTTAGGAGAAATTAGTTACAACATTGAAGCCACGCATATGATAGCGTTTCTTCATTGGGAATAGAAAACAAATATTACACCGCCTTTTATACTGCTGTTTTTACAGTTTACGGAACAATTAAAAATTTTTCTTGTGTATCTTTCAAAGTTCACGGGTTCATCACAAATGTTTGGGAGCCACAGTATTTTTCTCACCGAGCGAAACAACGCTATAGGTGTGAGTGACACGACAATAGCGATGAAATGGCTAGTTTTCAGTATGACACTTGTCAATTCGATGTGTTGTCACTGTGTGTTATTGAAATACCCGAGCAAAATGCATTTTTTATCTTAACAAAGCAATTATGAACTAATAATTCAAAATATAAATTAATTTAACACTAAATATACATGACATAGATGAACATAGATGAATCACATGAGTAACTAAATAGTTAAGCTAGTTAGTAATTTATTTTATTTTCATTAACTACATGAGAAAGTACCTAAATTTTCTAAAAAGGACAATCAATGGTAACACTTATCGTGACGTAGTCTTAGGCCATCCTGGGAAGAGAATACCAGGCGAAGTATACGGAGTATGTTATTATACCATGATACCGTGCATTGAGTTATATCAGCCTAAATAAACTGATGTGTGGTGCGCGTAAGTTGTCTTCTATGCGGAATCTATTGGGAGGTAATCTGTGCCCACGGCGAACCCGACCGCTCTTTATATAGCCCGGAAGATGTTTCTAGAACGTTCCATACTGTTCTAGGTACTTCCAGAACAATCGACTTTTGAACTCATCGTTCTCGAAGCGACTAGAAACTTCCAGAATGTTCGGTTCGAACATTCTGGAAAATTCTACACGACACGAACTTTCGAGAACATCAGTTCCGCTATTCGATACTAGATGGCGCCACTAGTTACTACTTAGTTCTTCTACTCGTCACTAGATGGCGCTGCCCTATCTTGTAACAATATCATTTGGGGCATATCCGAGTCGGGCTCAGATTTTGTCATATTGACGTTTGAGCTCTTTGACTGCGGCGTCGGTGAAAAGTGCTGTGCGCGAGGCATCCTGAGCGTTAAGGTGATTTAAAAAATAAGAAGTCACCGTAGTACTCACGGTTATTAAAACTTACGAGGGTAAGTACTAACAAAGTGGGCTGGCGTAGTTCCTTATCGAGCAGCGCAGGCGACGGTATAGCGGTGTCTTGGAGGAGGCAAGACAGCAATTATGACTACTGTGCTGTTCCCGCGGAGGTGAAGAAGTCGTGTGCGGGGCGAGGTCACACATCGAGAGCCGCAGTGCAGGGATTCTCGAAGATCTATGAGTTTAGGATTTTAGGCACTTTTTTTTTTTTTTTTTTTATAACCTATAGGCTCGCGCTTGACCACAATCTCACCTGATGGTAAGCGTACTTGCTAATAAACGATTTTATTTCATTAAATTGAGCCAAAACACGTCTTCTCTCGAACAAGATGCTTTAATTAGTCCAGAGGTACACCAAAGTTTGTTCATGTGGATCGGTTGGCCCGTTATCATGGATCTAACTATGCTCGAGACGAGCATATTGTTGTATATCATCCCTGGGGTTCAGGGATAAATTATTTAAACAGCAGACTTCAATTAATCACACTTTATTACAAAACACTTCTTAAACGATTCTATTACTTCGCACTATTTTCCGCTTTGATCGCTCTGTATCGCTTCGCAATCGAAACTCACCCACGTCGAACCCGACCGCTCTTTATATAGCCCGGAAGATGTTTCTAGAACGTTCCATTATAGGTACTTCGAGAATCTTCCAGAACAATCGACTTTTGAACTCACTGTTCCCGAAGCGACTAGAAACTTCCAGAATGTTCGGTTCGAACATTCTGGCAAATTCTACTCGACACGAGCTTTCGAGAACATTAGTTCCGCTATTCGGTACTAGATGGCGCCACTAGTTACTACTTAATTCTTTTACTTATCACTAGATGGCGCTGCCCTATCTTGTAACAACATCTAAGAGCAGCGGCAACGTTACAAGCTAAGGCAACGCCATCTAGTGACTAATCTCTCGTGTCGAATGTAATTTCTTCGATTCTAATGATTTTAATTCGATTCTGGAAGTTTCTAGTCGCTTCGGGAACAATGAGTTCGAACGTCGATTGTTCTGAAAGATTCTCGAATTATCTAGAACTGTCACATGAATTTTCTGCAGGGCAGCGACTCGCCTCGCGCTCCAAGCAGCCATTAAGTGTAAACCTATAGGAAAAAGTGAAAAAAAAAGACAGAAAATAGTAGAAACAATACTTTAATAGAAATAAAATAAACATTCTTATAAAATGTACACTTACGTTAATTGCATTAGTTTATAATTATAACATTACTAGCTAACCCTTCGACTTCGCTCCCGTCAACTGGCTACCTACCTACCTACCAAAACTATCTTACACTTCCAAGCGAAAAAAAAAAAACATAAACCATCTACTAAATAGTCCGAACAAAGCCTAAACATTTGGTTTGGATAGGTTCTTGAGTTATAAAATTTGAATGAAAAGTGGCATTGATTTATATATATATATATATTATTAATAATAATTACGTAGCTACACAATCATTAACGTTCACTCATCAACTCGTCTGGTTTCTAGAACGAAAATGATCGAAGTGCCAAACCAAAAGGAATGCAAGTCAAGTGATTTGATTGATAGATAATTACTGACTCACTCGCTCACAACATTTGAACCGTTGATGATTATTGAAAATTTGAATACCTACAATTGAACTATTCAAGGTCTTTTTATTTGATCTGAGTTCAAGGTATTAAATTTCGAGAATTCGCAAACACAGATCGAGAGATATTTTTTTTGTCATTAATTTTGCATAAAATCCGGATGTCGGATGACGGCATTTTAGTTATACCACGGCAGAATATTATTTGACAATATCTAATTATTTAAAGAATATTTATCATACTCTTTCATGGTGACAAACCCTTTGCCTTGCCGAATTCACTCACGCAATTACGCTATAGGTCATTTTGGTTTAAGTGTACTAGATCCAATTCTATTTTCATTAAACATTTTCCATAGAAAAAGTTTCAAACCCCTTTCATCCAAATCGGAAAAGTTGTCGAGGCGTGGCTTAACAAACATACAAACAAGCATACAGTCTTTCATATTTTACAATAATAGTAGGAAGTAGACTCGTATGAGGCCATCTTTTACTTTCGTCCATAAAAGTGGGCCAATGTCATGTTGTCATCGGAATCTTCGTGCCCGAACCCATCCTTTGACAGCTCGTCGATTTTCTTTTTTCTATTTCTGAAAGTAAAGAAAATGTAATGAGTTCCACCTAGAGAAAATTTACAAGTCCGTGATTAGACCTGTCATACTGTATGGATCAGAATGTTTTGCTGTGAAATCCAATTGATGGATGAATTGCATGTAGATGTGATGATTGATGATGTGATGGATTGCATGTAGCAGAGATGAGAATGTTGAGATGGATGTACGGAGTGACGAGAATGGATAAAGTGAGAAATGAGTATATTAGAGGCAGTTTAAAAGTGGCGCCAGTGACAGAAAAGTTGAAAGGAAACCGTTTGTCCTGGTATGGTCATGTGATGAGGAGGGATGAAACGCATGTTACTAAAAGAGTTATGAATATAAATGTGGATGGATGGAGAGGGAGGGGAAGGCCAAAGAAAAGGTGGATGGACTGTGTGAGGAGTGATGTGTAAGAAAGGGCAGTCAGTGATGGAGTGACGGGGGACAGGACGGTAAGGAAGACGAAAACGTGTCGCACTGACCCCAAGTAACATGGGATGAGGGCAGGAAGATGAGTGATGAGATTTAGAGATCCGTTTTCATTTCTGATCCGTTTTTGTAAGTTTTACTATGGTAAAGAAAGAGGGCTGTATGGTATCAAACACAAAAACTAATAAATACTAATAAATACTACTGAAAAACTTTTAAACAAAAATATTAAACCGTCTTCTAAAGCAAAACACTACAAAACGATAAATAATTTTGTTTTCCGAAGTCGGTATCTTTGGTACCTGTTGTTTTTCGTTTTTCGGAACCGAAAAAAATCTCTTTGTAGTGTTTTGCTTTATTTTATTTTTCTCTTTTTAGTGCTGGGACCTCATATTACCATGAAAATCATTACTAGCCAGAGTACATTTCAATTCCAATAAGCTCAAACACGACTAGGATACTTTGTGACGGAGTTCAAGTGCCTATCTGCCGGCTTCATCCTCAGATCAGTTCGATGGTTCCATTTTCATCAGTACCATTTATTTATAATGTATTTGCTTCATCATAGTCGCATAACTATTCGATATATCTTATACCCCTGACATACTTAAGAGGAAATATGGGCAGAAAGCGCCGACTGATTTTCTTAAGTAAAAAGTCATAATTCGAGGTTTGGCTCTCGTCTACTTCCTTCTCCAATATTGGACCAATTTAATATATTCCATAAACTGTTAAAGTAAGATATATATTATGTCCCTATGTTTTCCTTTTTTCATTTATATTTGTCAAATTTGTACACTAAGCCTATGTTGACAGCGCAATTTTAAGCATTTTTGAGGGTTCTAGTGCTTCTAAAGATAATGTATCATCAAAAAGGAAAACATAGGGACATAGAATATATCTTTCATTTTTAGTTTATGGAATATCTTTTAAATTAGTTCAATAATATTGGAGGAGAAAATAGACGAGAGCCAAACCTCGAATTATGACTTTTTACTTAGGATATTCAGTCGGCGCTCTCTGCCCCCGTTTCCTCTTAAAGAGTTCCAGTGGCCATCTGTGTTCTTCTTCATCAGTTTCACTTCTCCAAATGATACTTTATGAGTGCAAATGCTTGCAATGTTACCAAAATAGCTATATGTCCTATCCTATATGCCTATAATATTTGAGGAGTTCCCTAGATTTTCATGGGATTCTGATTTAGTGACAATGGGACCACTTGGGGAGTATACCCTTTCAAACATAAAAAAATAATTTTGCAAATCCGTCTAATAAATATATGACGGAGTTATACATAAAAAAAAAGAAATTGTGAATCTCCTTCTTTTTGGGAAGTCGGTTAAAAACCTATAAAACTTTAGTTGTTAGTAAGAGAGTTCTAAATAACTTTCATATTGCGTATTACCTCTTAGGATAGGGCTCTTTGAGATGGTAGGTGCGGTAGTGTAGCTTCATACTGTCGACTTGCTTGAACCGTTTGTCGCAGAGAGTGCAAGCTACTGGCTTTTCACTGGTGTGAGTCTGAAATAATATAGAAATAGATAAACATTAAAACATTTCGGTGAGAGTGTTGACGTGTAAAATACCCACTTTTAATCCCCGACGGAAAAAGAGGTATCTGTCTGTGGCATCATAGCTCCTAAACGGATGAACCGATTTTGATATCGTTTTTTTTTTGTTTGAAAGATGCCTTTATTGTGAGTGTTCTTAGCTATGTTTGATGAAAATCGGTTTAGCCGTTCTAAAGTTATGGGCGCTTTACTGTTTGAATCAGTGAATTTTCGCAAGATATAGTGTCATAATTACGTGTTCAATAGATTGTCGATCGAAGCGTGTCTACTACTAGATAAATTATGTAGCATGAAATTAAACAGTGTCGGGGTTTTTTTTATATTTTACTTATAACTATTTTGTTTCGGTACGATGCAATTGAATTGCCTAAATCTTTGCGTTTTTAAGCAGTAGTTAGGTTATCAATCTACCTAGCCTCTTCTCAATTATGTTGAGAAGCATTGATGGCCCAGTGGTAACGGCCGCGACTTACAAGTTGCAGGTCGTGGGTTCGCATCCAGGCAGTCGCGCTCTACTTTGTGTAAATTATTTCATCACCAATGCTCTCAAAACGGTAAAGGAAAACAAAGACAAATATATTTTTATTTCAACTAGGCCACCAAGCGGCACTTTTGAATGTCACAATTAAAATTTACATGGAATAAAAGTTGATTCTACCGTGCATTCGGAAAGTAGCTTGTTATGGAGAAGAATGCACAAGAAACTCCATAAACATCGTGAGGAAACCGGCATGTCATAGAACCAAAAGTTAGAAGACATGTGACAGCTCGTGGCTAAATAATAACAGCCGCACGGGTCAATCTTCAAGGTTAAGCCACGCTTGCCGAGGTTGGTCCGTGGATGGGTGACCATCTTTACATAGCGAGTTTCTTCCGTGTCTCGGAAAGCACGTTAACCCGTTGGTCCCGGCTGTCATTTGAAGATCTTTGACAGTCGGTACGGATAGTCAGAAGCCTGAGATCTGACACCAGTCTAGCCAAGAGGTATCGTGTTACCCAGTTACTGGGTTGTGGAGGTCAGATAGGCAGTCGCTCCATGTAAAACACTGGTACTTAGCTGAATCCGTTAGACTGGAAGCCGACCCCAATGAAGTTGGGAAAAGGCTAGGCAGATTGACCCATAGTAATTGAGCATCAGTTTAATTAAGTTTTATTATTCAATAGGGCGTTACATTCCCCTTCATGCTGCATGTTGCTTATCAGCAACCTGGCCGAATATATTAAAATCTCCGTCTACTCAACAACAAATGTTTTGAAATAATAAAACGAATTCGATATATAATGTTGCGATTGTTGTACATCGATTTAACCGAGTAAGTACAGATGAAAGATAGTTCGAGAACATAAAATATCCCAGGTCATAAGTGTAATCTTTCGAACGAATCACTGAAGTGTAATAGAAAGTCAAACAAACTTACCTGTAAGTGACGATCAAAATCTAAATCATATTTTTTTTATATAGGCCTACATGGGCACTTATAAAACGTCGACAAAAGGTGCACGGTTCGGGTTGGTAGTTTCCTATGGAGAAGAACCGGCAAGAAACTCCATGGTTACTCTTTTAAAAAATGGTTTGGTTTTACAATATTTCCTTGTTACAGCATTAGTACTTAGATATGGGGGACAACGTAGGCCCGACAATAAGTCGTAAGAAAAACAAAATAAAGATTATATATTATACTAGCTGACCCCCGCGGCTTCGCTCCCCTACCCTACCAATCCTACGTTTTTAAGATGTATTCTGCTATTCGGGGCGGAGACAAATCCAACGAATCAAAAACCATGAAAATTGGTCCGACAGATCTCGAGTTATAAGTGTTGTAACAAACCCGTCTTTGTTTTATATATATAGATAAACAAAAGAAAATAAAACGAATTATAAAGTTAACAAATGTTAACAAGCATCTATATGGCCTCGATGGTTCGATGACTATTAAACGATGTGATTCGCCCGAGAGATTACACTTCCTCCCTGACCCTGATCAAAATATCCCCTTACACGAAATAGTGGCTAATTATCGCGCTTGACTAGTATCTCACCTGATGGTAAGCGACGATGTAGTCGACGATGTAGCACGCTTACCTAGAAGAAACCTATTCACTCTTGACTTAAAGACACCCAGGTTGTAGCTATCAGGAAATACTCATGTATGAGATACCCACACGAAGGTGCATAAAATAGTATTTGAATTGTTGCTCTAAAATAGTGTAAGATGGCAGCACATGTCCCTGCTACTACAGTACTAGAAGATTAGATTAGAGCAAACTTAAAAATAAAAATGTTTTATACCATTCCCCCTCTAAAAAGCTAATTATATTCACTGAAAACAGTGAATAAAAAGCACTTTTACTCACTGTTTTGGTGTTTGAATTTGGAACACACCAATTTATTCGAACTCCATCTCAATGCTACATAACCTCCTTGCGCAAAAACATTTCGATGCAAACTTCATGTGCAGAGAATACTCGACTTTCAAACTACTTCTTTGATTTCAATTTAAAGTTTTTTTTTATATTTAGTATTTTAATAATGATTTTGATTTTAGTCTAGGATTGAATACTTATTTGGATTGTAATTCTAATATTAATTGCAATGGTGTTTAATTAATTATAATTATGTTACGTAACGGAGGTGATCACTGGACCCTGAAAAACAGGTGCTGTTACCTAGCTTAGGGGTCAGGGTTTCACAGTTTTTGTGAATTTTAAAGGTAATAAACTATTTATTTATTTATTTATTACTCGTAATATTCCTTGTGCTTTTCGCTCATATCTTTCTTTTTCTCGTAGTCATGGTATAAAATATAGTATGCAACTCTTGAATAAAACGGATTTATATCGATGGCCATGAATCACTCGCGTCGCTCATGATTCTAACACTTGAATCACTCGCTATGCTCGTGATTCAATCATCATGAATCACTCCCTACGGTCGTGATTCAGTCGTTAGAATCATTCACTTGCTCGTGATTCATCTATGGCCCTCGCTTTAAATCCGTCCTTTATTCACTAGTTGCATAATATACTATTTCACCCCTGCTGTCAGCTGATTGAGCTATCAGGAGCTGTCAGTGGTTTGTTATGTGAAAAAAAAATAATCAGTATAGAATAGAAAACACTTTATTGTACACCATAAAATTATACACATTTACAAGAAAAACTTATACGACGTACGTACGTATAATCAGACGAAAAACACGCTAGTTACGTCGGCACGGTTTCTTTGTATGGGATGAGGCATCTGAATGCTAGTATTATATTATCTGTGGTAACACTTACCAGCTGATGCCTCATCATGCTGCCTTTACTGTTGAACTGCATGCGACACGTAGAACAAGTGAAAAGTTTTTCTCGTGTGTGAATATTTAGATGAGTCGCCACACTGCTTGCCTGTGAAAAAATTAAAACAAGTAAGATTTCTCAGATCCAACTAGTAGTAACAAGGAAACATCGATCAATTTAGACCATTGTATTCAGCTCAGCACCAAGTAACTTCTAACAGAGCTCACCATCAGCCTATAGCAGCCTACCAGACATTGGCCTCTTCGATGTAGGCTACCGCGTGTGAATTTTCCGCTAGGGATGCTGGTATAGACTGAGTTCTTTAAAATGTCTTTTTTAGGGTTCCGTAGCCAAATGGCAAAAAACGGAACCCTTATAGATTCGTCATGTCTGTCTGGTAAGTAGATGTATTCTGTGAACCGCATTAAGATTTTCGCACAAAAATAAGAATAAAACAATAAATTTTGGGGGTTCCCATACATGAAACTAAAACTATTTTTTTTTTCATCAGACCCATACGTGTGGGGTATCTATGGATAGGTCTTCAAAAATTATATTGAGGTTTCTAATATAATTTTTTTCTAAACTGAATAGTTTGCGCGAGAGACTCTGCGAAAGTGGTAAAATGTGTCCCCCCCCCCCTGTAACTTCTAAAATAAGAGAATGATAAAACTAAAAAAAATATATGATGTACATTGGGATCCTGCCGTTTTGCCGAAAAGATTTTGACAAAATTTCATTACCCAAACAAATTTTAGCAACCTTTTTTTATACCATTGCAATATGTCGAATGATTTTAGGACGCATATTTTTATTTGGTCAAATTTTTACTTGGCAAAATATTACCAAGTATAATGTCATTATGGCATTTGGTCTTTAATCAAATGATTTATTACAGCAAACAATCTTCAGACAATAAACGTTTGGTGAAATGATTTGTTAAGACAAAAAATATTAAGGCAAAAAAAAATAAGAAGTTTTGGGAATTATTTAATTTAAAAATTATTTTAATATAATCATTTGTTTAATGCAAAATATTTTTACATTACAATTTAAAAAAAATTGCAAAGGACGTTAGCAATTTTATTTCGGAGTATTTAGTCTTGTGTTGCAGAATTCGATTAATTATTTCAATTTGTCTGAAACAAGTCAAATTTATGGTTACTTGGTATTAGTTTATTTAAGGAAGTAGTTAGAGTAGGTTAATTATTAAAAAATGGTTAGGTTAGGTTAGGTTAAAACTGCGACCTCCTACGCACGAGCCGAGCGAGCGAAGCGAGCGGTGCCGCGGCAGCGGCCGGCGAGTGCCAGAAACGACTTGCATTAATAGAAAAAAAAGAGATTGTTTTTAGTAGGTTACCCGGAACTGAACTATTTAGATTAGGATAATAACTTATTTAAAAAAAAATGTTGAACGACTACATTAAATTACATATCTTTTTTTGCAATTCTCCTCTCGCAGATATGCTGGAAGAGATTTCGATAGAAATAAGCATACCTTTGTACCTATTTTCTGTTCCTTCTTCTTGTCTATTTACTGTGTGTGTGTATATTAATGGTTAAATAAATAATAAATAAATAAATAAAAATAAAAAATATATATAAAAAAAGGAAAGTAAAAAAGTATAAATATTTGGCTTATTTGATTTTGCGTTAAAACTGTTATTCCAACTGAAATATTTGACTAAATAAAAAATGTTAAAAGTACTAGTTGGTAAACAAGTTATAGTTTAAACGTTCATTTCCCAAACATTAGGTTTGCGTTACAATTTTTTGTGAATAGATTTATTGCTAAGTAATAATTTGGCTAATGAAATTATGCGAAAATTTTTTTGGGAAGTGAAAATTTGTCAAATTCCTTTCGGTCAAACAAGGGAGACCCGATGTACATTACTATGTAAACTACCAGCGAAAATTGGTTTGAACTAGATCTAGTAAGTAGTTTTTTTTAATACGTCATAAATCGTAAACCGCAATTAACCAAGTACGGAACCCTTCGTGCGCGAGTCCGACTCGCACTTGGCCGGTTTTTTTTAACTTGTTGTAGGCTCGCGTTTGACCACTATGTCGCCTGATGTTAAGTGATGATGTGGTCGAAGTAGAAGCACGCTTGCCTAGAAGTAACCTATTCACTTGTAGTTCGTGGGTTCTAACCCAGACAGGCGCTTTAATCATCATCATCATAGTAGCCGAAAGACGTCCACAGATGGAAATAGGCCTCGCCTATATATAATTATTAAAATATAATTATTTCATCACCACTGCTCTCAAAACGGTGAAGGAAAACATCGTGAGGAAACCGGCATGTCCTAGAACCAAACATTCGAAGACGTGTGACATCCACCAACCCGCACTGGTCTAGCGTGGTGGATTTCGGCCTATTCCCTCTTTCAGAGAGGAGGCCTGTGTCCCAGCAGTGGGAACATTAATAAGCTAATGAATGTGACTCTCCGTCCAGCCAGTAATTTTACATTGGACAGCTCAAAAACTAATCATTTAGTGATGAACTAATGTGGTACCGATTCGATTTCTTACATGTGTTCTTACATTGTGTGTCATGCTTTCTCTAATGTCTCTCTGATGGTGGCACATGTGTTGGATCATTCGGTTCCCTTCATGATGGCTGAACTGAGTGGTGCCGATCCATGTGTTATGTTCATGAACGGGCGCCATCAGTTGGGATTGGCCATAACTTAGCTGCCTCCGCCTGTTTTTAATTACCTATTTATTGTATTTTTAATTGTTTATACCATTCCCCCTCTAAAACGCTTATTTTATTGATAAATGATAAATGATTTTATTTCTGTAAGTTGGTTTGTACAAACGCTTTTTCATGTCTAACATTTTTTTTTTTTAAAACTAGATGAGGTCGGCGTTTCATATCTGACTACTCTGAGAAGAAAGGCCGAAACAAACTCAGAGGTCACAGTCTCTTTTAAAGTAATGACAAAATCTTGGTTCGATCATGTGAAGACCATGTAGACTGATGTCTGAAATGGTCTTTTGAGGAAAGAACCAGCCAGATTGAGTGGACCTGTCCAGTCAGTGCACGCATTTGTCAATAACCGAGCAGCTCAACTCAGAATTTAAGGAGCTCAACGATTCGACGAACAATACCAAAGAAAGGACATTCGGGTAGGCCGCATAAACTACTCAAACTGCCAGACCATGATTAAAAACTAAGATAAATTAAAAAACAAAATAATGATCCACATAGTCTTCACATTCACAATAATTAAAATAAAATAATATAATACTTTAAAAAGTAAATATTCTTGTCATTGCAAGAAAACAAATAAAAAAAATTTAAAAATTTAAAAAATAACAAAATTCATGGTGCAAAATATTTAAACAAAAAATAAAAACTAAATTAATTTAATTGGAGCAGCTCACTCCCAAGCCGTTTTATCCTCAACGTAATCTTTAATGCTATAAAACGCTTTTTGGCACAACTTACGTTTAATGAATGATTTAAATTTATTAAGACTTAGATTTTGTACGTGGCTTGGAAGCATATTATAAAAGCGCACACATTGACATCTAAACGAGCCACCTATTTTCTTGAGCCTTGTTGTAGGTATTACAAATTTGTGTTTGTTCCTAGTATTTATATTATGGATATCACTGTATTTTTAAACAATTTTATATTTTTATGGGCATATAAAAGATTTTCATAAATATACTGAGAAGGCACAGTCATTACATTAATCTCCTTAAATTTCTCTCTGAGAGAGTGTCTCGGGCTTAATTTATAAATTGATCTTACAGCTCTTTTCTGCAAAACAAAGATAGTCTGGATGTCGGCGGCATTTCCCCACAACAGAATACCGTACGACATTACACTATGAAAATAGCTAAAGTATACTAAACGGGCTGTCTCTATGTCCGTTAAATTACGAATTTTTCTAACAGCATATGCTGCGGAGCTTAGCTTCTTTGACAATTTATCTATATGTGGGCCCCACTGAAGCTTAGCATCCAAAGTTAAACCTAAGAATACTGTGCTATTTTCAGGATTCAATTCTTCGCCCTTTATCAGCACGTCAGTTTTCACCTGCCTAACGTGAGGTAGGGTAAACTTAATGCATTTCGTTTTTTTTTCATTAAGAAGTAAATTGTTAACATTGAACCAGTGAACTACATTTGAGATCGCGCTATTTACATCGTCAGTAACCAGCTGCTGACGTTTAAGTTTAAACAAAAGTGAAGTATCATCCGCAAACAACACTATATTATGGTTATCCTTTATGAGGTAAGGCAAATCATTAATATAAATAAGAAACAAGAAAGGACCAAGAATCGAGCCCTGCGGGACTCCCATTGCTACTATAGATCCAGGAGATCTTTTTCCATTAACGTCAACGCTCTGGATCCTATTACTCAAGTATGAAGTAAGAAGATCCAGAGCGCTGTTCCGGATCCCGTAGTGGCGGAGTTTCCTGATTAGGGTTTCATGAAGAACACAATCAAATGCCTTGGACAAATCACAAAAGATGCCCAAGGCATCGCACTTATCCTCCCATGCATTATAAATATGTCTCAAAAGCTCAACACCGGCATCAGTAGTTGAACGACCCCTTGTAAAACCGAACTGTTTGCTATGTAATAATTTATGTTTATTAAAAAAATCTTTGCAATTGCTCTAAAATTAATTTCTCAAATATTTTACTAAAAGTAGGTAGTACTGAAATAGGTCTATAATTTGTAGGGTCTGATGTACTACCTGATTTAAACAAAGGTATTATTTTACTATTTTTCATTAGGTCAGGAAACTCCCCACAGTCGATACAATTATTAAAGATAATAGCTAAACTAGGTGCGACAATATCAATAATAGACTTGGCGACTTCAACAGAATGACCCCACAGATCAGCAGTCTTTTTAACATTTAATGTGTGAAAGGTTTTAATTATGTCTCTACAAGTAATATGTTCAAAAATAAATTCCGAATCGCAAACATTAACATTTTCTTTTAGCAAAGACTCAGCAACAGAAGGTGATGAGTTTAAGGATTTAGTAGTAGAAACGGGAATATCTGAAAAGAAATTTTCAAAGGCCAGTGCGACTTGTGAGTCTGATTTTATGATGTTGTCATTAATATACAGGCTGTAGTCAATATTTCGGTTACCAGATCCTCCCGTTTCACTATTAATAATATTCCAAGTCGTTTTAATAACATTACTACTGTTTTTAATCTTCGAACTCAAATAACGCGACTTGGCCAAAAAACAAACTTTTTTAAATAATTTTGAATAATTTCTAACATATAAATTAAATTCAGCAGTGTTTACATAAGTCCTTTCATCGTACAGCTCATAAAGCCGTGTTCTACTTTTATGAATACCAATGGTAGCCCAATCACTGAATGATGCATTACCATTAACGGAGATTGTCTTGGGAATAAAGGTGGAATTAAATTGTTTACAGTATATACTAAAAAAATCATCATATTGATGATTAGGTTCAGCATGAATTGGCAAAATTGGTAATTTATCAATGAGTTTAACTTTAAAAGCTTTCAAGCGACTTGCAGTTTTGGGGTTAACAGTGATATCCTTTTTAGCCACTTTGTTGTTTTGGATTGGTATAGTAATCCTCTGCCCGCAATGATCA
This sequence comes from Orthosia gothica, assembly GCA_949775005.1. Lineage (NCBI taxonomy): Eukaryota > Metazoa > Arthropoda > Insecta > Lepidoptera > Noctuidae > Orthosia > Orthosia gothica. The sequence goes on from OX459035.1 coordinate 31,988,508, forward strand.
GAATCTAGTAAATTTATAATTTCTTTGTGGACTGGTACAACATTAGTATAAATATTATCTAAGCATGTGGCACTAGTAGGGGTTATTCTTGTGGGCTCCAAAAATAGGTTTACAAGATTGTAGGACTGAAACAGACTTATTATTTTACTACAAGAACCTGAGTTTTCCAACAAATTAACATTAAAATCACCACAAGTTATAATGGATTTATTAGTGTTACAAATCTTGTGTAACACTTCATCCATTACCTTTTCAAAGCAGTCATACAATCCTGAAGGGGGTCTGTATACACTTAATACAATAAACTGCTCCAATTCTATACAAGCTATTTCAACTGTCCGCTCAACAGATAGGCTCACAATATCCTTACGGTCTTTAAATTTAAGCTGGTTACTTACTAAAATCAAGGAGCCACCATGTATAGCATTAACTCTGCTGAATGAACTACCAACCTGGTGATTATTAAAATTGAACAATAACTGGTGGCTTTTAAGCCAATGTTCTGTTATACAAAGAATATCAATACTGTTAAAATTCATAAACAATTCTACTTCTAAATCTTTGTTCATAAAGCCTTGAATATTTTGATGCACCAGGTTAATACTATTTACTGAATTAAAACTTTTATTTGATTTTATTTTGCAATTTTCATTTTGTAAAATTTTGCAAGAGGTTGACTCTATTGTCCTAATTTGTAATTTAAATTATTATCAATATCAATTACTGATACCAAATTATTGTCTGAATTACATAACATTTCTTGGCATTGTTCAATAGAAACAAGTTGTTTAGCCAAATTCTTGGCTGTAATAGAAAAATAATATGATAGCGACACAGCTATCTGTCTTTTATAATACTTTGAAAGAAAGTACCTATCCGTAAAAAAAATATCTTTTGTCAAATAAAAGTGATTACCAACATAATTGTTAGTGTCAATTAAATGGAATAAATTACTACTATAAGTTAAATTATGTAATGTCCTATTCAATTCAAATCTAAGATTGTTTTCTTCCTGTGGCAAACTTTGGCTGTATGGGAAAGTGAACATCACAATTTGTTTTAAACTAAGGTCGCACAAAGATCTATAATGTTGGAGTAATTCTCCTTTGTTCACATTACCCCTATTACCAATAAATATTAATAATGTAGTATCCTGGTTAAAATTACATTTAATAACTTTTTTCATTATGTCAAATAAAGAACAACCAGGCATACAGTAGTTCATAATTGAGTGTCCTGGATATTTATTTGTCAACAAATGGCCTAGATCCTTTCCAATTTCATCACAAAATAATACTATTTCTGTATTTACATTATTTTTAGGCAAACAGTTAGTAATTTCTAATGGCAAACTGGCACTAGACTGCGGTATGGTGGCATCACATATTGTCAATGAATGGTCCGGCGTGGGTTCAACAGATGGTGGTTGACACTGATCACATTTGTTGGTTTGTGAGCTCACCAGCTCATTCATTGCCAATACATATTCCCTCATTTGGTTTTCAGAGGCTGTATACTTGATGGTCATAGAACTAAGTTTCTCCTGTAGTAGCTCAAGTTCATACTGCAAGTCTTCTGTGTCAGTTTGGTGTTTCCTAGTACTTTTTTCTAAGTTATATGAATACATATCTAACTGTTTAAGTAGATGCAATCTTTCTCTATTAAGTTTTACATTTTTGATGAAGAACCTTTGTTTTTTGACCATTTTCTTGGTTTTAACTATGTATTTGTTAATTTTAATGTACTTTTTTATTTTATATTCACTGAAAACAGTGAATAAAAAGCACTTTTACTCACTGTTTTGGTGTTTGAATTTGGAACACACCAATGTATTAGACGTCCATCTCAATGCTATGTAACCTCCTTGCGCCTGCTTGCGCAAAAAATACTCTTTGTGCAGAGAATACTCGACTTTCAAAGTCCTTCTTCGATTTTAATTTTGGGTTTGTTATTTAGGATTTTTATAATGATTTTTTGATTTTAGTCTAGGATATTTATTGAATACTTATTTGGATTGTAATTCTAATATTAAGAGGAAACGGGGGTGGTCTTTTGTCCATACAAACGCTCTCGTCTGTTTTCTCTCTGGTTTATGAACTTAAAGCAATGATTTTTTACAGTAAAATAAATATCAGCTTCTTCTATGTCCCTATGTTTTCCTTTTTGGTGATTTAATATCTGTATAAGCACTAGAACCCTCTCAAAATGCTCAAAATTGTCTGTATTGAGTCGCTGTCTTCAGAGCCCTAGTGTACAAATTTGACAACTATTAATGAAAAAAGGAAAACATAGGGACATAGTAAATATCCTTCTTATTCGGTTTATGAAATATCTTCTAAATTGGTCCAATATTGGAGGAGAAAACAGACGAGAGCCAAGCCTCGAATTATGACTTTTTACTTAAGAAAATTTGTCGAATCTGCAGTTGTCCTTATCGCACGAATTTGAGGGCGGGGTGAGACGCTAGGGGTCTGCATAATACGTACACAGACGGAAAGGTGATGCGTAGTAGTTGAAAATAATATCGATATACTAGTGTTGTAAACAGTTATCGATAAACACATTTATATTGTTTACATGTGCTGTTAGTGAGAAATACAAATAGAAGTATTAAAAAGTATTGGATACAAAATAAAATAAAGTGCATGTCTATAAATGTTTATTACAAAAAGTTTTCAATACAAAACAGTAAATTATATATCGGATAGGTATCCGCAATCTCTAGATCGCCTACTAGGTACATCAGCGAAATTAAACTTATTTCATCGTCAGCCGCACGGGTCAATCGATCAGGTTAAGCTATGCTTGCCGTGGTTGGTCCGTGGATGGGTGACCATCTTTGCATACCAAGACCCGTCCGTGTCTCGCCAAGCACGTTAAGCCGTTGGTCCCAGCTGTTATTTTCGGCTTTGACACTCCGAAAGTCTGACCCGTTTTACCAAGGGGTTGCATATTACCCAGTAACTGGTTGTGGTCAGATAGGCAGTCGATCCATCAAAATACTACTGGTATTCAGCTGCATCCGACTCTAACGTAGATGGGAAAAGGCTTGGAAGATTATGACGACGTGCTTTCTCTCACTGGTTTATTCTTTGGTATCCGACCGTCAATGATTTCTGATATGCCTTGGGCTTGCAACTAATGTCGTAGAACTTTTCTAATAATGGTTCCATTTTTATGCCATAATGCATCGTCCCTCTTAATATTTTGAAAAATAAAAGCTTTTGGGACTCCATAAAATAAAATAACAGAAATCTAGACGAGTTATGTGTAGTTGGTAGAACTAATTGTTATTCTAGTTTAACTGTAACAGTTTGCCTTTAAACGTACATAAATCTATTTCATCATCATCTTCGTCATCATATTAGCCACTGCTGGACAAAGGCCTCCCCCAAGCGTCACCACATTGATCGGTCCCGTGCGTCTCGCATCCAGCGGATCCCCGGAACCTTCACCAAGTCATCGGTCTATCTGGTGGGAGGCCTTCCAATGCAACGTCTTCCGGTTCGCGGTCGCCACTCCAGAACCTTTCTGCCCCATCGGCCATCCGTTCTGAGAGCAATGTGCCCTGCCCACTACCACTTAAGTTTGGCAAATCTTCGGGCTATGTCGGTAACCCTGGTTCTCTAGCGGATCTCTACATTTCAGATTCAACCAAGCAAGGAAACTTCATGCATAGCCCTCTCCATTGCCCTTTGGGTAACTGTAAGCTTTCTGGTGAGGCCCATAGTAAGCGACCATGTCTCAGAGCCATATGTCTGGCAACACACACTGGTCATAGACTTTCGTCTTGAGATACTGTGGTAACTTGGACGAGAAGATACCGCAACTTCCCGAACACTGCCCAGCCAAGTCGGATTCGTCGGTTGACCTCTTTCTCGAAGTTGACCCACCCAACTGGATCGTTTGTCCCAGGTAGACATAGTCGCCCACAACTTCGAGTGTAGAGTATCCGACCTTGATTGGAGTGAGTTTAACATGGACATTCAACATCACCTTGGTTTTGTCCATGTTCATCCTAAGACCCACTCTTTAGGAAGCTCTACTGAGGTCATCGAGCATTGTACCGAGGTCCTCCATAGTCTCAGCCATGACCACTATATCGTCGGCAAACCGAAGGTGAGTGATGTATTCGCCATTGCTTACAACTGCAACTTTCCTTCAACTCTAAGCGACCGTAGTTTTTAACAGGTTATGCAGTTCTTTTTATTTTGCTCGTTCTGTCTTTGGAATACGTCAGTTTTCTTTTTCGGAAAATCTCTGTTTTTTTTCGAACGCTTTATGTATTGGCCCGGACTGCAGCCCTGTATTTTTTTTTTGAATGCTTGCATGAATAGTCATATTAGTCACGTCCAAAAAAAGATTTTCTGCGTTTGCTGTTAATAATAACAGATATTGTTGGATATCTGTCCACAATCCACAACTACAAAAGTAACGAGTGACTGGGGCGATTACAAGAAATGCGCGAGCCGCGGCCGGGAGCATTTCGGAGGCATGCACACACTGTCAACTTACACACACATGGATAAGGCGGCCGGACGCCACGCGCTCGCAGTTCGCAGAGTGACAGCGATAGTTTTTTCAAATACCTATTTTTCAAAAGTCTCTCCGCCCGTATTTCCTCTTAATTGCAATGGTATTTAATTAATTATAATTATGTAACGTAACGGAATGGTCACTGGCCCCTGAAACACAGGCGCCTTTACCTAGCTCAGGGGTCAGGGTTTCACATTTTATGTAAATTTTGAAGGTAATTAACCATTTATTTATTTATTACTCGTAATATTCCTTGTGCTTTTCGCTTAAATCTTTCTTTTTCTCGAAGTCATGGTATAAAATTTAGTATGCAACTCTTGAATAAAACGGATTTATATCGAGGGCCATGAATCACTCGCGTCGCTCATGATTCTAACACTTGAATCACTCCCTACGGTCGTGATTCAGTAGTTAGAATCCTTCACTTGCTCGTGATTCATCTATGGCCCTCGCTTTAAATCCGTCTTTTATTTACTAGTTGCATAATATACTATTATTTTACTGTAGAAGCTTTTAAGTGCGTTATTTTTATTTTTCTACATCGTTCTCACATATATGTATTTTTTCAACAAGATAATGTAATCAAAATAATACTTGTAAAACACATTTTTTTAAAAGAGTAAGTGTGGAGTTTCTTGTCCATTCTTCTCCACAATAAGCTACATTTCCGAATGGACGGTAGAATCAATTATTATTACTTTTAAATTTTATTTTATTTTTTACGTTCGAAAGTGCCGCTTAATGACCTAATTGAATAAAGAAATTTTGATTTTTACAACAATCGACTTTATCAATGAAAAATTTGAATCGATGTAACACATTGTTATGCACAATTTATGCACTCGAGAATCAATCAATAATGTTACTGGGGGTTCAAATGATGATTCCAGTTTATATGAGGACTAACGAATAATCATAAATAAGTGTTTTAGTCTATTTGCTGTATTTGTAAATTTATATATCCAATATCGTGAGGAAACCGGCATGTCCTAGAACCAAAAATTCGAAGACATGTGACATCCACCAATCCGCACTGGGCCCGCGTGGTGGATTAAGGCCCATTCCCTCTCACACAGAGGAGGCCTGTGTCCCAGCAGTGGGAACATTAATAGGCTGTTGATGTGATGTGATATCCAATATTATTTATTTTTACTGCAATATTTACAGCTATCGTTTCGAGTGCCTAGGGAGGTCCGTGGACGAATACAGCGAAGGGTTCGTGGAAGCTGTCCATACGGTTGGGTCTAAGTTTTTCAAGACCCGCCGTACAGATAAGAACAAAAAGCTATCTGATCCTACTCTCAAGCTCATGAAGGAGAGGCGTGAGATGATACTGCAGTCTTCAGACGAGGCGTTGAAATACCGGCAGCTAAATAGACGGATCTCAAAGTCCTTGAAAAGGTCGTCTCCACCGCTTTAATACCGAGCGTATTAAAGACGCGATTGATTGGAATAAGGGCTCCAAGGTCTTTGCGAGAGATCTGACTACTGGGCAGAGCCAGCTCACGAAACTGAAGACAGACGATGGCTGGATTATATCCGCCAAACCTTCTGAGAGAGATCGAGAGATTCTATGGGCAGTTGTACACGTCAACCAGTAAACCCGACGCGAATCTAGCAAAAGACCCTAGAGCTACTTTTACCCGACACTATACCAAAGACATTCCCTCTCGCGCGCAGGTTTGACGATTTCCAGCCTCCCGAACAAGCCGGAATCCGTTAAGGCTTTACACCGTAGACCACATACATAAGCTGCGGCAGGTTATACAGTAGACCGAAGAATACAACCTGCCTCTCTGTGCTTGTGGATAGGCCATACACCCGGTCTGCCACCCGGTTCTACCGGGTGTACGCGGATCTTTTTAGGTATTTGCAGAACCGGTTCCGGAAGGAGTAAACCCCATTCCCCCGGTTCTTAAAAAACACGAAAGTGGGCCACATTATTTCTTCAATTCAAAATACGCGTTAAAAGTCAAACAAAATTATAAAGAAAAGTAAATCATCATCATCATTTCAGACGAAAGACGTCCACTGCTGGTAATAGGCCTCCCCGAAGCGTCGCCACACTGTTCGTTCCTGTGCGTTTCGCATCCACCGGACGCCCGTAGTCTTGACCAGGTCGTCGCTCCACCTAGAGGGAGGCATTCCAACGCTGCGTCTTTCGGTACGCGGCCGCCACTCTAGAATTTTTCGGCCGCAACGGCCATCCGTTCTGCGAGCAATGTACCCTGCCCACTGTCATTTAAGTTTGACCATTCTTCGGGCTATGTCAGTAACCTAGGTTCTCTGGCGGATGTCTTTATTTCTAATTCGATCACGCAACGAAACTCTGAGCATAGCCCTCTCCATTGCCCTTTGGGTGACTTTAAGTCGTCTGATGAGGCCCATTGTGAGTGACCACGTCACTGTCCCGTAAGTAATCACTGCCAACAGATACTGGTCATAGACTTTCGTCTAGAGACACTGTGGTAAGTTGGACAATAAGATACCGCGCAACTGCCCGAACGTTGCTTAGCCGAGTCGGATTCGACGGCATCAGATCTCTTTCTTGAAGTTGATCAAGAAAGAGAGGACCGTTTGTCCCAGATAGAGATAGTAGCCCACAACTTCGAGTGTAGAGTCTCCAACTTTGATAGGAGTGGGTGCAACATGGGCATTCAACATCACTTTGGTTTTGTCCATGTTCATTTTTAGACCCACTCTTTCGGAAGCTCTACTGAGATCATCGAGCATTGTACTGAGGTCCTCCATGGTCTCAGCCATGACCACTATATCGTCGGCAAACCGGAGGTCAGTGATGTACTCGCCATTGACTATGATGCCTAGCCCTCTCCAGTCCTGAACCTTGAAGACATCCTCCGTGCAGCAGAGAACAGTTTCGGAGATATGACGTCTCCCTGTCTCATACCTCGCTGAAGAAGGATAGGTTCCGAAGTCTGATCCTGAAGTCGGACTGACATGGTGGCGTTTTTGTACAAAACGCTAAACAAAGAGGCAGGTTATACTGTTCGGTCTTCTGTATAACCTGCTGTAGCGTATGTATGTGGTCTACGGTGCTAAAGCCTTTTCAGAAACCGGCTTGTTCGGGAGGCTGTAAATCTTCCATCCTGCGCGAGACACGATTCGTGATGACTCTTGAAAACAACTTGTAGAGACATGGCTAAATGTCATCACCCGGAGCCTTGTTGTTCTTAAGTTGTTTCAGAGCCATCCTAATCTCGTAGAGGCTGACATTCAGATTTTCTTCGGTATAGTGTCGGGTCAATCTAGCACTTGGATCGTTTGCTAGATTCGCAACGGGTTTGCTGATTGACTTGTACTACTGCAAGCTTTCGGGGTACGGGAAAAATCATAGATAATTAGACAAATCTAAACTATTTTATTTCATATTCCTAGTGATAATTGTTTTTCCTGTCAAATTCTCTATGATTTTTTTCAAAAATAAATAATCAAAAAATCAACAGCCGGAACCGGGTTCGCTCGGTTCTAACTGCTTGCCAGACCCGTTTCTCAAAAGTCTGGAACTGGATGCGGTTCTGCATGCCCTATTTGTGGAATACGAGAAAGCCTTTGATTCGATCGAGACTTGGGTTGTGCTGCAATCTCTCCAACGGTGCCAAATCGACTACCGGTACATCGAAGTGCGAACGCCACCATGTCAGTTCGAGTTCAGGATCAGACCTCGGAACTTATACTTCTGCAGTCGAAGTTGTGGATGACTATGTCTATCTGGGACAAACGATCCCGTTGGGTAAAGCCAACTTCGAGAAAGAGGTCAACCGTCGAATCCAACTCGGCAGGGCAGCGTTCGATAAGTTGCGCGGTATCTTCTCGTCCACAGTGTCTCAAGACACGACCTACGACCGACCGACCGACCTATGGCTCTGAGACGTGGTCGCTCACAATAGGCTTTATCAGAAAGCTTACAGTCACCCAGAGGGCAATCAAGAGGGCCATGCTCGGAGTGTCCTTGCGTGATTGAATAAGAAATGTAGAGATCCGCAAGAGAACCAGGGTTACCGACATAGCCCGAAGAATTGCCAAACTTAAGTGGCAGTGAATTTAACTGTCAATTTTAAATTATCGGAAAAACAGCGAATAAGCACGTCACTTCCCTACTGTAAGCGTCCATGTAGTTATTGCATTTTATTGTCTACGGTTGCCTGTTAATAATTATAAAACTTCTTAAGCGTGCATCCTGAACGGGTAGTAAAATTTTCTTATAATAAGAATTCTGGATTATTTAAAAGCTCAACGTACCGCAAGCGATGCTCCACAAATTTCACATATGTGTCTCTTCTTCTTCTCCTCTTCTTTGGCTTTGGGAAGAGGTTTGGCTTTGGGAAGAGGTTTGTCTTTGTGTTCCGCTGTGTGATGCTTCATGTAGGCCGTCAGACTTGAGAAGTTTCTTTTGCACTGTAACAAAAAAAAAACCATTTAAAATAAATAAAACTGAAGTGACTGTTTGTAATGTCAAAATAACGCAATTTCTGTCCGTCTGTTTGTTCCAAACCTGCTGTGCTGATTTTGACGGGACTTTCAGTTGCAGGCAGCTAATGTTACAAAAACTCAGGCTACTTTTATTTAAAAAAAGAACTAAGGTGCCACGTAAAAAAAACAACTCGTTTTTATTTTTAGTTGTACGGTTTTGACGCGGACGAAGTCGCTGGCCACAGCTAGAACTAAATAAGAATATCACACTTGATATCCTCGTAGAAATGTAGGCAAAATAAAATTTCGATTGTAGTTTCACATCAATCCATTTCTTTAATGAAAAACAGTGAAAGTAATCGCAGAGAAACCTTGGAGCACTTAATATAAGCTGGCAATTGGAACTAGGAACTTCGACTTGGTATACGCGACGACCGTATTAACATACCTTCAACCAAGCAAGAAATTTGAAAATAAAACCGCGAATACGTACTATGGTGCAAGGTGTAAATTGCCGTGGCTTTCTTCTTAGAAATGGTTTTTTTCTTTCCTTCTGTATTGACGGTGCAGGGGTCTCAAATGCCAGGTCTCTAAAGAATAATAGAAAACCTCATTTTATTAATTATTTAAAACACAATGGGCGCACGGTTGGCGCAGTGGTTGAGCGATTGACTGCTGCGCTGCGTGTCGCGGGTTCGATTCCCGCACGGAACAAATATTTGTATGGCCTACAGATAGTTGTTCCGGCTCTGGGTGTTGTGTTTGTGAGTTTATATGTTTGTAAAAGCACCCACGATATAGGAAGAAATTCCTAGACTGGGGCAAGGTTTTAACAAAACAAAAAAAAATGAAAAGAACATTTTGAAATTTTAAATAGTCGTTTTTTAAACAGAAATGAAATCAAATTATTTTCGTCTTAAAAATGTAACTTACTCAATTCCTTCCGAATGTTTCGCTGAATGAAACACATGTTCTTCGTAAGCTTTTCGCGTCTCGAACTTGACGTCACATCGCACGCAGTGAGTGTTAACTTCTTCTTCAAGATTCTAAGATAAATAAAATAAAGATCATGTTACTTAAAAAACATACATCCTATTTTTTCTATCTCCCTGAGTGCAGTACACGTTAATTTACAATAGGATATGACCAAGAATTGATCCTTCGGGAACGCCATGACGTATAAGACTAAAGTCAAAGCAAAAATCACTTGTTAATGTATAAATCTCAAAGACAATAACTAATTTTATTAGACTTAGCGTAGATAATTATATCTGCTACAAGAGATAATCTTTTTTTCCATTGTATCATGCTCCACGGTATCAAAGGCTTCATGGAAATCAAAATTGTATTGTTTCGGAAAATGGTTAAATATTATATCATGCAGAAATAAATAATGCATACTCACAACAACAGTATTGATATGCATAGTTCTCTTATGCTTACTAAGTCCCACAGTGCTGACAAACGACGCACCGCACAACGTACAGACATACTCGCTGCGATGTGTGCGTAAATGTGTGTAGTATGTTGATAGATGTCTGGGTGACAAATAATAAAATGAGAGATCATTCTTACAATATAGAGGCTTTATGAGGTAAACAAAGTATTTCAGAATAAACAGATCCGCATTACACAAGACCAGCTCATACCATCTCACTCAAAGATTATTTTATGTTTTAAGTCTCAAATTATAGAATTAGCTAAAGTAAGTATACCTGAATTCTTCTCCACAGTGTATGCACTTTCTTAGAACCCCATTATGATAATCATTGTGCAATATGGCTGTAGTCCTGCAAGGAAAGGGCAAATTAGAGAAGGTATAAGTTATACAAATGAACAAATAGAGCTATGGATAGTACCTGTGGGATCTCTTACAGTGTAGATAGTTACACTGTAAGAGATCCCACAGGACCAATAGAAACATTACGATGACCACTTTTCACACAATGAAATCATCCTTTTTTTGTTCTTGTTCTTATCATCATCAACATATACTCTATACCAGTCCCCAGCTTGATTAGGCTTCTCGAATCGCATCTCATCTCATTCGATCTTTAGAAACTCATCTATCAACTAAGAACCGATTTCTCTTACTCAAAGTTTTTCGTCATCATTTACCAAATCAAACAAATACTTACTCCAAAGGACACATTAGTTCGCATCTCAGACATTTGTATTGAGTGTAGTGTTGTATTATATGCCGAGTTAGAAAACACTTCCACTTGAAACGCATGCTGCAGAAGCGACACACCACAGGGCCTAGAGACTGGAAATAAATGAACAGTTGTAGAAGAAATTTCGTAAGACATAGCCACAAAGATTATAAGTGATGCTCGTATCGTAAAAGCAAGAACATGTGACATGATAGACACTGATGAAATGCACAAAAACGTTAATTCTCACCTCACTATGTCTTAATTTGGTATGCCTATTCAGCATATCCTCTTTAGAAAAACCCTTAAAACAATCTGAACATTTATAAGCCGCCGAAACGTACTTCCGATCTTGCGCTTTCGCTCTAAACTCCTCCAAAGCTTGTTCTTCAGTCAAATTGATCTTCAACCAATGCTTAGGATCTAAGTAATTCTTTTTTTTATTGTTAACCTCGAATTTTTTAACCTTTTTGTCTACAATATCATTATTCGTTTTAGTTTTCTTTCTCTTCTTTTCTTTGTGATTTTTATTAAGTACTATTTCGTCATTACTCTTTGCTTGTTCAGTATTTGAATTTATTATCTCTTCTTCAACAGTAATTTCATTGGTAATTTCTTCCTTGATGGCTGGCTTATCTACATCATTAGTACCTGGCCACGAATCTTCGTCTTCACTAAACATTCTATCATCATCTTCTAAACCTGGAATTGCCTTTTCTTCTGTATTTGTTTCAACAGCTACGTTTGTCTTTTCATCTTCATTTAAGTCTGTATTTTCATTAATTATTTCATTCTTCATCTCAGCTAAATTATTTTCATCCATAGAACTGTCACTATCATAATCTACTTTACATTCTTCAATTTCTGTTAATTGAACTTTGTTTGTATCATTTAGTAGATTTTCGTATAATGTTTTGCTTTTAATAATGCATGTTCTTACTCTTTTATTAACAGATATAATGTCTAATGGTGATTGAAGATTTTTGCCTTTTCTGTCTATTTGAGATATTGATGACAAAGTAACCTGCAAAAAGAAAGCTATGTTAGAACTATGCTACGCTGTTTTGTAGCTGTTTTACTTGGAATTATAAGTTTAAAGTCTTTATGTTAAACTTGTGATATTCAATCAATCTGCTTAGCCTTTTCGCTACTATATTGGGATCGGCTTCCAGTCTTACCGGATTCGGCTGAGCACCAGTGTTTTACATGGAACGACTGCCTATCTAACCTCCACAACCCAGTAACTGGCTAACACGGGACCCCTTGGCAAGACTGGTGTCAGATCTCTGGCTTCTGACTACCCGTAACGACTGTCAAAGATCTTCAAATGACAGCCGGGACCTACGGCTTAACGTGCTTTCCGAAACACGGAAGAAACACGGTATGTTAAAATGATCACCCATCCACGGACCGACCTCATCAAGCGTTGCTTAACCTTGATGATCGACCATGGCGGCTGTTATTATTTAGCCACGAGCTCCTCAATCTTGTGATATTCATTTTTTTTATTGTTATTCATTCGCTCATCATGGCTTTGTTTTGAAAGAAAATGGAGGTTGATAGGGATAGGATAGGATAGATGGACCTCTTTTCCGCACTTAGACTTCCATTTGGTACGTTGTGCGTACCAGGCCTCCTCCCTGTGAGAGGGATTGGGCTGTAATCCACCACGCGGACCCATTGCGGGTTGGTGGATGTCACATGTCTTAGAATTTTTGGTTCTAATACATGCCAGTTTCCTCACGGTGTTTTCCTTCACCGTTTTGAGAGCAGTGGTGATGAAATAATTTACACAACTATTTATATGAGGTTGATAGGGAAGCATGGAAGTTGAAAAAGTGTGCCAACCCAAAGTAACGATCTCAATGGTTTATACTTATAATTGTTTTCAAGATATAATAAATGATCCTAAAAAGACCTTTCATATTTTAGGATCATGCAGGTACATAGAATGACACATACCAATCCACTCCATAGCAACTGCTGGAGAGCCTTCTCTCCTGTGCAGCATTTCTCCTTGAATTTATGAAACTTAAAAAGAAAAGCAGCACACTCAAAGCAGAAGTAACTAGGTAAACCATCTGTGTCGTGTATCTGTAAACATAATAAAGTTTTAATAGCATAGCATAAGCTTAATTAGCATATAATGGTCCCACTGCTGGGACACAGGCTCCTCTCTGTGAAAACTCGCTTTTTTTTAATACACCCTTGCCCCACACAAGCATTTTCTCCTGTATTGTGGGTGCGTTTACAAACATTTAAGCTCACTTACACAAGAAATCCGGAGCAACTATCTGTAAGCCATACAAATATTCGTTCCGTGCGGGAATCGAACCCGCGACACGCAGCACAGTAGCCGATCGCTCAACTACTTCGCCAACCTTGTCGTCAATTACGGCATCAAGAAACAACCAAGCTGATTAGAGCCTATATTTCCGGAAAAAAATTGTGGCTTTTCCTTAGGCACACTTTTTTGATCCGTAGTTAACTCAACCAATGCACGTAGGAGTATTACACATAAAATATCATATTTTCAAGTTCAACTGCTGTCAGAAGTACTACACATTCTGTCGAAAGTCATGGAAATCCTTTTCTTAAAGAGACTAACCTCAGTGCTAGCATGAGCATGATAGCAGAGGCCAAAATAATACGTAACCATCAATTCGGTTTTAGGCAGAAGCATGCAGCATGGCACCTGAACAACCAGTTCACAACCACTTGACACCACACCACACTCTAGGATGTCAGAGACACTGCAGAAAATAAACTTGTAACTTGGTAAATAAAACAGAGTAATCGCTGCTTACCCCGTATGGGGAGCGGCGGAATTCAACTGTGTTTGCCTTTCATGGCGTTTGGCAGGTAGTCAGGCGTGTAAATACACTGCCTGACGATGTTAAGTTGCATTGTATTGTGTACAGTGGGACCGCCGCGACGCTGTGGCACAGCGCCGGTTTTTCACGACACCTAGGCGACACATTCCTGCACGGTGAGACTAGTGGCTAACCATTAGAGGCCGCACAAGAAAAGTCAGCGACTAGATGCCGACTATGTTGACGCGCCCAGCTGCGGATGTATGATCCCCGCTTGACACGCTTCCAGAGCTAGCCGGTTACGTCCCAGGCTAAGCGACCGTATATGTATGTTTGAACGGTATTCTGTTGTGTAACACCGTTCATGTATGTAACGAAGCACGCACCGCGCGCGGCTTATACTTGTTACGTGAGTTTAATCGAATGTGGAGTCAAGCTTGAGTGTTTTGCAGTGTATGCAGTGCCTATATTAACTTAGAACACTATATACACGCATGTTTTCAAGCAGTATAGTATTATTATATGAACGAGGCGCGTGTAATGAGTGTGCGGCTCGCTCAAGCGTCAAATCGAGTATATGGGCTGCGGGGAAGGGGTTGGGGAAGCATGGGTGGGGCCTATGTATCGCACAGGTCACGTGGCAGTCGACGGTTGTCCGGTGGTCGCGCGTGCCATGGCGCTATTTGCACAATGTGCGGGTGGGCAGAGGCGTCGGCGCGCGCGAACATATTGGTAGAGAGGCGGGCGCAGAAGCTGTCCAGGCTCTCAATCCCAAGGTCGCGTGTGATAATGTCGTTCCTCACATAGCGAGGGGCATCCGTTATCCGGCGCAGCGTTAGGTTCTGCTGCGCACGGATACGTTTCTTATTGGACTCGCTAGTGAGGACGTACCACGCAGGAGCAGCGTATGTTATTACTGGACGTATATAAGTTTTATATACGCCCAGTTTCGTGCGTAGCAGGAGTCGGGACGAGAGCACTGGCCTAAGCATGGCACGCACCACTCTAGCCTTTACGACGACCTGTTTTACATGGCCTCCCATGTTGAGTCTCAGATCGATGGTGACCCCCAGATATTTCGCCCGGGGGTCCACTCGATGTCTACCCCCTGCAGCCTAAGGGGTGGTAGGAGGTGGGCGCACCCGACAATTAGGGCCTGTGTCTTACCCACGTTCACCGATAACCGCCATTTCGACAGCCAGTCGGGAAGTATATCCAACACGCACTGCATCTTGACGGCCGCGTGTCTTGCGTTGAGCGAAGTACATATGTACGCGGCGTCGTCGGCATACAGCGCGAGTGTGGAATCGTTTGTTTTGGGGATGTCATCGGTGTAACATGAGTAGCAGTGGCGAGACACATCCGCACGCCTGCCGCTATGGGTCGGGCGCTCGATAATACACCGTCGACCACCACCCTGTATTTCCTGTTTGTCAGGAAGGAAGAGACCACCTTCACTACGCGACAAGGCGTGTCGGACTTAGACATTTTGTATATTAAGCCTTCGTGCCAGACGCGGTCGAAAGCCTTTTCCATATCTAGGAATACTGCGACTGCGTGCTCCTTTTTGTTTAGCGTCGCTGTTAGTAGGTGCAGTACCCTAGATAGCTGGAGCGTCGTGGAGTGTTCCGAGCGGACCCCGAACTGTTCTGGCCTGGGTGTTAGGTGCGGGTTGAGATGTCGCAACAGGAGTGTTTCGAACACCTTGGAGATAGTGGGAAGGAGCGTAATGGGCCGAATGCTCTCGGGCTTCAGCACCTTCTTGTGCGCCTTGGGCAGCATTATGACGCGCCGCTCCTTCCAAAACGAAGGAAAGGACCCAGTGCGTAGTATCCCCGTGAATAGGCGCGCCAACGCTGCTACCATTCGGACGGGCAGGTGGCGAGCACTGTGTTGGTGATACCGTCGGCACCAAGCGCCTTCTTCAGCTTGGTACGGAGTATGGCGCGTCTGACTGCGAAAGGCGAGAAAAAGATAGGTTCTTCGTCGAGAGCTTTCGGCGTAGCGAAGTACTCGACAAGGTGTTGCTCGCCTGCCGCGACATGTTCGAGGTTATCAGTCGGGTTGGACTGGAACTGACACTCCAGATGGTCAACGAAGATCTCGGTGCGGTCTGGCGCGGCATTTGATAGCTGCCGGCACACTCTGTGTATTGCCGGCCAGTCGCCCTCTGAAGTTTCAATATATTACTCCCAGCTCTCGGCGTTGTGCGCCTGGAGCTTGGCCCGGACCTTTTCTGCATGGCGGTTTAACTCTGCCTTCATTACTGGGCAGCGGGTGACTTGCCATCGCCTGCGTAGGCGCCTAGTTTGGGCGACTAACTGTTTCAAGTAGCTAGGCAGGGGTTTGACAAGTGACCCCCGCGCCTGCGTACTCTAGTCTAGTCGTCGCCTCGGTGAAGGCGCGTTTAATGCAAGCGGTGATCTCCGCTGCAAGTCTGTCCACGTCGATGGAGGAGGTAACGGGCCATGTAGGAGTGGTGGTCTCAATTCCTTCCTGAAACTTGGACCAGTCCGTGGTTCGACGTGGCGCTAGGGGCGAGAGTCTGGTCGGCATCTCAGACAGGACGACAACCACTGGCTGGTGGTCTGACAGTAACTCGTCGTCGATGACCTGCTGCGCGATCCGGCAGTTGAGGCCGCTATGCATCACGATGTCAAGCACATCGGGCGACTGTAGGTGGTTGGCCGGATAGTGCGTCGGCACTTCAGGGCCCGACACCGTGTATCCATGTCTCACTGTGACTAATTTAACCTACGACCCTACCTAATCGTCGGCGAATCTTAACACTGCGATGCAGGATTTCACCAAAACTAAACACCGCCATCTATTGGCAAAACGAAAAACTACTTGCTCAAACAGCACCATAGAACAGGTCCACCGATTAGTTGAAAATATCCACAAAGCTTACGAAAATAAGAATTATTGCTGTGCTGCCTTCTTAGTTATATCTCAGGCCTTCGACAGAGTCTGGCTTGAAGGTTTGCTTTGTAAAATAAAAAAGGCTCCCCCGACAAACTACTGAATCTTCCTTAAGTCATATCTTGAAGACAGGTACTTCTATGTCAAGCAAGGCGAGGACTCAACAAACCTCCACAAAATCTATGCCGGAGTGCCCTACGGAAGCGTTCTTGGCCCGACCTTGTACCTGCTCTTCACTCCAAATCTTTCTATGACGGAAGGAGTCGAAATAGGCAGCGTTGCTGATAACACAGCAGACTTGGCTGTCCATGAAGATCCATTACAAGCTAGCCACATGCTTCAAATCTGTTTAGATAACATCGCCGACTGGCTAGAATTCTGGCGAATCAAAGCTAATGAAACAAAATCGGTTCAGGTCACCTTTGCTTTGAGACATAACACTTACATACATACACAAACTCACGCCTTTTTTTTTTTTTTTTACATAACACTTGTCCCCCAGTAAAGCTGAATACCTTGGACTCTATCTGTATAGTCGCCTGACATGGAAAAACACATATTTAAGCGCAAAGCTCTAGGCATCCAACTCCAAAAAATATACTGGCTCTTCAACAAAAAATCTCAGCTGGCAATACAAAACAAATTACTGTTATACAATTGCATACTGAAACCTGTCTGGACTTATGGGATACAGCTCTGGGGAACCGCCTCCAACTCAAACATCTAAATATTACAGAGGTTGGAACCTCTGTAATATTTCGATGTTTGAGTCAAATATGTTGAGACTTATCACTAACTCCCCTTGGTTTGTAACAAACCAGCAGTTGCACCACAATCTTGGAATTCGAATGATCAAAGAACAAATCAAAAACTCTATGACAGGCTACAAGAAGAGACTAGTAAACCATCCAAATATACTAGCAATGTAATTAATGAAGAGTGACTAAATTCAGTCGACTGAAAAGAAAGAGCCATGCTGAGCTGTAGGGAGGATGAGAAAATATAATAAGGACGTATGTCACTGGACTTCCCACCTTCCAATCCAAATATAACATTCTTAACCATTTGCTGAATGTTTTCAGTATAGATTGCAAAAGGAAATAACAAAAAAAAAAAACTGATGTTAATCCAACCACACCCAAAATACATGTTTCTTTAGCTATGATAACCGGTTTATCAAAAGGCAGACGCCCAACCCTCAACTCCAGCGCATGTGCCACAATATCTCAGTCCGAACTCAGTCATCGTAATGTATGCGTATCTTTGTTCTTGGCGCTCTCATTTGTTTTTATCAGGTTTCTGTGCTAAAATGGCTTTGTGTAGCAAACAACAGTAGATTAATTATTCGGACATGGATATAGAAGGTTAGTACTATAATATACTGAAATATATTTTACAATGCATGTCCTCGAAAAGAGCGGTTTTCCAAGCAGCCAAACTGTGCGGAAAGTGTCACTTTTTTTCACTAGTGCTTTTTACTTTCCTGTATTTTTTTAATTTTTAACTCCAACATCAGCCCGACGCATAGAGTTTTTATTATTTGAGAAAAGTTTTACAAATTAGTTATGTACAGATTATCGTTCATATAAAAGGTAAAATAAAACAAAATAAAACTAATACTTCATTTTAGGCGTTTTTAATGGGTGGTATTTAATACTTTAACTGTAATTCCCCTTTTTTCAATCAAAATATTCGAAATTACTACCAAAAATACTGAATTGCACACTAAATTTGCTCATCAAATAAATGAATTATACTATACTGCTAGATCTTTAAAGCTTAACTGTTTTACTGAATAACTATCTGTTAACTAAAAGTAAATCTAATAATTCTTCGAGTGCAACAAAATATTTAAGTTTTAAGGGAGGGGGGGAAACGAAACAAAGTCGACGGAGCCCCGCTGCGCAGGGCTCCTATTTCTGTCTGCAGGGTCTAAAGTAACCTAACATGAAGGAGATGACGGGAGCTGAGTTCGCTCGCTTTGCTCGCTCACTTCAGCTCCCGTCATCTCCTTCGAACCTAACCTATCCGTGTCGGGGTGCCCTAAGCTCCCGAGCTCGCTTCGCTCGCTCTTGGACTAATTCACATTTATTTTATATTTAATTGAATAATTTGTGTGCAAATCAGTATTTTTGTTTTACGGTGAGTAATATTGTTTTGCAGTAGGTTATTAGTGGAGATATTTTGTTTGCTTAAATTTCTAAATAGAGGTGCAGTTAAAAATTCCCCGTTTTTAATTACTCTAGATTAAGATTTTGATCAAAAAAATTATTTTAAATATTCATTAAATATGTTTGGCAGAACGTATATTTTGCTCGTGCCTTATTGCGTTACGATGTGACAGCTATTCGCACATGCGCAGTAGATATGCCCGAGGAACTATTAGTTAATCTGTGGATATGCTGAATGCGCTTGAATAAGCCCGCCATTTTATTAATTTCATTTTATTAATTTATATTTCCTCGCACAATGCATAGTAAAATGTTGTATGATACACGTACGTAAGATGATTTCCGACTTGTGTCGATATATCCACTCACTCGCTTCGCTCGCTCGTGAATAAAAATGCCACTCATCGGAAATCACCTACCTTCCGCACTTGTAGCATAAATAACTATTATTACGTTTCTTCCAAAATTTTCTATTTGTATAGACATCAATAAACAGTGGCACCGTTTTGACTTGTTTTTTAAATAAATTTGAAATACATTAGTGTTTTTGTTTATTGTCGCGCCTTGTCGGCTCAAAATTATCTTAATTTTTTTTTGTTTTTCTTTTTGAATAAATGCCTAATTATGATGAATTATTGACTTTTATTTCATAAAGTAGTAAAATAAAATAATTTTGTCCAGATTTTGAGAAATACTCCTATGATAATGGTTAAATTTGTTAACCAATGGTTGCAAATTTCAGTAAAACACCATTTTTCTTCAGTTGTTAGCCTCACAAATGGTCAAATAAGTTGGAGAGTTAATTATTTGATTGTTTGTTAGACTAACAATTGTGAATAAACACATTTTATCAAAGTTTGGAACCATAGTTTAGCTTATTTATACATTGGTTAAGTTAACTACGGATAAGAAAACTGGGCCTTAGTTCTTGAGAGTAAAGCTGTGGGAAAGAGCTAGTAGCTAATAAATTATTTAAATTACACTATGAAATTGCTGGTATGTAAAGGATCACTTTGAACTGTGATAACTTCAAATTAATTTCGAATTATATGTGCAAATAAACTTTATATTTAAAACATATTATTCTGTTTCGTCGTGACAGTTCAAAATGACCTGTTTCATAACTCGACAAATTCATAATGTAAGGACCCAATAAAAACCCCTTTGAAACCGTTTTATGGCTAAGGGCATTTTAAAATTACGGAAATTTATCTTCCTCTGTTCCATTGACACTTCCATTTAACGTATGGCAATGGTCCAGAAAAATAGTAAGGGAAAACATTGGGTCAATTAGAGGCTAGTTTAATTTATAAGTAGTATCATTTCATTAGAAGATTCCAAAGTCCAGAATTGGCTACAAAGAAATAAGACATTAAAATATTAAAGAATACTTGCTTTTTTGGCCATAATTTCTTCATAATATTGTTTTAAGTGAAAACTTTCGAAATTATACATTTTAACGCCTTTACGCAGACATATGCGACAAACTTTAAGATCAGACATTTGACAACATTAATTTTACGCTTAGAATTAATATTTAATATATTATTGTGATTTCTGTTGTGATTATTTAAAAAAAAACTTCCAACAAAATGCGAAAACGAACTATATATTAGTATGAAATGTATGAATGCCTCAATTTCCTCATTTTCCTCGAGGGAAACAGAAAGAAACAATCTGTCAAAGTGTCAAATGTCAAATTTGACGAATTCGACACACGACATTTTTTTTTTTTTGTTCGCCCTTCTCGGGCAGGCTAAGGTCTTGGACCATACCGCCTAATCTTCAGTGCAATTTTAACATTCTTTAGTATGCATTAGAATACGGGTACTTCTACTTCTACTTCTACTAAAAAAATTCTAATAGTTTTTGGAGTATTTGGTAGCAAATTGTATCGAGTCAGCCTTCCCAGTAAGCTTTGCGGAGGTAGTCAATACTACAATAAAATTCTCCGCTCCACTATCCTGAGATCGCTTCTGTCAATGATTTCACATATTGTCCGGTTGCGTAGACAGTTGAGACACAAAACTACACCAATTTTATATCACAATATCCACTAGGAATCAATTTGCAAATAATATTAACAGCCGCTGAACTTTACTCGAAAAAATCCCGCCAAAAACTTCTCGACACACGACAGGATTTGTTTGTTTGACATTGATGCTTGCTTGGGATCATGAACTTCAACAGTAATGGAACAAAGGCTTTTCAGCATGAACCTGTAACTTAGAGCCTAAGACCTGTAAGCGCTTTTAACACTAGAGTCTGGCAAACGAAAGAAGAGACTGAAAATGCGCGGCAAATTTAAAAAATCTCGGCATAGCAACCCCAAAACTAGTATGAAATACTTGGAATAACCTAATTTGATACTTTAGAATAATTTATTATTAATTTCTAATTATAAATTAGGTTATTCCAAGTATTTCATACTAGTTTTGGGGTTGCTACGCCGAGATTTTTTTAAATTTGCCGCGCTTTTTCAGTCTCTACTTTCGTTTGCCAGACTCTACCCGGTATTCAGGGCCCTAAACTCTAATTTTGGGTGGTGTAATAAATGTCTGGAATTTAGGGTCCCCAAAATAGCGACCGTAGCAATTAGGAACACGGCATTCAGGGCCCTGAATACCGTGTTATGTTATCAGCGGTTTTTCTTGCGCGCACTTCTAGGTAAGTAGGGTAGGTAAGTAGGTCTAGGTGGATAGGGTAGGCAGTTGATGGGATCGAAGCCACGGGCACGGTTGTGATGACAACTCGTCATACTAGCAATTTCGTTGCTATCTATAATAGGTATCTTTCACTAATAAGTCACTTTCTACATGTAGTCAGTTTCCCAACTCTTCTCGAGCCATATTTTGTCTCTTTTCGATTTCGTCCGACGCTTATGTACAATTCAGCACAACAAATATGTAAATAAAATAGGTGTATGGATTGAAATACTTGGAATAACCTAATTTATAATTAGAAATTAATAATAAATTATTCTAAAGTATCAAATTAGGTTATTCCAAGTATTTCATACTAGTTTTGGGGTTGCTATGCCGAGATTTTTTAAATTTGCCGCGCATTTTCAGTCTCTTCTTTCGTTTGCCAGACTCTAGTGTTAAAAGCGCTTACAGGTCTTAGGCTCTAAGTTACAGGTTCATGCTGAAAAGCCTTTGTTCCATTACTGTTGAAGTTCATGATCCCAAGCAAGCATCAATGTCAAACAAACAAATCCTGTCGTGTGTCGAGAAGTTTTTGGCGGGATTTTTTCGAGTAAAGTTCAGCGGCTGTTAATATTATTTGCAAATTGATTCCTAGTGGATATTGTGATAATAAGTAATACAGACAACACTTGTTTGAAACACTCGCACTTTGAGCATAAGGTACCAACATGTTAATGCCGAACCTGGCTTTATAGAAATAAATGAAATAGTGAATTTCAATAAGTTAATTTTTTTCAAAAATGAATAAATGTCTTTTTTTACATAAAATATTGTTATTATTTTACATAAATTAAGTTGTTCGAAAAGTAGGAAGATATCAAAATATTATTATTTATTTACTATAAGAAGATGCATTTACCCTGTAGTGGGACAGTTACAGGCTGGTATTATTTATTATTACTACCCCTTTGGCCTATGTCTAGTAGATTGGGATAGGCTGATTTGACTTGATATAAAACAAAATACATTTTAGTTTTTAATGGGTTAGGTATAGGGACGGCCAAAAATCGTGAATCTAACGAAACAGGGCGAAATTTGGGGCTTTTTCTAGCAGGTCAAAAGAAAAACATCTCCCACTATCCCCAAAAATCGCTATTTCGTTTGATCCACGATATATTTTTTGCCTGTATATTAACAGTCATACAATACTCTATACCCTTAGCTACTTCGGTTTCTATGGGCCTGGTTTGTTCATATTATATTGTTATTACATTATTATATCGTAGAACAACAACGTAAACAATTTCATGAAGGTCGATATTTACATCGATATCAGCTGCGCATGTTTCTCGCAGTTACAACCCTACAAGGCAGCCATTTTATGCGAAAGATTTTTGTAGGTATGCACGCTAATTTCGTAGGTATGGCAAGTCCATAGGTTTCTAAGTCAGTGGTATAAGCTAATGTATGTATAGAACATCGCGGCGCCTCCATATATTTCCTATCTCAATGTACGGTGGCTACTTTGGGGAACCTAAATTCCTGACTTCCTAATAATTATTACACCACCCTAAAGGGCTTATTATAGTTCTCGCCAAACTTCTTGGCCGCCCTGAAGTTGCCTACAATGGCTGCGCACTAGGAAATCTCATACAAAAACAGCACCGTTTCGCGCCTCGCGCATCCGGTAAACCAACTTCAGGGCGGCCAAGAAGTTTGGCGAGGGCTATACACTACATGTAGTTCAGGGCCCTTATATCCTTATTTAGGGTGGTGTAATAACGGTCTACTTTAGAAGCTATTTTGGGGACCCAAATACCTAAAAGTTATTACACCACCCTAAATTAGATTTTAGAGTCCTGAATACCGTGTAGTGTATATAATAAACGCTTAATTTTCGTGCTGAAAAGCCTTTGTTCCATTACTGTAGAATTTCATGATCCCAAACAAACATCAATGTCAAACATTGATGTCAGACGGTCATGGTCAGACCAACAAAACTTGTCTTTTAAGTACCGTGTACCGAATTTGACAGATTGTCTATACGTAGTATCTCTAAGTCAAAGAGTAAAGTAACTGCTCTAAGTAGTCTGTGGATTGTCTGTTTCTGTTTTGTTTGTTTCCCTCAAGGAAATTCTTATTTTCGTTTTGGCATTTTGTTGGAAGTTTTAAATAAAATAATCACAATAATATATTAAATATTAATGCCGAGCGTAAAATAAATGTTGCGAAATGTCTGATCTTAAAGTTTGTCGCATATGTCTGCATAAAGGCGTTAAAATGTATAATTTCGACAGTTTTCACTTAAAACAATATTATGAAGAAATTATGGCCAAAAAAGCAAGTATTATTTTATTATTTAATGTCTTATTTCTTTGTAGCCAATTCTGGACTTTGGAATCTTCTAATGGAATGATACTACTTATGAATTAAACTTGTCTCTAATTTGACCCAATGTTTACCCTTACTATTTTTCTGGACCATTGCCATAGCTTAAGTGGAAGTGTCACGGAACAGAGGAAGATTAATTTCTGTAATTTTAAAATGCCCTTAGCCATAAAACGGTTTTAAAGGGGTTTATATTGGGTCCTTCATTAGGAATTAGTTGTGTCATGAAACAGGTAATTTTGAACTGTCACGACGAATGGTTTGTCTGGAATTTGGATAAAATTTCTATTATGGGCCGTTGATGGTAGGGGCTGGAGGAGGGGACGTTTGGCTACCCCCCTGCACCATCCCCACCACTCGGAGCCCTATAGTTATGGAGATATCCATGGTTAAGGTACTCAGGTTAGCGTAAAAATTTCTGAAAATGTCCATCGTTTAAGGGGCAGGGAGGAAGGGAAGGAAAGGGTGTAGGGGGCTACCCCACTGTACCATTCCCACCCCATGGAAACCCATGGTTATGGAGATATATTTTGTACTTAAATATAATTAGTGAGATAAAAAAAAAAAAATAGTCCAAGAGCGAGCGAAGCGAGTTCGGGAGCTTAGGGCACCCCGACACGGACAGGTTAGGTTCGAAGGAGATGACGACGAAAGTTCCCACCCTCCCCGCGCCAAATATCAACGGCCCATAATGAAAATTTTAACCGTTATCACAGTTCAAAGTGATCCTTTACATAACAGAGCAATTTCATAGTGTAATTTAAATAATTTATTAGCTACTAGCATTTTCCGACAGCTTTACCCTCAAGAACTAAGGCCCAGTTTTCTTATCCGTAGCTAACTTAACCAATGATAAAATAAGCTAAACAATGGTTCCAAACTTTGGTAAAACATGTTTATTCACAATTCTTAGTCTAACAAAGGATCAAATAATTAACTCTCGAACTTATTTGACCATTAGTGAGGCTAACAACTGAAGAAAAATGGTGTTTTATTGAAATTTGCAGCCATTGGTTAACAAATTTAACCATTGGTTGAGTTAACTATGGACCAAAAAACTGGGCTTAAGGTAAAGCCAGGCATTTTGTCTGGGAATACAGCATAGATATAATAAACAAGGAGATATGCCCGGTAGATGAAAATATATCAGAAACCTGTGTCTTCAGTTTGCCCCTACCACATGGCAACTACTACACATGCAGCTCAGTAAAGGCAATAGACATGCATTCGCGCACACTAGACATGCATTCGCGCACACACCTGCATTTCTTAAATCAGAATGTACTACACAATCAATTATAGTATGGCCACTTATTAAGCGATGCATCCGCTTAATAAAGTATCATTTTGTGATTTTTACATTGCTTGTCCAGTCACTCAGCGACAAACTTAGGTAGTGGTTAAGAAGCACTGTATTTAATGCAAAAATAGTACAGTCCTTCAACCACATCGTGCGGACACCGACACGCCCCCTTGCCACTTCTCCTGTCTATACCAATATTATAAAGAGGAAAGATTTTTTGTTTGTTTGTTTGTACCGAATAGGCTCCGAAACTACTGGACCGATTTAAAAAATTCATTCACCAATAGAAAGCTACATTATTCCTGAGTGACATAGGCTATTTTTACCCGACTGCCGAAGGAGGGTAATGTGTTTATCAGTCTATGTATGTATGTATGTATGTATGTAAGTATGTATGTATGTATGTATGTTTGTTCCTATGTGGCGTTCCAGAGACCAAACGCGTTGGCCGATTTTGATGATTCGTACGTCAATCGATGCGTCTTAACCCTGCGAGTGTCATAGGCTACATTAAAATTGGATAATAGAAAAATGGTGGATTTTGGGTGCCATATTGTGGGGGCCCAAATTTTTTTTTTCTTCCAAACCCATCGTGTGGGGTATCAAAATAAAGGGTTTTAAGAGGTGATTTCAAAAATATATAACACTTATATGTTTAAATGTATCTAATTCGAAAAAACTAACTAAAAAGTTATAAATAAAAAAACTTAATTAAAAAAATCAAAAAACCCGACTGCTTCAAAAGCGAACTAAAAAGTCGTCAACAAGGAAAAAATCATGCTGTGCAGGCGGAGGATACACCAGATTTTGGTCAGCCAGCCGGCGAATATGTATCCTCCGACTGCACAGCATGATTTTTTCCTTGTTTACGACTTTTTAGTTCGCTTTTGAAGCAGTCGGGTTTTTTGTTTTTTTTATCCCGGAAACGGGTCCTTTGGGGTGGTGCATGGGACTGAAGCCGTGGGGAACAGCTAGTATTTTATATTTCTATGGAATATAGGCTTAAATCAGATTGGTTGTTTCTTAATTCTGTAATTTGAGAGTTTTCACAGAGAGGAGGCCCGTGTCCCAGCAGTTCAACCATTATGCTGATTATGCTATAATCCTATTAAAACTTTATTATATTTACAGATAAATGAAACAGATGGTCTACCTAGTTACTTCTGCTATGAGTGTGCTGCTTTTCTATACAAGTTTCATAAATTCAAGGAGAAATGCTGCACAGGAGAGAAGGCTCTCCAGCAGTTGCTATGGAGTGGATTGGTATGTATCATTCTATGTACCTGCAAGATCCAAAAATAGTTCATTTGATTATATCTGGAAATCAATTATAAGAATTATAAGTATAAAACATTGAGATTGTTACTTGGGGTTGGCGCACATTTTCTTCTTCCAAACTTCCCTATCAACCTCATATATATCAGGAAATAATTGTGTAAATTATTTCATCACCACTGCTCTCAAAACGGTGAAAGAAAACACCGTGAGGAAACTGGCATGTCTTAGAACCAAAAATTCTAAGACATGTGACATCCACCAACCCGCAATGCAATCCCTCTCACAGGGAGGAGGCCTGGTACGCACAACGTACCAAATGGAAGTCTAAGTGCGGAAAAGAGGTCCATCTATCCTATCCTATCCCTATCAACCTCCATTTTCTTTCAAAACAAAGCCATGATGAGCGAATGAATAACAATTAAAAAAAAAGGATTATCACAAGTTTAGTTTAACATAAAGACTTTAAACTTATAATTCCAAGTAAAACAGCTACAACACAGCATAGCATAGTTCTAACAGCTTATAAAGCTTTCTTTTTGCAGGTCACTTTGTCATCAATATCTCAAATAGACAGAAAAGGAAAAAATCTTCAATCACCATTAGACATTATATCTGTTAATAAAAGAGTAAGAACATGCATTATTAAAAGCAAAACATTAACCAAAAATCTACAAAATGATACAAACAAAGTTAAATTACCAGAAATTGAAGAATATAAAGTAGATTATGATAGTGACACCTCTATGGATGATAAGAATTTAGCTGAGATAAAGAATGAAATGATTAATGAAAATACAGACTTAAATGAAGATGTAAAGACAAACATAGCTGTTGAAACAAGTACAGAAGAAAAGGCAATTCCAGGTTTAGAAGATGATGATAGAATGTTTAGTGATGATGAAGATTCGTGGCCAGGTACTAATGATGTAGATAAACCAACCATCAAGGAAGAAATTAGCAATGAAATTACTGTTGAAGAAGAGATAATAAATTCAAATACTGAACAAGCAAAGAGTAATGATGAAATAGTACTTAATAAAAATCACAAAGAAAAGAAGAGAAAGAAAACTAAAACGAATAATGATATTGTAGACAAAAAGGTAAAAAAATTCGAGGTTTACAATAAAAAAAAGAATTACTTGGATCCTAAGCATTGGTTGAAGATCAATTTGACTGAAGAACAAGCTTTGGAGGAGTTTAGAGCGAAAGCGCAAGATCGGAAGTACGTTTCGGCGGCTTATCAATGTTCAGATTGTTTTAAGGGTTTTTCTAAAGAGGATATGCTGAATAGGCATATCAAATTAAGACATAGTGAGGTGAGAATGATCGTTTTTGTCTTTTTCATCAGTGTCTATCATGTCACATGTTCTTGCTTTTACGATACGAGCATCTCTTATAATCTTTGTGGCTATGTCCTACGAAATTTCTTCTACAACTGTTCATTTATTTCCAGTCTCTAGGACCTGTGGTGTGTCGCTTCTGCAGCATGCGTTTCAAGTGGAAGTGTTATCTAACTCGGCATATAGTACAACACTACACTCAATACAAATGTCTGAGATGCGACCTAATGTGTCCTTTGGAGTAAGTAATTGTTTGATTTGGCAACGACGAAAAACTTTGAGTAAGAGAAATCAGTTCTTAGTTGATAGATGAGTTTCTAAAGATCGAATGAGATGCGATTCGAGAAGCCTAATCAAGGTGGGACTGGTTTTAGATTGATGATGATAAGAACAAAAGTAAATAAAAGGTTAATTCAATTGTGTGAAAATTGGTCATCGTAATGTTTCTATTGGTCCTGTGGGATCTCTTACAGTGTAACTGTATCCATAGCTCTATTTGTTCATTTGTATAACTTTATACCTTCTCTAATTTGCCCTTTCCTTGCAGGACTACAGCCATATTGCACAATGATTATCATAATGGGGTTCTAAGAAAGTGCATACATTGTGGAGAAGAATTCAGGTATACTTACTTTAGCTAATTCTAGTTTGAGACTTAAAACGTAAAATAATCTATGAATGAGATGGTATGAGCTGGTCTTGTGTAATGCGGATCTGTTTATTCTGAGATACTTTGTTTACCTCATAAAGCCCCTATATTGTTAGTATGATCTCTTATTTTATTATTTGTCATCCAGACATCTATCAACATACTACACACATTTACGCACACATCGCAGCGAGTATGTCTGTACGTTGTGTGGTGCGTCGTTTGTCAGCACTATGGGACTTAATATGCATAAGAGGACTATGCATATCAATACCGTTGTTGTGAGTATGCATTATTTACTTCTGCATCATATAATATTAAACCATTTTCCAAAACAATACAATTTTGATTTCAATGATGCGTTTGATACCGTGGAGCATGATACAATGGAAAATAAAATGATCTCTTGTAGCAGATCTAATTATCTACGCTGAGTCTAATAAAATAAGTTGTTGTCTTTGAGATTTTTACATTAACAAGTGATTTTTGCTTTGACTTTAGTCTTATACATTATGGCGTACCCCAAGGATCAATTCTTGGTCATATCCTATTGTAAATCGACGTGTACTGCACTCAGGGACACAGAAATAATAGTATGTATGTTTTTTAACTAACATGATCTTTATTTTATTTATTTTAGAATCTTGAAGAAGAAGTTAACACTTACTGCGTGCGATGTGACATCAAGTTCGAGACGCGAAAAGCTTACGAAGAACATGTGTTTCATTCAGCAAAACATGCGGAAGGCATTGAGTAAGTGCCATTTTTAAGACGAAAATATTTTGATTTCGTTTCTGTCTAAAAAGCGACTTTTTAAAATTTTCTAAATGTTCTTTTCATTGTGTTTTAAATAATTTATAAAACCAATGTTTCCTCTTATTCTTCAGAGACCTGGCATCCGAGACACCAGCACCGTCAATACCGAAGGGAAGAAAACTATTTCTAAGAAGAAATCCACGGAAGTTCACACCTTGCACCATAGTACGTATTCACGGTTTTATTTATATGCTTTCTTGTTTGGTTGAAAGTCAATTGCCAGCTTATATTAAGTGCTCCAAGGTTTCTCTGCGATTACTTACACTGTTTTTCATTAAAGAAATGGATTGATGTGAAACTACAATCGCAATATAATGCACTGTATCTAACCCCCACCGGAAAAAGAGGGGTGTTATAAGTTTCATGTGTGTTGCTGTGTATTTGTGTGTCTGTCTGTGGCATCATAGCGCCTAAACGGATGAACCGAATTCAATTTAGTTTTTTTTTGTCGAGAGTGTTCTTGGCTGTTTGAATAAAATCGGTTCAGCCGTTCAAAAGTTATGGGCGTTTTACTGTTTGAATCGGGGTGTTTTCGCAAGATAAATGTGTCGGGTTTTTTTTTTTTAATTTGGCTTGTGTATTTTTAATCTATACTAATATTATAAAGCCGAAGAGTAAGCAGGTTAGGCAGGGAAGGTAGGCAAAGTAGGCAGGGAAGGTAGGGTAGGCCGGTTATGCAGGGTAGGCAGGATAAACAGAGGCAGGCTAGGCAGGGTAGGCAAAGCAGGCAGGGTTGGAAGTGGTAGGTAGATAGGTAGGTAGCCAGTTGACGGGAGCGAAGCCACGGGGGTCAGCTAGTTTAGATATAAATTTACCACAGAGGTTTTATGTCTTTTGTCCATTAAGTTTAATATAAAATGTATGCAGTAGATCAAAAAGATACTGGCTGAAAATAAAAATCGGCTGCATAAAACCAATTAGGTGAAAAAAAATTGCATTTTGAACCATTTTAAAATTTTGGTAGGTGGGTACTTCATAATTAGCAAGAAAAGTATAAAAAATGGAAGAAATAGATGAGAGGTAGATTGGTAGTTGAAAGAAAAGTAGATTACGCAACTCGCTAAAGTGAGTAATTAATGCACTCGTGTTAATTTACTTTGCGCTCGATGCAATAATCTACTATTTCCTACCTTTCCTTGAGGATCTCAAGTGTGATATTCCTGTTTACTACTAGCTTTGGCCAGCGACTTCGTCCGCGTCAAAACCGTAAAACTAAAAATGAAAGGGCATTATTTTTTCTTACGCGGCATCAAAATCAAAATTCAAAATCAAAATTTCTTTATTCAATTAGGCCATTAAGCGGCACTTTTGAACGTAAAAAATAAAATAAAATTAATAATAATTGATTCTACCGTCCATTCGGAAATGTAGCTTGTTATGGAGAAGAACGGACAACAAACTCCAAACTTACTCTTTTAAAAAATAATAATGGTTTTTACAAGTATTTGGTTACATTATTCTTGTTGAAAAAAATACATATATGTGAGAATGATGTAAAACATAATAATAACGCACTTAAAAGCTTCTACAGCAACAACAATTAAAAATACTATAAATAGGTAATTAAAAACAGGCGGTGGCAGCTAAGTTATGACCAATCCCAACTGATGGCGCCCGTTCACGAACATAGCACATGGATCGGCACCAGTCAGTTCAACCATCATGAAGGGAACCGAATGATCCAACACATGTGCCACCATCAGAGAGACATTAGAGAGAGCATGACACACTATCAACTGCCAGGGCATACTGAAGTCAACGAACGACATAAAGGTACAGTAAATGGTAGATTTACAGTTGGTACATAGTACTCACACTGTGCAGTTATATAACACAAAAATAAATTGAGTTTATACAACACAAATACATTCATACAAACTTCAGCAGGTCCAACAATACTTCAGAACTATTCTGCTTATAACAAACTCAATGCTTATGTACGGGACGGACGTGATCGTTCAAGACCGACAGGCAATCAGGAGGTTGTAAGGCTCCTGCTTGAACGCGTTGACGCCCCTTGCACCTATTGTTCAGTTGTCATCTGGTAACTATGGACCTTGGAGACACTTGAAGGCTGCCAAGTGGGTTGAGGTGAAAACGTGATGTCCAGGTTAAATAAAAAACTATTTGTTCATGGCCAG
Source organism: Orthosia gothica (assembly GCA_949775005.1). NCBI lineage: Eukaryota > Metazoa > Arthropoda > Insecta > Lepidoptera > Noctuidae > Orthosia > Orthosia gothica. Next base: position 32,020,094 of record OX459035.1, read on the forward strand.
AAGCGATGTTCCTTCATGGTCCTCGATGCGCAATGATGCGTGGAAATACTTTAAGTGAAATAATGGCTACGATATGTTCACGTGCCTGCGCACTATTAAACAGGCAAACTCGACTGCGACGAGGACCACAACATTCCGACCGCAAAAACTTTTATTATTCAAAAAATATAACCTAAGACTCGTAGCTTGAAACTGACAGGAACTACCCTTCCACTGGACCGATTCTGGTGAAACTTGTACTTTTGGATAGGGATGGATAGGTACCTTCCCTCCGGTCTTTGATCCAGGTCCCTAGCCCCTACCATCAGGGAGTTCTCGTAAGGAGAACGTCAAAGAAAGGGAATTCCCGCCAGTTTGAAGCTTTACAATCGAGTTTCTCCTAAAACTAGACATGTTAGCTCTAGGGTACCAGCGAGGGACTTGGAGCCCTCCTACTGGGCCGTTGACACACATAAGTATTACAGTTATATTCAAAACCTTCAGGCGTACAGCCGCGAAATGGTGCGAGAAGTTAGTTTATGCCCCTGATCTTGGCACATAAACTCGATTCCTACTCAGACCGCTGGGTGGATTTTCAAGTTACATTCACACCCGGGTAGCCCTCGTGATGGGCTATCCCAAGGTAGAAGTCCGGTAGCTACATGTCCAACCCCCGATGAGCTATCGTTTGTTACAAGTTTGTTTACATAGCAAATCCATGTAACCTCGCACCATATCAGGTCGCTTAACTCCTCAACCACCAGAGCTAAGCTCCTTCCGGAAGTGTGGTTGGGTAGCTGGAAAACTAGGCTGTCTGACGGCGGTACCCTGATGGGTGTACCACCAGCCTTTCCGCAGCTTAAGGTGCCGGGAAGCGGCCGAATACTAAATTTTACGTCGTCTCACAGCTTTAATGTGTCTGTGTGCGTTACATACCCCTATATACTAGCTCCGTGTCATGACTGAGTGTAGGCGCCTGCCTGAGGGTCCACGAAGGTAATGCTTCAGACAGCATATCTATAGCTGACCAGGCACCAAATGTCCCTGGACGCAGTGATCCATCGGCAGACGCATAGAAACGTCCATGCCGGCATACACAGACACATCCTCTCAAGTAAGTGACGCCTATGTACTAGAATTACATAGGCGCTATCTATATAGGAGCCTAGACAGAATTCTAGGTCACCCAGAAGTGCTAAAAGGCTTGTATCGAACTTTCTGAACACTTACTCGAGCAAAAATGTATGCATATCTGCATTTTCAGAGTGAAACTGTATTAAGACTGGCCATGTACTGCTATTATGTATAATTTCTCAGTCATGGTATCCAGCTATCTTATCTAGAACACCTAGATGATGTTTCCTAACAAAACAATTACGTGTAAGGAAATAATCTGATTGGTAGGTGAATATAATACCTATAGCACTACTTGATACCCTGCCAATTTTGGGGGGTCTAAAATAAGTAAACAAAATATTTTTATTTCCTTAAAACTATACATTTATCATATATCTAAGGTACCTTATGCATAACTCTAACACATAAGCGCTATATGCGCACTATAAACTATGTAAAAGCCCCTAAAACATGAGTTTAAAGTTATCAAAATTCTACAATAACTGGTTTTAGTATAAATACCAGGCCCCTCAGAAAGTATTGCGAAAAAAAGTTTTTATATATGGGAGACTGGCCAGTTATAATGTTTTTCGAAAATATGATTATTTATAAGTAAAAATAAGTAAGTTCCAATTTCAAAATTTCCCTCCACATTTTTTGCGAGTTAATTCAAAGTATTGTGTCTCACTCAAATATGGAACATTTTAGAGCTATGATTTTATACGATTTCAAGTGTCGCCTGAAACCGGATGAATCGTACGATAGACTTCAAATGGCATTCATGGATGAAGGCCCTTCCAAGGCAACCGTGTATCGTTGGTATAACGAATTCAAGCGCGGTCGACCAACTTTGGGGGATGACGAAAGAAGCGGTCGCCCTTTGACGGCTGTTACCGAAGAAAACGTGCTAGCAGTGAAAAATTTAATCCAAGACAATAGGCGAATTACATATCAGGAGATTCAACACATATTGAAGATTGGATCGGGAAGCGTTCACGAGATTCTACACAGCCATCTTCGCGTGAGGAGGATAGTATCACGCTGGGTGCCGCACAACCTCACCGATGCTCAGAAGCAGGCCCGGGTGGAATGGTGCCGTGATATGCTTAACAAATTTGAAGCAGGCTCGTCTCGGCGTGTTTACGACATCGTTACAGGTGATGAGTCCTGGATTTATCAATACGACCCAGAAACCAAGCGCCAGTCGACTGTTTGGGTGTTTCAAAATGAGCCAACGCCTACCAAAGTGAAGCGATCTAGAAGCGGGGGTAAGATTTTGATCGCTAGCTTTTTTAATTTGACTGGCCACTTGGTATCAATTCCCTTACGGGATCAAAGAAGCATTAATGCCGAATGGTATACTACCAAATGTTTGCCAGAAGTTTTCTCTGTTATAAGCAACAAGCGACCAAACACAGGGCTCCGCGGGCTACTGCTCCACCACGACAATGCACCTGCGCACACCGCACTCAAAACGAGGGACTTCCTGGACAGCACGCCAGTCAAACTCCTGGGTCACCCTCCTTACAGCCCTGATCTAGCACCGTGTGACTTCTTTTTATTCCCAAAAATAAAAAATCAGCTCAAAGGGATACAATTTTCGTCGCCGGAAGATGCGCTGGCTGCGTTCGAGCAGGCTGTAAACGAGGTGTCTGGGGCGGACTGGAAAAAGTGTTTTGAAAACTGGTTTAGGCGCATGAATCTTTGTATAGAGGCTGGTGGAAAGTACTTTGAAAAGATTTAATAAAAATATATGTACGTATAGAACAATTTTTTTTAGTTTCGCAAAACTTTCTGAGTGTCCCACGTATAAGGTGCCGCCCTCTTACAGGTCATTGTGAACTAAACGCTCGTTGATGATGGTTGTGTTTGCGGAGTTAAATACTTGTTTCTTTCCGTAATAACATAGTCAGTATGCATATTAATGCTTCTAATTTATTGTTATTAGACTTTATAACTCTATTACATACTGATAGACACATAAAATATAATTTTAGTGTCTCAAAAACATGAACAAAAATTAGTTACGAGCTTTACTATAAAAGGTTTTTTCACCTACCGAGTACCGACATCGCTTAGTATGCGATGGCGCTCTGGGGTGAGCAGACGTGTGTCTGTCAATACTATTTACATTTTACATACGACTACCTATCTAAATGGTGACGTATCGTCGCGAACAGCTTATATAAAACATCTTAGTTCTTTTTCCAAAATAAAAGTAGCCTGAGTTCTTATAACATAAACTGTTTGACACTGAAAGACATGTCAAAAAATCAGCACATCAGGTTTGGAGATTACCCGGAACAAACAGACAGACAGAATATTTTGACATTACAAACATCTCGATTTTATTTATTTGTATTGATTTAGATTAGATTTGTATAGATTTAGATAGAGATCTATTTATATAGATCGTTTTTTTTTTGTTACAGTGCAAAAGAAACTTCTCAAGTCTGACGGCCTACATGAAGCATCACACAGCGGAACACAAAGACATACCTCTTCCCAAAGAAGAGCAGAGACAAATATGTGAAATTTGTGGAGCATCGCTTGCGGTACGTTGAGCTTTTAAATGATAAATGATTTTCAGGCAACCAGCCATAGACAATAAAATACAATACTACCCATGTAGTATTGTATTTTATTTTTATTTGTAGCGTCCATACGCTTACAGTAGTGAAGTGACGTGCTTATTCGCTCTGTTTTTCCGATAAATCAAAATTCACAGTTAAACGATGTTATAACGTGACAAGGTCATTGCTAGGTGTAATATCTTGCTAAATCGAATGTACGTAGCAGTAAATCGTCATCATATCAGCCGAAAGACGTCCACTGCTACACATGGGCCGCCCGTGCGTCTCGCAACCAGCGGATCCCCGCAACCTTCACCAGGTCCCGCAGTCAAACTGTATGTGCAGTTTTGCGGGAGTGTTCGTAGCTTATAAGTCTACTCTGTATTTTTTAAAATAAATAAATAATAGATAATAGGTCATCGGTCCACCTGGTGGGAGGCCTTCCAACGCATCGTCACTTACTAAGAAATAGCGTACCAATAGCGAAAGTCAGTGACGACCAATTAGAACATTACTGAATTATCGGCATGGGTTTGAATTTGAAATTATGTAGAAAACAGCTAGTTTGTGGGTTGTGTTGTGTTGAATGAATTGCCGGAGATCGAAACATGTGGCGTGCAATGAAGGTTAACGTTTTTGTGCTCACCAGTTGGCGCCACTGGCCAGTAAGTTCTTTATTTAAATATAGCTGTATAACAGTATTATTACGCGCACGGGAGCAAAGTTTGAATTAAAGTCTTTTACAATGCATGTCCTCGAAAAGAGCGGTTTTCCAAGCAGCCAAACTGTGCGGAAAGTGTCACTTTTTTTCACTAGTGCTTTTTACTTTCCTGTATTTTTTTAATTTTTAACTCCAACGTCAGCCCGACGCATAGAGTATTTATTATTTGAGAAAAGTTTTAAAAATTAGTTATGTACAGATTATCATTCATATAAAAGGTAGAATAAAACTAATACTTCATTTTAGGTGTTTTTAATTACTCTAGATTTTGATTTTGATCAATAAATTAATTTTAAATATTAATTAAATATGTTTGGCAGAACGTATATTTTGCTCGTGCCTGATTGCGTTACGATGTGATAGCTATTTGCACATGCGCAGTAGATATGCCCGAGGAACTATTAGTTAATCTGTGGATATGCTGAACGCGCTTGAATACGCCGGCCATTTTATTAATTTCATTTTATTTATTTATTTATTTTCTCGCACAATGCATAGTAAAATGTTGTATGGTACACGTACGTAAGATGATTTCCGACTCGTGTCGATTTATCCACTCACTCGCTTCGCTCGCTCGTGAATAAAAATGCCACTCATCGGAAATCACCTACCTTCCGCACTTGTAGCATAAATAACTATTACAATGCATGTCCTCGAAAAGCCAAACTGTGCGGAAAGTGTCACTTTTTTTCACTGGTGCTTTTTACTTTCCTGTATTTTTTTAATTTTTAACTCCAACGTCAGCCCGACGCTTAAAGTTTTTATTATTTGAGAAAAGTTTTACAAATTAGTTATGTACAGATTATTATTCATATAAAATGTAAAATAAAACTAATACTTCATTTTAGGCGTTTTTAATTACTCTAGATTTATATTTTGATCAATAAATTAATTTTAAACATTCATTAAATATGTTTGGCAGAACGTATATTTTGCTCGTGCCATAATGCGTTACGATGTGACAGCTATTTTCACATGCGCAGTAGATATGCCCGAGGAACGTAGACACTTAGACAGTTCTCTGTCTACGCCGAGGAACTATAAGTTCATCTGTGGATAAGCTGAACGCGCTTGAATAAGCCCGCCATTTTATTAATTTCATTTTATTTATTTATTTATTTCCTCGCACAATGCATAGTAAAATGTTGTATGATACACGTACGTAAGATGATTTCCGACTCGTGTCGATTTACCCACTCACTCGCTTCGCTCGCTCGTGAATAACATCGGAATGATGACACTCATCGGAAATCACCTACCTTCCGCACTTGTAGCACAAATAACTATTTTAATGCCGTAGAAGTGCGATTAAATATAACATCGAGTAAGCCGCAGTTTTGCCCTTTTTTTTGTCCATAAAAAGGAGGATGACATTTGCCAAAACATTGAACTCTATTAGAGCAGTGATTGGTAAAACCTGTACCGATCTTAATCTTCCATATTTGGAAAATATTGACACCAATAAAAATATCGTAAACTGTTTGACATTTTAAAGACCGCAGTCTACACCGGCACACCTTTTTATAATTTTTTTTCATGGAGAAATGCTCATGCATACTGCGCTACCACGGGAAGATAGCGCAGTTACGTGGGTCTCCAACCCAGTAAAACTCCACGGCGTCCTCCTGTGCCGCTTATGGCGGGAACACGGGCACGCGGTAGCACTCAACGCGAACCCGCCGCGGCTGTCCGTTACCGGAACCTCTTATCACCGGCGCACCAGAACACATTGTACGCCGTGACCACCCCAGGGACTAAACCAGCACATGGGCGCCAGGCGACCTCGTGTATGCTCCCTTGGTCCCCATGTAACGGGTGAAGGTCAGGCCCTGCCACCTACAATTTCTTCGGCCGCAGGGGATAGGAAGAGCGGCAAATGCTATACCGACACTCCTCCTCCCCTGCGGCCCTACCGCGTCCGCCATCAGAGGTGGCGACCCCGTCCAGGCCGCGGAAGGTAGGAAAAGCGGCGCACCGCAATACCGGCATTCCTCTCCCGCCGCGGCTTCCAACCTTAGGCCACGATATCCTATGGGACCTGGGATGCTCCATAAGACATCACGGCCCGCCTCAGTTGCGATGTCGCCTGTTACCAAGCGGCATCACAACCTATTAGTTGGCCGCTTCTTCGTCGGCTTAATCGGCAAAAGCCCTGACGAGCGACCCCTCCTCAGGTTCCACTTCGCTTCACCGTGGGTGACCAAGCCACGGTTACTGAGACCCCACCGCCTCGACAATGCGGGAACCCATCGGGGGTGACACCAGCACCCCTAGCGGAAAATTCCCCTCATTGGAGAGGCATATGTCCGGTAGGCTGCTATAGGCTGATGGTGAGCTCTGTTAGAAGTTACTTGGTGCTGAGCTGAATCACTATCACAGATTACTTAATAGTTACTACGATTCTATCGTCTAAATTGAACGATGTTTCCTTGTAACTGCTAGTTGGATCTGAAAAATCATACTTGTTTTTTTTTTTCACAGGCAAACAGTGTGGCGAGTCATCTAAATACTCACACACGAGAAAAACTTCACACTTGTTCTACGTGTCGCATGCAGTTCAACAGTAAGGGCAGCATGATGAGGCATCAGCTGGTAAGTTTTACCACAGATAATATAATACAAGCATTCAGATGCCTCATCCCATACAAAGAAACCGTGCCGATGTAACTAGCGGTTTTCGTCTGATTAAACTGATTATTTTTGGTACATCGATCGCGTTTGGTTCCGTTCCACGATATATAGATGGTGTCAGTAGGGACTTGTAAGTAAAGGGGTTTAATCAGTTCGTGAATATTTTTTGCACGTTTGTACAGTTTAATTGCACCAATATGTGTTACAATACAAATTTAAACAATCGAGTGGAATGACTGAGAAATTTAAAAACGCGCCATCTATTGGCGTCAATTTTAAATGATCCGTTCAAATAATCTTTGAAATGAGAATTATGAGCCCAATATTCCAAATTTTGTGCTTAGGCTAGTTGATTAAACAATAAAATACAATTTTATATTAAATTCCAGAAAATGCAAATTTTACACACAATTCAATAACAAATCAGTACATATTGTGCCATCTAGTGAGATTTATTTGAATCAAGTTTGACTAATGCAATAATAATGGTGATAGTGGTAATGTTTGAATAGATCAGAAATCTTTATTGAGAGGCAGAGAAGTGTATAAAAAGAAGAACGGACAAGAAACTCCATACTTACTCTTTAAAAAAAAAAAGTTAATTAAAAAAAAACAAAAAACCCGACTGCTTAAAAAACGAACTAAAAAGACGTAAACAAGAATAAAATCAGTCAGAAAAGGAGTCGGAATTACTTTTTGATAAATTAATGATGAATTTAACATTTTTTTTTTTTTTTGTAGTGTTCTCATAGAAATGACGATTACAAATGAAAATTATGACAACCCGATGGGATTTATAGGTAACGTCATTGTAATTTTGTAAGAACATAACAATTTCATGGTTATGGCACTAAAAAATCTGCTGTTTTCGTTTGTTTGTAATCGTTGTATCTTCTAAGTGGCTCATGTATAATTTACTATACTTCTTAACTAGTAATACATATTACCATTTCTAACCTTGTAACCTAACATATAAAGGTGTGAAACTCAGCCTTAGATCAGGCTGAGTTTCTCACCTTTATATGTTGCAGAATTAATGTGACAAATTGTGAAGCACGCGTTATCTGCTGTGATTGGCTGTTCAAAAATCATTCAACCCTACACATCTTTTTTTTTTGGTTTGGAAATCATCCAATGACTTCCTGCTCTGGGTGAAGCGGGCAGGCGTGTCAGACTTTTACTGATTAAAACCCACTCGTGTTCCTTCAGTTGCTTAAGCCAGGGCCGCGGTAACTCTTTTTCAAATTTATCCGCGACCCAGACAGGCATCGGCCCTAGCAGGCCCCATCACTTTTGCTGACATCTCTTCCAGGCGCGCGTGGAACACTACGCGCCGTAAACTTGGGCCTGGTCCTTATCGGACGGCGAGCTACGCATTACTTGCCGTCTGCAAGCCTGCGCTTACGGTGGCCGGGCATCGGCTTGCGACTCACGACGCACGAGGTGTCTCTTGCGTAGGGTTTCCACGCACCTGGGATCTACTCCCGAAGCACGAAGTCCGTAGTTTCAGCCGTTACGGGCCTTTCCTACTTCGTATCAACAACGGAAAGATGGTTTGTTCGGGGCCTGAACTAAGAATGAATGGAAACACAATTTGGCGGTTGTACCTACTCCCGATGTGTTTTTACCCGTCCGATTTTTTTTCCACTCCGATGTTTCGGAGTACTTTTGGACGGGGCCCTTAACTTCGTTGACGAAATTAGGGAGTAGACCTCCTGGATGAAATTTTGCACAGAGATAGATTATAGGGTGGAATAGCACATAGGTGACTTTTCAACCCGGTGTAATGTTCCCTAGGGATGATAAAACGCTTTTCACGCGGGCGAAGCCGTTGGCAGAAGCCTTTAAAAATCGAGTGGCCCCAGACATTTAAAACCGCGCCATCTATTGGCATCAATTTTAAATGATCCGTACAAATAATCTTTGTAATGTGAATTATGAGCCCAATATTTCATAATTGTGTACTTAGGACAAGAACATCAAAAATGTATGTTCAATTCCAGAAAATGTTTATTTTACACACAATTCAATAACGCGCCATCTAGTGAGATTTATTTGAACCAAGTTTTCTTTCTTACCGCTGGGACCCCGTGGTCTGGAGCACATAGGTTACTTTTTATCCCGGAAATTTGTTACCTTGGGATAATTTTCGTCTTTCACCCGGGCTATTTCCGGCATATTTTCTGATGATTCAAAATTATTTTTAACATTTCAGACCCACACTGGAGAGAAGCCTTTTGAATGCTCAATGTGCGATAAAAGGTTCACGCAGAAATGCAGTATGAAGCTACACTACCGCACCTTCCATCTCAAAGAGCCCTATCCTAAGAGGTAAGAATTGTCACTGGACGTTTCATTTCTTTATCAGTCTGTAGCAGCTCTACTCAACCAGCGGGTCGCATGTGTCCCGCCGGGCCTTTGTCATTGGCCCATCTGAATCTATTGTAAACCATTTTAAGTTGTTTGATGAATTCATCGATTTAAAAAACGACACCAATCTAGAAGTAATTTTTAAAGAAAAGAGGGAAAACATTGAATATTAGGAATTGTTCCCCAAAAATATAAAAGCGTCCAAAGATGTGCCCAAATCCTACTAAAATTCTTTGGGTCCACGGATGTCTGCGAATAGTATTTTTCTAAAATGAAATGCACAAAGAACGTGTACAGAAACAAACTTACAGATTCTCATTTGGATGATGTTATAAGGATAGCATGTAGCGACAAGCCAGATCTTGATAAAGTTTTGAAAAAGTGTTCACAGTATCAACAATCGCATTAAAACTTCTTTTTTCATTAATAAAGTAAATACGTCATATGGTGTACATAATAAAGAGTATTCTATTCTATTCTACGTCGTTTTCTTGGGATTACGTTTTAATTAGGACCTAAATAATTTTTGTTTGAGGCCCTCGACACCATGACCATGACCATGGCCATGACCATGGCCCCTAAAAAAAAAACTGAGTATGACTGGTCTATAGCAGTTCACTGCAAGAGAGAGACATAGGAAATAGGAAAGGCTATACAAATGCACGCCGTTTATTTCCCTGCTCTTATCGTCGATTCACCTAAAATAATCCTATCGCAGACATAAATCTAACTAGATAACGCAAGTCCCTCCATCTGTATGAAAACTAAGCGTGCCACTTTTCCACAAAAAATAAATAAAAATACTTACAAATTAAAGAAAACATTTCCAACGCCTCGACCATCTTTTGCCATACAGTTTTTACAGCTCAATATAGCATAATTAGGCATTTTTCTCATTTTTGTTGGCAACTACTTTATCCAGGGTTCCGAATCGCGAGATTACGTTGGTGATTGGAGACTGGAACGCAAAGGTGGGCAGCACGACCCGGGATGATCACATCGGAGGCACGGTTGGGAAGTTTGGGCTGGGCGATAGAAATGAGAGAGGAGAGAGATTACTGGAATACTGCATCGCCAGAAGTTTGTCCATAATGAACACCTGCTTTCAGCAACATCCAAGGCGTCTCTATACGTGGAAGTCCCCGGGTGATCGATATCGCAATCAAATTGATTACGTCATAATCAATAGCCGCTGGAAAAGCTCGATTTCCAACGTGAGAACCTTCCCTGGTGCAGACTGTGGTTCCGATCACTGTCTTCTGGTTGCCAAATTTGCCCTGCGCTTAAAAACAGTGAAAAAAGGACCCCTGGTAAGACCGCGCATTCTGGAGCCGCTGGAAAAACCAGCATTCTATAGAGGCATCAGCGACGCCATAGCGAAATATCCACCAACTGTAAACGCATGTGCAAGCAACCAGTGGAATCACCTTAGGGACTTGATATGGAAGACCGTAGACCAAATCACCAAAAACCGCTCTCCATCATTGCGCAGACAATCCTGGCTCTCTGTTGGCACCTGGGCTAAGATTCAGGAGAGAAAGGATCTGAAACTGACGGGCGTGACAAGCCAGGAGGATCGTGACAGATACTCGGCGCTGAGTAGAGTAATACAATTAATATGCCGCCGCGACAAAAACAACTATGTTGAAAACATCTGCCAGGAAATGTAAGACCCCGCACTGAAAGTGCAGAGTTCAGATCTCTTCAAGAAAGTCAAACTCCTCTCGAAACAATTCAAACCCATAACTTGGGTGGTTGAAGATGAAAATGGAGTTCGACTTCAGGATTTGGATGCAGTAGCGGAAAGGTGGCGGAAATATTGCGAGGATCTTTACAGGAATCCCCAAAGTCACTGTACTGCAGAACGGATGGCCAATGGGGCAGAAAGGATCTAGAGTGGCGACCGCGAACCGGAAGTCGTTGCATTGGAAGGCCTCCCACCAGGTGGACCGATGACTTGGTGAAGGTTCCCGGGATCCGCTGGATGCGAAACGCACGGGAACGAAAAATCTGGTGACCCTTGGGGGAGGCCTATGTCCAGCAGTGGCTGATATGATGACGATGATGATGATGAAATAGATTTATGTATGATTAAAGGCAAAATGTTACAATTAAAACAGAATCAAAAGAAAGAAAGAAAAATATTTATTTGGGACCAAGTACAAGGCCAACTACACATAACTCGTCGAGATTTCTGTTATTTTATTTAGGTAGTCCCAAAAGCTTTTATTTTTCAAAATAATAAGAGGGACGAAGCATTATGGCATAAAAATGGAACCATTATTAGAAAAGTTCGATAGATTTGATTTGATTTGAAAAGTTCTACCACATTAGTGGCAAGCCTAAGGCATTAGCCTTTTACCAGAAATCATTGACGGTTGGATACCAAAGAATAAACCAGTGAGAGAAAGCACGTCGTCATAATCTGCCTAGCCTTTTCCCATCTACGTTAGAGTCGGATGCAGCTGAATACCAGTATATTGATGGATCGACTGCCTATCTGACCACCACAACCAGTTACTGGGTAATATGCAACCCTATGGTTAAACGGGTCAGACTTTCGGGCTGTCAAAGCCGAAAATAACAGCCGGGACCAACGGCTTAACGTGCTTGGCGAGACACGGACGGGTCTTGGTATGTAAAGATGGTCACCCATCCACAGACCAACTACGGCAAGCATAGCTTAACCTGATCGATTGACCCGTGCGGCTGACGTTGAAATAAGTTTAATTTAGGCGATCTAGAGATTGCGGATACCTATCCGATATATAATTTACTGTTTCGAATTGAAAACTTTTTGTAATAAACATTTATAGACATGCACTTTATTTTATTTTGTATCCAATACTTTTTAATACTTCTATTTGTATTTCTCACGAACAGCACATGTAAACAATATAAATGTGTTTATCGATAATTGTTTTCAACACTAGTATATCGATATTATTTTCAACTACTACACATCACCTTTCCGTCTTTGTACGTATTATGCAGACCCCTTGCGTCTCACCCCGCCCACAAATTCGTGCGATAAGGACAACTGCAGATTCGACAAATTTACTTAAGTAAAAAGTCATAATTCGAGGTTTGGCTCTCGTCTGTTTTCTCCTCCAATATTGGACCGATTTAGAAGATATTTCATAAACTGAATAAGAAGGATATTTAATATGTCCCTATGTTTTCCTTTTTTCATTAATAGTTATCAAATTTGTACACTAAGGCTCTGAAGACAGCGACTCAATAAAGACAATTCTGAGCATTTTGAGAGGGTCCTAGTTCTTATACGTATAATATATCACCAAAAAGGAAAACATAGGGACATGGAAGAAGTTGATATTTATTTTACTGTAAAAAATCATTGCTTTAAGTTCATAAACCAGAGAGAAAACAGACGAGAGCGTTTGTATGGAGAAACGAAAAGACCAACCCCGTTTCCTCTTAATGTAGACAGTAATACTCGCAGGGTTATGACGAATCAATTGACGTAAGAATCAAAATCGGCCAACGCGTTTGTTCTCTAGACCGCCACATAGGAACATACATACATACATAGACTGATAAACACATTACCCTCCTTCGGCAGTCGGGTAAAAATTAGATCTTTTTCACTAGCGACACTATAGGATCGTGTAATAATATAATGTGATTTTTTCCATAATGGATCCGATTCATAGCTAAGAATAACGTTTTTTCTAAAAACTAAATTTTGCAGTATTGATTTTCATCAAAATTGGGCCAGACTTCTTTGAGATTTTTTTGGCTATTCCTCACGGATTTGGATTGGACCATCCACAGTCCACACCCACTTAGAAAACCCAGCCTATTTATTTACATAAAATTATTAACTATTTTAATAGACATTAGTATCTATGTTATTTTTGGAATAATGTAGGTACCTTTCAAATGAAAAAATAACTTTTCAAATAGTAGCAGTGTTTCCGAAGCCCTCATATATACAAAAATCTCTCTCTCTCTCTCTATTAATTTAATTAAACTTGAGTATTTTATACTTACTGAGTCGTTTATAATACAACAAAAATATAGATGCTAGTGACAGCGGTAGTGCCAGAGAATAAAAATAATACAAATTTTGTTAATATTCCTTGTGATTTCGTTAGTTCCAATTAAAGCCACCAGGCTTCAAGATCTGGCTGCATTATACCTGTTTTTTTTTTGACAGATTGATTTGACGAGAAATAAATCGATTATTTTTTTTGCATTTTGCGGAAAAAAGCGAAATACGTCCACACAGCAACGCCGCAAAGCGGTCACTGTCGAATTGCACTGGATGGAAAGAGAAGCATGATGGAATTTGTATAGATTTTTTCATAAAAAAAAATAATATGAATTACTTAAAAATAATGAATAAAACTTCAAAATATACTACCACGAAGTTTTGAGTCCTGTTATGATACGTTATTGTTCTTATTTGTACCAAAGTACGTTGGTCAGTATTACTAGAAAATATTTTTGAAGGTCACGGTGAGAGATTACTTTACCGTTCAATTGTACCGAGGTTTTTGTGCTTAACCGTGTTGATAGAGGCAGACTCTAAGAAGTTTTCAGAAATATGATCAAGATTTACATATCTTTTTGCCGCTGTTAACTTATCTTTAATAGATTTGGCTATTTTTTTTTAAAAGATTGCCTATTTTGGGTATTCAGCCCCTTAAAGCATCTACGGTACATGGGAAATTCCGAGTCCGAGGAAAAGGATTTTAAAAAAAAATTACATCACTAGAATAGCATGTATTTAAGTATGGACTATGGTACGCTCAAGAAAAGCGCAATCCTCCTTATATGTAGTTAGGTAACAAGACTGATTAATCAATTTCTTTTTACAGAAACAGAAAAAAGAATGCTGGTATCCAGTTAGAAATAGAAGAGTACAGAATGAATGAAGAAGATTCAGAGGAAAACCAGAAAGTGGACAGATGGCGTTAGTTATATGTAGTTGTAATAAATAAGTAATTACAAAAATCTTGCGTATTCTTCTCAGCAAACCCTTTCATTCATTTTAGACCCATATCACAGAAGCGCACAAAAAATAACTAGTCCGCCATATTGGGCCGTCCGCCATATTGGATTTAGAATGACGTCACTTAGCTGACCATGTATTGTCATCCAAACTAAACGTGTATGCAAAATTTCATCCATAACTGTGAAGGATAACTGCTTTAAAATTCGTTTGCAAGATTTGACCTGAACATACTTACATACATTGCATGTTAAATAAAAGCTTGTAAAAAGAACAATAATTAAATTATTTATATTATATTGTCGCCTAAAATTTGTTTTTGATAATCCTATTTGGTTCTATATCCCGGTGGTAATAAAGAGCAGTGGTGGCCTGGTGGTAACAGCCGCGACTTACAAGTTGTAAGTCGTGGGTTCGAACCCAGGCAGGCGCTTTATTTTGTGTACATTATTTCATCACCACTGCTCTGAAAATGGTGAAGGAAAACATCGTGAGGAAACCGGCATGTCCTAGAACCAAAAATTCGAAAACATGTGACATCCACTTACCAGCACTGGGGCCGTGTGGAGGATTATGGACCATTCTTTCTCACAGAGATGAGGCCTGTGTCCCAGCAGTGGGAATATTAAAAAGCATGATGGATGATTGAACCAACCTAACTTCTTTAATCTAACTTCTATAAGGTTCTGCCTGCTGTAATTTGCACTCACTATAAAAAAGCATTGCCAACATGGTTAAGTTCATTTTCAGATATCTGGAGGGAATATTTTGGCTTGCCTACACGACTTTCAATAAAAATATATTTGAAAAGACTTCTGAATAATTATTATAATTATATTTTGTTTAAAAAATGGAAGTATAATCAGTACTCTCGGTTATTGTGAGGACTTCAAGCATCGACCTAGCCACTAAAGTTGTCACAATCTAAGAAGTCCGTTGACGTTTCTCATTTTACATGCCATAACTTTCCATGTAAGAAATTGAAAAATCAAATTCATAATCCTAATGTATTACTATGTTACCCATACACTATAACAACGAGTACCTATCATTCGCAAGCATCAAGTTCAATTTATTAATTACTATTTACTATTACTATTGTAAGATTTTTTTTTATCTGCCAAAACGGGCCTCTTATTTTTTGACAATTTTAGACACTTATTGCTTGACTTTGATCTAATACATCAAAAAAAATCTGTTAGCTAGGTGAGGTATGAGGAACGGGGTACTGCGTTCTGATTGGTCCTTACTTAGATCATTGCACCTCACTAGGGATGGGACAGGTTTAAATAAAACAAAATAAAAGTACCTATCGATATTTTATTTAAAAGTAATTGTACTTTTTTTTAAACTAATATCTCCAATTTTATTATTAACTAGCTGACCCTCGGGGTTTCGCACCCGTCAATTGGCTACCTATCTACCTAAAAAATATCGATAGGTACCCTTATCTGGTTTTATTTAAACCTGTCCCATCCCTAGTGAGGTCTACCCTACCGATGTGATCCTTATCAGATGTGTTGACAGACATTGCTTGCCTGTTCTGACAGACATCATCTTGCTGTGCAGTCGCAGGTTTGAATGAACCCGGAAGAAATTAAGCTACTGTTCGCGTCAATATGGTTTAAATTATTCCATTCAAGTTAAATGTCGCGAGCGTTGTTTCGTGTCCCGCGCAACATTCGCTTCATTTTGATGAGCTTCACCCATTTATCGAGCATTATGTATCTGTAATTTGCAAAAATATTGGTAAATCTCAAAAGCCAGGCTTTCATATAAGAAGACACAATTACTTGAAAGTTTCTGCGTACTGCGGAACGAATATTTGACAGTTGCTTGTTTATTGACTTGACTTTGACAGGTAAACAAATATGGCGGTATACGGCCTCCGAAATAATTATTTTTCAGTGATAAATGTAGTAAATAGATTAATTTAGCGGTTAAAAGCTACAAATAAAATCAATAAATATGTCGGACTTAAAAGTGTGCAGAATATGTCTTCGGACGGAGGCAAAGATGTACCATTTCCGTTTGTATCAACTCAAGTTTTATTATGAAGAAGTTATGGCTTTACAGGCAAGTTATTTATTAATTACGTAAATATTTAAATATATTTACATAACATTGATGTATGAATATATTTATTTTCTCATGAAAGGCACAAGAGGTACATATAAAACGTATAGAGCGCACAAAATTCAAGTAGTAGGGAATACTAAAATTTACGCTCGTGATGTTTAGTTTAATTGTTTTGTATTCAAGTCATACTGACTGTGTTATTTGAGACTTGATCACCCTGAACTAAATAAACATTGTAAAGAGGTAACATTGGTTTGGTTTAAAGAGATAATATTGACTTTAATTTTTAAATACCAAGAAATTTAAAATACAAAATAATGAACTACAGTAGCGTCAAATTTTTGATTAAATATCTAATAAAACAAGCTCATTTATCCATTGCGAAATATTGCAATCGACATCTTCTTGGTTCGTCAGCCACATCCACATCAATGTCTAGGTAGGGCCGCTCCATCATCGAAGCGGAATAACTTGGCTATTGGTTTAAATTTATGTCTTGTGCCGCGAATGCACATGCTAGTTGCACGGATTATTGAGATGATGATTCTTGATCTTAGTCAACCCATCACTACACTAAAGGACCTATTCCAGCAGTCAGCGATTGCAGCTCCAAGATGTTTTATGAAGGTAGACATTTGAGAAGCGAATACAAAACATAAGCGTTTGAATATTTTCAAATTTTTTCGTCTTCGGCGGATTTTAGTACAAAGGCGATAGGGCAGGGATGTACATTACCATGTAAACTTCCACCGAAAATTGGTTTGAACGAGATCTAGTATGTAGTTTTTTTTAATATGTCATAAATCGTGAACTGCAATTTACCAAGTACAGAACCCTTCGTGCCCTTGACCACTATCTCACCTGATGGTAAGCGATGGTGTGGTGCTTCCAGGATGTAGGTTTTAGGAAATACAGACTAGTAGGAAATTCCACTCTTGCTGTCTGTGTCTCCTGTCTCAGGTCTGCTGGTCTGCCATACAATTATATGTTCTTTCTCTATGAATTGTTTTGTTTGTGCATAAATAAATAATACCAATAAGTCTATGAGCCTTTAATTCCAATTTGAAAAAAAAAACAAAAAATGGTTTCTATTTATTTTTATAATACATTTTTTGCTCTTAACAGTTGAATGAGCAAGATGGTCTGCCTCAGTACTTCTGTTACGAGTGTGCTACAATACTACACAAGTTCCATAGATTTAAGGAGAAATGCTTCAGCGGGCAGAAGATTCTTAGAGATTTATCTTGGAGAGGACCTGTAAGTATAAAATACTCAAGTTTAATTAAATTAATAGAGGGAGAGAGAGATTTTTGTATATATGAGGGCTTCGGAAACACTGCTACTATTTGAAAAGTAATTTTTTCATTTGAAAGGTACCTACATTATTCCAAAAATAACATAGACTATTTAAAATAGTCTATTAAAATAGTTAATAATTTTATGTAAATAAATAGGCTGTGTTTTCTAAGTGGGTGTGGTCTGTGGATGGTCCAATCCAAATCCGTGAGGAATAGCCAAAAAAATTTTTACCCGACTGCCTAAGGAGGGTAATGTGTTTATCAGTCTATGTATGTATGTATGTTTGTTCCTATGTGGCGGTCTAGAGACCAAACGCGTTGGCCGATTTTGATGATTCTTACGTCAATTGATTCGTCATAACCCTGCGAGTATTACTGTATACATTAAAATAGGAAAATAGAAAAATTGCTGATTTTGGGCGCCATATTGTGCGGGCCCAAATTTTTTTTTCTTCCAAACCGTTCGTGTGGGGTATCAAAATAAAGGGTTTTAAGAGATGATTTCAAAAATATATTACACTTACATGTTTAAATGTACGTAATTCGAAAAAAATTATGTTATAAATAAAAAAAGTTAAATCAAAAAACCCGATTGCTTTAAAAGCGCTTTTTAAGCTGTCGAGATTTTTGATTTAACTTTTTTAACTAAATACTTCTACATTATGTTAAAAATGAGGTTCTTGTGGAGGTTATTAACGAAAAAAATATAAAGTAATCGGCATTCGGTATTAGGAATTCCGATTCGGAATTCCGTTAGACTAGCGCAGACGTTAGGTATTTATGTATTTATTTACATATATATATATACTTTATTGTACACCAGAAAATCATAAACCACCTCACCTAATCAAGAAACAGACTACGCGAGCGGCGGCATTGGCACATTTTAGCAGATACCCTCAAAAAGTGCTAAAAACAAAAACAGTATACCCTCATTTAAGAAATTAATTAGAATACTAACCGAGCTAATATTAGACAGTATATAAATGCCCAAAGACAAAGCCAGTTTTTTACTACAGTGAAGTGAACTCAGTCTGCAAGACGTACGGCGCGACGTCTTGCAGACTGAGATAATTATAACTAGTAAGTGATTTACGTATAACTTAAGAGTAGTTTCGTAAAGTATTTGGTGTATTTAGCTTTGGAACCTTGATCTCCAGGTATGTAAATATGTTTTAGAATTTAGACACAATCTTTTCTTATCTTGTGGAGGGGCCGAGAAATAACTCGGACTCTACGACCCATTGGTATATTTTGTGGTCATCTAGATAACCTACTCGTCCCCAATCTCGTTGCAAACTCCTTCATGAGTTTTACAACGATACTAGGAGAAATGAGTCTTCTGTTCTTAGATATCCAACCTCTAGGAGACTCATTCGCTTACCAGCCAGTGCATCGTATGTGCACAGAAGCTGCGCCGTGCGTTTCCCACACAAGCTGCACATGGGTGTCGCGGTTAAACCCATCTTCATGAGCATGTCATTAGTTCCAAAGTGGCCAGTAAAGGCCCCAAGTAGTTAGCAGATTTGCCCCCTGCTCATATGCATAATGCAATCCCAATTTTAGACACAAAATCCATACTAATATTATAAATTCGAAAGTAACTCTGTCTGTCTTTTACCTTTTCACGCCTAAACCGCTGAACGGAACTCAATTAAATTTGGCAAGGAGATAGATGGCATACTAAGAAAGGACATGGGCTACTTTAAGTATGAAAAAATAAAGAAATTGGTAGGGTAGGTAGGTATGTAGGGTAGGTAGGTTGTTAGGTAGAGTAGAGTAGGTATGTAGGTAGGTAGGGTAGAGAAGTTTGGTAGGTAGGATCGGGTAAGGTAGGGTAGGTATGTAGCCAGATGACTGGAGCGAACCCGCGAGGCACAGCTAGTTTGCTGTAAAGTAGATACTTATACTTTTTTATTGTTCTCACGTTAAGTACCTACTTACCCATTGAACCGTAAATGATTATTTGTTCAAAATGTCAACCATTATTTTAAATACATAGCTGGTTTCAACGACTCCAGAATTGTACGAACATTCAGCATTATAGTAGTCACAGTGGATCTTTGTGTCTCTGAAGTTGGCTGCAAGACCCTGTGCAGTTGATATTTTTGTGTCAATGTTGAAGTGGATAGCATTGTATAACTGCCTCTTCACTCGCTTACGTTTGTCGCATCATCCTATATCACTTAAGGCGGTACCCCGAGCAAAACGCCGTTTTTCGTGATGTTTTTAGTAGCTATCTACTCGTTATTTAAAAAAATCATGCTGTGCAGTCGGAGGATACATATTCGCGGGCTGGCTGACCAAAATCTGGTGTATCCTCCGCCTGCACAGCATGATTTTTTCCTTGTTTACGACTTTTTAGTTCGCTTTTGAAGCAGTCGGGATTTTGATTTTTTTAATTAAGTTTTTTTATTTATAATTTTTTAGTATTTTTTTTTTTGAATTAGATACTTTAAACATATAAGTGATATATATTTTTGAAATCACCTCTTACAACCCTTTATTTTGATACCCCACACGATGGGTTTGGAAGAAAAAAAAATTGGGCCCCCACAATATGGCACCCAAAAGCCGCCATTTTTCTATTGTTCAATTTTAATGTAGCCTATGACACTCGCAGGGTTAAGACGCATCGATTGACGTATTAAACATCAAAATCCGCCAACGAATTTGGTCTCTGGAACGCCATATAGGAACAAACATACATACATACATACTTACATACATACATAGACTGATAAACACATTACCCTCCTTCGGCAGTCGGCTAAAAACATTAAATTTCTATTTATTATTGATTCTAAAATGGTCGTATATTTTTTTTAAAGAAGTATGTTTCACTAATCTCCTTCCAACAAAACCATAAAAATGCGAAATAATTATTGATAGCATGCATCTCCTCGTAAAGTGTTCATTAACTATTTTTTGTACTAACACTAGTGGATAGACAATTTAATGACAAACATTTTTGTCGTATTTTTTTACCCGACTGCCGAAGGAGGGTAATGTATTTATCAGCCTATGTATGTATGTATGTTTGTTCCTATATGGCGTTCCAGAGACCAAACACGTTGGCCGATTTTGATGATTCGTACGTCAATCGATGCGTCTTAACCCTGCGATGTTCACTGGCTACATTAAAATTGGGTAATAGAAAAACGGCGTCTTTCGGGCGCCATATTGTGGGGGCCCAAATTTTTTTTTCTTCCAAACCCATAGTGTGGGGTATCAAAATAAAGGGTTTTAAGGGGTGATTTTAAAAATATATAATACTTATATGTTTAAATGTACATAATTCGAAAAAAAAGTAACTAAAAAGTTATAAATAAAAAAAGTTAAATCAAAAAATCTAAAAACCCGACTGCTTCAAAAGCGAACTAAACAGACAAAGGTCAGCTCGCCCGCGAATATATATTCTCCGACTGCACAGCATGATTTTCTCCTTGTTTACGTCTTTTTAGTTCGCTTTTAAAGCAGTGGGGTTTTTTGATTGAACTTTTTTCAAAAGACTAAAATTCGATTTTATAAAGATTTTATTCTAAAATGTGGGCGTATTCACTACTGTAATTCATGCGCCACCAGTGCCGCTAGGCCAATAGGAATGCTCATATATCATGCTAATTTTTTGGTCAGGGTACCGCCTTATTCTATACAGTATACTCGATGACAATTGTTTCTTGCGCAATGGTTCGCAGAGGCAACTTCAGAGACACAATGATCCGGTGTGCCTACTATCCAATAATTTTGATGCCATCGTAACATAAATTCACCTCTTTAGTCCCCGAAGGATTATACAGAATTATGTTCAAGCCTCAATATAATAGGGAGCGAGCTATTGATATTCCCAAAAGATCGTTTCATGACGTCAATAGGGATGTTAACTGAAAATTAGATTTTTGTCCGTCGGTAGGTACCGAAATTAATAAAAAAAATATTGTTCACGTATTTTTTCTTTTGATAAGTAAATATTAAGTGTCGACGATATCAATACAAATCAATCAATTTTTTTATTGTGACTTATGTTGTTTACACCAAAATTTTAAAGCCCTGTCTTCCGAGATGTTATACAGAAGTTAGTCCCATTGTTGACGCTTGTTTAAAATAGTAGTGACAAAAACAAACGTATGCTCAAACTAAGATTAAAATTACATAAAATTAAAATTAAATCTGAATAAAATAAAGTAAGAGTAAATTTCTAATTGAAATAAATTAAATAAAACTAAAATCAAAATTATAATAAAATAATGCGTTGAAATATCGTGTGACGTCACGCCTTTAGTACACTTTATACTGGCATAGTGTCGTCACAAAGTCACAAGCCCCACTCCTGAGCTTTGATGCGCTTTATCTTTGTAATTTTTTATTGATTTGGTAAAACAAAAAAAACCCTTTTTTCATGAAAAAATCATGCTGTGCAGTCGGAGGATACATATTCGCCGGCTGGCTGACCAAAATCTGGTGTATCCTCCGCCTGCACAGCATGATTTTTTCCTTGTTTACGACTTTTTAGTTCGCTTTTGAAGCAGTCGGGTTTTTTGATTTTTTTAATTAAGTTTTTTTATTTATAACTTTTTAGTTAGTTTTTTCGAATTAGATACATTTAAACATATAAGTGTTATATATTTTTGAAATCAACTCTTAAAACCCCTTATTTTGATACCCCACACGATGGGTTTGGAAGAAAAAAAAAATTTGGGCCCCCACAATATGGCACCCAAAATCCGCCATTTTTCTATTATCCAATTTCAATGTAGCCTATGACACTCGCAGGGTTAAGACGCATCGATTGACGTACGAATCGTCAAAATCGGCCAACGCGTTTGGTCTCTGGAACGCCACATAGGAACAAACATACATACATACATACATACTTACATACATACATACATACATAGACTGATAAACACATTACCCTCCTTCGGCAGTCGGGTAAAAATAGCACCGTGCCATGCGCAGCGGAAAGTTTGGCGACAACTATACGTGACTTTGGCAATTTCGTTTTTTACATACCCCATAAGAAAAAATAAAAAAGATGGGTGAACTTTCCTTAAAGGAGAATGCCCATTTTGTAAAGGAACTTGGGCCCCTTTGAAAAAACGGTTGTATCTTGATGAATTTGGTTGTATATTGTAGGAAAAACATGTTATATTTATAATTAGAAAACATTTTTTATTTATTTTGCGGGGTTCACGAGATATAACGATGTTTCTGTTCTTGAAATGAACCCTTATTACAATGCAATAAGGTGCATACAAATGTCCAAGTGAAGGAACCTGATCTGTTGTTGTCTGTACATATAAAGTAAAGGACACAGATGGAAAATAACACAAAATATGAATCCTATTTTTGGATATTGAAATCGCATACACGATACCTCATAAGGGGCCTGTGTATGGGCAATCTCCTTTGGCGATTCCTGCCTAAGAATATTGATTAAAAAAACCTAATAATTTAGTTTTCAGCAAAATCGGGTCCGAGACTCCCTTGAGTATTTTTCGCTATGCCTCATCGTTTCGACATCCACTTGTTAAGGTTTTAAGCAATGTTATGACCACAGATATAAATGTAACTAGATGACGCTATTGTATGTTCTTTGCGTGATAAAAAGGGAGTAAAAGTACGATCAATTATCGTACTTTGTGCTGTTTCAAATAGCATTATCAGCACCGGACATCTACCAAAATCTAGAAAAATGCTTAGTTATGCCATTTTGCTCTAAAATCTGTACAGAAAAAAACTTTATTAAAAAAATCAAAAAACCCGACTGCTTCAAAAGCGAACTAAAAAGTCGTAAACAAGGAAAAAATCATGCTGTGCAGTCAGAGGATACATATTCGCGGGCTGGCTGACCAAAATCTGGTGTATCCTCCGCCTGAACAGCATGATTTTTTAGTTTTTAGTTAGTTTTTTTTCGAATTAGATACATTTAAACATATAAGTGTTATATATTTTTGAAATCACCTCTTAAAACCTTTTGATACCCCTCACGATCGGATTGGAAGAAAAAAAATTGGGCTCCCACAATATGGCACCCAAAATCCGCCAATTTTCTAGTGTCCAATTTGAATGTAGCCTATGACACTCGCAGGGTTAAGACGCATCGATTGACGTATGAATCATCAAAATCGGCCAACGCGTTTGGTCTCTGGAACGCCATATAGGAACAACATACATACATACTTACATACATACATACATACATACATACATACATACATACATACATACATACACACATACATACATAGACTGATAAATACATTACCCTCCTTCGGCATTCGGGAAAAAAGTTGGCCGAGGCAATGAAAATATTTTTATACCATTCCCCCTCTAAAAAGCTTATTTTATTCACTGAAAACAGTGAATAAAAAGCACTTTTAATCACTGTTTTGGTGTTTGAATTTGGAACACACCAATGTATTAGACGTCCATCTCAATGCTATGTAACCTCCTTGCGCCTCCTTGCGCAAAAAATACTCGAAACAAACTTCTTGTGCAGAGAATACTCAAACTCCTTCTTCGATTTTAATTTTGGGTTTGTTGTTTAGGATTTTAATAATGATTTTGATTTTAGTCTAGGATATTTATTGAATACTTATTTGGATTGTAATTCTAATATTAATTGCAATGGTGTTTAATTAATTATAATTATGTAACGTAACGGAGGTGGTCACCGGCCCCTGAAACACAGGCGCTGTTACTAAGCTCAGGGGTCAGGGATTCACATTTTATGTAAAATTTGAAGGTAACAAACCATTTATTTATTTATTACTCGTAATATTCCTTGTGCTTTTCGCTTAAATCTTTCTTTTTCTCGAAGTCATGGTATAAAATATAGTATGCAACTCTTGAATAAAACGGATTTATATCGAGGGCCATGAATCACTCGCGTCGCTCATGATTCTAACACTTGAATCACTCGTGATTCAATCATCATGAATCACTCCCTACGGTCGTGATTCAGTCGTTAGAATCCTTCACTTGCTCGTGATTCATCTATGGCCCTCGCTTTAAATCCGTCTTTTATTCACTAGTTGCATAATATACTATTCTTTCATCGGTAAGTAAATTCGTTCTTAAATTGTGTGTGAAAAAGTGGCACGCTTGGTTAGCAGATTGAGGGACTTGCGTTATCTAGTTAGATTTGTGTCTGTGGTTATGACTGTATCAGAAAAATAATCATTATTGTATCTACAGGCACTTACAAACATTCCTTAATTTTGGCCTTTGATAGGGTAAGGGCCCGATCTAGCAATTTCGTCGCTCCTATACAATATTTGCCGCCCTTGGCGCCAAATGTTTATATCTATTGAAATCGCGATTTTAACCGTCGCGCGTCATTTTTTTGCAACATTATGAATGTTAAGTTATTTAACGGTGGGTTTACAAAAAGAACCAATATCATTCGACAGCGAAGCAAGCTTGAAAAGTTTAAGCACCGCACCTCGAATAAGTTAGGTTTTCTGATGAAAAGAAATAGGCTGTTAATGTAGTTTGGCCGCCCCTCATTAATGCCGCTCTGGGCATTTGCCCGGCTCGCCCCCCACCTGGATCCGGCCCTGGATAGGGAGACATAGTACCTACTGTATATGCTAGTATTATATTATCTGTGACTGTACTAAGTTTTAACAAACTTCTCCTTTTTAGGGTTCCGTACCCAAAGGGTAAAAACGGGACCCTATTACTGAGACTCCGCGGTCGGTCTGTCTTGTCTGTCTGTCTGTCTGTCTGTCACCAGGCTGTATCTCATGAGCCGTGATAGCAAGACTTGAAATTTTCACAGATGATGTATTTATGTTGTAACATGTAACTAATACTAAAAACAGAATAAAATAAATATCTAAGTGGGGCTTCCATACAACAACGTGATTTTTGTGCCGTTTTTTGCGATAATGGTACGGAACCCTTCGTGCGCGAGTCGGACTCGCACTAGGCCGGTTTTTTTATTTGTTATCTATGCTATCTTTGCCTATTGACAATATTTCATATTTTGTAATTGTAAAGGTATATTATTATCTTAACTAAAATTATAAATAGTTTAAATATTATAATCTTACTATAATTTAAATTAAACAGTTAAATTTAAATAGAATTAAAACTGATCGTTTGTTTAGTTTAAAGTGGGTTTTTCTGTTTATTTCATATTTTTAATTGCATGTAAGTGATATTATAAATGTGAATGTGAGTTTGTTTGTAACGTTTTCACGTCTTAACAGATTAGGCTGAAACTTGGCGTATGGGTCAATAAGGTAAAAAAAAAAGTCGACGGCTCATTTCTCAAAAACGGTGCATTTAGTACCATATTTTTCAGAAGAAAAAATGTTTTTATTCAAATGGTTAACCAGATACTGCAATAATTGAAGATTAACAAAAATTACAAGTCTGCTTTTTTTACTAAGGCTACATTCCAATCCAACCTCCAATCCACTTTTCCCTCGGGCGAAGCCGCGGTCAGAAGTACAATACAAAAATTATTGATATAATGTAGATATGAATATGAATTATTGATGTGTTATTTTTAACCAATTTGCAAAATTAATATTATCATTCATCAGAAGCCTCGAAGTCACTAAAACCTTTTAGATTTAGAAAAGGCAACACTTAATAGTTTATTTTTTATAAATTTCAGATCACCTACGAAACCATATACAAAGTAGACCGTAGCAACACGATGCTCACATCACCGTTAACCGTAGTTAGCTTCACTGACCGAATCAAAACCTACATCACAAAAGATCGCATAGAAACAGAAAACTTTGATACACAAAAGAAAGTAGAAAAGATTGAAAACATAGAACTAGATTACTTTAGCGACCCATCCATGACAGTAGAACACGATGATCCAATATTAGATTTTGTCAAAGAAAAAATTATTGAGGACTTCGAAGTCCATTTTGAGGAAGAAAAGATCAAAGTTGATAACGACAAAGATATGGAACCGTTCAGTCCTTCAGCTGTTTACGTTGGAGGTGAACAAGGTATAATGAAGATAGAATGTGAAGAGATAAATGAGAAAAATAATGGTAAGGACGGATGGATGCGTGGTACTAGTAAAGTCTTGGACAAAGTTAATTGGAAGAGGTTTACCTTAAGTGAGGAAGAGGCCGTGATGAATTTCAGGGCACGAGCCGAGGATAAGAAGTATAAAGATGCCGCTTATAAGTGTACTGATTGTCTAAAGGGATTTTCGAAGAAGGATATGCTGGCTAGACATCAACGTTTGAGGCATTCTAAGGTTAGTAGAATGTGAAAGGCCAGCTTGCGCCATCCTTTTATTTTTTGTTTCGATGTCCTCCGCCCTGGTGGGTTGGGGGGAGTGAGGTGTTAGACTCTCCCCGCGACGTCTAAGAGGGGCGCGCGTGGAGCACTACGCGCCGCCACCTCGGGTCCTGATGTGTGCGGGGCGGCGGACGTCCTCGAGTCCTCTTCATCGCGCCATCCTGAGTTATCTTACTAACTCCGAGTTAATAGCTAACACGAGGCCATTACGTATGACATATTTAAATTTAATCTTATGTTAGCAACTAACTCTGAGTTTAGTTTTTGGCGCAAGTGGGCCTTAGTGAAATAAAATAATGCATGCCTTTCATAATTGATTCACATAATGTCTTTGATAACTAAGGGTTACTAAAATATGCTTATAGGCTTCTTTTTACCCGACTGCAAGGAAAGGGTTATGTTTTTCGCGCGTATCTTGTATGTATGTATGTTTGTCTGTTTGTATTATGTAATATTACCTCTTATCTTTCAAACTTTTCTGACTAAACAAGTTTGACAAAACCTCGTGACAAAACCGAGAATCTTTTTTTAAATACATAAATGGTATTCGATTTTTAAGACCAAGGAGTTTTCAATTAAAAAGATTTTAATATGACAGAAACAGTGGAAATATTCCATTCCCGATACTTATAGTGCAGCCCTCGTATTTGAGGAGTTCCCTCGATTTCCCTAGGATTCCATTATCAGATCCTGACCTGATGACTATGGAACCAACTAGGAAGTAAACCCTTTCAAACAATAGAAGAATTTTCCAATTCGGTCCAGGCGTCTTTGAGCAATTGGCGAACATACATATTTTTTTTTTTTTTAAACCTACGAATTGAGAACTGTCACCTTTTTTTGAAGTCGGTTAAAAACATAATTATACGGGTACAAAGGCGGGTATTATCGCTGACAGCGATATCTACCAGACAACCTTTGGATGGACTGAAAGAACTTAGAATGATAAAGGAGGTGGTGTGTGGTGTACTGCTATTACATTACAACATATATATATATATATAAAACTTTTTCTTTTGCCACTTTTTACAAAAAAGAGTAAGTATGGCGTTGTCCGTTCTTCTCCATAACAAGCTACATTTCCGAATGTACGGTAGAGTCAACCTTTAAATTTATTTATTTTTGACCTTCGAAAGTGCCTCTTAATGACCTAATTGAATAAAGAAATTATTTTGTTTTTAGCCATTTCTCTAACCAAAATGTTCATGTATTCCAACAGATGCTGGGTCCATACGAGTGTCGTTTCT
The DNA here is from genome assembly GCA_949775005.1 of Orthosia gothica. Taxonomy (NCBI): domain Eukaryota; kingdom Metazoa; phylum Arthropoda; class Insecta; order Lepidoptera; family Noctuidae; genus Orthosia; species Orthosia gothica. Next base: position 32,048,368 of record OX459035.1, read on the forward strand.
GCCACATGCGCTACAAACTGAACTGTTACCTCCGCAAACATATCAGACAGCATTATTTCAAGTATGAGTGTTTACGGTGTCATCTCATCTGTCCTTTAGAGTAAGTACCTATTTCTTCAATATGGGCATTATTTATGAAAACTTTTAACCATATCTATACCAATATTGTAAAGAGGAAAGATTTTTTTAAACTTTTCTTATGAAGGTGGTGGAAGGTGACTTTGTAAATCGAACCCAAACAAACAAAAAATGTTAATGAATAAAAATATTTCAGAAGTTCAGCATTACTTCATGATGAATACCACAGCGGGATAACAAGAAAATGTGCATATTGCGACGAAGAATTTAGGTAAGAATATACTTCCAAGACCATCCTTATTTATTACCGTTCATTCAGTTAGATTTAGAAGGGAATATAAGACGAAGCAAATCACCTGAAAATCAAATTCATAATCCCAGAAGGGTTTGGCAGAGATGTTTACTTACACACTTTTACTTACTTGCTCCCATAGGGGCCGTCCATTAATTACGTGATGTTTTTTAGCTATTTTTAACCCCCCCCCCTCTCTCTCTTGATGGTCACGTGGTGAGGTTTAAGACCTAACCCCCCCCCCCCCCCGGCCCAACCACAATCACGTGTATTTTTTAGTTCATACAAAAAATTTTTTTTTTCAGAATGTTTTCTTTAAATACAGGTATAAAGTATAATCCAATTGTATTCTGAAATTAAGGATCATGACAAAAAAATTTAGACAGAAAGGTTGCAGGTTGGTTTTGACTGGCATAAAAATAATATTACACGCGCAATAACACTACACGCCGCTTTACGGTTTAGAAAACGCGCGTTTGACGAAAAAATTAATACACGTGATATGTTAGTACAACCCCTCCCCCCTTGTGATATTTCGTGATTTTTGCTAAAACCCCTTTCAAGCCTCACACGATTAATGGACGGCCCCTTAATTTTTCAGTTATGTTTAAGTCCTAACAGTGGTCCTATTAATTTTCACTTTGGTGCCTGTGATACTATGATTTTCATTAGTACAGGTACCAACTATTCTCTTTACCGTGTTTACTAGTTAACATGTATTTACTTTTTACCCGGCTGCCGAAGGAGGGTAATGTGTTTATCAGTCTATGTATGTATGTATGTTAGTTCCTATATGGCGTTCCAGAGACCAAACGCCTTGGATTTTGATGATTCGTACGTCAATCTATTCGTCTTAAACTTGCGAGTGTCACTGGCTACATTAAAATTGAAAAATAGAAAAATTTCGGTTTTTGGGCGCCATGTTGTGGGGGCCCTATTTTTTTTTTCTTCCTTTCCCATCGTATGGGATATCAAAATAAAGGGTTTTAAGAGGCGTTTTTAAATATATATATCACTTATATGTCTAAATGCCCTAATTCGAAAACAAAATTATACTGAAAAGGGTTAAATAAAAATAAAAAAATCAAAAATCAAAAAACCCGACTGCTTAAAAAGTGAATTAAAAAGACGTAAACAAGAAAAAATCATGCTGTGCAGTCGGAGGATACATCTGGTTTTGGTCAGCCAGCTCGCGAATATGTATCCTCCGACTGCACAACATGATTTTTTTCTTGTTTACGTCTTTTTAGTTCGCCTTTTTTTGACCCTTTACATGTGTTGTTTCCTGAATAAACGATTATTGTATTGTATTGTAAAATTAAAATACCAGGACTCCATATATCTGAGGACTCTTATAGATGAGATGACGTCACTTCTAGCTAAAACACTGGAATAGGGATGTTTCCTAGATAAAAAAAAGATAATTCTATTTAGTCCGTCAGTGAGATTATCAAATAATATTGGACACGTATTTTTTTCTTTATCAAATAAATCAAAATTGACACAGATAAAGCGCATCAAAGTTCAGGAGTGGGCTTGTGACGTCACTTTTTCAGTATAAAGTGTAGCACACCGTGACGTCACACGATATTAACAACGGATTCAACTGTCGTCACTTGTTTACGTGTCAAGAGAAAAAATACGTGTCCAATACACGATATTTATTAATATTTTTTAATTTACCTGACGGACAGAAAACTAATTTCCAGTAAACAAAAAAAAAATACGACATATCGTCGTAATTCATTGTTTACGTGGCAAAAGTAAAAATACGTGTCCAATATTTTTAGTTTATATATGTGACAGACTAAATAGATATTTTTTTTGTCAACTACCCTATTAGTAAAGGTTGTTTTTTTTTGTGGAAAAGTCCAAAAAATGCACTTACAAGGGCAATTAATTACACAATTGTGGTTAAATATTTTGTCACGGCAACACCTAGCAATGTAGGGCAATATAATGATTGATTTCTTATTGACAAGAACTACCCAGTAATGGTTATGTAATTTTTGTCTTAAAGTACTGGTTCTCAAGTCTTATTTAAATAAGACTTAAGAACTATTTTTGTTCTGATTGGGTAAAGAATCCGAATCGGCAGCGGGCAGCGTTCGAGAAGTTGCGCGGTATCTTCTCGTTTAACTTACCAAAGTGTCTCAAGACGAAAGTCGATGACCATTCTGTGTTGCCAGTTGTGACCTTAAGGCTCTTAATAATAATAATAATAACACCGATCCGCCACATTATCTCTGGTTGTTCTCGTCTAGCTAACGAAGAGTACTTGCATAGGCACAACCTTGTAGCCAGGATTATCCATCAGCAACTTGCTCTGAAATACACTCTTATGGCATCGGAGGTGCCGTACTACAGGTATGTGCCCGACCCAGTTCTCGAGAATGGCAATATCACATTGTACTGGGATCGGTCCATCATCACTGACAGGACTATTGTAGCCAATAAACCTGATATAGTGGTGGTGGACCGAATCGAGAGGCGTGCAATGATTGTTGACATTACCGTCCCTCATGACGGGAACCTCGTGAAAGCTGAGAAAGATAAGCAAATTAAGTATCTTGACTTGGCTCGCGAGGTTGTCGACATGTGGGATGTGGACACAGCGATCATTGTACCGATTGTCGTGTCGGCCAATGGCTTAATAGCCACGAGCCTCGACCAACATCTTAGGAGGCTCTCGTTAGGCGGCTGGGTCAAGGGCCTGATCCAGAAAGCAGTATTGCTGGACACGGCTCGTATTGTTAGGAGGTTCCTCTCTCTGGAGCCCTGACCGCCGGTAGCTTGGACCCTGTTCCCGATACCGGTGGACCTCTATTTTTTATATTTTTAAATGTTTTTCGTTTTTGTATGAGTTTATTAAAAATATTTAAAAATGTAAATAATAAGAATGAATATGAATAAAGGAGATAATAATAATAATAAATCATTTATTTCAGATTCATCTTACGATTACATCCATATGTGTTAGTACAATTGCGATCTTACAAACTAGTGTTAGTAATAATTAATAATTGATTGACATTTAATAATAAAATAGTTTAAATAAATACTATATGCTAAGAACAATTATAAAACAGCAAATTGGCAGGACCGGGTGGACTCTCCGATGATGGTGACAAATCACTATACGACAGCGTGCAGCCGTATCCAGCGAGCCAGTATCGGAGAGTCCCATCTGTCCGCCAGCGCGCGCAGGATTGTGTTGGGACTGTCGCGCGCGCGGCGCATGATAGAAGCGCACCGTTTACGCATAATGGCGGCAAAGCCGTCTGTGTCAGCCGCCGCGAACATCGCAGAGGCACTACAGTGGCGCGGCAGCCCCATCAACACCCGGAACGCGTTATTGTATTGTACGCGCAGATCGCTGTATGTCCGCTGCGTATAGTTAACCCACAGGCTGCAAGTGTAAAAGGACTGACAGTAAGCTTTAAAAAGCGCAACTTTGACAGCCCCCGTGCACCGTGCAAACCTGCGGGCCAACATGTTGCATCGGACAGACAGCGCCCTGCGCTCCCTTTCAATATCCACACTGTCCTTAAGGTCCCCAGTGACCCAGTGGCAATGGAGAGGTCTATGCTTGGAATATCCTAGCGAGATCGAATCTGAAATGTAGTGATCCGCAAGAGAACCAGGGTTACCAGCAGTGGACTTCTTTCGGCTGATATGATGATAAAGTAGGTACCAGGACCACATAATCTCGAAGGAGTCTAACACTGCACCATTTCTTCCAGACATTCGTCAACATACTACACTCACCTACGCACACATCGCAGCGAGCATGTCTGTACAATATGCGGCGCATCGTTCGTCAGTACGGCGGGGCTGCATCAACACAAGAGAGTCAAACATATCCTGGATGACATTGTGAGTATACTTCTATAACATACTAGCTACTGCCAGCGGCTTTGCTCGCGTAGAAATATTTTATGATCGCAAAGGAACACACAGATACAAATTCTATCTAAATCGGTTCGTCGTGAAAAGGTAACAAACAGAGTTATTTTCGCATTAATAATATTATGATCCACAACCACTAGGGCGCAAAAAAAAGTGATAAGCAGAACATTATTGTTTCGAAGTATTGTTGGGCTTGCTGAAGACTGTATGAGTATATTTGTATTGTATAAACTCAATTTCTTTTAGTATTATAGAACTGCACAGCATATATGTGAGTACTATGTACTAACTGTAAATCTACCATTTACTGTACCTATAAGTCGTTCGTGGCATTGTGTGTGTCCTGACAGTTGAGTGTGTCATGCTCTCTCTAATGTCTCTCTGATAGTGGCACATGCGTTGGACCATTCGGCTCTCTTCATGATAGTTGAGCTGAGTGGTGCCAATCCAGGCGTCATGTTCGTGAACGGGCGCCATCAGTTGGGATTGGTCATAAATTAGCTGCCTCGGTCTGTTTTTAATTACGTACTTATAATATATTTTAATTGTTTGTTTTAAACCAGACGCATGTATTGGCATGTATTTTTCGATTCACATGTATGTATTTTCCAACAAGCATGATGAAAAGAGTGAAACTGATAGAAAAGAGTGTCCGTGGAATTTCTTGCACACTGACTAACGCTTGCGAATGTGCTAACTATATTCATATTTTATTCAAACAATTCAGCAGTACCTACTTAAGGTTAAGTTGCTGTTTTTACCCGACTGCCGAAGGAGGGTAATGTGTTTATCAGTCTATGTATGTATGTAAGTATGTATGTATGTGTGTTCCTATATGGCGTTCTAGAGACCAAACGCGTTGGCCGATTTTGATGATTCTTACGTCAATTGATTCGTCTTAACCCTGCGAGTGTCACTGGCTACATTAAAATTGCAAAATAGAATAATGGCGGATTATGGGCGCCATATTTTTTTTCTTCCAAACCCATCATGTGGGGTTTCAGAATGAAGGGTTTTAAGAGGTGATAACAAAAATATAAATAATACTTATATGTTGAAATGTACCTAATTATAAATAAAAATAACTAAAAAGTTGGAGGATACATATGCGCGAGCTGGCTGACCAAAACCAGGTGTATCCTCCGACTGCACAGCATGATTTTCTTCTTGTTTACGTCTTTTTAGTTGACTTTTTAAGCAGTCGGGTTTTTTGTTATTTTTAAAAATATATTTATTTTTCAAATGATATGTTCACGAGTCTAAAATATTGAGTACGTGACTTTTGAGTAACGAACTTGAATAACGCACCAAAGAGTCAAGTTAAAATTCTTTTGCATTGATAATAAAAAGTCTCCTGCCATCTCTAGTCCTATTTACCGAATTACTTACACAATAGAATAAGCTTCCTGCTCAATACAACACAGACTAAAAACATCTTTACAACCACAATTGTAAAGTTCATTTCCCTTTGTTAGGAGAGTCCTGACGACGACGAAGAAGTGCACACTTACTGCCAGCGATGCGACATCAATTTCGAGACACGGAAGGCTTACGAAGAACATTTGTTTCATTCAGCGCTGCATAGCGAAGGAGAGAGGTAAGATTCTTCACTTATTAACGTCATCTGCCCATCCACTAGCAATTTTAGCTTTCAAAATCCAAAAATAAATGTGTGTTTTTGGAACACATATTTATTTTTGGACACACATAAAGTTCAGTTTTCACAACAAGTAAACACGATAAGTAAGTTTAATCGTGAACAAAATATATACTTACATACTACATTTATATAATACCAACAAAAAAGAAGCGTAAAAATATGACCCTTTGTGAGAGACTGGAGTCCATACTAGGATATCTTTACAAATCACATACAGGAGACAATAATAATCAGAAGATAATAGTATTGTTAATCCAACACAACTACGAGAAAATATAAAAAGGGAAACATTTAATTCCAAACTAATAAATAAACAGAAAATAAAATACTATTTTGGTAGGTATCATTATCGAATAACAAGTGATGCTTGGGAGAGTGTGCATATAAAAGAAAGTTCAACACCATACAAACTTTCTACTTAGGCATGGATGCTAAGAGACCTACAAACATTCTACGAGGGAACAATGAGCAACTGCTCCGTGGCATTGTAATCCAACCCTAGTAACCAGACCGAGAGGTTTTTTTTGCAAAGCTGTTTAGGAAGGGCATAAATTGATAAGATTTTATTGTACAGATAGTTACCGAGGAAACCAAAATGGCGACGGGCGAAAGTTGTATGAAAGCTAATTGTGGGACAGACCGCATGCTTACGTCGCTTATTCTTGAATAAGTTAGGGTTATAGGTAAGGTGAGAGTGTTTGCGCAAAATGGTATTGTAAATAAAGAGTTGGCGTACAGTTAAAACTTCAATTCTCTCATAGAGCTCACTGGTTGGAAATAGGAACGGCAGGAAATGGCTCACTTTTAAAACTGCCCTTTGTGCACGTTCAATCTGAAGCATGGATGTTTTTGTCGCACCCTCCCATATAGTTATGCAGTAAGAGAGTAGTGATTGGCATATCGCAAAGTAGACCGTTTTCAAAATTCCAGTGTGCGCAACATGACGAAGATTTTTAAAGACAAATATTAGTTTTCTAATTCTGGAGGCAAAAAAATTTAAATAAATATATAAAAGCTATTTTTTGTTTCAGTGACTACAAACAAAACAGAAAAGTTTTAGGAAAAAGGCAACAGGCTAAAGTAAGTATAAATGTGAAATGATGTTTGGGTGTTTTTTAGAGTTCCGTATCCAAAGGGTAAAAAAGGGACTCTATTATAGTTGTTCTATCTCACGATGAAGGGTTACGTGACTTTTATGACGCCGAAATAAGATTCATTTTGCTACGATTCATCCCTCATCGTGAGATAGAACAACTATACTAAGACTCCGCGATCCGTCTGTCTGTCTGTCCGTTTGTCACCAGGCTGTATCTCATGAACCGTGATAGCTAGACAGTTAACAAAAAAACAACGCCGCTATAACAAAAAAATACTAAAAACAGAATAAAATAAATATTTAAGTGGGGATCCCATACAACAAACGTGATTTTTATGCCATTTTTTGCGATAGTGGTACGGAACCCTTCGTGCGCAAGTCCGACTCGCACTTATTAAAGATTAATAACATATTTTAAAGTCTATAGTTTTTCTGTTAATTAGAAGCTTTTTTTTATTTAGACAACTATTGGCCGAATATCGAATAAAATACACAATTATTCGGTATTCGACGAATAATAAAAAAAAACGAGTAATACTGAATAATAGTTAGTATTCTCGGTATCTCTATTAATTACTCAATTTTGTTTCAGATTACAAGGCGAGTAAGAAAACGGTATGTTTCGTTATTCAATTCAGTGATACTCCTCCGTCACACAAAAATGGATTATGTTTCTGAAATAATGCTGTAATTCATGTTTTATTCACAGAAACCATGATGAAGATAATATGTTCAAGTTTACAAAAGAAAGGAAAGGAAAGACGAAATACAGGAGAGAACATAGAAAACCTACTACTTGTCACCAGGTTAGTTAAAATCACAGATAATATAATGCTACAGGTCTAGCGCCTAACTGTGTCAGTTCCTGAGGTATGGGAGCGGTACGGGAGGGGTGTGTTTACGAAACGTCAAACGACGCGTTACTTCAGTTGGGCGTCAGGCTTGCTGTCGTCAACACGTGTTAATTGGACAGGTCGCTTCAAGTAAAACGCACACGGTATTCGCAACCAAAGATGAGTCCTCCAATACCTTCCGGACCGTAATGTTGAATTTGCAAAATGTTGAATTCCCAAAATGTACAATTTTCAAAAGGTTGAATCCCAAAATGTTGAATTTGAAAAATTTTGAATTTGCTAAATGATGAATTTGCAAAATGGTGAATTCTCAAAATCTTGGATACGCAAAATGTTGAACTGTAAATTCTAAAATGTTGAATTTGCAAAATGATGAACAGTAAATTCCAAAATGTTGAATTTGCTTAATTTTTTAGTGTATCAACAAGTAGATACAATTATGCAATTCGGTCGTGAGGTTGTAGTTCATTAAAAGCCGCCCAACACCCAACCCACACCGTCTCTCCTCAAAACAAACAACGAATCCAATCCTAAAATAAAAAAAACTATGTATAAGTTAAAGTGTGCTTTTATTTATTAATTAAAAAATGATAGAAACAAAATATATTTTCTTCTATTTAACTTATAATTTAAAAAGGTAAATCCTTTTTTTTGCTTATTGATTAGTTAAACGTTTAAAATAAAATTATATATTTTTGGTGAAACAATTACGAACTTAGCTTAAGCCTAATAATGTAGACTATTTTTCGGAGAAACTCTAAAGTCGAAAGTTCCTGTTTTGCCAGTTTTCTCAATAGATTTTCATACTTGTGGTCAAAAATTATATCCCTCACTCTCCGATTTTTTTTGTATGGAAAAAAATAAAGCACTTTCAATTTTTCTATCAAAATAATACGCTTCTTTTATTATCGTTTTGAAAACGAGAAATATATTGGGTGTTTTCGGTAGTCCGGAATTCAATTTGCGATGATACCCCTCACATGAATTAGTTGTTATGTGGATATTATCTGCGCAACTTAACAAATTGTGGTCCTTATTATACCAATGTTTTTCAAAATATTCCAGAAACAAATGCGTTGTCGGTGTATCAGGAGCTTTTTCAGTAATCTCATCTCAGGTCTTTTGCATATGTATTGAAGGTAGTAGCACAAAATAAGAGCACAATCGGACAATGTTCCTTTCAGATTTATAGACAAAGTTTTTAGTTGTTGTCTTTTTGGCTATCTCTAGTTCTTTCGCCTTCTTCCAAATAGCTTTATTAAAGTTTTGATAACACCTTGTAATTTTCACATCTCTATATATCTGTTGTATTGCATTAATTGGGGCGATTTCGTAATCACATTTAAATAAACTAATGTTGACTTTGAGTTCATCTTTAATTAGTTTGAATAGCCGAGTATAAGTTATCTGCGTTTTGTTTGGTAAAAATGAATATATTGCTGGATAAATATTTATGCTCCTTTCATTTGAATAAACATCGAGGTGTAATAGTACATTACAGCAGAATCCAGTAAGTAAGCCTTCCTGGCCGAGTATGAGTTAACCGGACCGAACCGCAGGTGAGGTCCGGTTATATACGAGGCCAGGATGGCTTTCTTACTGGTTGAGGTTTGTATAATGCTTTTCTCAAAAATGAAAGAAAGTTTAACAACAAATTCGTTTAATTAATATTGAAGGTTACATTCATATTAGGGCAATTACTGATAGATATTGTGATCGATTTACCGGGGGCATTTATATTTGTTTGTTGTACATCTTGATTAACGGACTCTTTAATCCAACATGATTTATAAACTGAAATGACTAAATACAAACATAAAATCCCACACTATACTTCTACAACATTACTAAGTACAAAACGCAACGTGCATACTTTTTCTGCGTCGCGTTATGTGTCACAGACCCATAAAAAAAAAAAAAAAAAAAGTGTCACAGACAATAAAATGGATGTTTAAGGCTCCAAAATATATTATGTATCTCATAAAATGTCATACCAAAAAGAGATAGATATATATTTGGAGCCTCCCTCTAACCATGTTATAATGGCTAAACTCTAATCTGTGTCTGGTACTATGTTTTTTTTTTCTAAGCAGATCTAAAGAGGATGACCTAAACCGTGCGAAGCCATAAAAAAAAAAAGGGATGAAGGATGACCAAGTGTCCAGTAAGTAAATTACATACTTACTTACTGGACAGTAGGAGATTCCAAATTTAAAATCTCGCTTCTTACCGGACAGTTGTGAATAGTCTCCGGTAGAGTTCACTTTCTGGATACTTTTTAGAGATGTTATGTCAACATTACATACCATTTTTGAGAAAAATATATAATTGATAAAATGGTCGCGGACAAGTTCAGAAAGCTTTATATTATTATATATTATATTATTATTATATTATATTGACTTCGGGATCATGGTCCCGGAATTCAATATTATGCATATATACTTGTGCATAATTCAATATTATGCACAAGTATAGTGTGTAGTGCTATTCTGGGTGCATTGTCCTCACATATGTGAATTTATTAATGTATGTACTCATGTACCTAAATATTGTAAAAATCATTTTTTTTTTTAAAGAGTAAGTATGGAGTTTCTTGTGCATTCTTCTCCATAACAAGCTACTTTCCGAATGCACGGTAGAATCATTTTTTTTTTTAAAAGAGTAAGTATGGAGTTTCTTGTGCATTCTTCTCCATAACAAGCTACTTTCCGAATGCACGGTAGAATCAACTTTTATTCCATGTAAATTTAAAAAGTATGGAGTTTCTTGTGCATTCTTCTCCATAACTAGCTACTTTCCGAATGCACGGTAGAATCAACTTGTATTCCATTTAAATTTAAATTGTGACATTCAAAAGTGCCGCTTGGTGGCCCAGTTGAAATAAATATCTTTTGTCTTTTTTTGTCTTTTGTCTTTTATGCGAATTCAACATTTTAGGATTAGTTTAAATTCAACATTTTGGGAATTCAACATTTTGAAAATTCAATATTTTGGGAATTCAACATTATACAAACTCAACATTTTGCAAATTCAACGTGTTGGGATTAACAGTTCAACATTTTCCAAATTCAACATTTTGGGATCCAACCTTTTGAAAATTCAACATTTTGGGAATTCAACATTTTTCAAATTCAACATTACGGTCTGGAAGGCTCCAATAAGGTCTCAAACTAAACAAGTTGTTTATAAAGTTTACGAATATTTTAAAACAAAAAAAATCGATCACAATTCTGCTGAGTTTAAAGATGACATGATGCCATCCGGATTTAAACGCTATTGAATTGGTATAGGGAGATATCAAGGGTGAGCAGGCACGACAATATATAAATTCAAATTTAACTGAGAAGAAACGAGCTCTTGCAGAGCTATTTTCTAAGTATTCTGTGGAGAAATGGCAAAAATGTGTCAATCACACAAAGAAAGTGGAGGAAGAGTACTATAAAGATGACAATCTTAGTGACGAGATCATGGATCAAATTATTATAAATTTACGAGATGGGGAATCAGATAATGAAAGTGATTCGAGCCATACATATAGTGATTCGGTACAGACGGCGATATGGATTCAGATTAATCTAATTTAGAATTTCTATTGAATATAATAATATAAAAAAAATATCATTATATAGCCACACGTTATTTATTTATTTACTATTCATTTTTTTAGTACTTATCAATAAGCTTGGAGAAAACTGCGAGACTCGATTCCTGAACTACCTATTTATAATATTTACCTACAAATTTGTACCCTTGGTAGGCGAGTACGACTCGCACTTGTCCGGTTTTTTTGTTTTTATTGTCACACGCCGAAATATTAATCACTTAGGTGCACTCTCGTAAATATCATAAGCATATCGTAAGATATATCTGCATTAAAATGTATCACGTGTATAGCGAGACAGTAAGGATACGTCATGTCACGTCACTTAACCCTTCCCGTACCGCTCCCATACCTCAGGAACTGACACAGTTAGGCGCTAGACCTGTAGCATACAGATGCCTCATCCCATATAAGACGTAACTAGCGTTTTTTGTCTGATTATGATTTTTAGGGTTCCGTAACTAAAGGGTAAAAACGGGACCCTATTACTAAGACTCCGCGGTCCGTCTGTCTGTCACCAGGCTGTATCTCATGAACCGTGATAGCTAGACAGTTGAAATTTTCACAGATGATGTATTTCTGCTGCCGCTATGACAACAAACACTAAAAAGAGAATGAAATAAATATTTAAGTGGCTCCCGTACAACAAACGTGATTTTTTTGCCGTTTTTTTGCGATAATGGTACGGAACGCTTCGTGCGCGAGTCGCACTCGCACTTGGCCGGTTTTTATAAGTAATTCGATCGCGTTCTGTTCCGTTCCACGGCTATAGATGGTGTTAGCAGCGACTTGCAATTAAAACGATTTCTCATAACGATTTGTTTTATAGTACTTTTTTGCGCGTTTTAGTTTCATTGTACAAAATGTGTAGTACAAATTAAAAAAATCTAAAACGCTGCCATCTATTGGAATCAATTTTAAATAATCCGTTTAAATAATCTTTGAAATGTGAATTAATATTCTTAATTTTAATTTCATAATTAAGTTTGTGCTTAGGAGAGCTGATTCAAAAAGATCATTCAATTTTTATGATCAACTAGCTGTCCCCTGCGACTTCGCTCCCGTGAACTGGCTATAGAATCTATCTACCTTTCACTACCTACCAACACTACCTACCCTATCTACCCTACCTACTCTTCAGATTTATAATATTAGAACAGTTAGTATAGATGTTGATAAAACTCCTTCGCAAATGAACAAATTTGATTACCATAAAAAGTTAAATCTAAAAATCAAAAAACCCGACTGCTTCAAAAGCTAACTAAAAAGTCGTAAACAAGGAAAAAATCATGCTGTGCAGTCGGAGGATACATATTCGCGGGCTGGCTGACCAAAATCTGGTGTATCCTGTATTTTTAGTTCGCTTTTGAAGCAGTCGGGTTTTTTGATTTTTAGATTTAACTTTTTTTATTTATAACTTTTTAGTTAGTTTTTTTTATCGAATTAGATACATTTAAACATATAAGTGTTATATATTTTTTAAATCACCTCTTAAAAAAAAAAAAACTAAAAAGTTGTTAATAACAAAAGTTAATTAAAAAATCAAAAAACCCGACTGCTTAAAAAGCGAACTAACAAGACGTAAACAAGAAGAAAATCATGCTGTGCAGTCGGAGGATATATCTGGTTTTGGTCAGCCAGGGCCTGCAGTCTCGACATAGCTAACGATCGTTACGCTAGCTAACATTCGTTAACTCTTACCACAAAATAGTAAGTATACAGAAGGGCCACTCCCGCCGTTTGGAAAATTGATAGCTAAACTTGACAGATTCACTAGGGTTGCTACTATATTGATTCCGAATTAAAAGAAAAAGGGTAGGTTGCCCAAGTTTCAAACATAAATACATAGATTCGTCTAAACATACATCATATCATGCTTACATGCCTTAGAGGGTAGACAGGGCATCAAACATCCATTTAATATTACGAACACTACAACCCTAGTGAATCTGTCAAGTTTAGCTATCAATTTTCCAAACGGCGGGAGTGGCCCTTCTGTATACTTACTATTTTGTGGTAAGAGTTAACGAATGTTAGCTAGCGTTACGATCGTTAGCTATGTCGAGACTGCAGGCCCTGCTCACGAATATGTATCCTCCGGCTGCACAACATGATTTTATTCTTGTTTACGTCTTTTTAGTTCGCTTTTTAAGCAGTCTGGTACATTTTTTGATTAACTTTTTTATTCAACTACAAATCTTTGTTATAACACGTGTGATTTTTATATGTTTTCATATATTATTTCTTCTAGTGCGGCAAACACTTCGAAACTCAAGCAGCCTGTTGGAAGCATCACTTGTCGGAACACCCGCGTACTTCGTTTTATGCACCCGCCGAGAGATACATATGTGAGATATGTGGATCGTCACTAGCGGTAAGTCTAATCCATGTTTAAAATCAGTTCATAGTACAGGTTAGTATTTTTCATTAATATATCATATCTTTATTACAACGCCATAAGAGTTAGATTACCCGTGGTGCCCCTTGAAAATCTGGTCTGAGTATGTCGTAACATTATTTATCTAATCTCATATCGTAATATACGAATTATAAACTTCAAAACGAGTTTATATTGACATTATAAACACAATTCCCAAATTTAAAAATAGAATCTTATTATAACACTTTTTCTCTAACAAAATAATGCTATAAAACATTTTTTTTTCTATTACGATAGAGGGCAAATCCAAGAAGTTAATATCGCCAAGGAGTTTCCATCAATATATTTTTTGTAATGCTTAAGCGGAGCGCGCCATTTTTATAGTACCTATTATAAAAAAAAATATTCCAATTTTTATTCATACGTTTTGCTGTACTGAAAATTTCTGATATTAGTGAATCAGAGAAAATTTGACTCCGCCCGATATTATAGATGCGGCGACAGAAATTACTCGTAATCTATTACCAGCAAAGTCGAGAAAATTATATGATAAATGCTATGACAACTTTATGGCATTGAAAATGCTAAAAAAGGTATTTAGTAGGTTCAATCCCAATGTATGACTACACTCATACATTGGGATTGAACCTACTAAATAATAAAGTAGTGTATGAAACTGCACATAACTAGGTATTAAATCATTCGTGTGAGTTTATTAATCACACGTTTATTAATACAACATCCACCCACATAAACCCACGCTCGTGTTTTATTAACCCCTATTATATGACCATTGCATAAACTACTATTAAGTGATGTTTTATGTTTCGTTTCAGCCTGGCAGCATCCGGACTCACAAGAACATGCATACTAGAGAGAAGCTACATACATGCGACACTTGCGGCAGACAGTTCCACGCGACAGTGGGACTGAAGAGACATCTATTGGTAAGTTAGTGTTTATATGTTGCCATGCTCGCATTTATTTAATTGTTGGGCAAAGCTTCACGGACTAATACTGGGTCCACTTGTACCACCATATCTTATTTACTGCGATTTAGTAGTTAAAACGGGCTCATTATGTCCAGAACTGGGACACTGGGGAACTGTAACATAATACATGCTTTGCTTTAATTAAAATATAAAATATTTGTTAGTCGTGTATTTGAAATACAAATTACAAAATACAGTCGATCGTCCATCGTGACTTTGTACTAATAAACTTAATTAATCCACAGAATTTTCGTGAAAATAACCGATTGAAATGAAAATGTCAATTATTGACAAGATACTTGACAATTTGACGTACGCGGTCGGCCGCCATACGAAAGCTATCGAGTGCTAAAGATCGCTATTGAAATACTAACTACAAAATACCTCAGCGTTAGGTATTTGAAATACCAATTACAAATTAATTAAAAAAAAAGTTATACCTATTTGTAACAAACCCAACAATGATTATGTGTGATATATTTTAATTTAACCTCGTGTTATTTTTTGGCGCAAGTGGGCCTCAGAATATCGATACTGAAAAGTTTCGATACCATGTAAACTACACAAAAAAAAAGTTGTAACGGCTACCCTCTATAGTAGACCGATACCCATCAAATCTGTGGCATTTTGCCAACAAATAAACCATAATATTGATAGCCTTGAATTATAATAATGGACAAACAGAGTGTGAATGTCCCTCGGCAATTTAAAAAAAAAAACAAAATAAACATCGCATTGCCGAATACAAACGAATGCTAATTTCAAAGTCCATCAATTATGAGGTTTATCGTGTATAATAATTTGAATACTTTATTTTTGTTTTAATTTGATTTCCGTGTGAACTATAAAGAGCTGTAAAATTATTTTGCTTTTTAGGGTTCCGTAGCCAAATGGCAAAAAACGGAACCCTTATAGATTCGTCATGTCTGTCTGTCTGTCTGTCCGTCCGTATGTCACAGCCACTTTATTCTGAAACTATAAGAACTATGCTGTTGAAACTTGGTAAGTAGATGTATTCTTTGAACCGTATTAAGATTTTGACACAAAAATAAAAATAAAACAATAAATTTTGGGGGTTCCCATACTTGAAACTAAAACTAAAAATATATTTTTTCATCAGACCCATACGTGTAAGGTATCTATGGATAGGTCTTCAAAAATGATATTGAGGTTTCTAATATCATTTTTTTCTAAACTGAATAGTTTGCGCGAGAGACTCTGCCAAAGTGGTAAAATGTCCCCCCCCCCCCTTGTAACTTCTAAAATAAGAGAATGATAAAACTAAAAAAAATATATGATGTACATTACTATGTAAACTACCAGCGAAAATTGGTTTGAACGAGATCTAGCAAGTAGTTTTTTTTTAATACGTCATAAATCGTAAACCGCAATTTACCAAGTACGGAACCCTTCGTGCGCGAGTCTGACTCGCACTTGGCCGGTTTTTTACCGCTGCAACTTTTAACCCATTCAAATAATAAATTACATTTAGTTAAAAAGAGTATTAAAAACTCTATATACTTTCAAGCTTAATTAAATCTACTGGTCTTTTCCGAGTGCAAAAGGCGACTGATAGCCGACGGACTGACGAAACACGAAGTTTGCTGAGGGACATTAAGAAAATAGTTATACTGTAATTCAAATGGACAAAAGTTAGCCTCAGGTACCAATTATAATGTTTTGTTGCCTGTATTTCAGACACACACTGGAGAAAAGCCGTACTCATGTTCGTTATGCGACAAACGTTTTACACAGAGCAACAGTATGAAGCTACACTACCGCACCTTCCATCTCAAAGAGCCCTATCCAAAGAGGTATGTACTGTTCTAACATTGATTTCGTATATCTCAAGCTAAAACATACCAGGCTGATATTTTTTTTGGGAAGAAGCAAGAAAAAAAAATACAAGCTTTTTATTAACTTGCAATGTATGTATCCCGATGCAAGTCTTTTATTATTTATTACATGCTGTTTTTTAACTTGCTATGTATGAATGTATGTATGTATGTTCGGGACAAATCTTGCAACTGAATTTTAAAGCATAATCCTAAACCAATGAAGCTTGATCATTGTTTTCTGTGTCTTTATATAACTTTTTATTTATTTAACGTACGATTACGTACATATTTTAGAAATTAGACTGATGTTCGTATTAAGTCATGTTACCGCTAGAAAGTATGGCACGAAATCCGTTTGGTTTCAATGAATGTACGCTAAGCTTAAAGGTTTGTTTTAAAAACTTTTTTTTATTTACAAAAAAATACTGGCTACACAAAAAAGCACCTAAAAAAATAAGTTCAAAAGCTATAATCTGACTACAAAAAATCATGCTCTGAAAAGTACGATCCCGAGTTTCTCACCTCTAAATTATCGCAGAATTAATGTGACAAATTGTCAAACACGCGTTATCTGCTGACATGCAAAACAATGGAAAAACTAAAGAAAACTCTTTCCTAAAGTTTGTCGTATGACATTACTTTTCAGAATTTGATCCTTATTAGCGACACTACCGGATAGTGCTTAAAATTACAGCGTGTTTTTTTTTTAAAGTTCCAATAATGCAGTTTTAGTTTTTATCAAAATCGGCTCCGTGACTCCATTGAGTGTTTTTCGCTATAGCTCACAGTTTCGGATTTAGCCATCCACGCCTACTTGAAAAACTCACCCTGCATAGTCTTCCAGACCTCATTTCGGCCACAACCTATCTCAGTTGAGACTAGCCATCGGCCATTTTTTTTTCACTTTCTCGCGTTATGGTAAGCGGTGATGTTACGACAAACATTTTTCTTTCCAGAAACCGAAGAAAAAACAAAGACGAGCTCAAGTCAGCGGAAGCAGAAGACTCCAACAGCGGTTCCGACTCGGACAGCAGTTTGCCCGACATCGAGTCCGAATTGCCCGACGTGGATACTGGAGTCAAACCTGTACCCCATGTTGACGTCATGAATGATAAACCTAACAACGATGAGAATATGCATTACTTGACGTTGACGTAAATTCGGGATATTTAGGAATTACAGTAACCCCCCTTTTTGAACGTAGGTTCAACCCGGCCAAAAAGGAGCCTACGCTTTCCGAAGCGCATGGAACGGCGCGCAGCTCTTGTAGTATAAGATTTACTACTGCCACAGATAATTAATACTAGCATACAGATGCCTCATCCCATACAAAGAAACCGTGCCGACGTAACTAGCGTTTTTCATCTGATTAATCTTGTTATTTTTGTAAGTACATCAATCGCGTTTTATGGGGTTGACGTATCCGTGTGGATAAAAACCCCTTAATAATAAAGAATAAATAAAAAAAAAAAAACAATCGCGTTCGATCCCGTTTCACGGCAATAGATGGTGTTAGCAGCGACTTGCAAGTAAAAGGGTTTACTAGCTTCGTGAATATTTTTTTCTTGAAATACAGTGAAGGTTCGTTTTATAGTATTTTTTTGCACGTCTATACAGTTTTTTTGCACCAAAATGTGTTACAGTGCAAATTTTAACAATCGAGTGGAATGCCTCAGAAATTTAAAAATGCGCCATCTATTGGCATCAATTTTAAATGATCCGTTCAAATAATCTTTGAAATGTGAATTAAGAACCCAATATTCCATGATTTTGTACTTAGGAGAGTTGATTAAACAAGAACATACAATTCCAGAAAATGTAAATTTTACAATTCTATTGAATTGTGTGTACATGTCGCGCCATCTAGTGAGATTTATTTGAACCAAATTTTATTTCTTAGCAATGATACCGTGCTACTGCACAACCATTTGTAGCCAACTTCGGACCGGGCAAAAAGATTGGAGATTGCTGTAGTATGATTGTATTCAAACTGAATAGGTATTTGGAAGACGTTGCGTTGGAAGGCCTCGCACCAGGTGGACCGATGACCTGGTGAAGGTTGCGGGGATCCGCTGGATGCGGGACGCACGGGACCGGTCAATGTGGTGACGCTTGGGGGAGGCCTATGTCCAGCAGTGGACGTCTTTCGGCGCATATGATGAGGGATTCGGAACATGGCGTCTCGTTGCGGAGTATTAAATTCATGTGTCAGCGGCGGGAGTGAGAGGCGAGTAGCGCATTTACAGCCGCCCTTAAGTTTGAATCGAAATAAAGTATGAATTAAATGTAGTACAATTGAGCCAATAAAAACTAAAAAAAAAAATGTTTTCAATTTTGTTTGTCTTGAGTACTTTGGTGAAATTTGGCACACAGTTTATAACTTGGATAATAAAAAAGATCATCATCATCAGCCTTCTTAATGTTCCCACTGCTGGGACCTGGGACACAGGCCTTCTCTCCGTGAGAGAGGGAATGGGCCGTAACCCACCACACGGGCCCAGTGCGGGTTGGTGGATGTCACATGTCTTCGATTTTTTGTTTCTAGGACATGCCGGTTTCCTCACGACGTAAACGCACGGCGCAAATACCTTATTGGAAGTTATATGTTTGAGCCGTTTGGAGTTGAAACATTAGGTCCATGGGGTCCGAGTGCGCATCGAGTTTCTCGAGACATTAGCACAAAGCTCGTCGACTCTTCACGTGACCAAAAACTGGCATTTTCTTAAGCTAGAGAATCGGCATTGCCATCCAACGTGGCAATACTGGCAGCTTTCTGGCACGTTTCCCATTGACATCGATGTGGACGAATTTTTTGATGCACAATGAGGCCTTGTTCCTCTTCCCCTTGTTTTTTTTCTTTCTTTTTTATAATATTCAATTGCATATATGTTAATATGTTTGAAGCCACATCGGTGGTATCACACGTCATTGGTGGTTCTTTGAGAGTTGTGCTTGTTAGGGGGTCGTGAGAACTCGAACATACCTGAGTATTTGATATTAATTTCAACTAGATACCTCCTTAACCGCACTAACATCTCCATACTCCAAGAACTCGGCATCAAGCAGCGTCTATCAGCAATATTACAGTCTCGCATACTGAAATTCTTTGGCCATGTCTCGAGGCGGAATGGCGACTCCATTGAGCGCCTGGTGGTGCAGGGCAGAGTGGACGGTAACAGGCCACGCGGGAGGTCACCGATGAGGTGGACCGACCAAATTAAATCTGCGATAGGAGGTCCAGTAAATGAATGGGCTAAACTTTCATCTAACAGAGCCAAATGGAGAGAGATCGTCAGGCGTGCGACAAGAACACCAGCGATCGGACAAAATTCATCGTGACCACGACCGCCCTGTCAAGAGCGAAACGAATAAGAAGAAAGATACCTCCTCGCGTAACTGTGAAAAAGATCTTCACAGACAGACAACGAAGTGATCCTATAAGGGTTTCTTTATTCTTTTGACCCGACTGCCGAAGGAGGGTAATTCAAATTCATTTATTTCGGATAACTTGATCCATACAGTTCGATTGATAAAAAAAATAAAAAAATAAAATACATATTAAAATACAATATAAATTAAATTAAAATAAATAACACAATTTAGAATCATATCACCCGCCTAATAAGTTTAACAGTCTATGTATGTATGTTTGTTCCTATGTGGCGTTCTAGAGAACAACGCGTCGGCAGATTTTCATGATTTTTACGTCAATCGATTCGTCTTAACTTTGCGAGTGTCACTGGTTGCATTAAAATTGGAAAATAGAAAAATGGCGGATTTTGGGAGACATTATGTGGGGTATCAATTTTTTTTCCATTCCCATCTTGTGGTTGTGGTATCAAAATAAAGGGCTATTGTGCAGTCGGAGAATACATCTGGTTTTGGTCAGTCAGCTCGCGAATATTCATCCTCAGACAGCATAGCATGATTTTCTTCTTGTTTACGTCTTTATGGTTCGCTTCTTAAGCAGTCGGGTTTTTTTATTTATTTCATTAACTTTTTTATTTTGAATATTGGTACTACTTTGCTGTGTTTAATTAAGTCTGCCAACGTGCTGCTGTCCAAACATTGATAGAATATGCCTGTTAGGACAGGAGCAATTGAGTCAATAATATCTCCAAGAACTCTAACGGATATCCCCCATAAGTCTTCAGTATTTTTTACGTTGAGACTTTTGAACGCGTTTTGAATTGTATCAATACATAGCGGTTTAAATCTAAAGGTTGGTAAGTCTTTAGTAAAGTTTTCCTTAAGAAGAGCTTCATCTAATTTTTTTTTATTATTAAAAAAACGTTGCCCACACTAGGAATTTCTGCCTGTATCGTGGGTGCGTTTACAAACATATAAACTCACATACACAACACCCAGAGCCGGAACAACTATCTGTAAATCATACAAATATTTGTTCCGTGCGGGAATCGAGCCCGCGACACGCAACGCAGCAGTCAATCGCTCAACCACTGCGCCAACCGTGCGCCCTTTAGATGAGGAGGGAAGGAATTATTAAAGAATGGAACCCTAAAAACGGTTATGGAAGCCAGGGTAGGCGCGGCTTAGCGGTAGGCAGATTATTCAGTTTGCGCAGTTGTCGAAGGTAAGCTTAAATTCGTCTCACGATTTCTTACTTTCCACGGTATTTAATTAAAGACCGTCCTTCAATAACACAGAAATTTTACTTCTACTGCTGATTGGTTTACGAGCTGTCAGAGACAATGGATACTCGCATCACTAATATTGTTCTATTGATCCCACATCAATAGAACAATCTTAATAACTATAGGACTAATGTACGTGACAATTAAGGCGTACATAGCACTCCCTGCTATAATATCACTGCCTCGAAATAACTAGTCTCTAATATTAATTTAAAAAAAAAAATGGTACCTACGTTTTTTTCTTTTGCTTTCAACTTTTGGTTTAATTTGGATTGAGTGAGAGCGTAACATTCTTCCTCCGTCATCGTACAGTCCAAAAAGCAATACATGTCCGTATTTTCATGTGTCATGATCTTTTTCACGAGTACAGCAGATGGTTACTTGGCACTTTATAGTTAATGCTTCCGACCAAGACCATAACCTAGTTCCCCCTCCGCCCCAGGAGAAAACAGGCGTTTGTTTTGTTGCTGGCCCGTTGATGACTTGCTGGTTAATTCCCTTAGAAGTTTTCAAATCCGTATACTCATTACGTACTGTGTTTCTCGGGTAACGTTAAGCTACTTCGTTACTTAGGATGTTGACTTTGTTGACGCTGCTTGTGAACTGGTACTCATTGTATGTTCATGTAGTTAGCCGGGTTGTACACTTCTTCATTGTGATTCTTTATTGGGGTTTACTACTTTTGGTTTAAGTTCTGGGACCAATGAAGATTTTTATGTATGCAAAAAAAAAAGAAAAAAAAAAAAAAAATTTTTTCTTTTCTTTAAAAAAAATTTTTTTTCCTCTCTGAAGACGAAAGTTTTAGCGTACCAATAGTTCACACGTTTAAACATATTCTCAATGTTGACCTTTATGGAGCAACACTTATCAGTGTACGTGTGTTTTTGCTACGGCTGTTAAATTGTTGTGTATTTGATACTGATACTTCATTCCACTTTTTTCATGTTAATTAGTTTCAATTTCATATACATTGTGATGTCGATTTCGGATATATTCGCGTGGCAAACGAAATAGCAGTAAACGAAATAGCAGTATTTTCCGATAAGAACGGAGTACGTCCACCGGCGGTTCCTGTGGATGAATTGCAGTCGAAACTCCGAGCCCACTTCAGATACAAAGCAATTTGGATGTATCTCGCCTAAGTGTCTTAAGAGTCTACTTAGTTCAATGAAACAATGAATAAAAAATGTATTGTGATCTTATTCTACAAATGCATGCACTTGAGCTTTGGCAGAGTGCAACAGCACTTTGGCCCCTGACTGTAAAACATTATAGTCAGGGTTCAAAAGTTATAAAGGGGTGCAAAAGTACAATGGGTTCGTATCTTTTCGTACATGCGGCGATTCTGAAACCAAATTTTCATTGTCCTGTCTTTTAGGACATCAGGTTCAGGCTGGACTTGTGCTAGTTCAATTCATGTTGACTAATGAAAGCAGTTCCGATTCGATTCTGTTTCATGACTGCTCCAGATTTTTTGTTGCTGTTCCAGCCAGGTGACTGCGTATTCCTGTATCAAGGGAATACGCACTAACTAACGGAACCAATGGCATTTAGTTGTCGATTTCGGATATTTTCGCCTGAAAAAAGAAATAGCAGTACCTATATTCCGATGAGATGGATGTTTCTGTAGATCTATTTCAGTCGAAATATACCATCCGCCAACACCACTGAGTTTTTCAGGTAAGATAATGTTTATGTAGTTAGGTAGGTTGTACACGACTTCGTTGCTTAAGATGTTGACTTTGTTGATGTTGCTGGTGACGTGGTTCTCACTCACGAAATTGTTGGTAGCCACTGATACAGAGTGGGACATTCTTCATCCGTCATGAAAGTCTGATATATATTCTGTGCCGTCTGGACTGGGACGTCCTCGACGTTAGACTTGTTGTAGCCATTCACAATAATGACACTGGGGGCACTTGGAGGGGGTTAATCTACTTTAGATACCACTTTTGGGGCTAACTCAAGAAATTCCGTTTCCGGGGACTGGCACCATAACTTCTTCCTCTATCATGAAAGTCTGATACATATATATATATACGTAGCGAATTATGGACTGGAGTCTACCACTCGTCGTTGGCATCGTTGGTTGCAGACACGTCGTCGCCAACATCAATGGTTGTAGACACGTCGCTGGCATCGAGGGTTGAAGATATGTCATCTTTTGGCTAGTAAAGCAGTTTTGATTCGCTTATGTTTCTAGATTTGGAGTGCGGTTTACTCCTCAAAATCAGTAGAACTGATACGGCTGAACTTGCAAATATACCTGCTGTTACTTAGCCAGGCGGTGATTCTGGAACCATATGATTCTTTTGGTTAGCTGTGCTTTTGTTCAGGCTGGATTTCTGTTATGAAAATCCTTCTTGCAAGGTCCAAGTAGCGAATTCCTAGTTCTAGCATTATCATCTGCCGACTAGTAAAGCAGTTCTGATTCTCTTTGATTTCTTTTTGGATCTGTTGTTTTATTGCTGCTCCATGGTGGTGACTGCGGAATGAATCTTCCGAGACCGATTTGATCAGGCCGGCCTTGGCCTCTGACATAATCTGTCAGCTTAGTGTGCGTTACTGAGATTTGGCGCGTTTATGACATACTCATGCCCTTTCCTCATGGAGGTAGGGAATAGTTATCATTTGATATCTTCAAGCTCAGGCAAAACCATGTTGAACTGATTAAATGATTCGGAACGTACGACAGTAGGACGGCTATGGGACACGTCGCTGACATCGATGGTTGTAGATACAATATGTCATCTGCTGGCTAGTTACTGCTTGCTTGTGTTTTTTTTATTTGGAGTGGGTTTTACTCCTGAAACTAAGCAGGGCTGATACGGCTGCACTTGAAAATGTACCTGCTGTTACTTAGCCATGCGGTGATTCTGGAACTACAAGATTCTTTTGTTTAGCTGTGCTTGTGTTCAGGCTGGCTTTCTGTTATTAAAATCCTTCTTGCAAGGTCCAAGTAGCGGTTCTTAGCGAATGCCTTGTTCTAGCATCATCATCTGCTTACCAGTAAAGCAGTTCTGATTCTCTTTAGTTTCTTCGACTGTTTCCGTGGTTTTATTGCTGGTCCAGGTAGGTGACTACTAAATTAATCTTACGAGACCGAATCGATTAGGCCGGCCTTGGCCTACGATATAATCTGTCAGTTTAGAGTGCGTTACTGACATTTTGCGCGCTTATGGCATACATACATAAACTCATGCCTTTTTCTCATGAAAGTAGGGAATAGTCTTTTGATAACTTCAAGCCCAGGCAAAACCATGTTGAACTGCTTAAATGATTCGGAACGTAAGACAGTAAGACGGCTATGGGACACGTCGCTGACATCGATGGTTGTAGACAAGATATGTTATCTGCTGGCTAGTGAAAGCAGTTCTGGTTCGCTTGTGTTTTTTTTTTTAATTTGGAGTGGGGTTTACTCCTGAAACTAAGCAGGGCTGATATGGATGCACTTGAAAATGTACCTGCTGTTACTTAGCCATGCGGTGATTCTGAAACCACATTATTCGTATTGGGCACTGACAGTAGCTGTCTGTGCCCAAGCTGGATTCTGTTATTAATATCCTTCTTGCAAGGTCCAAGTAGCGGGTCTTAGCGAATGCCTTGTTCTAGCATCATCATTTGCTGACTTTGAAAGCAGTTCTGATTCTCTTTTGTTTCTTGACTGTTTCAGTTGTTTAATTGCTGGTCCAGGTAGGTGACTGCTAAATTAATCTTACGAGAGCAGATTGATTAGCCCGGTCTTGGCCTCCGATTTAATCTGTCAGTTTAGAGTGCGTTATTGTGATATTCCGCGTTTATGACAACATACATAAACTCATGCCTTTTTCTCGGTGGTAGGGAATAGTTATCTTTTGATATCTTCTAGCCTAGGCAAAACCATGTTGATCTGATTAAAGGATTCGGAATGTAAGACAGTAGGACGGCCGTACGGTACGGTGCTCAGCGAACTGATCAGTTCAGATAGATTTTCTTAATTCTTTAACACCAACACGCTCAAGCTCGCGTGGTGGATCCAGTCTAAGGTTAGCCCGATGTGCGTGGCAGGCTCGCTGGTTAGTAGGTCCGGGGCTCTCTGAAGAACATCGCCAATACTATTCGTGTCTTTCTTTGATGTCCTCGACTCCCGGTGGTTCCGCTCACGTCTGCATCTCTTCCTCTGGACATGACCAAACCATCTAGGTATACTCTTTTCAATTAATATCATTTCATCTTCTTTTAAACAACTACGATGTCTTATCACATCATTTCTCAATCTTTCAATCAAAGTTGCATGTGGTGAAACTTTCAATTTTTACTTTGCAAGGTATGAATTTGGACAGCATTTGTGCTATTTTCATGTCCTTTTTACCTTAAAAACAATAGACATGCTCGTTGATGAATTGATGGTTAATTCTCTTAGAAGTATTTATGAATTCGTATACTCATAAGGTACTGAGTTTCTCAGATATTTGTTGACGCTGTTGTTGCCTTCTGTTGTTGTTCCAATTTATCCGATGCTCGGCGTAGCATGCTGCTTTCATTAATCTATTTCAGCCCTAATCTCATTAATCGGCCTCTCTTTGAACATACTGATCTTTCACATAGTCCTTCTTTCTAACTGTGATGTAGTTTGGTGGGTATAAAACTGTGCAAAAATGTTTGGTCCAAAATAAACGATATTTTTTTTTATCATTTTACTATCTTCTCCTACTCTTATAGCCATTCATATTCATAGGTACTCATATTTTATTCTCACGACTTTGAATTTTACTATTTACTAAATAAACATAACAAAATACAGCACTAGGTCGTATTCCTCACGACATTTACATCCACTGCTGGACATAGGTATCCCCCAAGCGTCGCCGCACTGATCAGTCCTGTGCATCTCGCATCCGTCGGATTCATGTTTATTCTTCATCATACAATAATTTATTTGTGTCTAATAAGGGGTTAATATTTATAAACTACTAGCTTCTGCTTATTTTGTTATCCCAAGGGAACGTAATACCGAGACGAAAAGTATCCTTTTTGTTAATCCAGTTTACGAATTATCAGTGTGCAAAATTTCAGCCAGCCAAAACGCTAAGAATACTGATGCTACTGCCACGGACATGGTTTGGCAGCGAGGCGGCTCTTTCTGGAAAGGCGGCGCCGTTTGTCGCGCGCAGCTTGGCATCTCGCGGCGCTTCAAAAACTCGAACGTTTCTACATAAACACTCTCGTACAATGCCTTAGATTTGAATTTAGTACGGTCTGAGGATGGTATGAAAGCCATCGGTACTGAAGCGTGAGCAATGTAGCGCGTCGAAAGTTTCAACGTACCAGATAGTTCACACGTACAAAAATATTCTCAATGTTATCCTTGATGGAGCAACAATTATCGGTGTACGTGTATTTGATGCCTAATGACACTTCATGGCACTTTCTTTCATGCCAATGAGTTGCACTGTCATAAACATTTAGTTGTCGATTTCGGCTATTTTCGCGTGGAAAAAGAAACAGCAGTATTTTCCGATGAGATGGATGTTTCTGTAGATCTATTTCAGTCGAAATATACCACCCGCCAACACCACTGAGTTTCTCAGGTAAGAGAATGTTTATGTAGTTAGGTAGGTTGTACACGATTTCGTTGGTTAAGATTTTGACTTGTTGATGTTGCTCGTGACGTGGTTCTCACTGACGAAATTGTTGGTAGCCATTGATACAGAGTGGGACATTCTTCATCCGTCATGAAAGTCTGATATATATTCTGTGCCGTCTGGACTGGGACGCCCTCGACGTTAGAATCGTTGTAGCCATTCAGAATAATGGCACTAGGGGGCACTTGCGAGTGGGTTAATCTACTTTAGATACCACTTTTGGGGCCAACTCGAGAAATTCCGTTTCCGGGGACTGCTATACACGTTGTTGTCACACAATTGCAAGTGCAAGCCGCACTTGCAATTGTGTGTGAGAGAACCTTAACTTCTTCCTCTATCATGAAAGTCTGATACATATATATATATACGTACCGAATTCTGGACTGGAGTCTACCACTCGTCGTTGGCATCGATGGTTGCAGACACGTCGCCAACATCAATGGTTGTAGACACGTAGCTGGCATCGAGGGTTGAAGATGTTTTTTTTTTTTTTTATAAATTATAGGCTCGCGCTTGACCACTATCTCACCTGATGGTAAGCGATGATGTGGTTGACGGTGAAGCACGCTTGCCTAGAAGCTTGTCATCTGCTGTTGTTTGAGTTGTCTTTTGATATCTTCAAGCCCAGGCAAAACCATGTTGAACTGCTTAAATGATTCGGAACGTAAGACAATAGGACGGCTATGGGACACGTCGCTGACATCTATGGTTGTAGACACGATATGTCATATGCTGGCTAGTGAAAGCAGTTCTGGTTTGCTTGTATTTTTTTTAATTTGGAGTGGGGTTTACTTCTGGAACTTAGCAGGGCTGATACGGATGCACTTGAAAATGTACCTGCTGTTACTTAGCTATGCGGTGATTCTGAAAACACATTATTCGAATAGGTAGCTGTCTGTGTTCAAGCTGGATTCTGTTATTAGTAGCGGGTCTTAGCGAATTCCTAGTTCTAGCATTATCATCTGCCGACTAGTAAAGCAGTTCTGATTCTCTTTGATTTCTTCGACTGTTTCCGTGTTTTATTGCTGGTCCAGGTAGGTGACTGCTAAATTAATCTTACGAGACCGGATCGATTAGGCCGGCCTTGGCCTACGATATAATCTGTCAGTTAAGAGTGCGTTACTGACATATTGCGTGCTTATGGCATACATACATAAACTCATGCCTTTTTCTCATGAAAGTAGGGAATAGTCTTTTGATAACTTCAAGCCCAGGCAAAACCATGTTAAACTGCTTAAATGATTCGGAACGTAAGACAGTAAGACGGCTATGGGACACGTCGCTGACATCGATGGTTGTAGACAAGATATGTTATCTGCTGGCTAGTGAAAGCAGTTCTGGTTCACTTGTGTTTTTTTTTTTATTTGGAGTGGGGTTTACTCCTGAAACTAAGCAGGGCTGATACGGATGCACTTGAAAATGCACCTGTTGTTACTTAGCTATGCGGTGATTCTGAAACCACATGATTCGTATTGGGCACTGACAGTAGCTGTCTGTGCCCAGGCTGGATTCTGTTATTAATATCCTTCTTGCAAGGTCCAAGTAGCGGGTCTTAGCGAATGCCTTGTTCTAGCTTCATCATCTGCTGACTTTGAAAGCAGTTCTGATTCTCTTTTGTTTCTTGACTGTTTCAGTTGTTTATTTGCTGGTCCAGGTAGGTGATTGCTAAATTAATCTTACGACACCAGATTGATTAGCCTGGTCTTGGCCTCCGATTTAATCTGTCAGTTTAGAGTGCGTTATTGAGATATTCCGCGTTTATCACATACATACATAAACTCATGCATTTTTCTCGGAGGTAGGGAATAGTTATCTTTTGATATCTTCTAGCCTAGGCAAAACCATGTTGATCTGATTAAAGGATTCGGAATGTAAGACAGTAGGACGGCCATACGGTACGGTGCTCAGCGAACTGATCAGTTCAGATAGATTTTCTTAATTCTTTAACACCAACACGCTCAAGCTCGCGTGGTGGATCCAGTCTAAGGTTAGCCCGATGTGCGTGGCAGGCTCGCTGGTTAGTAGGTCCGGGGCTCTCTGAAGAACATCGCCAATACTATTCGTGTCTTTCTTTGATGTCCTCGACTCCCGGTGGTTCCGCTCACGTCTGCATCTCTTCCTCTGGACATGACCAAACCATCTAGGTATACTCTTTTCAATTAATATCATTTCATCTTCATTTACACAACTACGATGTCTTATCACATCATTCCTCAATCTTTCATTCAAAGTTGCATGTAGTGAAACTTTAAATTTTTACTTTGCAAGGTATGAATTTGGACAGCATTTGTGCTATTTTCATGTCCTTTTTACCTTAAAAACAATAGACATGCTCGTTGATGACTTGCTGGTTAATTCTCTTAGAAGTTATTATGAATTCGTATACTCATAAGGTACTGTGTTTCTCAGATATTTGTTGACGCTGTTGTTGCCTTCTGTTGTTGTTCCAATTTATCCGATGCTCGGCGTAGCATGCTGCTTTCATTAATCTCTTTCAGCCGTCATCTCATTAATCAGCCGCTCTTTGAACATACTGATCTTTCACATAGTCCTTCTTTCTAACTGTGATGTAGTTTGGTGGGTATAAAACTGTGCAAAAATGTTTGGTCCAAAATAAACGATTAAATTTTTTATCATTTTACTATCTTCTCCTACTCTTATAGCCATTCATATTCATAGGTACTCATATTTTTTCTCACGACTTTGAATTTTACTATTTACTAAATAAACATAACAAAATACAGCACTAGGTCGTATTCCTCACGACATTTACATCCACTGCTGGACATAGGTATCCCCCAAGCGTCGCCGCACTGATCAGTCCTGTGCATCTCGCATCCGTCGGATTTATGTTTATTATTCATCATACAATAATTTATTTGTGTCTAATAAGGGGTTAATATTTATAAACTACTAGCTTCTGATTATTTTGTTATCCCAAGGGAACGTAATACCGAGACGAAAAGTATCCTTTTTGTTAATCCAGGTTACGAATTATCAGTGTGCAAAATTTCAGCCAGCCAAAACGCTAAGAATACTGATGCTACTGCCACGGACATGGTTTGGCAGCGAGGCGGCTCTTTCTGGAGAGGCGGCGCCGTTAGTCGCGCGCAGCTTGGCATCTCGCGGCGCTTCAAAAACTCTCGTATAATGCCTTAGATTTGAATTTAGTACGGTCTGAGGATGGTATGAAAGTCATCGGTACTGAAGTGTGAGCACTGTAGCGCGTCGAAAGTTTTAACGTACCAGATAGTTCACACGTACAAAAATATTCTCAATGTTATCCTGGACCAACAATTATCAGTGTACGTGTGTTTTATACGGCTGTTAAGTTTTTTGTACACGTGTATTTGATGCCTATTGACACTTCATGGCACTTTCTTTCATGCCAATGAGTTGCACTGTCATAAACATTTAGTTGTCGATTTCGGATATTTTCGCCTGTAAAAAGAAATAGCAGTATATTCCGATGAGATGGATGTTTCTGTAGATCTATTTCAGTCGAAATATACCACCCGCCAACACCACTGAGTTTTTCTCAGGTAAGATAATGTTTATGTAGTTAGGTAGGTTGTACACGATTTCGTTGGTTAAGATGTTGACTTGTTGATGTTGCTGGTGACGTGGTTCTCACTGACGAAATTGTTGGTAGCCACTGATACAGAGTGGGACATTCTTCATCCGTCATGAAAGTCTGATATATATTCTGTGCCGTCTGGACTGGGACGCCCTCGACGTTAAAATCGTTGTAGCCATTCACAATAATGACACTGGTGGCACTTGGAGGGGGTTAATCTACTTTAGATACCACTTTTGGGGCCAACTCAAGAAATTCCGTTTCCGGGGACTGGAACCTTAACTTCTTCCTCTATCATGAAAGTCTGATACATATATATATACGTAGCGAATTCTGGACTGGAGTCTACCACTCGTCGTTGGCATTGTTGGTTGCAGACACGTCGCCAACATCAATGGTTGTAGACACGTCGCTGGCATCGAGGGTTGAAGATATGTCATCTTTTGGCTAGTAAAGCAGTTTTGATTCGCTTATGTTTCTAGATTTGGAGTGCGGTTTACTCCTCAAAATCAGTAGAACTGATACGGCTGAACTTGCAAATATACCTGCTGTTACTTAGCCAGGCGGTGATTCTGGAACCATATGATTCTTTTGGTTAGCTGTGCTTGTGTTCAGGCTGGATTTCTGTTATGAAAATCTTTCTTGCAAGGTCCAAGTAGCGAATTCCTAGTTCTAGCATTATCATCTGCCGACTAGTAAAGCAGTTCTGATTCTCTTTGATTTCTTTTTGGATCTGTTGTTTTATTGCTGCTCCATGGTGGTGACTGCGGAATGAATCTTCCGAGACCGGTTTGATCAGGCCGGCCTTGGCCTCCGACTTAATCTGTCAGCTTAGTGTGCGTTACTGAGATTTGGCGCGTTTATGACATACTCATGCCCTTTCCTCATGGAGGTAGGGAATAGTTATCATTTGATATCTTCAAGCCCAGGCAAAACCATGTTGAACTGATTAAATGATTCGAAACGTGACAGTAGGACGGCTATGGGACACGTCGCTGACATCGATGGTTGTAGACACAATATGTCATCTGCTGGCTAGTTGCTGCTTGCTTGTTTTTTTTTATTTGGAGTGGGCTGTACTCCTGAAACTAAGCAGGGCTGATACGGCTGCACTTGAAAATGTACCTGCTGTTACCTAGCCATGCGGTGATTCTGGAACTACATGATTCTTTTGTTTAGCTGTGCTTGTGTTCAGGCTGGCTTTCTGTTATTAAAATCCTTCTTGCAAGGTCTAAGTAGCGGTTCTTAGCGAATGCCTTGTTCTAACATCATCATCTGCTGACTAGTAAAGCAGTTCTGATTCTCTTTTGTTTCTTCGACTGTTTCAGTGGTTTTATTGCTGGTCCAGGTAGGTGACTACTAAATTAATCTTACGAGACCGCATCGATTAGGCCGGCCTTGGCCTACGATATAATCTGTCAGTTTAGAGTGCGTTACTGACATATTGCGCGCTTATGGCATACAAACATAAACTCATGCCTTTTTCTCATGAAAGTAGGGAATAGTCTTTTGATAACTTCAAGCCCAGGCAAAACCATATTGAACTGCTTAAATGATTCGGAACGTAAGACAGTAAGACGGCTATGGGACACGTCGCTGACATCGATGGTTGTAGACAAGATATGTCATCTGCTGGCTAGTGAAAGCAGTTCTGGTTCGCTTGTGTTTTTTTTTTAATTTGGAGTGGGGTTTACTCCTGAAACTAAGCAGGGCTGATACGGATGCACTTGAAAATGTACCTGCGGTTACTTAGCCATGCGGTGATTCTGAAACCACATGATTCGTATTGGGCACTGACAGTAGCTGTCTGTGCACAAGCTGGATTCTGTTATTAATATCCTTCTTGCAAGGTCCAAGTAGCGGGTCTTAGCGAATGCCTTGTTCTAGCATCATCATCTGCTGACTTTGAAAGCAGTTCTGATTCTCTTTTGTTTCTTGACTGTTTCAGTTGTTTAATTGCTGGTCCAGGGAGGTGACTGTAAATTAATCTTACGAGACCCGATTGATTAGGCCGACCTGGCCTCCGATATAATCTGTCAGTTTAGAGTGCGTTACTGAGATATTGCGCGTTTATGACATACATACATAAACTCATGCCTTTTTCTCGGCGGTAGGGTAGTTATCTTTTGATATCTTCTAGCCTAGGTAAAACCATGTTGAACTAATCAAAGGATGCGGAACGTAAAATAGTAGGACGGCCGTACGGCGCAGGGCGATCGAACGAACTGATCAGTTTAGATAAATTTTCTTAATTCTTTAACACCAACACGCTCAAGCTCGCGTGGTGGATCTAGTTTAAGGTCAGCCCCATGTGCGTTTAAGGCTCGCTGGTTAGTAGGACCGGGGCTCTCTGAAGAACATCACCAATACGATTCGTGTGTCTTGATGTCCTCTCCCGGCGCTTCCGCTCACGTCTGCCTCTCTACCATCTAGGTATACTCTTTTCAATTTATATCATTTCATCATCTTGTAAACAACTACGATGTCTTATCACATCATTCCTCAATCTTTCATTCAAAATTGCATGTGGTGAAACTTTCAACTTTTACTTTGCGAGGAATGAATTTCGACAGCATTTGTGCTATTTTCATGTCTTTTTTACCTTACAAACGATAGACATACTGGTCGATGACTTGCTGGTGTTGAAGTATTCATGAATTCGTATACTCATAAGGTACTGTGTTTCTCAGATATTTGTTGACGCTGTTGTTGCCTTCTGTGGTTGTTTCTATTTATCCGATGCTCGACGGACCGTGCTGCTTTCATAAATCTCTTTCAGCCCTCTTCTCATTAATCGGCCGTTCTTTGAACATACTGATCCTTGACATAGTCCTTCTAACTGTTACGTAGTTTGGTGGGTATATTTAACTGTGCAAAAGTGTTTGGTACAAAATAAAAGTTTTTTTTTTAATCATTTATCTCTCTTATAGCCTTCCATTTTCATACTCATAATTTTTCTCACGACTTTGTCTTTAACTATTTATTTAATAAATATAATAGAACATAACAATATAAATTACATCCTCACGACATTCACAATCTCAGCTAGACTGCCTCCCCCCAAGCGTCGCCGAACTGATCAGTCCTGTGCGTCTCGCATCCTTCGGATTCATGTTTATTCTTCATCATACAATAATTTATGTGTCTGATAAAGGGGTAATATTTATAAACTACTAGCTTCTGCTTATTTTGTTATCCCAAGGGAACGTAATACCGAGACGAAAAGTATCCTATTTGTTAGTCCAGGTTACGAACTATCGAAGTGCAAAATTTCAGCCAGCCAAAACGCTAAGAATACTGATGCCACTGCCACGGACACGGTTTGGCAGCGAGGCGGCTCTCTTTCTGGAGACGTGGGGCGCCGCTCGTCTCGAACTTGGCGTCTCCCGGTGCTTCTTTGAAAACGCCAACGCTTCTACGTAAACACTCATACAAACGCCATTTTTGAATTTATTTCTGTCCGCGCCGTCCCGCGTCTCCAGAAACGAGGCCTGAGGATGACATGAAAGCCACAAGACGGTACATCGGTGTACGCGCGTGAAACTTGCCCGACACGCTACAGTGCTGCGGAAGCCGCATCAGCATCCTAAAAGCGTTGTTACCACTATACGCGGAAGGCCTTGATTGTCTCAATAACATGCAATATTTCCCGCGCAGAAAAATTGGCACATCACGGCAACAAAACGTTCGGCTTTGTAGAGAGTCTTCCTTTTCTCTCATACTCGATGCTCCAAATAAAGTATAATTCTAGTAAATGATGAATACCTCTTTTGCAAGCTCGGTGTGTCATATGAAACCATTGTAATTATTATTTTAAATGTAAATGTGTCGTGCATGTCCTTTACCAGTCAATGCGTAGGAGTGTGAAAATTTGTTATATTATGTAGAAGAATGTGTGTCGATTTTGTACTGTCATTAATCTATTGATGTGGCTATTAAATTGTAAGAATATACCTGTTTGTTTTATTTCAAAGTTCACCCCGGTTGCAGAAAAGAGCCTTTTGAGTGAGGCTTCATAGCTGAGGCATTTTTTTTCTTACTTGTTGACATAGTTTCCGGTCTGCACACAAGTATGCAATATACTTCCGCTATGAGTTAAGCTTAAATAAACTTAGATTTATTTATGAAAACTTCATGCACAAGTACAAAGGCGGACTGAATGTACCAGTCGACTTTAGTGTGTTGTAGAGATTAAACAAAGTAGGTGCAGCTATATGATAGGATTTAATAGAGAGAACAATACATTAAAAAATATATATACTTAGATACATCTACGCAATGTTATTGAGAAACCGAAACCAACAAATCAATTCTGTGATGATTCTGCAAATTTCTTGCGAATGTGCTCATTTGAGCACATCGGTCTTTAAAATTTAAGGCACGTGGCTGAAATTTGAAAGAGAACCGACTGGTTGCCAACCTGATTTTCTGAGGGACCGCATTCCAAAGGGAGATCGCCTGGACAAAAAATTACGAGTGGATCATTGATGTATTAAAAGAGGAAGATGCGTTACGCACTAACATCGCGATCAGAAAACCTGAGCTCGGCGCAGAACTACATGCACCGAAACTCACACATCTGTGTTCAGTGTCATCACCAGTCCCAACCCTACAGTTACAGATAGACAAGGACAGAGATAGGAGACGCCGCTGTAGTGCGAGCGATATCGCGTTAGCCGCCGAATGTTTACTATTATGAATGAAAAAAACCTAAAAACACTGAAATTAATTACCTGTGTGATCAACAATGTGCCGTGTGCGCGACTGAGTACCCGCTACGGGCATGCACTTAGATTAGTAGGACCAAGCGCTGTGAGCAGTCCCGTATCTTCCTCTTTTTAATACATCAATGGAGTGGATAAACCCTGAGCGGTGAGAGGGACATAGTAGAAGACTTTTATTAGTGGAGCGAAGAATTCTATGTGGGCAGATCTAAGGAATTGAACATTAGGAAGTCAGATAAGAAGAAGTGGGTTAACTTAGCTTGACTGTTGGTCTGCAACTGGCTTTCATCATCCGCCTTTTTAATGTTCCCACTGCTGGGACACAGGCCTTCTCTCTGTGAGAGGAAATGGACCGTAATACACCACGCGGGACCAAGCGGATATCACATGTATTACATTTTTTTGTTTTAGGACATGCCAGTTTCCTCACGATGGTTTCCTTCACCGTTTTGAGAGCAGTGGTGACGATATAATTTACACAAAGTAAAGCGCATGCCTAGGTTTGAACGCACGACCTAAAACTTATAAGTCGCGGCCAAAACAACTAGGCCACCACTGCAACTGGCTTTAATCGATAAAGATAATTTATTTGTCCAAACATGAGTTCACATACAGTGTACATCAAAGCATATTATTATTTATATAATGGTATACCGCCGGGTATGGTGCCGGGTCAGCTAGTATGATAGCTGACCCGCAGCCTAATTGTGTAAGTGAATTCGGCAAAGGAAACAATCTGGTTCTTGCTCAAAAACACACACATACACAAAAAAGTTGAATCTTTATTGTTTTTTTTTTTTAGCAGATTGTTTCCTTTGCCGAATTCACTTACACAATTAGGCTGCGGGTCTTGATTACTCCACCTCTAACATACATCTGTAATCTTGCACTCTCCACTGGCAAATTCCCAAAAGTCTTTAAAAAACCTATTAACCCATTTACAACGACCGATCGATATGAAGATCAAAAAAAGATATGGGGTTTACCCTAATTAAAAAATAGAAACAAGCGTATATCTTTTGCTTATTGTTTACCAATCGCCGCAGTGATAGTTTGACAGTGTTTCGGTGCATAAATAATTATCTTAGGATCATTATTTTGACGTGCTTTTGTATTTTAATTCGTATTAGCGTAATTAATTTTCACTATGTCTTCAAAACGGTAAGTGTTTACCAATTAGCTTATTATTGAAATTTATTAAATGCACGTTTTTTATAATAACCTGTCTAACAAAACTGTGAAATAAAATTTTATATTTTCATATCCTTTACATAAAACAAATGATATTATATTTGATGATCGTTTAAACGATCGGTAGTAATTTGGGGATGTATTTTTGACTTCCAGACCCAGGAATACCAATATACTAAAGTTTGCAAAGTTGAGACCGCTTTTCGATATCCTCAACAAAATATTCCTGAATATAAGAGACATATTCAGGAATATTTCTTTAGAAGAAATGTACAGCATTGTCGAGAATATGGTACTTTATTATGGAGGACACAGCTGTAAACAATTCATACGTGGAAAACTGATTGGGAATGGGAGATGTGGACATAAGCTCTGAGTTGGAGTGACTAGTTTGGGATACCAAGGCCATAGGTATGGGAGCTGGTGTGATTTTGCGTTTTGCTGATCATTTAGGTACAATTTCGTCACCCAGGTGTGCCTTGTCACTTATTCTTTGACCATTTATTTTCTTCTATTTCACTCTTCAACTAATTGAGTAACAGAGGGCTCAAAGCCACTGGAACAATTCGAGGGGACCGTACAAAAAAGTTTCCGTTGCCGTCGAATAAAGAATTCAAGAAGACAGAAAGAGGTACATTCAAGTACAAGTCTAGCCAACCAGAGCATATTTTAGTTTGCATGTGGAATGATGATAGTGTGGTGTCAGTAGCACCCGATTTAGAAAACATTGAACCCTTACATAAAGCTAAACGGGTCTCGCAACAGCAGAAAATGAGTGTACATCGATCAGACTGCAATTAAAAAAAGCTACTTCAAATTAAAAAAAACATGGGGGAGTCGATAGGTCCAACCAAAACATTGGTCTTTTTCGTACTTCTACCCGTGGCAAGAAAAGGTATTTCTCATTATTTTGTCACTGCTTGAACATGGCGACTCACAATGCGTGGCAACTTTACAAAAATAATGGAGGAGAGTACCCTCATCTCACTTTCCGAAGAACTATCGCCAGAGGTATCTTGGAATCAAATAAAAAAATGGGAAACGCGGTCATTGTTGGGACAAGGACCGCGTTTCTCATTTTATCAGAAGTGGGCTCCTATAACTTACAGGGAAACTTCATGCTACGATCGAGTTGATCATCTAGTAGAGTACAATGACCCTCAGCTTCGATGTTCACTTTACAATAAAAATACGAATTTCACTATTCAAAAATGTGAAATCCATTTACACCCTAAAACGTGTTTTGTTACTTACCATACTCCTATATATACTTGTTCGTTAAATAACGTTTATCATTTAGATAATAAAGCCTCTTTCATAGTAATAACTGTGTTTCTTCAATTTAAAATAGGATACAATCGATAAAGTGGTACTTGGCGTTAACCTACCTGCCTATTACTACTGATCGTTAAAACGATCCGCATTTGCCGAGCTTTCCTGAAAACTCAGTTTTTTTTTGGTATTTTTCTATGTTTACTATATGCATCAAGGTAGCAATACTAAAAAAATACTGTGATACAAGATACAAAAAAGTTTCAGTAACAACTGGGTTAAACACCCGATCTTTAAGAATGGGGACCGAGACCGTGTTGATAATTACAGGCCAATATCGGTGCTCCCCGCCTTGTCGAAGGTACTTGAAAGAATCATGAACACTAGACTTGTCAATTACCTGGAAAAGCATAATCTTTTTTCCTCATCTCAGTTTGGTTTTCGAACCGGCAAGTCAACTTCGGATGCAATTCATGAATTGACGAATTATATTGTTACAAATCTAGACAAAGGGCAACAAGTCTTTGAAATATGCTTAGATCTTGCTAAGGCATACGACACGGTCTCTGTACCTATATTGTCTAAAAGGATGGAGAACCTGGGAATTAGAGGGATTCAACTTCAGCTTTTTAAAGACTACCTCATTAACCGTACTCAGTGTGTCAAGATAGATGATTTTCTTGGTGATGAACGGAAAGTCACCTACGGCGTGCCTCATGGCAGCGTGCTTGGCCCGACCCTTTTCCTCATCTATATTAACGTCCTGGGTATGCTCACTCTTCCTATGGGCAGAATTATAAGTTTTGCTGATGACACAGCCCTCCTGTTTAGTGCGGCTTCCTGGCTCGTATGCTGAGTTGGGCTTTAAACTGTCACAAAATGTCTGCGTAGTATCGTACTAACATTAAATGCGAGTAAAACTCATTATGAAACCTTTGCTCTCAAAAAATCAAGTTTACCTACAGTGCCAGACACCATTAAAGTTCACTCGTGCTCAACTCCGAACGATGCTACCTGCACTTGTTTCCACCTGTCTAAAGCGTAAAGTGAATCTGTGAAATATCTTGGGGTATATGTTTTTTAAACCCTGAGACAAGTGGCGGACGACAAACTAAAGAGATCAGTCTAATTCGCCCTCGTGCAGTCATTGATAAGTTACTGCATAACAATTTGAGGTGGTGCACCTAAAACCTAAAAAAAGTAATGAAGAAATCATGTGTTACACAGGTGGTGTTGATTCTTGGTATAAGCGGTGACTTTGAAAATCTAGGCCAGTTATTTCTCGTAAAATTTACTAAAACAAAAACAAATATTGAGCGCAGATTTGTTGTACGAGAAGAGTTTACACAAATAGTAAAAAAATAGAAAAAAATTAGACCTAATGTTATAAAAAACGAATCGCTTTTTCTCAACTACCAAAAGGGAAAATTCTATAAACAAGTGACCGGTAAAGATAAAATCACAGGTTTGCCGAAGCAAAAAGCAAAATATTTGAATTTACCAAACTGTGAACAGTATACTGGGCATTGTTATAGAAGAACGTCAGCGACACTGTTAGCCGATTCTGGGGCGAACTTGACAATGTTATAAAGACATGGATGATGGATATCCAGCACAGGTGCTGAATGCTACATTGAGGATTCTGTCCAAAAAAAAAACTAAAATTTCAAACAAATTAACTTAGACTGTAAATTTACGACCCACTTCGCCTCAACCAACTACTTCAAGGGAGTCTGCGCCATGGATTCCACCGTCTAATCACATACTGGAGTCTCCTACTTTTACAGAAATTCAACACAGCCAAATTTGTCTTAAGATATCAAACAGCGTAAATATTCCGTACAAAAATGTAACTTTTTAATTTTTCATCCCAAACACAAATAACTACTATTTATTACTTTCCTTGTATTCGAAATGAAAAGTAGAGTGCTTAACACGGGTTAAAGACATCAATTCCTACTCGGACTATAGCCGTAATACCTCGTATGGGAATTGATTCCTTTCGACCCTCGTGTAACAATCTACTATTATTACTTTAAATGTTTAAAACACAAGTAACATGGGATAAGGGAAGGAAGAAGAAGAATTCATGAAAAAAAAAACAAACACTTAAATTTTAAAATTATATGTACTATCGATAACTTAGATTAGATCACATAACACAGTATAGCAAAGAGTCTACGACCAACAAGTATATATATATATTTTCCTAACTTTTATCGCTATCCTTCCTGGTCTTCTCCTCAGGTCGGCGGCCCAGAAAGTCTCTTTTACCGCATCTGTCGTTCTGGAAAAAGAAAGTTGAATATTTTAGCTATGGTTTACATAGTGTGGTTAAAATAGTCCGATAGATAGGGCCTGATTAATAAAAAAAAACCTCTGAACTGTTTAGCACATTCTAAATTCAAATATTCTTTAGAGAATTTGAATTTAGAATCAGCCAAACAGTTCTCAGATTATTTCAATCCATCGCCACCAACTCATGTTTCTGTAAAAAAAAAAAAAAACTTGGCCCACACTAGGAATTTCTTCCTGTATCGTGGGTGCGTTTACAAACATAAACTCACATACACAACATCCAGAGCCGGAACAACTATCTGTAGGTCATACAAATATTTGTTCCGTGCGGGAATCGAACCCGCGACACGCAGCGCAGCAGTCAATCGTTCAACCACTGCGCCAACCGTGCGCCCGTAATATCGACTTTAGCTTTGTTTATTTTAAATGAATTTTCAAGTGACAACAGTACGGTGTTGCGCAGAAGTACTAGGAGGGCAGACTCAAAATAAATTGGGAAAATAGCCAGGAGAAATAAGAAGAAGTTTTGTATAAAAAAGGCAGTAAGAAAAGTACCTATGTGGGTGCAAAGGAATTTGAACTTTATCATGTATGACAGTTTGTTAATTGTTTTAAGCTATTGCATAGCTTCTATCGCGGGCCTTGAGCGTGGAGACCGAATCCAGAAATTCCGTAACGATAAAATAACCTTACACCCCCCACTCCGACCGGCACAGCGAGCCATCTATCGATGAATAGCAGAACTTTTAATGACTTTTTGAAATATCACGCCTGTCTCTTTAGTTCAGCAACTCGCCTCTAGGTGGCATTGGTTGTTCCGTTAACAGACGGGTTGACAACTTTTCTTTTGAAAATATTGAATTAGAAAATGAATAATGATCCACAAGAATCCACAACAAAATATGGGACTACCATTGACGCGGTATTTTCCAGATATTTAGAAGATATCAAGTCTCAAACTTATGTTTCTTATTTCAGTTACCATAAACCTATAGTTTCAATGATAAATATTCCTGAATAACCTACATGTATTGTAAGATAATAAAAATATTTTGAACAATATTAAGTTCTCATTGTTTTCTTATGGGTCACCACGCTCAAAAAGTGTAACTTGAATTAATATCAAAGAAAAAAAAAACAAAGGAAAAAAAATACTGCATAAATAAAATAAATAAATAATTATAATTGCATAAGTTGTTAAAAAATGCAATGCTATTGCATAGCATTTTTTATAAAGCTGTTGCTTTACCGCGGCAGTCCCCGAGTGCCACACGTCTTTTTTTTATGATGGGTTTGCTCTTGACTCTGGTCTAGGTCAGAGGTGACAGACACAAAGTCGAAAACTTTTTACACACTAAGCAAGTGTCAACCATTTGAATCAATCTGCCTAGGGTCAGCCTGAATGCCAGTATTGCACAAATAGCAACAATTATCTGTCCTCCGAAATCCGCATCGTGTCTTTCATCTCGCATGTGACTGATAGATTTTTAGGGTTCCGTAACCAAAGGGTGAAAACGGGACCCTATTACTAAGACTCCGCGGTCCGTCTGTCTGTCACCAGACTGTATCTCATGAACCGTCATGACAGTTGAAATTTTCACAAATCCATACAACGAAAATTATTTTTTTGCTATAATGGTACGGAACCCTTCGTGCACGAGTCCAACTCGCACTTTGCCGGCTTTTTCATAATATAACCTTTGCCTTGCCGGATTCATATTGAGTTTATTATAAAATTGTACTCCATTGGTGTAATTGCTGCAAGCGTTCCATTGCGAGGATAAACTAATAAATTCTTTCTTAAGGCGAAAGGCGAAAGTTTGGATGTATGTTTGGTACTCAATCACGCTAAAACGGCTGAAAGGATCTGGATGAAATTTGGCACAGAGATAGATTATAGTCTGGAATAGCACATGGGTTACTTTTCACCCCGGTATAATATTCCCTTGGGATGAGAAAACACTTTTCACACGCAAGCGAACCCGCTGGTAGAAGCTAGTAAATGGCCTTACTAATACGATATTATGTGATGATAATGAAACTTACTACTCAGCTACTCACACAGTCATGGTCGGAGGCGGAGTCGTCTGTGTCGGAAGTGGAGTCAGTGTCGTAGTGGCCGAGCCCGGGCAGTACGCCCAAGCAGCGAATTGTAGCGGCCTCGCTTTTAGCAGTGTTACCGTTCTGAGCGGGGCTGGAAAAGAAGAAAATGATTATTCGACGGATTTGTGGTGTGGTTAGACGTCTTTTGTCTGAAATGATGATGTTGAGGCAATCAGGATGGCAACTAACGATTAACCTTCAAATTTAAAGTTCGCGAACACACTCGTAAGAAGTTGCCAGTAGTACAGACAACATAAGTCGTCACAGCGCTAATGACTTTTTTTACCAATGATTAACTATTTTTATTTACATTATGATACCTCACACAATTGTTTTGGAAGAAAAAAAAATTGGGTCACCCACAATAAAGCGCCCAAAATCCGCCTTTATTTTTACCCGACTGCAGAAGTTGGTAATGTGTTTATCAGCCTAAGTCTGTGTGCATGTAAGTGTTAAATTAACAAAAAATATAATAATTTTTCTAAGAACACTTGGGCGGTCAAAACGTACCTAATAATGTCTTAATTATATAAATCCGTCTAGAGGTTTGAAAAATGAATATATATTTAAGTATGGATGCAATAAATTTAATTTGAATTTGAAGATAGTAGTAAAAATAAAGTAGAAAGTAAAGTTGTTGGGTAAAAATTAAGGTATTTACTTACGTTTTGGGGCTCGTAGGTACAATTCCGTTGGTCTTAGGCGGCGGGGAGCCTTTCTCCGGTTTATCTCCTTCCATCTCACTAGCCTTGCGTTTCCTTACCACCACCTGCAGAGAATAAAACCCATATAATTACATTGAGAACATTAAGCAACATGTGTCAGCTAGAACCAAAAGTTCGAAGACATGTTATCAACCCACACTGGGTTCCGCGTGGTGGATTATGATGGATGTAGCCTCTTACAGTGTAGGAGGTTTGTATCCTTAATATGTTTTAGCGAAATTTGAAACTATTGGTTGGCATATTTAAACGGATGTTTCCTGGTTAGAAAAACGATACTTCTATTTAGTCCTTCTGTGAGATTATCAAATAATATTGGCTTAAATAATGAGATTATCATAAATATTATCAATATATATAAAAATCAATTGCTGTTCGTTAGTCTCGCTAAAACTGAAAAACGGCTGGACCGATTTGATTAATTCTTTTTTTGTTATGTTCGCCAGAATACAGGGAAGGTTTAAAAACAAAAAAACATGGTAGGTTGGATAGGGTAGGTAGGTAGGTAGTTAGGGTAGGTAGGTAGGTAGGGTAGGGTAGGTAGGGTAGGGTAGGTACGGTAGGGTAGGTAGAATTGGTAGGGTAGGGTAGGTAGGATAAAAGTACAATGAATTAAAAAAAAATGCTTGGTGTTTTGTTACTTTCATGTCAAAAAAACGTTTGCCGCGTCAGCTAGTATTAAATAAAAATTGACACAGATAAAGCGCATCTAAGTTCAGGAGTGAGGGCTTGTGACGTCACTTTGTCAGTAAAAGGTACACCTTTTACTGACAAAGTGACGTCACACGATATTTTAACGCACTCTATCGTCATCACTTTATTTTTAGGTGTCAAAAGAAAAATACGTGTCCAACATCTTTTATTAATCTACCTGACAGACAAAAAACAAATTTTCAGTCAACTACCCTATTTCTTAAGTTAACTCAACCAATTGTTAAATATGTTAACTAATGGTTAAGCATTTCGGTATAACGCGTTTTAGGGTTCCGTACCCAAAGTGTAAAAACGGGACCCTATTACTAAGACTCCGCGGTCCGTCTGTCTGTCACCAGGCTGTATCTCATGAACCATGATAGCTAGACAGCTGAAATTTTCACAGATGATGTATTTCTGTTGCCGCTTTAACAACAGCTAAAAACAGAATAAAATAAATATTTGAGTGGGCTCCCTTACAACAAACGTGATAGTTTTGCCGTTTTTTGCGATAATGGTACGGAACCCTTCGTGCGCGAGTCCGACTCGCACTTGGCCGGTTTTTCATCAAAACTTATTAGACCATTTGTGCGGTTAACCATTGATGAAAAACCACGTTTTATCGCAATTTGAAACCATTTGTTACCAAATATAACCATTAGTTAAGTTAACTGCCGATCAAAAAACTATGCCTTAGTCAGACCATCGTATTGGCGTTATCACTTGTTAGAATTGAATAAAATGATTGTGAGTAGTTCTAGACTATGTTTCTATACTGACCCCCTGTAGTTTGCTCTTCTGCGTCTGCATCTGTGACGAGTTCTGTGTCTGACGCGCCGGCGCCAGCTGCGCTCGCAGACGAGTCAGTTCCTCGCTCTCCGCTAGGTTGGATACCCGCTCTCTAGAAACGGAGTGAATGTTGTTTTAGATGAAGTATTGAAAATAACTCTAGTCTCAAGACAATCCATACTTGAAATAGCGCTTTTTCCCATGGGGGTATGGGAAAAAAGCGTGAGTTCAAGTCAAGTTTTTTACCATGGCGGTATGCGAAAAAAGCGTGAGTTCAAGTCAAGTTTTTACCATGGGGGTATGCGAAAAAAGCGTGAGTTCAAGTCAAGTTTTTTACCATGGGGGTATGCGAAAAAAGCGTGAGTTCAAGTCAAGTTTTTACCATGGGGGTATGCGAAAAAAGCGTGAGTTCAAGTCAAGTTTTTTACCATGGGGGTATGTGAAAAAGCGTGAGTTCAAGTCAAGTTATTTTCCCATGGGGGTATGGTAAAAAAGCGCGAGTTTTTTTACCATGGGGGTATGGGGAAAAAGCGTGAGTTCAAGTCAAGTTTTTTACCA
Organism: Orthosia gothica; assembly: GCA_949775005.1. NCBI lineage: Eukaryota > Metazoa > Arthropoda > Insecta > Lepidoptera > Noctuidae > Orthosia > Orthosia gothica. The sequence goes on from OX459035.1 coordinate 32,093,277, forward strand.
TGGGGGTATGCGAAAAAAGCGTGAGTTCAAGTCAAGTTTTTTACCATGGGGGTATGCGAAAAAAGCGTGAGTTCAAGTCAAGTTTTTTACCATGGGGGTGTGCGAAAAAAGCGTGAGTTCAAGTCAAGTTTTTACCATGGGGGTATGCGAAAAAAGCGTGAGTTCAAGTCAAGTTTTTACCATGGGGGTATGCGAAAAAAGCGTGAGTTCAAGTCAAGTTTTTTACCATGGGGGTATGTGAAAAAGCGTGAGTTCAAGTCAAGTTATTTTCCCATGGGGGTATGGGGAAAAAGCGTGAGTTCAAGTCACGTTATTTTCGCATGGGGGTATGGTAAAAAAACGTATGTTCAAGTCAGGTTTTTACCATGGGGGTAACGGAACAAAACGTGAGTTCAAGTATGGATTGTTAAAGTATTACAAACATTTTCACGTCATTTTTTTTTGACCTTGAGTAAAGCTCAGAAAAAATCTCCAGCAGAGACATTATATTTTTTCATTAGATTACATGCGGTGGATGCTTATTGGCTTTGTTAGTTATGTATGAGCTTGAGGACAAAAGTAAACAATGAAAGACATGCTAATAAAGATCATCAAGTCGATTGTTGCGACGTGAAAATGTGGCAATGCTGTTTATATGTTTCGTGAACGAAACCTTAGACATATTTTATTATTATTGACAGGCTCGCATTCAACCACTATTGATTTTGCTCTGGAATCGTAATGATAATAAGAAAATTAAAAATTACCTGAACTCTCTCATTTCCCTCTGTTCCTCAATAGAGATCTGTTGGGCCGCGTTAGCCTTCGAGCGCTCCACCAGGTCCAAGAAGCCGACCTCGTCGTCATCCAGGCCACGGATCATGTTTTCTGAAGGAAAGAGAAAGAGCTATTTGTTAGAAAGGAAGAAACCGTGCCGACATAACTAGCGTTTTTCGTGTGATTAAGATGATTATTTTTATAAGCACTTCGATCGCAGCTTCGCTCGTTTCCGTTCCACGGCTATAGATGGTGCTAGTAGCGACTTGCAAGTAAAAGGGGTTTTCTCGGTTCGTGACAATTTTTCTTTAAATAAGTAACGATTTGTTGTATAGTATTTTGTTTGCACGTTTTTCCAGTTTCACTGTACCAAAATGTGTTACATTACAAATTTAAAACAATCGAGTGGGATGCCTCAGAAATTTAAAACCGCGTCATCTATTCAATTTTAAATGATCCGTTCAAATAATATTTGAAATGAGAGAACCAATATTCCATAATTTTGTGCTTTGGAGAGTTGATTAAACAAAGACGTACAATTTTTATGATCAATTCTAGAAAATGTTAAATTTACACATAATTCAATAACAAATCGATGCATATCGCGCCATCTCGTGATATTTATTTGAACCAAATTTTCTTTGTTAGCGCTGCCTGGCACCCCATGGTATGGTGCTATTCTTTAATTTGACTGGGCCATCAAGAAGTTTAAAATGAGATGTAATTATGGATAGCTATTTTTTTTTAATAAAAACTTTGCCCCACACTAGGAATTTCTTCCTGTATCGTGGGTGCGTTTACAAACATATAAACTCACATAAACAACACTCAGAGCCTGTAGTTCATACAAATATTTGTTCCGTGCGGTAATCGAACCCGCGACACGCAGCGCAGCAGTCAATCGCTCAACCACTGCGCCAACCGTGACAACCGTGATACATATAGGACTGATGTGTTGCCTCTCCTCCATGTGCCTGCAATAACACCAGCTCCCAAATCCTGGAAAACCACATTTCAATACGCTACTTGGCCTTTGCCCATAAAAAGTTCTACATTTTCTAAGATACACTTACTAAGCTTATGAGCTTCCTCATATTCCGACTCTTTCTGGATCCTTTGCTCCTCCAGGCGTTGGTACAGCGGCCGCGTGTCGTAGGGCTCCTCTGGCGCCTCTGAAGACAAAATTAATTATTTGAATCATTATCATTTCGATTTTGTAGCAGTAAAGATATCAGACAAGATACAAGTCAAGATATGGTACAAGAGACAGTATGCTGCTCCAAATTTTACCAAATAAATTGAGATAACGGCAAGAAGGTGGTGATGACAGTCAGTCTACAATTCAACATAATATAGTAGTGCACAGCTGGACAAAGAGAACTTGCAAGCTGTTATTTTGATACTTATTACCCGGCTGCAACGAGAGGGTTATGTAATATTCTTTATTACCTCGTATCTTTCAAACCACTTGACGGATTTTTATAAATTTATAATATAATCTTTAGATAGGTCTTGGCCACCCAAGTATTCTTAGATAAGTGCCGTTAAAAAAATAAACATGGCGGATTTTGGGCGCCATATTGTAGGGGTTGCAATTTTATTTTTATTCGAAGTCCGTCGAGTGGGTTATCAAAATGAAGGGTTTTTACTTTTTAGACCATACCACTTATATGTTTAAAGGTCATTCGAAAAAAAAAATATTACTAAAAAGTTGTAAATAAAAAAAGTTAAGAAAATAAAAAATCCCGACTGCAAAGACGTAAACAAGAAGAAAATCATGCACATACAGTCGGAGGATATTTATTGTTTTGGTCAGCCAGCTCGCGAATATGTATCCTCCAACTGCACAGCATGATGTTCTTTGCAGTCGGGTTTTTTGTTTTTATATTAGGTCTATGGGACTGTGGACAACTGGACATGTCTGTGGGATATAATGCTATCACATACTTGTTGTTAAACATATCTAGACCACAATGGAATTGCCATTGGAAAAGAATTAAACAAACTCAAATGAGTTTCATCACACATGTATATTGATCAATAGGTAAGTAGGGTAAACCACCCCCTATCGCTGATACTCCTCCTTTTATTGGCACTTCTGAGTTTATAGGCTAAATATAGGAAAACCATAGATTACGCCATGTTGAAATTTCTATGCCAGTAATAGGATTTTAGATAGTTTTTAGGGTTCTGTACCCAAAGGGTAAAAACGGACCCTATGACTCCGTGGTCCGTCTGTCACCAGGCTGTATCTCATGAACCGTGATAGCTAGACAGTTGAAATTTTCACAGATGATGTATTTCTGTTGCCTTTATAACAACAAATACTAAAAAACAGAATAAAATAAATATTTAAGTGGGGCTCCCATACAAAATCCGTACGGAACCCTTCGTGCGCGAGTCCGACTCGCACTTGGCCGGTTATTTTTATAATTTTGTGAAAATATTATGTATATAATTATTATTTCACTGGATGAAACCACTCTTTTAATAAAACTTGGAATATTTCCTTCAAGGACATTATAATTTTTGTATGCTAGTGCATTTCAATGATTTCCTGGGAATTTGATTACTGAGCTAGGGGAGGCGCTCTCTTAAACTGGCAATAACTGGTTATCTTCCCCTTATATGAGCTGAAACAGAGGCTCTAAATTGTATTTCTATCATTGACTAGCTGACCCGGCAAACTTTGTTTTGCCATAAAAAGACCAAACATTTATCTACCCTACCCTATCCTACCCTACCCGACCCTACACTACCCTACCCTACCCTAACCTACCCTACACTACCATACCCTACCCTACCTTACCCTACCCTACCTATAAACCTCACGGAGCCCGAGACCTTTCCAACGAATGCAAAACCATGGAAATTGGTGCGTGCGTTCTGGAGTTATAGCGTCAGGGAGGAAAACCCGACTTATTTTTATATATTAGATAATGTCAAAACATCAAAATGAAAGGAATTGACCAAGTAACATTTTAATAGCGCTTGCTCGCTTTTATTGATTGAATGTCAATTACGTAGACCAGGGGTCGCCAATTACTTTCATTTGCGATCCTTTTCCTAAAAAATAATATGCTTGTCGCGGTCCGTAAGTCCTCCTACCCAAAACCCAGCCTTATACCAGGCCCCTCAGAAAGTATTGCGAAAAAAAGTTTTTATATATGGGAGACTGGCCAGTTATAATGTTTTTCGAAAATATGATTATTTATAAGTAAAAATAAGTAAGTTCCAATTTCAAAATTTCCCTCCACATTTTTTGCGAGTTAATTCAAAGTATTGTGTCTCACTGAAATATGGATCTGCGCCGGGAACATTTTAGAGCTATGATTTTATACGATTTCAAGTGTCGCCTGAAACCGGATGAATCGTACGATAGACTTCAAATGGCATTCATGGATGAAGGCCCTTCCAAGGCAACCGTGTATCGTTGGTATAACGAATTCAAGCGCGGTCGACCAACTTTGGGGGATGACGAAAGAAGCGGTCGCCCTTTGACGGCTGTTACCGAAGAAAACGTGCTAGCAGTGAAAAATTTAATCCAAGACAATAGGCGAATTACATATCAGGAGATTCAATACATATTGAAGATTGGATCGGGAAGCGTTCACGAGATTCTACACAGCCATCTTCGCGTGAGGAGGATAGTATCACGCTGGGTGCCGCACAACCTCACCGATGCTCAGAAGCAGGCCCGGGTGGAATGGTGCCGTGATATGCTTAACAAATTTGAAGCAGGCTCGTCTCGGCGTGTTTACGACATCGTTACAGGTGATGAGTCCTGGATTTATCAATACGACCCAGAAACCAAGCGCCAGTCGACTGTTTGGGTGTTTCAAAATGAGCCAACGCCTACCAAAGTGAAGCGATCTAGAAGCGGGGGTAAGATTTTGATCGCTAGCTTTTTTAATTTGACTGGCCACTTGGTATCAATTCCCTTACGGGATCAAAGAAGCATTAATGCCGAATGGTATACTACCAAATGTTTGCCAGAAGTTTTCTCTGTTATAAGCAACAAGCGACCAAACACAGGGCTCCGCGGGCTACTGCTCCACCACGACAATGCACCTGCGCACACCGCACTCAAAACGAGGGACTTCCTGGACAGCACGCCAGTCAAACTCCTGGGTCACCCTCCTTACAGCCCTGATCTAGCACCGTGTGACTTCTTTTTATTCCCAAAAATAAAAAATCTGCTCAAAGGGATACAATTTTCGTCGCCGGAAGATGCGCTGGCTGCGTTCGAGCAGGCTGTAAACGAGGTGTCTGCGGCGGACTGGAAAAAGTGTTTTGAAAACTGGTTTAGGCGCATGAATCTTTGTATAGAGGCTGGTGGAAAGTACTTTGAAAAGATTTAATAAAAATATATGTACGTATAGAACAATTTTTTTTAGTTTCGCAAAACTTTCTGAGTGTCCCACGTATGTGTATTTGGATGCAACACCCACGGGACCGGTCATTGGTGATGCCACTTGGGGGGAGGCCTATGTTCAGCAGTGGACGTCTGTCAGCTGAAATTATGATGATGATGATGGAATCTATCTTGGATAGGTCCACACAAAATATGTCAGCGGTCCGGATCCAGACTGTGGTCTGCCATTTGGTGACCCATGGTAGACTCTTGTCATTCAGTGCAATGGTGGACTATAAATGGTTAACTGAGTTGAATGTTGTGGTATTAGATTTTATACATAAACTCAGTTTTATCCAATGGGGGTAGAAGGCATAAACTAAAGTGGGCTTATGGGCCCAGTTTTTTGATCCATAGTTAACTTAACCAATGGTTAGATATGCTAACAATTTCGATAATGCACGTTTATTTAATACTTGTTAGCCTAACAATTTTTCGATAGGCTCGCGTTTAATCACTACCTCGCCTGATGGTAAGCGATGATGTGGCCTACGGTGAAGCAAATGTTTAAATAATTAACTCTTCAACTTATTTAACCATTTGTGAGGCTAATAATTGATGACAAAACGCATTTTACCGAAATTTGAAACCATTGGTTAGCATACTCAAACATTAGTTGAGTTAACTACGGATCAAAAAACTGGGCCTTATTAAATGTTTTTGTTCATGCTTGAACGTTTTACTAAATAAGAAAATTAATTCAAAAAATCAAAAAACCCGACTGCTTAAAAAGTGAACTAAAAAGAAAATCGGGTTTTATGATTTTTTGAATTATTTTGTTTAACACTTTTAGTTGACAAATTTTTCGAATGAGGTACATTGAAACATATAAGTGTAATATATTTTTTTAAATCGCCTTTTAAAACCCTTTATTTTGATACCCCACAAGATGGAAAAGGAAAATTGGGCCTCCACAATATGGCGCCCAAACGGCTGCCATTTATCTATTTTCCAATATTAATGAAGCCAGTGACACTAGCAAGATTAAGACAAATCGATTGACATACAAATCATCAAAATCGGCCAATGCGTTTGGTCTCTGGAACGCCACATATGAACATACATACATAGACTGATAAACACACTACCATTTCGGCAGTCGGGTAAAAAGCCATCTTCTACAATTCTTCTCATTCACAACTGTTCATAGAAAGGTGAAGGGAAGCAGTCTAGTCCTCTGCTAAATGAAAAAAAATCTATTGATAAAACCCCATATCATTGCCTGAGAAGGTTCCTGCAACACTATCTAGACCATCCAGCAGTCATGTTTGCAATCACCAGGGCAATAAGGCAGTCAACAATAACAATACATGGATGGAAATATTGCTTCTAATATAGTGGCCATAGATATATATTTTAAATGTTCAATGCCCATTAATACTACTACTAATTTTCATTTTCTTTCAGCGAAGTAATTCGCTAGCTACATTATCAGTTCATAAGCCCTAAAGTTAAAAGTCATGCTTATTGAAGATTGAAGGTACGACTTGGCCGTTACTACAAGCATACTGTAATAACTTCAGGGCAATAAAATAGGATTAGAACTGCCGTTTGATGCAATTTTCATATACAAACTGAAGTCTTATCACGTGCCTTTATATAAAACTACAAAGGTACGGAAAAAGATATGGTTTGATAGCAAAATAATGTGTTTTTATCGCTGCCAACCTAGTGATGCGAGTGATCATAACAAACTCCGTTTCGTACCTTCGGGCTGGTCTGCAGTGCGCACTTTATCCCATTCTTCCTGTCGTCGTTTCCTTGCTTCTAATATTTCAGACTCCGATATGAATCCTGAACTCATTTTCGATTAATATAATATTTTCTATTGACGAAAAACACTGGACTTTCCTCACCTGTTTAGTAACCTAACTTTTTTTATAAGAGAATTTTGATTGGTCGGTTGAAGGCAAAGGAAAATAATTGTTATTCCAAAAACGGCGCGAACCATTTACTTTACAATAATAAAATGCCTGATTATTTATTAGCTGATCGAAGACCTTATAGAGCTAAAAATTGATTTCGAAAATAATAAAAATATGAAATATGTATTGCAGACAGACACGCTTTTTGATGCTAAAACTACATCAGAATCCATCTAAGTGAAATGAAACGTAAGTTATGGTGAGTTCACGAACTTAGTTTTGTTTTTTGTTGTTAAAAATCGAAATAGTGGACTCTGTTGAAATGGTTACATTAGAGACTTTCTAAATGAATTAAATTAATGGTTTCTAAAAAAAACAGTTTAAATAACAAGACAGGTTTCAATCTCTAAAGAATACTTATTTAATTGTGGTGATAATATTTATACGTTCGTTTTAATTTTCCGTCTAGTCCCAAGCTCAGGCTTCTTAAACGAACAAAATAAATTTTGGAAACGTCAAGTTCGAGATTTCAGCCAAGTTGAGCCAAGCAGGCCGGTTAATATTCGCATAAAATTATAATTTCAAATGAACTTTCTTTACAACTACGAACTGAAATAGAAAGATAAGTATCGGTCCAACATGTCTGAAGTAGAAAATGCTGCAGTGTCGGTCGAAAACGAGCAAAAAGACTATGTCGAAGATGGGAAAAATAAGTTGGTTGTAAAGTGCAAATTTTGCGGTTCAAAGATATTAGATAAAAAATCAGCGAACTATATCATATTAGAGGTAATATATATAACTACTATCATTTTGACGCTTTCTTTTACATACATAGCTGCATAGGTAATCAGTCTTTAACTTTTAAGGTATTAAGTCATTGTTTTTACCAACATAAAGCTGGTTATATTTTAAGAATGCCCTTAAAATACTTGCTAACTATGATCAAGTCTTTTCGGTACTGCCATAATAACTTCTCAAAGTACTTTATTTTTGGACCTTAAAGATTATATTATAATAACCTACCTGTACTTCTAATTTTTACATCATTATGTTAACCTCAATCCATTTCATTTACAGAAAGATCTACCGCTAATGCAGCAAGACAACAACAGAAAAGAAGGAGAAATCCAGAACGAGCCTGTAACCGAATTCTATCACGTAGAAAACATGTACACATTTGAAAACATTGGCTTTACACACACAGTAGCTAATTGCAAATACCTAAGTTGTGCGGACTGTGACGCAGGTCCCGTTGGGCTCTATAATTTGGACACTAAACATAGTTATGTTGCTATATCTAGGATTGAACATGCTTGAATTTAATGCAATAATGTGTCCGTTGACTTGGCAAAAGTGTGCCTAACCTTTAAACTCCTACGGTCATGAAACCATTTTAGTTTATCATCTTACACAAGTTATATCATCTTAGTTCTTCAGCATGTGGACTAAAATACTAAGAAGGCTTAAATACTTCGCCTAATTTGTCAATTTGTGACTGTGCTGCCTCCATTACTAGAAAGGGTGCATCTGACCTGAACACAAAAGTTTGAATAAATAAGAAAGATCTGAAATGTAATATTTGATCACTACAACTAGTTAAGCATAGGAAAAAAAATATTACAGGCAAACACGACGCATCTTGTTTTTGCCAGATTTTGAATGTTTTGAACCTAATTTTGCTTATAAAGGCAGATGGCGCTTTCGCTTTGGTTGGCAGTGTAGCTATCAAAGTGTTAAAAATATCTAAGACAATTTTGACTATTTGAAACTTTGGTTTGAAGAAATAAGAATAGTTCTCACCAAACTTCTGGGCCGCCCTGAAGTTGAGTTACCCATGTGCAAGGCATGGATCGGGGATATTGTATGAGATTTATTACTGTGCAGCCATTGTATCCATCTTCAGGGCGGCCAAGAAGTTTAGCGAGAAATGTTGAAATGCTTTTGCCAAGAAAATGGATATTTGAAAAGATATGTATACATTTTACCAATATTATACCATTTAAGCTTCAATAGTGAATACAGATTCCAAATAGTTGAAAGTATACTGCAGTGTTCTTCAAACTTAATCTAGTTCTCAATGTGAAACTTTCGAAAATTACAATACATAGCAAAAATAGTAGGTATTGAGAAATTCATAAAGCATGACTTAATAATTCATGGACAATCTTTCTGGGGGTGAAAGTACTCAAGAATATAAAACTAATTTTAATTTTACCATGTGATCAAAAGTAATATAAAAAGCATATTAACTGTTATGTTCGGCAATACGACAAATATATGTATAGTTCTTCTATCTCACGAAGAGTAAGGGATGAATCGTATCAAAATGAATCTTATTGCCGCGTCATAAAAGTCATATAACCCTTCATTGTGAGATAGAACAACTATAATACCCTAGGTACTGTCATCACCTGAAAAATTAAGTCACCTGTAATCTAGAGAAATTATAGGTCATAAATAGCTCAATGTGACCTACAGTACTACTATTTTCTTAATTTTCTCAATCATCAACTTTAGCAGTGTTCCTCCCACTTTTAAAATAAATTATATTAAGTTAAAACAGTATCAACAACTATATACTGCCAAGTTGATTGAGAGCGTCCGGTCTGCACCAAGTGCAAAGGGCAACTTGATAGAAATCCGTTGATTGTGGTGACGAAACACGAAGTTTGCCGAAGGACATTAACTAAAAAGATGTACTGTACATATAGCTAAAATTCAAGGCTAGTCTGTTGAAAAAAAGGATTTAGCCTGTAGATAAAATAAATGCTGTGTTCCAAAAATTATCATATCAATTTGCTCATTACAAAAATCATTCCGTTTCGTTTTTTTTATGAAATTATACAATAAAACTGTCTTAATGTTTGTTTTTATGTGATTGCTATAGAAAATAATAATATGAGCTTATTAAATATGAAATGCGTTAAGTAAAAATATTATTTACATTTTGTAACAATTTTTTTAATGTAATAAAAAGCTTAATTGTGAAGAGTTTTGTATTATTTACGACATTTCATAATCTCCTGAAAAATACATTCTTTAGGATTGTGATTTATTTAAGCCATAAAAATATGCAAAGCATAAAATAAAAGCCGTTTCCTAATAAATATAATTTTTAAAACCATCCAAAATATTTTTAGTTCTCTTGCTTCATACACAAGATGTAAGTTTACGTACATATGTATCAAAGTAATTTCTTCAACAAATCAAGAATTTCGTGCACGCTTGTATCGTTTCCGTGGTGTAGCGGTTATCACATCTGCCTAACACGCAGAAGGCCCCCGGTTCGATCCCGGGCGGAAACATAGCTTTTTGTGATTAATTTTTCTTTTATTATGCTCTACTCATTTATTTTAAGAATTTGAAATAATAAAATGTAATCTTATTTTAAATTATTTCTTTTGGCAGTATTAATAACTAAGGGTACGTTCACACACTAGTACATCCGTATTTCCGGGATCGTTTTTAACGGATCCGTCGCTACTGACTAGGTGATGTTTACACCGCATTTATAGAAAGAAAGAAAAATATTACGGATCTGCTTCGGTACTATCCGTCGCTACAGGGGATGATGTTCAATTGTACACATCACATTTAATGTGTACCACCAACTTTCAAACAAAACGGATGTGTATTTTAATTAATACTGTTGTTTATGTGAACTCACTCATACAACTATATAAGTACGTCAGCTTCGAATAAAAACGTATACAATAAAGCGGAAACCAACCTCTGTGTGAACGAGCACTTACGAAGCTACAGGGTGTACCTGCGTAAGCACAACACACATTATCGAGTCCGTGGTTTTATCGCCTAACTACTATAAAAGTCATAGCAGTTAGATACATTTGCTAAGAAACTTTTGACAGGCGGTATTTAACTATTCATCGTAGTCTTTATTACAGCCCGATTTGCCCACTGCTCGGCGAAGGCCTTCTCTCCTCCTTTTTAACTGACTTACGAAAAAGGAGGAGGTTCTATGTTCGACATTGTGTTTGATTTTTTTTGTGATATCTCCGTCAATTGTGGACCGATTTTGAAAATTCTTTTTTGTTTTAAAGAGTATGTTTCGAAATTTGTCGCATGTTTTGGTGAAGATCTGATGAAGAACTTCGGAGATATACTTTTGACTTTTGATTCAATAAATGATAGCAAATCTCTCGGGATTACTGCAATAGCATGTATGTTTATTGTTTATACTATTTCATAACATAACATCACGCCAATACGCTATAAAGGGGTACGCAGATGTGTACAGTTCACCTTGTGTACACCCTCATTTTTAACCGACTTACCAAAAATGAGGAGGTTCTATGTTCGACTTCTTGTTTTTTTTTTATTTTTTTTATGTATGTTCACCGATATCTCCGTCAAGTGTGGACCGATTTTGAAAATTATTTTTTTGTTTGTAAGAGTATATGCCGAAATTGGTCCCATTTTAATTTGGTAAAGATCTGATGAAGAACTTCGGCAAGTAGTTACCTAAAATGCCAGGAAAGATTACCCGAATATCATGAAACTGAACATAACCGGTGAAATGAGAGTGTACCAAGGTGAACTGTACACATCGGCGCACCCCTGTAGAGTTTACTGTTGTGATGTTATGTTATGAAATGGTATAAACAATGAACAAAAATGCGATTGCAGCAATCCCGAGAGATTTGCCGTTATTTATTGAAGAGTTCTGTTGTATATCTCCGAAGTTCTTAATCAGATCTTCACTAAATTAAAATGGGACCAATTTCGAAATATACTCTTCCAAACAAAAAAATATTTTTTAAAATCGGTCCACAATTGACGGTGATATCGGTGAACACACATAAAAAAAAAAACATACAAGAAGTCGAACATACAACCTCCTCCTTTTTGGTAAGTCGGTTAAAAAGTGAAAAATAAAAAACGTTTTTACAAAAAAATACTACCGGCTTCCAAATAACAAAACTACAAAGTGAAAAATAACTTTATTTTTGGAAGTCGGTGTCCATAACGCAAAAAATTGGTACCCAACCAAGACATCGACTTCCAAAAATGAAGTTATTTTTCACTTTGTAGTTTTGTTGGAAGTCGGTAGTATTTTTTTGGAAAAAGTTTTTTATATTGGTTATGTTTAAGTTTCATGATAGTCGGGTGATATTCTGGCATTATAGGTACCTACCTTATTATAGAACTTGCCTATTCGGTGGCACAACTAAAAATAGAGAATTCAAATATGTACTAAAGTACTATTAGTACTATTATTTTTAGTTGTGCCATACAAAAAAAAAATTACAACCGACTTCCAAATAAAAACACTACGAAGTGAAAAATAACTTATTTTTCGGCAGTCAGTGTCAAAAAACGAATTATTCAAACGTTATTTTTTACTTTTTAGTGTTTTTATTTGAAAGTCAGTTGTATTTTTTTCGACTTTCTTTCACAGTGAAGTATTTGGACTCATGACCCTAACCGTTAGACCTTCTAATGCATGCATTTTAATTTGGTGAAGATCTGATGAAGAACATCGAAGATATACAAAATTACTCTTCAAAAATTAACGGCAATTCTCTCGGGATTGCTGCAATCGCATGTCTGTTTATTGTTTATACCATTTCATAACCTCTCATCACGCCAGTAAGCTCTTAGGGGGTTCGCAGATCTCTCATTTCACCGGTTATGTTCAAGTTTCATGATATTTGGGCAACCTATTCTGGCGTTATAGGTACCTTACTAAACAACTTGCATAATAGGTAGGTACAACTACAAAGTGAAAAATAAAAAACTTTTTACAAAAAAATACTAAGTACTTAACGACTTCCAAATAAAAAAACTACAAAGTGAAAAATAACTTTATTTTTGGAAGTCGGTGTCCATAACGCAATAAATTGGTACCTACGAAAGATACCGACTTCCAAAAATAAAGTTATTTTTCACTTTGTAGTTTTTTTTTTTAGGAAGTCGGTAGTATTTTTATGTAAAAAGGTTTTTTTTATTTTTGAACAAATCCTCACGCTCCTTTGTCTACCTCATCCAGTTTTGACCCGCGGCACCAACAACATCGTACTATAATATAAGTACCCAAGAAATAGAAAACCAATTTGGCCTCACGATAGTAGGTAGGTACAGTCAGCGTGGTTTTCTTAGGCCCAGTTTTTTTATCCGAAATTTAAAAGCATTGGTTATCATATTTAACAATCTGCTCCAACTTCCGGTACCTAGAGGTTTTCTTTTCCAAGGGGGTGGCGAGGAAGACTCAGACGTAACGCACCGGATCAACTCAGGATGGATGAAATGGCGACAGGTCACTGGAACAACTTGTGATTGTGACCCACGGATGCCCGTCAAGTTAAAGGGGAAAATCTACAAGTCTGTGATTAGACCTGTCATACTGTATGGATCTGTACAGGCTGTGAAAAAGAGATTGCATGTAGCAGAGATTATAATGTTGAGATGGGTGTGCGGCGTGACGGGAATTGAAAAAGTGAGAAATGAGTATATTAGAGGCAATTAGAAAGTGGCGCCAGTGACAGAAAAGTTGAAGGGAAACCGTTTGTCCTGCAGCCTAATTGTGTAAGTAAATTCGGCAAAGGAAACAATCTGTTTCTTTCCCAAAAACACACACATACACTCTGAAAACGAAAGAAGTTGAATAAAGATTCAACTTCTTTGTGTATGTCTTTTTCCGAATTTACTTACACAATTAGGCTGCTGTTATGGTCATGTGATGAGGAGGGATGAAACGCATGTTACTAAAATAGTTATGAATATAAATGTGGATGGATGGAGAGGGAGAGGAAGGCCAAAGAAAAGATGGATGGACTGTGTGAGAAGTGATATGAAAGAAAAAGGAGTCAGTGATAGCGTGACAGGGGACAAGACGGTAAGGAAGAAGAAAACGTGTTGCGCCGACACCAAGTAACATGGGTTAGGGGCAGGAAGATGATGGTTAACTTATATAACCATTGGTTGCGTTAACTACATTAAAAACTGTACCTATTATCGTGATGACAAGTTAGTTTTTTATTTGTTAGGTAAGTTATATAGGTAAGTAGGTACGTAATGTAAGTACGATTTTGTTGCTACTTGCTACCGCGGGTAAAACAAATAAATCAACTCTTAATTTTATTTGACCATGTGTAATGCTTGGTAGTTGCGCGGTATCTTCTCTTCCAACTTACCACAGTGTCTCAAGACGAAAGTCTATGACCAGTGTGTGTTGCCAGTGATTACTTACGGGACAGAGACGTGGTCGCCCAAGTCACCCAAAGGGCAATGGAGAGGGCTATGCTCGGAGTATCCTTGCTTCATCGAATCACATATGATGACATCCACAAGAGAACCAAGGTTACCGATATAGCCCGCAAAAAATCCAAACTTAAGTGGTAGTGGGCTCGCAGAACAGATGGCAGTTGAGGCCGAAAAATTCTAGAGTGGCTACCGCGTACCAGAAGGCCTCCCTCTAGCTAGGTGGAGCGACGACCTAGTCAAAGTTGCGGGCGTCCGGTGGATGCAAAACGCACAGGACCGATCAGTGTGGCGACGCTTGGGAGAGGCCTATGTCCAGCAGTGGACGCCTTTCGGCTTAAATGATGATGATGTGTGATGCCAACAATTGATGAATGAACGCGTTTTACCGCATTGGTTGAGTTGTCTACGGAGTAAAAAACTGGACAGTCACAAGTTTTGACTGCTGGTTTAAAAAGTTCTAAATGATAACTATGATTTGTCTTCATCATCAGGCTTTAGCAGTCTTACTGGACGTTGACCTCAGTCCCAGACTCCGACGGCCCACCACGTAACTTATTTCGATCTTCGATATTCGATATTCTACCTACACTCATTAACAGCCACGATTAGATTTGTATTTAAATTCCTTTACCTTGAAGTTCGCTTACGAAACAACAAATTCGAGGATTTTAGTGCTTTTTCTCACAACAAATTAAACAATCGTATTAGATACACATTCATTTCACTTTCATAAACACGTTTTTCTTGATTGAAACAACATTGTGCATGATGACTAACAGTGTTACTGTCGAACTTTAGCTGTGCCGTCCTTTTTGGTGAAAAGTTTTTACTATGTTTGGGGTTTCGGACCCTATTGTCTATGGTCTACCCTCAGGCCCTGCTTAACCCGCAGGCTTGTTACGTATCTTTTGCAAGAGCAAAACGATAGCGATCAAACGCTTTATGTCATAAAAGTCGGCATTACCTTCAGTGTAGGTATGGTAGGTTCTACGCAATCGTTTGCTAATCGCTCGCTGTTTGTCAAATGCACTTATTTAAAAAAATAACGCCGACAACTCTAAAACTCCTGTATGGAAGAGCAATTATTGCACAAAAATCGCTAACGTTTTGCTCTTGCAAAAGATAGATACGTAATAAGCCTGCCGCTCTCTAGGTCTTTATCGCGGGTCAATAAACGCCTATAAAATAGATTAAATTTTGTTGTTGGGCTGGCGTTGTGCCACTAACTCACCTAATGCTAAGTGATGATGTGGTCAACGTTGAAGTACGCTGCTTGCTTAGAAGTAACCTATTCACTCTTGACTTATAGATTCCCAGGTTGTAGCTATCAGGAAACAAAGAGTCCGGCAAGGAATTGCATAGCTCTACGCACAGTGAAAGATTTCCCAAAACATATAGTTTTAGTACGGGTACTTAGTATATGTGGTATTATTCATATACCTAGTACCGATGGTACATCGCGATGCGTCTTATAATCCGATGACGAAAAGGGCTAGGTGGAATCGAACTAAGTATGCAATTCCATCGCACACTCCTCGAAATGTAACCGATAAAAACTGCCAGGATGGCAAATCAGCGTCGATATTTAAGACTTTTTATTTTTTGTTAATGGTCTCGGACCCTATTATGGCCCTACTAGATCTTTAAGGTTGTACATTGAACTTCAGTTCCGGCTAATCGATAATAATATGTATTTTATTCAAATTTCCATGGGTTTATACAATATTTCCACATGATAGAATCTTTAGTTCTAAAACACTGACAATCACGGTTTTAGCACTATTGATTCTTTTTTTTTTTGTGTTTTCATAATTTATTTGCCTTAAAAAAATATTCAATCAAAAAAATTTTTAAATCCGTATTTTTTCGTAATCTTCTCAGCAAACCCTTTCATTTGATACCTGTACCATGGCAGTTCACAAAAAATAAATAGTCCGCCATCTTGGGCCATCCTCCATTTAGTATGACGTCACTTAGCTAACCATGCATTGTCATCCAAACTAAACGTGTTGGTATGCAAAATTTCATGATAACTGCTTAAAAATTCAGTTGTAAGATTTGACCAGAATACACTTAAATACATAATTGTTAGTAAAAGCTTGTAAAAAAGCTAGTAATCGTCAACCAATAATTCATTTCTAATGTACCTAGATTTTTTTTTACGTTTTCTTATAAGTTCTGAATTAGCCTGACCTAATAGCCTACCTGCCTACATACTTATGTAACTACAGATTTTTTCACAAATTATGCTAAGACAGATTATCATGGCAGAGCACAAAAAATAACAAGTCCGCCATCTTGGGCCGTCCGCCATATTGGATTTGGAATACGTCACTTAGCTAACCATGCATTGTCATCTAAACTAAACGTGTATGCAAAATTTCATCTTAATCTGTGGAGGATATCAGCTTTAAAATTGATTTGACCCGAACACACTTACATACATACATATATAATTATATCTATACGTACTACATACATTGCAAGTTAAATAAAAGCTTGTAAAAAACTTAGCAATGGCAATGAGCTTTGGCATATACTATTATACCTCAGGATGTCAGGATGTTCCAAGCAAGTACCTACCTACGTACTGCCTAGTTATGACTTTTCTAGATATCATTTTCCTACTCCCCAAGAAAACCCACGACTAAAAGGTAGTACCAATAAACTGATTCCCACTTCAAAAGTCACAATCATAAAATCGCATGTTAATAAATATCTTAGTCGAGATGTTTGTCTAGTGCGGCCATGTAATCCGCGATAAGATTTGCATTTAGTATTAGACGTGAGCGATTACGAAAAGTAAGTAAATAATCGAGTTTATATGATATTTGTAACTGTTTAGTGTTAAGTTTAATGATAACATTTTGTCATCTTGTAGTTCAGGGTTGTGATCCGTTCTCTTTTCTTCGAACTTCGGGCTCCTAAAAACCAGAAGATTTCAAATGCGTAACTCCTTACTGCAGCGAAACTTTGAAAATGTCTTAGTCAAACTGGTACTTGAACCTATGGAGTAATGCGGAACAGAATGTGAAGTCCCAGAAACCTCAGTTGAACAGGAAGGATCCTCCGGTCAGACGGACGACGACGGGACGGGTGTAGTGTCCTGGTCCGGGCAATTGCCCAACGGTTTCTGTCGGACTGTTGTATGTGTTCAAATCGCGCCAAAAACTCTGATTGTGCGATGCAGGAGTTTTTGTAACGTCAGGTCATTTTTTCGTATGTGGCACCATGATAGATGCCGCTACAACCCGAAGGTGCTGGAATAAACGACCACAAGACGTGCCAAAGAGGTACCACCTGACGAGGAGAGGTAGCATTAGAAGGATTAACAGTTAGGGTCATGAGTCCAAATACATCTCCGTGAAATACAGTCGAAAAAAATACTACCGGCTTCCAAATAAAAACACTACAAAGTGAAAAATAACCTGATCCTGTTTTTTTTTCTTCGTTATTTGACAAAGGCTTCCAAAAAATAATTATTTTTTCACTTCGTAGTGTTTTTACTTGAAAGTCGGTTGTATTTTTTTTGTACAAAGCTTTTTTTTTCACTTTTTATTTGTAGTACCTAATAAAAAGTCAAGTCCAGTCTTTCCAAGAGGTATCGTGTTACCCAATTACTAGGTTGTGGAGGTCAGATAGGCAGTAGCTCCATGGTAGTCAGCTGAATCCGGTAAGATTGGTATCCGACCCCAATATAGTTGGGCAAAGGCTAGGCAGATTTGTGGTACCTAATAGGCAAGTTCTATAGTAAGGTACCTATAATGCCAGAATAATACCCGTATATCATGAAACTTCAACATAACCAGTGAAATGAGGGTGTACACAAGGTGTGTGGTGATGTTATGTTATGAAATAGTATAAACAATAAACATACATGCTAATGCAGCAATCCCGACAGATTTGCTATCATTTATTGAATCAAAAGTTAAAAGTATATCTCCGAAGTTCTTCATCAGATCTTCACCAAATTTAAATGCGACAAATTTTGGAACAAATGAAATAATAATTTTAAAAATCGGTCCACAATTGACGCAGAAATCGGCGAACATACACAAAAAAAAACAAAAAATGTCGAATAAAGAAACTCCACCTTTTTGGAAAGTCGTGTAAAAATATAATGGAAGTGACATTCTCAATTTGAAGCACTATCTAATTCATTGCTCATGCCGATTGGTGGCTGATTTCTTATACTTGTAGGGTTATTCTAATAATTAGAGGGCAGAAACGTCTGAGATTGATGTTCTAAAACGGAACACGGCTATTCTTTAGCAAGTGCTTATGAGACCAACTTTGGTAACATAAAAGCTATTACCATATCGGTAAATATAGAGTAAATAAATAGCCCATTGTAATGTAACCGATTTGTGAAAAACACAAATCAAGGTCGGTACACCTACTTATTCAAAGTTTTTTCGAGATTATTATCTATCATGATCATGGGAACAATGAATGGCAATCAAAATTCTGTAACTGACCTCCAAGATCAGAAGGTCACCACTTCCTCCGATAGATTATTAAATTAGTCATTTCTTTTTAATTTCACGGTTATAAATTAGATTTGCCTTAAGTACTGAAATATACAAGGTTATTTATAATATGACAATATTATTCTTATTAGGATTATTGTTCATATTAGGATGAAAGAAAGGCGACTTAAGAAAGGTATTTACAAGGCAGACGTGAATGGAAACGCCGGGAGAGGACGCACCAGAAAGACATAAATAATAAACCTTATTGGTGATGTGGGCGCACGGTTGGCGCAGTGGTTGAGCGATTGACTGCTGCGCTGTGTGTCGCGGGTTCGATTCCCGCACGGAACAAATATTTGTATGACCTACAGATAGTTGTTCCGGCTCTGGGTGTTGTGTATGTGAGTTTATATGTTTGTAAACGCACCCACGATACAGGATGAAATTCCTAGTGTGGGGCAACGTTTTTTAAAAAAAAAAAAAAAAGAAAATGTTCTTCTGAAAGGCCAGGCGCGCAGTACTCATAACCGGCGTGTGTGTATGACTAGATGTATTATGAATGTGAGTGAAGCAAAAGAAGTATGTAAGGATCGTAGCAGGTGGCGTTCTGTAGTTTCTGCCTGGGGGTCCCATGGGAAAAAGGCGTGAGTTAATGTATGTATGTATGTATTCTTAAACAGCTTGATAATGTTTATTTTCTAAGATATTTCCTGTTTTAAGTAAAATAACAACCACGCTCGCTAACGGTAGTGTACCTACTTTTTTAGCATTAGTAGACGTTTTAATTGTTGTTGTTCGTCAAATCACTATTTCATTATCGTTTTAGCAAGAAGCAATCCACTAAAAGACAAAGGCCTTCCCCAAACGTCCACATCCACTGATCCTGTTCTTCTCGCATCCAGCGGACATCTGCGGCCCTCACCAGTTACCATGTAATCCGTCCAACTTGTGGGAGTACTTCAATTGCTGCGTCTTCTGTCATGAAATCCAAAATATTCCGGCATTCAAAAACTCGTGCATTCCAAAATCAAATTAATCAAGTTGCAAATCTGAATTCCAAATTCGCACCCAAACCGAGTCACCAAATATCATCACTCGCTGCTTCAACAGCCATACAGAGCTTTCACTCTCAGCCTATTACGATGTTACCAGTATACGACGATAATAGAATATAATCGTTAGCAGTTATGTGCAAAACTAACACCATTAACTGGAAACACCGGTCCAGTCTGAGACTAAAGTCATTATCAAGGTTCGGCGAAAGCGATTTGATCTTCAAGGTGGATACGATTGTGATGTCTGTGTTTTGCATATTGAAAAACTGTTGATTTCTTAAGATTTCCAAAGTGAAAACTGCTATGCGAATCGGGAACTTTGGGCAGAACAGAGTGAAATTTTTGTCCAGCTGTGGGACTGTACGGTACGGTGGGACTGTAGCTATAATAATAATAAAGTGTTACAATCTGTGGCCAGGATAATCCATCAGCAACTTGCTCGTAAATACAATTTTGTGGAATCGGGAGTACCGTACTATAGGTAGGTGCCCGACGCAGTTATCGAAAATGGCAATTTCACTTTGTATTGGGATCGGTCTATCATCGCTGACAGTACTATTGTTGCCAATAAGCCTGACATAGTGGTGATAGACCGACTAGAGCGTCGCGCAGTTATTGTTGATTTAGCGGTCCCCCATGACGAGAACCTCGTGAAGGCTAAGAGAGATAAGAATAGTAAGTATCTTTATCTAGCTCAAGAGGTTGTCGACATGTGGGATGTGAATACAGCAGTCATTGTGCCGATAGTCGTGACGGCCAATGCCATAATAGCTAAAACCCTCGACGAACATCTGAGGAAGCTCTCGTTGGGCAGCTGGATCAATTGCTTGATCCAGAAAGCGGTATCCTAGACACGGCGCGTACAGTCAGGAGGTTCCTCTCTCAGGAGCCCCGACCACCGGTAGCTTGGACCCTATTCCCGATACCGGTGGGCTACTATTTTATATTATAAGAGTAATATCAAAAATGTAAAAGTATGTATACATAATAAATAAATGGAATAATAAAGTGTTAATGAGCTTTTCTATTGGGAATTTGTCAGTAGTCTCCCCGGTCATGAGGATTTACTGTCCCATCGGAGTGTCATGGAAGTAAAAGGAACAGACAGTGAACCTGCGTTTGCACACTCACTTGTCCACTTTAATATCTCCCGCGTACTTGGTCTTTGTAAAGATTGGCCGTGACCGAAATTCGATCTAGAGGATTATAACACTTGACCCTTTCTGAGGTCAAACTAACATAAAGATTTAAAATAAAAACGAATATTGAGTTTTTCCTAATATATATAGATATATGACCTTCCGAACGCGTGTTTTCAGTTTTGTCGAGACAAAAGCTCTTGTTGAAGCCTCATTATCTCATTTATCATCTTCCTGCCCTTGTCCTATGTTACTTGGGGTCGGTGCAACACGTTTTCTTCTTCCATTGTCTCATTGATATTGAATATTTTGTATATTATAGTCTTTAACGAATTTTCATCATCAAAGTCAACCTTTGTCTGAGATAATCTTACCTTGGATTAAACTTTTTACACAAATTCGAAGACTTTGTAACTGACTGCAAGAAGAGGGTTAGGTTTTTCGCGCGTATCTTGTATGTATGTAGACGGATTTATACAAGGCTACATGTTTAGTCGACCTAGATCCTTTAAGAGGTTGTAGTTACCATAATTCCTGACTGATTAGACTATTAAACACCGTACCCCAAAAGTAACCGTTTTCAAGATATTGGACATTGAAGACTTTTTTTTAAATTGGCGATTTGTTGGCCTATTTTTTGGATTTTTTGCCTCAAATTTATTTTTCTTTACGATTTTTGTGAAGTAGATAAGTTGTTTTATTAATACCAACACTAAAATTGCAGTTAATTGAACCAGTAGACCATTGATAGTAATAAAATGTTTTTTTTTCTTTCACAATTATTTAAAAAATCTCTTTAACAGTCATTCTGCAGATGTACTTAAAAATGTCTACGTTTCATTAGCTATCCAACAAGGTATAACAAGCTAGGGTACTATCAGAATCCTTAGAAAAACTTTGATGAAAGGCTCCCATGTAGTAGTAAAAATAACGGTATATAAGTGTCAAAATCACTTGTAACCAATATAAAAGAATCCAACCAAATAGGTACATAATACCGTTTATACCATTCCTCCTCTAAAAAGCTTATTTTATTCACTGAAAACAGTGAATAAAAAGCACTTTTAATCACTGTTTTGGTGTTTGAATTTGGAACACACCGATGTATTAGACATCCATCTCAATGCTATGTAACCTCCTTGCGCCTCCTTGCGCAAAAAATACTCGATACACAAACTCCTTCTTCGCTTTTAATTTTGACTATGTTATATAGGATTTTAATAATGATTTTGATTTTAGTCTAAGATATTTATTGAATACTTGTTTTTATTGTAATTCTAATATTAATTGCAATGGTACTTAATTAATTATAATTATGTAACGTAACGGAGGTGGTCACTGGCCCTTGAAACTCAGGTGCTGTTACCTAGCTCAGGGGTCAGGGTTTCACATTTTTTTGTGAATTTTGAAGGAAATAAGCCATTTATTTTTATTTATTAATATTCTTTGTGCTTAAATCTTTCTTTTTCTCGTAGTCATGGTATAAAGTATAGTATGCAACTCTTGAATAAAACGGATTTATAACGATGGCCATGAATCACTCGCGTCGCTCATGATTCTAACACTTGAATCACTCGCTATGCTCGTGATTCGATCATCATGAATCACTCCCTACGGTCGTGATTCAGTCGTTAGAATCCTTCACTTGCTCTTGATTCATCTATGGCCCTCGCTTTAAATCCGTCTTTTATTCACTAGTTGCATAATATACTATTATACCATTCCCCCTCTAAAAAGCTTATTCTATTCACTGAAAACAGTGAATAAAAAGCACTTGTAATCACTGTTTTGGTGTTTGAATTTGGAACACACCAATATATTCGACCTTCATCCCAATGCTATATAACCTCCTTGCGCAAAAAATACTGGATACACACTTCTTGTGCAGAGAATACTCGACTTTCAAACTCCTTCTTCGATTTTAATTTTGAGTTTGTTTATATTTAGGATTTTAATAATTATTTTGATTTTAGTCTAGGATATTTATTGAATACTTATTTGGATTGTAATTCTAATATTAATTGCAATGGTGTTTAATTAATTATAATGATGTAACGTAACGGAGGTGGTCACCGGCCCTTGAAACTCAGGTGCTGTTACCTAGCTCAGGGGTCAGGGTTTCACATTTTTTTGTGAATTTTGAAGGAAATAAGCCATTTATTTTTTATTTATTAATATTTTTTGTGCTTAAATCTTTCTTTTTCTCGTAGTCATGGTATAAAGTATGCAACTCTTGAATAAAACGGATTTATAACAATGGCCATGAATCACTCGCGTTGCTCATGATTATAACACTTGAATCACTCGCTATGCTCGTGATTCAATCATCATAAATCACTCCCTACGGTCGTGATTCAGTCGTTAGAATCCCTCACTTGCTCGTGATTCATCTATGGTTCTCGCTTTAAATCCGTCCTTTATTAACTAGTTGCTTAATATACTATTATACCCGTTTTTTTACAGAAAGTCTACGATTACAATTCATGTTCCACGTCCGCCTCTGTTTTGCACACATACTCTCATTCTGTCTCTGAATCAACTTTTTACTACGCCAGTTGTTAAACACCGTCTTATTACATTTGCCGCATCAATTATTCTCTGTCTCTAAACCAAACTCTTCGTGTGCCCCCACACGTAAAACTCCATGGGATTCAGGTCTGGACTTCTAGCTGGTTACGGTATGGATCCACATCTTCCGATCCACTTATTAGGATAATTATTAATTCCTAGCCATTCACATCTGTTGATGTTTGAGACAGAGATCGATGTGGCAAATGACTGATGAATGTTCTTAGATAAGTGACGCTAAAAAAAAAATAACTTTGCGGATTTTGGGCGCCTTATTGTAAGGCCCAATATTTTTTTCTACCATACCCATCGAGTAGGATATATAGATATCAAAATAAAAAGTTTTTAGTGGTGATTACAAAAAATATAAGTTTATAAGTAATTCGAAAAAAAAGATAACTAAATAGTTGTACTTAAATAAAAAAACCAGCCAAGTCCGATTCTGACTCGCGCACAGAGGGTACTTAACTAATAAAAATAAAAGTTCCTTGTTGCTACGGAACCCTAAAAAGTTAATAAAATCAAAATACTTGACTGCTTAAGAAGCGAACTAAAAAGATAAACAAGAAGAAAACCATGTCATCAAATCATCATCAATATTTTTTTTTTCAATTAGGTGGTAGATCGAGAAAGGTTACAGTGAGTAGGTAAACTCTTATAAAAGAGAACAATAATAACAAAATGACAGGATTTGACTAAATAAAAAATGTTAAAAGTACTAGTTGGTAAACAAGTTATAGTTTAAACGTTCATTTCCGAAACATTAGGTTTGCGATAAAAAAAATTGTGAATAGATTTTTTGAAAAGTAATAATTTGGCAAATTAAATTAGGCGAAAAATTTTTTGGGATGTGAAAATTTGTCAAATTCCTTTCGGTCAAACAAGGGAGACCCGGACTAACTACCTTGTTTTCATTTCTTACCTATGCCAATACCCCTAGTTATCTAGCTCCTCACTTTCTATATACTCGCGCCAACCACAACAAAAATCTTCGCTCTTCATATAACCGTCTTCTTCAAAGTCCCACTCATCCCACTAACTTCAATCACTGTTCTTTCTTCGTTCAGTATATCTCTCTGTGGAATGCGCTCCCCCAAGAAATCAGGATGGCAAACAACCGATTGGCATTCAAAGTGAAACCTCGCGAGCTAAGAAGTCAGTAGTCGTATCTTAGTATCGTCACAGCGATAATGTTTTCCAATTATCTGCTACCACTAACTGCTTAAGTATATCCGTGTATTTAGTTTATTTGTTTAATATATATTGTATGTATTTTATAGTATGTATGTATATCTTTGTATTGGAATAAACCCACCTTGTCGTGATTTATTTTCAATATTGCACCTACCACTATTTCTCTCTGCATCACCCAAAGTTTGATTGGTAGAAACTGCCTAAGGTATTAAGTCTGCCTCTGTACGTTTGTGTGCATAAAGTATTAAATAAATAAATAAGAATGCGAAAATCTACTGGTTACAGGAAGTATAAGATCTCCCGTTTATGAGATCAATTTGTCCATTTCCATTTACAAAAATATGAAATTGGTTCGAGCTATGTATTTTTTTTCGCGGTTTTGTTGCCTGTACTTCAACTTTTCTTACCCACGTGAACTCATTATATCTATTCTATACTTTAACGACATACTTTAATTCATTAACAGAAATGTTGAAAAAAACACAATGAAATGAAGGTTAACCTCACTAAGTGCGTTTAATAAAATTACAATCAATATAGTACGTAGATAATATACTTATAATAATCTCGTAGTCTTTATCCAACTATGTTGGGGTCGATTTTCAGTCCAACCAGTACCACCTGGGTAACAGTATTATACCTACATGAAGAGAATCATTTTCTCAGAATCCGTCTGAATAATGATGCCTACAAAAGTGAGAATTCATATCGTTCCAAAAATAAATGGAGAAGAACTTTACAATGTGATTGACAAAGATGTGCAGTCAATGTTGTTGCCTTTGAATCTATTTCAAAACATAATCTTAGGTTCCAAATATTGCATCAAAGACAGCGTTATAACTCCGAACAATTTTTCACGTACTTAAAAGTACTGTTTCACTACTGGGCAGTATGTTTTTATGTGCTTTATACATATACCGTATCATTTCGTTATGTTTTTTTAAAAGCTATACATTTTACGGTGTATTTTATGTCTCTACTGTTTCGGATTTATTATGAACTTCATCGTTAATTTCATCCAAACCAATAACAATATTGCATTTGTCTTAACGTTCCAGAGGATACACAGATTTCTAAATGATAAGACTAGTTTCAAGCGATTTGTCATTCGGACTTGGGTCATTGTAATTGTTAGTCTATTCAGTTATATCTTGTTTTTTTCTTATTCCGTATTTCGGATATACATACCGCTGGTCGTTGTCATCTGTTTCTATCTTTTGTTTATTTTTGATTTTAATATAATTTACGCCATTCGACTTCTTAAACTGTTGGAAGATAAACTTTTTCTCTGGAATCTTCAAGCTTTAAGTTTTCAAGCAGTAAATATACATAATGAAATTAATAGCAAAAAAATGTTTCAAGCTATCGTTGACGTTTTGAGGTGCTATGGCCTCTTCAAAATGTGTTTTCAGCAATTCGTAAGTGCAATCAATAAACATTAAGGTCCACGTATCAGTATTTTCAGTAGATTTCTCATCAAATTTTCTTTTCCGATATGTGTTTTGTACAAGATTTAGGGCCATCTCAATTTACGAATGGGACCGTTCAATATGGTGGCACTTGGGGGAGACCTATTCTCAGCAATGGACGTCTTTCTACTGAAATTATGAATATACGAATTCCTTTTTTGATTATTTCATGCTTTTTTCAGATACTCTATTATACAATAGAAATATTGTCTCATGGTTTAGTGTATTATCAAGTAACGCTTGAATTGTTTAAAATCGAAATTGTAAGTATTGTGTAAGCACTTAGTTTGTTCTTAGTCTGACTGACAGGTACTAAATTTAAACATCTTCAGTATGTCTGTGGTGTCAACTGAAAACTAGCGCTGCGTGTCTAACGTCCAAAAATGCTGAGTTGATAATCGTTTCGGTATTGGAGCGTGCCCACGCTCAGTGCAATTTGTGGTTGTACTGAAATGTGTTGTACTACTTTTTTACTAGTCTTCTCTTTTACTCTGTGTTTCTTGCTGTTGTGTCTGCATCGTTTTTTTCTATTATATTCGCAACATAATATTTTTGTTGTTTTAGAATGAAGCATCTTTAGAATCAACGCCCATGTACTGTTTCATATTGAAAGATGTGATGTGGCTAACAATATTTAGCAATCAATGCGAGAAATTCTATTTAGCCATTGAAAGTGTTCAAGATTCTTGTGCACTTATCTTGATGTCCAACTGTTCAGGTATTCAGTTTGATAATAATTATAATATCTCTGTAACTGTCCCACTGCCGAATGTGTGTAACTGTCCCACTGCCGGGCAAATGCAAATTATCATAAAGAGATGCCACGAGCATTGATCACCATGCTTGTTCAATACGTTTTGTAAAATATATGAATTATAAGTTCAGGTTTCTTCACCGTTGTCAGCTATGTCCAACATAAACTTTGAAAGTGCATAAGAATTTGAAAAGTTACATTTGTATTTGCCCAAATTTGAACCTTCGAACCACTGGGCCACCACGACATTTTTGATAGTTAATTCTTATTTTCTACTCCGTTTCATGATTATTATTTTTTGGCAGATAACCTCAAAAGGCTGTGCAAGAACGTTTTGCGCTTGCATCGAGCATCATTCAGCAAGTTTAGTGCGTGTGGCCTGTTCTACGTAAACGCTGCGTTATTACTTCATCTGATGAGTCTTCTTACTAACTATTGTATTGTGCTGCTACAATTCTCAATACTGTAACATTATTTTTAAATATGATTTGTAATTTAGTTACTTCTGTGGAAAGAAACGGTTACTCGATTAAATAAATTATTCATCATCACCTTCCTCCTGTCCTTATCCCATGTTACTTGGGGTCGGTGCAAAACGTTTTCTTCTTCCATACCGTACTGTCAACCATCAAGCTATCACTGACGATCAAAGATACTATGATGTAGGTCAGAAAATCAGTGAGTTTTTGTTTGTAGTGTTAGTGAGAGGTCTAGTATAAGAAATAAATATCCTCAAATTGTATTTAATGATGTTAAGGATAATATGGTAGAAAATACATATTTATTTATTTAAACCTTTCCACAAAAATCTTAACAGGATTACACCCAATACGATAAATGCGCTTATCCTAAGTTACTTCACATCCGTAACTACGGTACCTAAACCTAATCAATTACATAACAGTATCGTAACTATAACAAATTTTAAACAATGCACTCCTTATGAATTCACCAAGAGTACAGCAGAATAGGTCCGTCTCAATAGCCACGAGGTTGAGCGTGCGGAGTGCACGCGTCAGCGGCGCCTCTCTTAAAAGGTATATATATACATTGATACATTGCAAATAGGTTGTGTGTCTCTTTGTCTTCTTCTCAATATTTTACTCAAAAACAAGTATGTAGGTACCTAACTATTAAGTTTTTTTTTAAACCAACTTTTTCAACTGAAAGTTTCTAAAATGTAAAACCACGTGTCAATAAACGATGGTGCTAATTTGTCTGGTTTAGGAGTTGCTAAGTCAATGGTCATCTTCGAGAGCAGTTGTGGCCCAGTGGTAACGGCAGCGACTTACAAGTTTTAGGTCGTGGGTTCGAACCAAGGCAGGCGCTTTATTTCGTGTAAATTATTTCATCAGCACTGCTCTCAAAACGGTGAAGGAAAACATCGTGAGGCAACATGCAGGTCTTAGAACCAAAAATTCGAAGACATGTGACATCCACCAACATGCACTCGGCCTTCGTGGTGGATTACGGCCCATTCCCTGTCATAGAGAGAAGGCCTGCACGCACAACGGTCCAAATGCGAGTCTAAGTACGAAAAAGTCAATCTATCCTATCCTATCCTAATGGTCATCTTCCGGCTCCATCAAGAGACCAGCTTCCAAAGATACATAAGTACGCCAAGTTTCAGCTTAATCGGATACCAGTAAGTGCTTGGAAATGGTTTACTAGTGGCCGGACACAAGAAGGCAACATAATATGCAATCTGCCTAGCCTTTTCCCAATTATGTTGGGGTCGGCTTCCAGTTTTACTGGTTTCAGCTGAATACCAGTGTTTTACATGGAGCGACTGCCTATCTGACTTCCACAACCCAGTAACTGGGTAACACACGGTAGCCCTTGGCAAGACTGGTGTCAGATCTCAAGCTTCTGACGACCCGTAACGACTGTCAAAGATTTTCAAATGTTAGCCAGGACGAACGGCTTAACGTGCTTTCCGAGGCACGGAAGAATCTCAGTAAGTTGAAATGGTCACCCATCCACGGACCGACCTCGTCAAGCGTTGCTTAACCTTGAAGATCGACCCATGCGGCTGTTATTTTTTAGTTACGAGCTCCGAGCGAAGGCAATGTAATATAAAGTTTGTAAATACGTCAGAATTCCATTTCCGTAATCGAATGTGACCAAATTATTTATATGCCTATGAAAACCTTTTAACTTGATTAACATCAAACTTATGAAATACGTACACAAGATACACTTTATGTCATGCAATACAAAGTGTTAGAGAAAACATTACCGTTAAGGTGATTATACATACCTCAGTTTAATAAGTCAAAAGCAGACGAAGCCGATGGGCAGTAAAAGCTATAAAAAATACAAAAAACAACATGTTATTAACAATAGCTTCAGTATTTAGGAAATTTCTTTATCTCCATCGATCAAAAACTTTACGATGCCAAGGTCGAGTAGTACCCACCTAAATACGAGGCAACAAGACGTAGCAAGTTAAAGTTGTATAAAATATTGGAGATTATAGTATCATTTTACAAAAAAATTTATATAGTTATGTAGGCGTTTGATTGCCATAAGGGACGTGTTTTTAGAAATTACACACATTTCTGACACAAAATAAATTTAAAGAAGGTTCAGTATGTTTACCCTTCTGCCTATGCATCCAGGAAGGGATTCATGTAACCCCCTTGAAAATTACTTTTATCACACCTTCGGATTTTTATTAACACACTAGTAAAAGCTGTCAAAGATCTGTATTTATTTATTTATATTCACCGATTAAAACATCTTTACAGATTGCTCCAATATGATGCTACAAGTCACAAACAGACAAAATTACATAGAATTAAAATAAACTAGCAGCAACATTGCACACAATAAAATAATAATAAGTATTCATACATCAATAAATTAAATTAACCATGACAAAGTCTATAGCTAATTATTTGAGCACTTTGGAGAAATCTCCGCAGGCTTTGCACAAATATATCTTCCGACACTGTAATAACGTTGTCAACGTTATCATCATTTTAGCAGCAAGACGTTCAGTGCCACCACCAAAAATCATCACATTGACCGACCCTGTATTGTGCTTCTCACATCTCTAAATCACCGTCTACAAAATTGGGAAACAAGAGTAATGTAACCAGGATGTTTGGAGTTACTGGCACGTTCTCCTCTATAAAGATCTGCCTAAGCTTTGGAATGTGACTTGTGTGAGAATTAATTTCATCTCTTTGAGTGACCGAGTCTTTGAAAATTCATAAGTGCCAGTATTTATTTCAACTAAACCATGATTTAGTAGAAATAAATGCATTGATTTTCAGTTTGAACTTCAAGGTGAAAAGCTAACCGCAAATGAAGATTGATCATTCGCACAAAACCATGGCAAATTGGTATTGTAAACATTACTTGTGCTAACCAATTTTAATAACCCTAACGTTACTTTAATAAGTTTGGTATCTGCTAGAGATAGCTCGCAAAATAATTGGATGATAGGCCCGAAAGTTTCTGGAGTGCCGATCGCGTACCGGAAGCATGGGTGCCTATAGCATGGTGGTCCTCAAAGTGGACCAATAACCTGGTGAAGGCCATGGGAAACCTTTGGATGCTAGAAGTCCCTACAAGAGTTCAACATTCTATCAGCGGTACCGACTTTCAACCAAATGGTTTGAAGTTTGAAAAACAAGTGATAGTTTGGTAGCTCATTGGCAGTACTTTTTACCCGGCTGCAAGGAAAGGAAAAGGGTATCTTGTATGTATGTATGTAATATTCTTTATTACCTCGTATCTTTTAAACCACTTGACGTATTTTTATAATTAATACATTGATTGGTCTTGGCCGCCTAAGTGTTCTTAGATAAGTGCCATTAAAAAAGGAACATGGCGGCTTTTGTGCGCCATATTGTGGGGGTTGCAATATTTTTTTATTCGAAACCCATCGAGAGGGGTATCAAAATGAAGGGTTTTAGAGGTGATTACAAAAATATATATTACTTATATGTTTAAGACTCATTCTATAAAAAAGTATGAATAAAAAGTTAATATTATCAAAAAACCCGACTGCAAAGATGTAAACAAGAAGAAAATCATGCAGCATGTGCAGTCGGAGGATACATATTCGCGAGCTGGCTGACCAAAACTTTAAATATCCTCTGGCGTCAAGACTGGTAGATATTGCGACACTTCACGGAGGTCTGTCCTTCCGTACTCTGACGTGTTAAAACTATCATAGTTCTACTGTAAAAAAGGGACAAATGTATACAAGTAATATACATCTGTCCCTTACGCACACCCAAAATAACCTTGCTCTAAGAGCTTATATCCCCGTGAAATGATAAAATTATCAAGAAATACCTCATGAAGACGGGACATAGTAGTTCAATTTAGGTACCTTACCTAAGTGGAACTTCTGTTTACGTTAAAAATTTCATTGTTATTGGTAGCATAGTTCAGTACCTACCTTTCTTTAAAATACAACACAGTCTATTTGGTAATATTTATACGAATTCGGGTAAACAGTGTGTCGAGGTCAGGCAAGCCTTCAGGCGCGACCTCTGTGACCTTTTGCCTATCAACGATATGTGTAGGCAAATGTGGACAGTCGGAGAGACTAGTGTTATGGAATTTTTCAAAAACGGCCAGTAGTGTTTTTATGATGCCTTGTAATTTTATTACAGTTTCATTCATGAAATTGTTATTTAGCAAAAGAATTGTAAAACAATAGTAGTACATGTCAGTAAATAAATAAAAATTATATACGTAAATGTTTCATTAAAAGCAAACTATTCATGAATAAACTGATATAATTATGTCAAGTACTCAATCTACTAGAAAAACATTAATAGATGTCATAAAACGATAATTAATTGGTGAACGGATTGGCGTTAAGATATTATTCAGCTTGTAATAGGTACTTATAATTCAAAGTAATTATTTAACTGACCCAAAAGAGATTGCATTCAGTTGAAATATAATATCTCTTATGACTAATTTAAATAAATAAACGATAAATATAAAAAATAAGACAATAAGCGAAAGCATCGGAAGTAGTTTTAATAATCATTATAAATAATGTTTTATAAATAATATTTCCGTTTTGTGTTCATGTTATTGGCAGTTTTATGTAATTATTTTATTTTATTTGCATAATTTTATCGTTTGGCTATGCTGTTATTTATAAGGATGCGGCTTTATGTAATAGTTATTTATATTGTACATCTATTGATAAACAGATGCCCCTTATTTGAATGAATGTTTACAGTGAATAGAATGAGAAAATTTATATTTAAGGCGGTACCCCGAGCAAAACGCCGCGCTAGCCGTTTTTAGGAGCTATCTACTCGTTATTTAAAAAGAAATATCAACTAATAAAAATACATTAAATTTCTACATATTATTGATTCTAAAATGGTCGTATACTTTTTTTTTAAAGAGGTTTCACTAATTTCCTTCCAACATAACCATAAAATTTGAAATTATTATTGATAGCATGCACCTCCTCGTAAAGTGTTAATTAATTAATTTTTGTACTAACACTAATGGATAGACAATTTAATAACGTACATTTTTGTCGTAATTTTTATTTCAAAAGACTAAAATTCAATTTTATAAACACACCCTGTAGATTTTGATTCCTTTGCGAGTATAAAATATGCGTTATTTACGGCTGTATCTCTTCATTTACGGATTTCGGATTTTTTCTTTACTTGTGCAGACATTGCTTCTTGCCAAATTTCATGATTCTAGGTCAACGGGAAGTACCCTGTAGATTTTGATTCGTTTGCGAGTGTAAATTAATTCAAAAAATCAAAAAACCCGACTGCTTAAAAAGCGAACTAAAAAGTCGTAAACAAGGAAAAAATCATGCTGTGCAGTCGGAGGATACATATTCGCGGGCTGGCTGACCAAAATCTGGTGTATCCTCCGCCTGCACAGCATGATTTTTTCCTTGTTTACGACTTTTTAGTTCGCTTTTTAAGCAGTCGGGTTTTTTGATTTTTTGAATTAAGTTTTTTTATTTATAACTTTTTAGTTAGTTTTTTTTCGAATTAGATACATTAAAACATATAAGTGTTATATATTTTTGAAATCACCTCTTAAAACCCTTCATTTTGATACCCCACACGATGGGTTCGGAAGAAAAAAAAAATTTGGGCCCCCACAATATGGCACCCAAAAGCCGCCATTTTTCTATTATCCAATTTTAATGTAGCCTATGACACTCGCAGGATTAAGACGCATCGTTTGACGTATGAATCATTAAAATCGGCCAACGCGTTTGGTCTCTGGAACGCCACATAGGAACAAACATACATACATACATACATACATACATACATACATACATAGACTTATAAACACATTACCCTCCTTCGGCAGTCGGGTAAATATGCGTTATTTACGGCTGTATCTCTTGATTGCATTGATCTACAAGTTTGTTTTTGTACAGCTGCAAGGGGTTCCAAACTTAAGCACCTATACGATATTAATATCAACTCGATACCTCCACGCTTGCCCGATATAAGAGACTTGACAGACAGACGGACAACAAAGTGATCCTTTAAGGGCTCGGTTTTTTCCTCTTGCGGTACGGAACGACAAAAAAGGCATAACCACCACAAGAGCCTTCAAGTTTTTTTTTTTTTTATAGGTCTCATGTAGTTTTCTTAAGTTGGGTCGATATGCAAATTAAGGAATATTCTGTTACGATATCAATTAGAGAATCAGAATTTTAACTAAGAATTAAATACAATTATGCTCGTTAGTTACTCTTTGATTTGAAACCCCATAAAAGGTATAAGAAAATTGAATGTGGGACACGCAATTAAATACTAATATTGTGACATGTTCGTGACATACAAATTAACCAATTTCCAACAGTGTATTTAAAGTAGGCATTTTATATTGTTACCTAATCAAAACTATTATTATAAAGAGGTGAAGATGTTTGTATGTTGAAATGAAACATGTATTTTTTTATAAAGTTAACGCAACTCCGGTCCGCAAAACACAAGGGCCACCTAATTTGGGGACCACTGTATATCTTATTTTGTTATTACAACATGTTACCGATACAAGAAATTAATAAAAAAGAACAATGGTGAAATGTTAGCTGACAAATCTGAGCATCTGAAATTGAGCTAAAGTTTCTATACGAAAGAAATTCCATTAATTGACTAAATTTTTTCAAAGTATAACATTAACTGGTTCACCAAAGATTAAAAAAAAACATTATAGATGAAAGTTATTGTTTTTTTTCGTTTATTCTCATTAGTTTAGTATTGCCATTTCACACTTATTCTGCCATGTGACAAGTTGTGGCTTTAGTAAGTATGTCATTATTGTATTTGACATTATAATAAAATGGAGTAAATCATTAACAATACAGTTTATATCCAAGTGTAGGTGCCTAAGGTGGTTGCAGGTAGGTAAGAATACTTTAGTTTAGTAGAAATAAATAAAATACTTACTGTTAATTAACGATCAGCAAAAAGACTATTAACCAAGTCTCAAAAAAAATAGTTTGATAGTTGTCGACGACCTTTTGATACACTTCAAAGTCGCTTAAATAAATAAATCGCTTTTCTATTTAGATGTAATCTCTGTCATCATTATCAATCCTTTATCTTTTTTGTTTCTCTCTCTTTCTATAAATTTCATGTCATATTATGTTTGTATGTTTATATATAATATTTATTATAGTAATATAATCTTGTATATAGTTATGTTTTAATCTAATAGCAGTACACCGCAGACTACCCCGTTTTTTATTCTAAGTTTTTTCAGTCCATCCAAAGGTTGTCTGGTAGATATTGCTGTCAGCGATAAGACCGCCTTTGTACCCGGCCGTATAAATAAGTTTTTCTTGTAAATGTGTATAATTTTATGGTGTACAATAAAGTATATTCTATTCTAAATATACTCTTTCCAAAGAGTATATTTTATATTTTTTTCATGCTGAATTAACTAGGAAAAGGAAATACTAATGCGATATTGCCCTTTCACTTTCACGAAATTCAATAATATTACCTATTAACCACATTATTAAAAGTTACCCAGGCTTAACCTACAAAAGTTCATGACTGAATATGTATTATTCTCGGCGTTCTTGAACAAAAAATCTTGCACAAACTACTTCAGACCATGAACCTGAATTAAACCAGATATTTTTCATTTAGTGTCGTAGGAATTAAATTTCAGCTGACACAATTTATGGGCTTCTGCCATTGTCCTTTAATTAATTTAATGAATTTAATTTAATTTAATAAACTTATTCTTGTTCTTAAATGTTTGGCCATCTCTTAAAGTACTGATCTGGTTATGAAAATTCTTTTCCTGATTGCTGGCAGACACTATTGCTGAGTGTCATTCAAGTACTCCTTCTTTATCTCGAATAAAGTTGAAGTTATTTATTTAATATAAAAAAAATGTTTTTGTGCCATTAAGTGGCACTTTTGAACTTCGAAAATTTATATTTAAGATATAATAATTGATTCTATTGTCCATTCGCAATGGATATTGTTAATAAATGCAAGGTTTCTTCGGAAAGCGAAGTCACAATATTTGTTTCAGGCATTTAAAAGATTTCATTATATATGAAGTTACTTACTGTGACATATTTTATTGTTTTGCTGTAACTTCTAATTATAAATTCATCACATCACACATCACATCACTTCAGCCGAAAGATGTCCACTGCTGGACATAGGCCTCCCCCAGGCGTCGCCACATTGACCGATCCCGTGCGTCTCGCATCCAGCGCCTTCCCGCAACCTTAACCAGGTCATCAAATCATATTTAAAATAAATAAAAAAAATGTTTTATTTAAAGATGAGAATAGATATAAATATTTATTTATTTAAACTTCATGTACAATAGTGGTACATAGGCGGACTTAATGCCACAAGGCATTCTCTACCAGTCAACCAGTCATTATATACGCAATCACGACATCAACTAGGCAGTAGGCACAAATCTAGATAGGAACCAGACACCGGGTTGCTACTGAGTTAGGGCGGTTGCGCACTACAAGTCCATGTCCGTGATTTGAGTTCCGAGTTCAAAATGTTCTATTCATAATTATAGTAACGCTTTATTTAATTTTTTTCCTCTCTTTTTAAGAAATTGACTCGCACACTGTTGCTAGTAGTTTACCTATGTTTGTAATATTTGTTAACCGACTTACAAAAAAAGGAGGAGGTTCTATGTTTGACTTTATGTTTGTTTTTTTTTTTTTTTTTTGTTTATGTTCACCGATATCTCTGTCAATTGTGGACCGATTTTGAAAATTCTTTTTTTGTTTGAAAGAGTATGTTTCGAAATTGGTCCCATTTTAATTTGGTCAATGTCTGATGAAGAACTTCGGAGATACACAACAGAACTCTTCAATAAATAACGGCAAAACTCTCGGGATTGCTGCAATCGCATGACTGTTTGTTGTTTATACCATTTCCATAACATAACATCACGCCAGTACGCTCTAAAGGGGTACACAGATCTCTCATTTCACCGGTTATGTTCAAGTTTTATATTATTCGGTTAATCTATTCTGGAGTTATAGGGACCTTAGTAAACAACTTGCTATTAGGTAGGTAAAACTAAAAAGGGAAAAATGTCACAATTTAAATTTACATGGAATAAAAGTTGATTCTACCGTGCATTCGGAAAGTAGCTTGTTATGGAGAACCCACATTCTGCAAATAAAAGATTTGAATTTGAAGTTTGTTAAGTGTTTAGGATAACTATTATGTCGCCTTAAAGACTAGCCATTAAAAAAATTAGGTAACAGCCAAGAGACACAATTTGACTAATTCTTAAAGTCATTGTTCATTAAGCAATACAAAACTTTTAAGTTTATTTTTTTTCACAGTCAAATGTATTTATTTCAACTGGGTTAAGCAGCAATTATTTACAAGCAATAAAAATTGATTCTACAGTGCATTCGGAAAGTAGCTTGTTATGGAGAAGAACGCACAAGAAACTCCATACTTACTCTTTAAATAAAAAGTTTTTTACATGTTTTGCATAAGTACAAATATTAATAAATTTATATACTTCAGAACGATGCACCCAGAACTACTATACTACATATGACTTAATGTCCTTTAACCCCTAGATGGGGCAGAGGGCGTCAACAGATGTCCTCCATCGCGATCGGTCTTGAGCTTCACGCTTCACCTCGCTCCATGTCATTCCGATGCTCGTCGCTTCTGCCAACACTGTGCGACGCCAGGTTTGACGGGGACGGCCACGCTTTCGTTTCCCCTGGGGATTCCAGTCCAAAGCTTGTTTGGGTATGTGATCGGGACCCCTTCGGAGCGTGTGGCCAATCCATCTCCACTTGCGACGCTTGATCTGGCGGTCGATCGGGCTCTCGTGGCATTTCTCCAACAGCTCTACATTGGAGATGGTCTCGGGCCAGTAAACTCCGAGAATACGACGAAGACAGCGGTTGACGAAGACTTGTATTTGGCGTGAGATGTCCTTTGTGACCTTCCACGTATCGCACCCGTAGAGCAGCACGGATTTGACATTGGACCCGAAGATTTTGAGTTTAATCCTTCGGGTCAGTTTCCGCGATTGCCAAACAGGTCTCAGCTGCGCGAAGGTTGCTCGGGCTTTGGCGATCCGTGAAACGATGTCCTCTTCACTTCCCCCAGTCTCCGACACGACACTCCCGAGGTATGTAAATTGGTGGACGCGTTCCACTGCCTCTGTGCCAATCAGCAACGGTGAGTGGTTCTTCACACCAGTTCTCATTTCCTGGGTCTTCCGGATGTTTATTTTGAGCCCCGTTTTTGCCGCTTCCTGGCGTAGATCTTTTAGCTTTGCTTGCATATCGGCGTGGGTATGACTCAGCAGGCATAGGTCATCAGCGTAATACAAGTCTTCCAAGACGTTGGATAATCCTCACTCTATGCCGCGGCGCCTGTTATCGTAGATGCGAAGCATAATTCCATCAAGAACGACCAGGAAGAGGAGCGGTGACAGGAGGCAGCCTTGGCGGACACCCGCGTGCACTGTTACGTCATCCGATATGAGGCCGTTATGAGTAACCTTACAGGAGTATTTCTTATAAATACTCTGCAACAGACGGACTATTTTCGGCGGCACTCCAATTTCCAGTAGGCGGGACCAGATACTAGACCACTTCAGCGTATCAAAGGCCTTTTCGAAGTCTACGAAGGTTAGATAAATCTCCCTCTGCCATTCTGATGCCTGTTCCAGTATGATACGGAGAGTGTTGATCTGGTCCGTACAGGAGCGGTTCGAGCGGAAACCAGCCTGCTCCTTGCGTAGAAGAGGATCCACGGCCTTCGACAATCTGTCCAGGATGATCTTGCAAAATACCTTAGAGGGAATCGAGAGCAAAGTTATACCTCTCCAGTTATCGCACTGGCTAAGATCACCTTTCTTAGGAACAGTTATAAGGAGACCTTTGTTCCATTCGTCTGGTAGTTCTTCGGCGATCCAGATCTTTTCAATGAGCGGCGTCAGGACGTCGACTGCGGTGGGTAAGTCGGCTTGAAGCATTTCCGCAGTTATCAGGTCGAGTCCTGGTGCTTTGCCTGTCTTCAAAGAGCGGATTGCCTCCGCAACTTCAGAGGCTGACGGTGGTTCCGTGTTAATGTTGAGAAGCTGGGCGGGTGGAGTACTGACTTGCAGCGCGTCAGGAGCCGATGTAGCATACTACATATATGTATAAAGTATTACAAGCACTAAAAGGTAAATTCCTTCACTTTATAAATAGGAACACGGTTCTCACATACTTACAAATATTGCAAACAGGTAAAGTACCTAATTCAACAACAACGGAACAGTGTGCGAGTCAATTTTTTTCAACAAAAAGAGAAGAAAAAAAATGTTTATCACAAATATGACTTACCTGTGAATATTCCTAAATGACTAGAACTTCTAGCTCAAAGCTATGAAATGAAAGTATAACTCAAATTAGCAAAGAAACAAAGACGAATGCATTTTTTTGCAAGAGTGAAGTGTCTGCTCTGTGCTAACTATAATAATTATTAAATTGAGGCCGGTGAAGAGGTTTGTTCGAGCTTCCATTCTACCTGTTAAATTAACAGTTAAGTCTAAGGGCTATAATTATTTTCGTATCATTCCTCGCACAGTCCATCCTATTTTTCTTTGGCTTTACTCTTCATCTCCTTTTTAATTAACCCCCGCCGGAAAAAGAGGGGTGTTATAAGTTTCACGTGTGTTGCTGTGTATCTGTGTGTCTGTCTGCGGCATCATAGCGCCTAAACGGGTGAACCGATTTCGATTTAGTTTTTTTTGGTTTGAAAGGTAATTTTGTCGAGAGTGTTCTTAGCTATGTTTGAATAAAATCTGTTCAGCCGTTCAAAAGTTATGGGCATTTTACTGTTTGAATCGGGGTGTTTTCGCAAGATAATAAATTGTGAAATTTTACTTGTATAAACACTTACATCCATCAAACCATCACTCTTGGGAAAAAGTCGATATAACTTCGTACATTTTTTAAATTGTATTTATTAACTAATGGTTTGTCCGGATTGGTTATTTTTTTTTAACTAATGGTTTGTCCGTTGTCCGGTAACGAAGAACACATGACACATTCACATCATCATCATCAGCCTATTAATGTTCCCACTGCTGGGACACAGGCCTCCTCTCTCTGTGAGAGGTAATAGGCCGTAATCCACTACGCTGGCCCAGTACGGGTTGGTGGATGTCACGTGTCCTCGAATTTTTGGTTCTAGGACATGCCGGTTTCTTCACGATGTTTTCCTTCACCGTTTTGAGAGTAGTGTTGAAGAAATAATTTACACCAAGTAAAGCACCTGCCTGGGCTCAAACCTACGACCTATAACTTGTAAGTCGCGGTCGATAACACTGGGCCACCACTGCTCTCATACATTAAAAAAAAAAAAAAAACTATTTTATTTTATAGTTATTATGGATGCATTACAAATAAAATAAAAAAACAGTTTATTTATTTGTATAAAAACTTCTGTGCGCGCCAGTACCAACGCATGTCATGCGGTTGGCGAACCATTAGACAGATTTGTCACAGTGCGCACAATTGATAAGTAACAGAATATGACCGAGCGACTGTTTGTCAACCCTGCGGCTAAATGTCCTTTACTTGGTTCTTTACGACATTTATAATAATGGTTAATCTGAGGTTTTTGTCCGAGACGGAATGTTTGGCCGAAGCAAGAGGAAAATTTTCCATCTGTGGTGGTTGCCATAAGACTTCCCTTGGCCCCTTGGCTATCTTCGAAGGTTGGAAAGTGTTGGTAATACCTTGATAAGCTCGAAGAGCCATCAAATTTTCCAAATACAAAATAAAATATTGAAATGGTAATTGGTATCGTTATCTAATGAAGTAATGTCAATAAAACAAAAACTAAACTCTTAATTTGGTGAAAAATAAAACAATTTGAATTCGTCACCTTTTTAGAAGAACAGTACTGTAACCCAATAACTGGATTAAAAAAAAGTTAAAAAACCCGACTGCTTCAAAAGCGAACTAAAAAGACGTAAACAAGGAGAAAATCATGCTGTGCAGTCGGAGGATACATATTTGCGGGCTGGCTGCAAAATCTGGTGTATCCTCCGCCTGCACAGCATGATTTTCTACTTGTTTACGTCTTTTAAGTTTGCTTTTGAAGCAGTCGGGTTTTTTGACATTTTGATTGAACTTTTTTTATTCATAACTTTTTAGTTAGTTTTTTTTCTAATAGGTACATTTAAACATATAAGTATTATATATTTTTGAAATCACCTCTTAAAATCCTTTATTTTGATACCCCACACGATTAGTTAAGAAGAAAAAAAAATTGGGCTCCCACAATATGGCGCCCAAAATCCTCCATTTTTCCATTGTCAAATTTTAATGTAGCCAGTGACACTCGCAGGGTTAAGACGAATCGATTGACGTACGAATCATCAAAATCGGCCTACGCGTTTGGTCTCTGGAACGCCATATAGGAACAAACATACATATATACATACAAACATACATACATAGACTGATAAACACATTACCCTCCTTCGGCAGTCGGGTAAAAAGCATAAACCTGTCTCACTTAACCTTGCAATGTAATGTAATTTTATTCAGTTTACTGGGCTTTCCTTGGTTTGAATATATTATATTATTATTGAGCTAATTTAATTTTACCCTGTTTAGAGAAGAAAAGATCCCAATGTGTCGAAGTGTCCGAGTTTTTTCTTGGCCCCTCCACAAGATAAGAAGACCGTGAGTATTCTCTTCATATAAGAATCAGAGGACTAGTTCTTGCGGCTATGCTTGAGGCATATCTCTTGAAGAGGATATCTTGTAGCTCATCAGCATCTTTCGTGGCACGCAAGTACAGTCGTACAGTTTTCGCAATGAATGAAATCAATATGTCACATTTTAATGCGTGCAATATTATCATTTCACCGATGATTTGTCACACTACGCAAGTTGTGTTTTGCTAGTAGTAAAATGGTGGGAATTAGAAATGATAGATTTGTAATACCCGCACGTGGCAACAAACTGCAATCTGTCTGCAAAAATGGTGATAAGTATTAGGAAGAAAGTTTGTTTATTACTACATTGTTTTTATTGGCACAATATTCATTGAATACGAAACCCTTTAAAATACCTATTTATAAAAATGTGCACAGAGTAGACTTTCTAGTTTCAAATCAAGCTATTAAAGAGCGGATGTGTACAGGATAGCAAGCCCAGCACAGGACTGAACGATTTCCAGGGCACCGTAACCTTTTAGAGCTGGCTGCCAAAAAGCTGGGGATCCTTGCAAAGGTTAGAAGGTACTTCACGCCAGAACAGCTGCTCAGCTTGTATCAAGCGCAAGTTCGATCATGCATGGAGTACTGTTCTCATCTCTGGGACGGATCCGCCAAATACCAGCTTGATGCACTAGAGTCGATCGAAAAGCGGGCCAAAAGGCTCATCGGCGATGAGCCACTGGTTAAGTCAAAGCTCCAGAGCCTTGAACATCGTCGCCGAGTTGCCAGCTTGTCGGTCTTTTATCGGTTGCATTTCGGGGAGTGTGCGATGGAATTGCATGATCTAATTCCACCAAACCCGTTTCATCATTGGACTACAAGACGTACGGCGATGCGCCATCGCTACATGGTAGGCATACCACCCATACGCACTAAACGTTTTGGAAATACTTTCATTATGCGTACAGCTAAGGAGTGGAATTCCCTGCCGGAGTCTGTGTTTCCCGATAGCTACAATCTAGGAGTCTTTAAGTCAAGAGTGAATAGGTTACTTCTAAGCAAGCGTGCTTCACCGTCGACCACATCA
The DNA here is from genome assembly GCA_949775005.1 of Orthosia gothica. Taxonomy (NCBI): domain Eukaryota; kingdom Metazoa; phylum Arthropoda; class Insecta; order Lepidoptera; family Noctuidae; genus Orthosia; species Orthosia gothica. The sequence goes on from OX459035.1 coordinate 32,135,449, forward strand.
TCGCTTACCATCAGGTGAGATAGTGGTCAAGCGCGAGCCTATAATATATATAAAAAAAAAGGTATTTCTAGTGTGCCTAAGAGACAAATGTACATGACTTGTATGCATCTGGCCATTTAGTACAGTCGAGTCATTATAGTTTGGCACGCCATGGTACGGGGACAGGTTTGACAAAACTGAGTTGGTTTTCAGCTTGTTTATATTGCCATGACCTTTCTAAGCTGCTTTTCTCATCATCATCATCATATCAGCCGAAAGACGTCCACTGCTGGACATACGCCTCCCCCAAGCGTCGCCACATTGAGAGGTTCCGTGCGTGCCGCATCCAGTGGAACCCCATAACCTTCAAAAGGTCATCGGTCCACCTGGTAGGCGGCCTTCCAACACATCGCCTTCTGGTTCGCGGTCGCCACTCTAGAACTTTTCTGCCCCATCGGCAATCCGTTCTGCGAGCAATTTGCACTGCCACTTAAATTTGGCAATTCTTCGGGCTATGTCCGTAACCCTGGTTCTCTTGCGGATCTCTACATTTCTGATTCGGTCACGCAAGGATACTCCAATCATAGCCCTCTCTATTGCCCTTTGGGTAACTGTAAGCTTTCTGATGAGGCCTATTGTGAGCGACCACGTCTCAGAGCCATAAGTCATAACTGGCTACACACACTGGTCAGAGACTTTTGTCTTGAGACACTGTGGTAAGTTGGACGAGAAGATACCGCGCAACTTCCCGAACGCTGCCCAGCCGATTCGGATTCGACGGTCAAAACGACTCTGTTTTTTTGACATTTCTCGTATTAGCATAGCTCATGTTTGTGTTTAAAGATCAGGATACTTGCCTGGATGAAGGTTACCGATGAAATAAGTTTGGTTGCTTGCCTAACTGTCCAGAATGCGCCAGACTGCTTCACAAGGACTGCTTCGAATAGAATCTTAGCTAGGCTCGTAACATCAGCTTATACTTCCCAAAAAAAACCATAATTTAAAAAAAAATATTCGCAGGTCATCAACCCCAACTTCTAGCCAACACAAACCAAGGGTGAAAGTACCAAGCAGTATGAATCGAGCAACGTGTAGTAATCGGTAATTGATCGGTAATCTCCGGACATCATCGTGTCTTTGGTTACAAGAACTGGAAGTTCGGAATTCGAACTTGTTTTTTTTTTCGTAAGCAATTATAAGTTACGTGTTTTAGAAATTTTTGGGGATATGGAGAAATTTTTGTTTGTATAAAAAGATATATTGCTCTGGTAGATCACTAGAGCTCTAAATGAAAGAGTTCGTCTGTGTAGGTACCGATACAAACACCACATTAGTAACTGACGTCAAACTAGTACTTAAATAAAATAATCGACCTTTATTTTAAACCTCAAATCAAAATTTTCAATTGTCGTTTTTCGTCGGCTTCGTATTCAATAAAAAAGCTTCCTTTTATTGTATCATGTTTTTAATTAGCGTCAAATAATAGAGAGCCATAGAAAAAAATCTGCTAATTAAATGGTATTATCATAAGGTAGGATGTACCTACCAAGGCCAAGTTAATTAAATTTTAGGGTGTATAACGCTTGTCATCCAAACATCTCAAACTCCTGTTTATCAATGTTTATTTCAATGTATCATACTTCAGTACAAAACAATCTCTGTGATGCCGACTGATGCCTTGGCTCTTGTACAAGGAAATCCTGTATCAGAAGAACCAGAATTATCATCATCAGCCTTATAATGTTCCCACTGCTGGGACACAGGCATTCTCTCTGTGAGAGAGGTAATGGGCCTGGATGTCATGTCTTCGATTTTTTGGTTCTAAGACATATTTCAGTTTCCTCACGATGTTTTCTTTCACCGTTTTAAGAGTAGTGGTGATGAAATAATTTACAAAAGTAATGCGCCTGCCTGGGTTCGAACTCACGCCCTACGTACGACACGTAGGTCAGGGCCGTTACCACTGGACAAATCAGAAATCCATAGAAAACCAAACCTCTTTACTAAAATAATCCGAATTATAAATTGCGATGGGTGCAAGTTAGTTCAATGCCATTTACCTTATAGCAGATAGCTTTTAAAAGTCGCTTATTAAAATGATATCTTAAAACCAATTTCTTAAAAACAAGACGCATAAATCATCCAAATGCATGTTAACAAGATTGAAACACATTTTAACTAAACAAAAGAAGATCAAACATAGACTGCATAGACGTACAGACAGACAGACATGTTACAGAAATCCGTAAGCACAAAGCATTTCCTGTCTGGCTGTGAAGTGAAAACGGTTAAAAAATGCGAGAAAGAGACAAAATGATAGTACAGCTAGTTGTTTTTAGGGTACCGTACCAAAACGTTAAAAAGGAACCAGGAAAGGCGACTTTCTGTCTATCACTCTGTGACAGCTGGAAATGTCACAGGACTACTAATTCTATCAACCTGAAATTTGGAATAGTTTTAGATGACGTTTGTCTAACTATTTTGCAAATAAGAAATAAATAAATAGGTACAGGGTCTGAAAGGGGTACTTAAAAAGTCGAAGTGGTGCGTGGGGTATCATATGAAACAACGCTATTTGCACATTCTAAAACATATTTTCTTTTTTTTTGGGCCGCATAGTTCTTGACTTTTGACGAAAAATTTAAAAAATAATACGTTTCCCCATATTCTCGAAGTTTGCATAGAGAAAAATAAAAAAATTCTATGATAGAAGTTTTTGTAAAAATTCGAGAAAAATAAAACAATGTCTCTAATCATCAACAAAAAATTCATTCGTTCACTAGAGATCAAGAGATGGCGCTGACCTAAAATTGCAGTATATTGCGCATTATAACGCAGTGTTAAAATTCTCGCCGATGAAAATTTAAAAACATTGCACGATTCACTACCAACATGTTCTCCTTCCTACCTACTTGCAGGTTGCTTTAGGTGAAGTACAGTTGTTGTTTTTTCTGGGCACAGAACTATTTTTACAAATATAAACTGTTTGCAATGTGGACTGAGAGTGGGTTTTTCAGTCACTATGAGTAGTTGTGGCTTAGATTTAAATTAACAATAAATATATAACAGCAAAGTACTGTCCGCCTGTCTATCTATCCTACTTTTGAAGGACTGTACGTAAAGTAACAAATTCACACAGTTTATATATTTTGGTACAGAACCCTCGGTGCGCGAGTCCGACTCGCTCTTGTTTTTTTTTCAAGAATTCCGTTTGGTCCACACCAGAGATATTAATGTCACCTTTTTCGCTACGACAGATAAACAAGTAAAATTTAAAAATTAAAAAACCCCCGACAAAAAATATCTTGTACAAAATACCCCGATTCAAACAGTAAAACGTCTCTTTTGAACGGCTGAATCGATATTATTAATATTATAATGTCACCTTTCAAACAAAAAGAAACTAAATCAAAATAAGTTCATCCGTTTAGGAGCTAAGATGCCACATACAGATACACAAACACACAGGTGCACACGTTACACTAATAACACCCCTATGTTTCCCTCTACTGGTTAAAAACCATTTGTGGCCGCACATTCCCTTTGTCTGTTACTACAAATTAGTCAATTTTGTGACGGTAATACTCATTCCAATTGTTAGTAAAAAGTTGCATCTCAATTACATAACACGACATAATAGAAACTAATCTCCTTCTTTCAAAGGCCATTCAAAACGTCATTTTGTTAAGTTGACAATTCAATACTGAATGGTTTGGGTTTGGTCTCAAACACTAGTGCAGTTAATGTAAGTGTCACTGGCTTGTTATGTCATGCCAAAATGCAGTAAGGATTGGGATACACCGCAGTATACATCAGGTATTAGCAAAAGCAGCAGTTAGGATATAAATAAACATTATTTTTGTAATATTGTGTGTTTTTGGGTACATAAGTCATAAGTCATTTATTTCGGAACAATATACATTGTGTAGATTTTTTTTAAATAAATTAGTACCATTAAAACATTCCGATCGGACGAAAGCAAAAAAAAAAACTAATGTAAAATGTAACAAATATAAATCAATAATAATGTACATTCCATTTAAAATAATCAACAATACAATAATAAAAATTAGTCAAAGATAAAAAAAATACAAATTGTATTAAAAAAATCAATGATCAATTTGTCATATAATTTCAGAATAAAACAATAATAAAAATAGAATGCCAATGATACAAAATAAAAGTTCAATAAATATCCATTAATTATACAATAATAAAAATAGTATAAAAAAAATAAAAACAAATTGTTATAAAAAGGTCAATAATAATGTCATCTAAATAGTTCATGAACAACAACAGTAAATAAAATGTAAAAGATACAAATTTAAATTATTATGTCGGGGATTTTTTAACCCATTTTTCTCAGTAATAGCCCGGAGCCACGACTTGAGCCTTGGTCACAGAATAAATAATAGTACACCTTGGTAGCAATAGGCTCATCACCATGGGGCTTAACCTTGCGAAATATAACGTTATAATATTGGTTTAGATTAAATCCTGAAGAGTTTTTGTCAATCAAACCGTGTGTTCCAGACAAAATTAGGCACAATTTCGTTTATTTTTGACGACTGCGTCAGAAGGTTTGTCTTTTTAGGGTTCCGTACCCAAAGGGTAAAAACGGGAACCTATTACTAAGACTCCGCGGTCCGTCTGTCTGTCACCAGGGTGTATCTCATGAACCGTAATAGCTAGACAGTTGAAATTTTCACAGATGATGTATTTCTGTTGCCGCTATAACAGCAAATACTAAAAACAGAATAAAATAAATATTTAAGAGGGCTCACATACAACAAACGTGTTCTTTTTGCCGTTTTTTGCGATAATGGTACGGAACCCTACGTGCGCGGGTCCGTCTCGCACTTGTTTCTGAAGTGTAATGTTTTACTAGCTTTTATTTACTTTCACCTCTCCCGGTGTCTGTAATCAAAGAAAGAAAGAAACAAGAACAAGTTAAATTTGGCCCACTGCCCAGTGTCCGATTGAGATCAAATTTTGCACACACGTTTATTTCTCGAGTCAATGCAATTTTCAAATATTTTTTATATGTATATATTTTATAGTATAAAAAAGCTTATCCTTAATATTTAAGTTTAGTTTGCGAAAACAAAATGAAAATAAGATTATTATATTATTACGGCCGGACATTACTTAATTGTTGTGTTATGACAACATGATTCCGAAGTAGGACACTAATACTTCTAGAGAGCGTAGAACTTAGAGCAAGTAAAATGAAGTGCATAAGCGTAGCATAATCAGTTTCTAATATTGCATGTTCCGTTTCCGTGAATGCGTCCGTGGCATCAACAGTGGGCCCAATCAGAATATTAGCGCAGCGTTATTTTCTTTTTAATATCGTTGCACATACTGAGATAGGAGCCCTTTTGATCTGACACGGGGTTATTTATTTTTATTTTTGGAACGAAGTTCCTTAACGCGCGTTGCGAAAGGGGACTAGACGAAAAAAATTAAGACCAAAAGTTGTAACGACACTTTTTGCTATAGTTGTAAGCCGTGCGGCGTGCGCGAAAAAAACGTAGATTAATAAAAAATATTGGACACGTATTTTTCGTTTGAAACGTAAACATAAAGTGACGACGATAATGCGTTGAAATATCGTAAAACGTCACGCCTTAGTACACTTTATACTGCCTTAGTGACGTCACAAGCCCCCGCTCCTGAACTTTGATGCGCTTTAACTTTGTAATTTTTTATTGATTTGGTTAAGCAAAAAATACGTGTCCAATATTATTTGATAATCTCACGGACGGACTAATTAGAACTATTATTTTCTCCCCAGGAAACATCCCTAATGCATGTTACGTGACATTGTAAATTTAGTTTTTTACATACCCCATAAGAAAAAATAAAAAAAGTATTTTGTTCGAAATGTGATCTTTCCTTAAATTTGGCGATTCCTGCCTAAGAATTTTGATTTAAAAAGATCTTGTGATTCAGTTTTCATCAAAATCGGGCCCAAAACTCCTTTGAGTATTTTTCGCTATGCCTCATAGTTTCGCATTTGCCCTTCCGCATCCATTTCTTTACGAGATTAGGATGGCTCTGAAACAGCTTAAAAACAACAAGGCGCCGGGTGACGACGGAATCACGGCTGAACTCCTGAAGGCGGGTGGAAAACCGGTCCTTAAGGCCCTTCAGAATCTGTTTGATTCCGTCATACTCGAGGGCAAAACGCCACAGGCATGGTGCAGGGGTGTGGTGGTCCTCTTCTTCAAAAAGGGTGACAATGCTCGGCTGAAGAACTATAGGCCCATCTCACTTCTTAGCCATGTCTACAAGTTGTTTTCAAGAGTCATCACGAATCGTCTCGCGCGCAGGTTTGACGATTTCCAGCCTCCCGAACAAGCCGGATTCCTAAAAGGCTTTAGCACCGTAGACCACATACATACGCTGCGGCAGGTTATACAGAAGACCGAAGAGTATAACCTGGCTCTCTGCTTAGCGTTTGTGGACTACGAGAAAGCCTTCGATTCGATCGAGACTTGGGCTGTACTGCAGTCTCTTCAACGGTGCCAGATCGACTACCGGTACATTGAGGTGTTGAAGTGTTTGTACAGAAACGCCACTATGTCAGTCCGTCTTCAGGATCAGACCTCGAAACCAATATTTCTCCAGCGTGGCGTGAGACAGGGAGATGTCATTTCTCCGAAACTGTTCACTGCTGCGCTGGAGGATGTATTCAAGGTTCTGGACTGGAGGGGCCTAGGCATCAATGTTAATGGCGAGTACATCACTCATCTTCGGTTTGCCGACGACATAGTGGTCATGGCTGAGACCATGGAGAGCCTCAATACAATGCTCGATGACCTCAGTAGAGCTTCCGAAAGAGTGGGTCTGAAAATGAACATGGACAAAACCAAGGTGATGTTGAATGCCCATGTTACACCCACTCCTATCAAGGTTGGAGACTCTACACTCGAAGTTGTGGACGACTATGTCTACCTGGGACAAACGATCCAGTTGGGTAGGGCCAACTTCGAGAGAGAGATAAACCGTCGAATCCGACTCGGCTGGGCAGCGTTCGGGAAGTTGCGCGGTTTCTCTCGTCCAACTTACCACAGTGTCTCAAGACAAAAGTCTATGACCAGTGTGTGTTCCCAGTGATGACATATGGCTCTGAGACGTGGTCGCTTACAATGGGCCTCATCAGAAAGCTTACAGTCACTCAAAGGGCAATGGAAAGGGCTATGCTCGGCATTTCCTTGCGTGATCGAATCAGAAATGTAGAGATCCGTAAGAGAACCAATGTTACCGACATAGCTCGAAGAATTGCCAAACTTAAGTGGCAGTGGGCAGGGCACATTGCTCGCAGAACGGATGGCCGATGGGGCAGAAAGGTTCTGGAGTGGCGACCGCGAACCGGAAGACGTTGCGTTGGAAGGCCTCCCACCAGGTGGACCGGTGACCTCGTGAAGGTTGCGGGGATCCGCTGGTTGCGGGACGCACGGGACCGGTCTATGTGGCGACGCTTGGGGAAGGCCTATGTCCAGCAGTGGACGTCTATCGGCTGATATGATGATCCATTTGTTTAGATTTTAAGCAATGTTTTGACTGTTTCAGAAAATAATACTTTTGCGTAGAAACTAACAAACATTCAAGGAAACATCCCTATTATCTCATAGATAAGTATTGACAAATAAACAATGTAATCTATTAACACTTAAACACATTCACTTGTTAAACCACAACGCTTACATACATTTCGCAAGTGCATACTCTTCCTAAGCCTTACGCAAAAACTTTTGTATGAATACCAGACTAGACACATACATAAAAAGTGCAATTCTTTTTGTAAGTGCCTTAACGTCAAGATTGATTCAATAGAAAATGGTTTAGTCGAAGACACTTTGTTATATGAATAAAATGCTTTAATAGAGTTCACTTTGATGCATACGTAATTTATGCATTTTATATCTTAGGTCAGTGATCTCTGATATAACAATATTCTTCTTTCGTGTTTACATGAGCTTTATGCATAACAAGTCGAGGTGAAAATAAATATGGTCAATCAGCTATCTCCAAGATTGATTTGATAACATTTGACCTAAACAATATGTATGGAACAACATGCAACGCCCCCCAATTATGTAGAAGGACCGACGACCTTAAAATGAGACAAGGCGGAAGACTAGGTGATGTAGCTTGGGAGAGGCCCATATCCATCAGTGGCCATGCCAATAGTGGACTTTTGGGGAAAAGAGCAGAGTGTGGGGATTTTTACCTCGCCCACTGTTTAGGCCTACTGTGCACGTAGGCGTAGCTTCATAGACGCGTATTCGTTATGACACGCATTGTGTACGCCTGCTTGCAGCTTACATACAAAACCATGAAACCCTGTCGACGGAGCGGCAGCAGGCTTCATGACGCCTGCCTTACTGCATGTCATACCCGGGGCGTACAACGCGTGGACAAACTTGTATTTTTTTTGTGAAAATGGCGGGAACGGCAGCAAAATTTGTTGAAATGATAGAGTGCAGTACGCTGGGCTCTGCAAGCTACATGGCGTGGATAGTAGGCCTAAAAGCACTTAGTGCTCACCATCAGCACCTGGAAGCCGCTTGACATCTTAAAATACCACTCAGGCACTCCCTCTGTGCATCGACTGAAATGGGTTCTCTGGGGTTTTCCCTGAGCTTCATTGTGTACGGAAGCATGTGATCACTGTGACACAGTCTTTCCCGGGGTCGCTAAAAATACCTACCTTTTTAATTTTAAGCTGTTTGTACAGGTCATACCTACTTACAAGATAATGAAGTAGTTTATAATAATTACGTCGTATATTTTCTAGCTAGTGTAAATAATTTGCTTAAGATGCGTGGCTTGTGCAATGTTTGGTAGATATGTTTTTATTTTAAGATTAAGATCACATTCAAATATAATACAAATAGAGCATTTAGAAGAAAGTCATTCATTCATTCTTATTTTGAAAGGAGATGTTCGATTTTGGGCCATCTATATGTACGTAGTGTACATATAGATGGCCCAAAATCGAACATCTCCTTTTTCTTTTTCCTATAGATAAATAGGAAAAAAATAGAGGAATACCATAAAAATACTAATAAATTAATTTGAAAAAAAAAAAACTTTTTACAAAAAATACAACCGACTTCCAAATAAAAACACTACAAAGTGAAAAATAAATTAAATTTCGGAAGTCGGTGTTCCTGTTTTCGTTTCTTCGTTTTTTGACACCGACTTCCGAAATTGAATTTATTTTTCACTTTGTAGTGTTTTTATTTGGAAGTCGGTTGTATTTTTTGTAAAAAGTTTTTTTTTTATTTTTCACTTTTTAGTTGTGGTACATAATGGACCAGTTCTATAGGGTAGGTACCTATAATGTCCAAAGTGAAGCCAGAATTGATTATCCCAATAACATGAAACTTAAACAAAACCGGTGGAATGAGAGTATGCCAGGGTTAACTGTTCACACCTGCGTACCCTCTTATTAGCGTACTAGTGTGGTGTTATGTTATGTAATGGTAAAAACAATAAACAGACATGCGATTGCAGCTATCCCGAGTGATTTGCAGTCATTTATTTATTGAACAGTTCCGATGTATATCTCCAAATTTCTTCATCAGATCTTGATGAAATTTAAATGGGACCACATGACAAGCACCAGCTTTCAAATAAAAAAAGAATCATTGAAATCCGTCCACCCAGTAAAAAGTTCTGAGGTAACAAACATAAAAAAAAAAAAAAATACAGTCGAATTGATAACCTCCTCTTTTTTGGAAAGTCGGTTAAAAAGGGTACAGGCGTAAAAAAATATCATTTGATAAATTTTTTACTAAGATAACCCTATTTTTAGGGCAGCCATGACGGTTTGACATGACGTTCGACGACTATGACAGTTTTAAGAAGTGACGTCTTTGAGTCATTCTTTGCTTTGGCTTTGAATTGGACATGTTTCGGCGTTTTTAGTAGTAGTTTTAGTTTTGCAACCCAGTTTGCTACTACGGATATTGATTCTTTGTTGCAATTGAACTCGTGGTTTTTTTTAAAACGCAGATTTTACAATGACACGTCAATCAAATGTCATTGTCAAAATGACATTATTCGCATACTACTGATCTGATCCACCATGTATAAATATATGGTGTGTTGCTCTACTTGACAAAGTTAATTTGAATTTACTTTGAAAAGAAGTGAAATTAAAGAAAATTAACTTTATAAAACGGTTACTATAATATATAACGATTTTTACATAAACTGTACATAGAGCTGGCCCAGGCTCCATACATTTCTGGAACATCTCCTTTATTCTCATAATTTTTAGAGTTCCCTAAAGCAGCCTTTAGCTTTTGTTTGAATCGTTGTCACTTGTCAATGTCAATGTCAAAATTCTGTTTCTCCAACAGTAAACAAGATTATGAATAATTTATTGGTCCCTTGTTACAAAATATTATACTTCTTTTCGTGTGAGGATGTTTCCACCTCTGGTGTCAGAGTTTCTTAGTCACCTCTGGGTACCCCACAGGCTTCTGACTTGGCTCTTACAACACAAAAAAAAACAAAATAATATTATAATCTTTATAATGCACTTTTCAGGGTTCCGTATGCAAAGGACCATATTACTACGACTCCGCGATCCGTCTGTCTGTCTGTCCGTCTGTCACCAGGATGTATCTCATGAACCGTGATAGCTAGACAGTTGACATTTTTACAGATGATGCCGCTATAACAAAAAATACTAAAAACAGAATAAAATTAATATATAAGGGGGGCTCTCATACAGCAAACGTGTTTTTTTCCGTTTTTTTCGATAATGGAACGGAATCCTTCGTGCTCGAGTCCGAATCGCACTTGTCTAGTTTTTTTATACTCTTTTGACCTAATTACTTTCATCGTATTCTTACAGTATCTAGGTTAAATTAATGAACAAAGCGTTAATTGAGTCTGTGCATTTTACCGAATAGCACTTATTTCTTCAGGTTTTTGTTATAATTTCAGTAATTAAAAAAAAACTACATTGATTTATATCGCTGACAGGTGGGCAAGACGGAACCCACACACCATCTTAATGAACAGAGTTTAAATTACGAAATATGCAAACTCAAACTGCAGAGAAAATAAACCAAATGAATTAACATGCATAATTAATTTTAATACTTTAATAATTATAATCTGTAGTCTCTGCAAATTACTTCTGTTTATAAACTTAATTTGAATATTTGTTTATAATTTATTTTATCTGACATGTAAATTTCCTATTAATTTTAGTTGTTAGGAGGAATGTAATGATTGAGGAACCATATGGTCCTACTTTAGAAAGTCATCATCTGCCTAGCTTTTTTCCCAATTATATTGGGGTCGGCTTCCAGTCGTACCGGATTCAGCTGAGTACTAGTGTTTTACATGGAGCGACTGCCTATCTGACCTCCACAACCCAGTAACTGGGTAACACGATACCCCTTGGCAAGACTGGTGTCAGATCTCAGGCTTCTGACTACCCGTAACGACTGTCAAAGATCTTCAAATGACAGCCGGGACCAACGGCTTAACGTGCTTTCCGAGGCACGGAGGGAACTCGGTATGTTGAAATGGTCACCCATCCACGGACCGACCTCGTCAAGCGTTGCTTAACCTTGAAGATCGACCAGTGCGGCTGTTATTATTTAGCCACAAGCTCCTCGGTCCTACTTTAGAAAGTATGCCAAAATATTAATTACCCGACTGTAATATTCTATATTACCGCATATCTTTCAAATAAAAAATTTATATAATTAAGACATCGTTAGATAGGTCTTGATGTTAATAAAAACATGGCGGGTTTTGGGCGCCATATTGTGAGGAGCCCAAAATATTTTTTTTCCAAGCCCATCGAGTGGGGTATCAAAATGAAGGGTTTTTAATGGTGATTACAAAAATATATACAGCGTATGTTTAAACGTAATCCGAAAAAAATAGGTAACTAAAAAGTTACCTACCTAACTAAAAAGTTACCTACCTAACAAAAAGTTACCTACCTAACTAAAAAGTTGTAAATGAAAAAAGTTAATAAATAAAATCAAAAAACAACATGAAAGAGAAGAAAATCATACTGTGCAGTCGGAGGATACATAAATATGGTTTGGGTCAGCCAGCTCGTGAATATGTATCCTCCGACTGCACAGCATCATTTCCTTCTTGTTTAGGTACATCTTTTTAGTTCGCTTCTTAGGTTTTATTATTTTACAAACTTTAAAAAAAAAATAAGTACCTCATTCTAAAATGTAAATCAAATAGCGTCTATTTTTAAATTATAATAACTGAAAGGATTTAAAAGTATGTACTTTCACTTTTATTACTTTTTTATTATCCTTTACGGCCTGTTAAATATAGAGAATTAATTTGAAAATATTAGATTTTTCTAGAGGATGGCGTTCTTGCCGGACAAACACTTCGCCGTTATATAATAACCACAATATAAATAAAAATATTTGTTAGTTTTTATTATTGATTGTCTCGCACTTGACCACTATCTCACCTGATGGTAAGCAATGATGTGATCGACGATGTAGCACGCTTACCTAGAAGAAATCTATTCACTCATGACTTAAAGACTCCCAGGTTGTAGCAATCAGATCAGGAAATACAGACTCCGGCAGGGAATTCCACTCTTTAGCTGTACGCATAATAAAAGTATTCCTAAAACGTTTGGTGCGTGTGGGTGAGCTGTCCACCATATACTGATGACGCATCGTTTGCAAATGCATTTAGATGGGTTTAAAGACTTATAATGCTGAGATAAGTTGCCTTTCTGTAAGAGAGCTACTATCCTAGTTACGGTCAGACTCCAAGCCTGTATATCTTAGAATGCGCAAAATTTGTTAAAATTTACCCGGAATTATTTAAAAAGGCTCATGAATTGTATGCAAAAAGTAATAGGCACAAGAATAGAATAGTTTTGCCAATAATCCCTAGGACAGCACTGTATACTAAAAATAGCTATGCAATATGGTTATACCTGACACTATCAAAATCTTACTAAAAAAATCTTACGCAAAATTTATAACAACCATAATTACTCTCGGACATCAGTATATATTTCAGATAATATATAATGAATGTCTCAATTGTAATTTACTAATTATAACTATAATAGTATTGTGTAACTATAAATTTTATTAATATTAACCCAAATGTTTGCATGTCACATTATTATGACTAAGTGTTATTGATCTATATTATTATTTATGTTAAGACCAAAATTGTACCAACACTTATTGCGAATAAACTGATTTGTTTTGATTTGATCAAACTGCTGGACCGGCGATTACTTCCCAGAAGAGGTAATCTGTTTACTGGACAAAGGCCATGGCTTCTTAATTTTGTCTAGCCAACTTCTGCGTGGTCTGTCACGACACCTCTCGGCTGTGTCATTGCTCCAGATACTGGTTGAATGATTTCATTTCTGTAAGTTGGTTTGTACTAACACTTTAACATATCGATCATATTTTTTTAAACTATATGAGGTCGGCGTTTCCTATCTGACTACTCTGAGAAGAACGGCCGAAACAAACTCAGAGGTCACAGTCTCTTTTAAAGTCCAGACAAAATCTTGGTTAGATCATGTGAAGACATGTAGATTGATGTCTGAAATGGTCTTTTGAGGAAAGAACCAGCCAGATTGAGTGGATCTGTAAAGTCAGTGAACGCATTTGTCAATAACCGTGCAGCTCAACTCAGAATTTAAGACAACGACGAACGCCAACGACCTTAAGGGAACAAAACGCGCTCTCATTTCACACCCGCGCGACCCAAAATTTAGTAGTTTTTTGTACTTTCCTTATTATTCTATGACTAATAAAAACAAAAACTTCAGATCTAAATGTAGATGATTAAATTGTCTTTGAAATACGCCCAGCAGTTTTGGGGCGAATGTCGTGTTTTTGTCCGTTTTAGATAGAACTTGACGAATTAATTACACCATGATATACGAATAAAACTCAAAATTTTCTTAAATCAAATTATTAAGAAAATGGTGTAATATAACATATATTTTTTCCAAAAAATTACAACTGGCAGTTTAGACGTGATTTTCATTTTAAAATCAGCTACTCATGGGTATCTGCGCCCAACGTTATTATCGTCCATAGCTCTGGGCTTGCGGTAGGTACACGAAGCTAGGTTTGGTGGATGTCACATAAGGTCGGCTTATATTTTATCAGCTGAGCAACTTATTTCATCGCTTTTTAAAATTCACATAAATGTGCACATCCCAAATTACCATAGTTAGTGTGAAAAAACGAAAGTGTGTAAAATACAGTATGCGCTAAACATTGTATGAATAAGAATACCTATTAATTTTAGCATAACGTTATGCATCTGTAAACTTTGGCACATTGTGTAACATATCCTGTTATATTGACATTACATAAAACAGTACAATTCTTTAGATTTTTGGTAGATTGTATACGCTGCAGGGGATCGGTAAGAGCTCTATAATATTGACGTTTCATTATCTCGCATAGTTTTGACATCTGACGAGTTATAGGATATGAATAGCCATGACATGACTGTGATGAGTAGACGAATGAAGAGAATAGAAGATGAAGTGTGTTCAGACTCTGGTTAAGTTGTGGCGTGGAGTATGCAAAAGGCATAGGCTAGCCCATGTATTTTGCCAACGACACCACTGAACGACATCACTGGGGATTCACGTAATGAAGTTCAAATTCTAAACTTATGCATTTATTATTATTTATTAATATCAATTTAAAAGCTTTTTCAGAATATATAGTGAATGAAGTTCAACAAAGACACAGTGATGAAAATACTAACGACAACCCAGTGGTATCGTTAAAAATACATGGACTAATCCCAGGCAAATTAGATATACCATAATGAGACAGTGTGTGGTCATCAATACTCATTCTTTCTCTGTATGAAAGAAACATAGATTTAAATATACATAATGTAAGTCAATGGTGAGAAACCTTTGACCTGGAGGGAATTAAAGAAATATTATAAATCTGTAGAAAATTCTTTGATGTCACAGATGTCGTTGTGCATTTGATGTCATTTTCTGAATGGCGGTGTTAAGATTCACCGCGCAAGAATGATTCTAAAAAAAATGCCGTGTAAGTAGGGTAGGTAGGTAAGTAGGGTAGGGTAATAAGGAAGGTAATTAGGGTAGGGTAGGTAGGTAAGTAGGGTAGGGTAGGAAGGTAAGTAGGGTAGGGTGGGAAAGTAGGTAAGTAGGGTAGGGTAGGTAGGTAAGTAGGGTAGGGTAGGTAGGTAGGGTAAGATAGGTGGTTAACAGGAGCGAAGCACACCGCACATCTACTTATAAATATAATAGGTGGAGCCCTAACCGCGAGAGAAGAATCTCCTATACATAGGAGTCAAGCCCTTGGTCCAGCAGTCTAACGAGAACCGTAGGAATTGGTTGAGGGTCGTGGTTAATAAGCGACTATTGGTACAATGAGCACCGAGTCCACATCCCACATGTTAACGATCTCGCGAGCCAAGTCAAGATAGATTATTAACAACTTATCATTATTATTAACTTACATAACACTTAATCTACATATGACCATCTAATAAGCAAATACTAAAAGTTAACAAGCTAAAAAGTTAATATTTCGTGAACATAACCTCATTTACACAGTTTCATCTCGACGCGTTATGCAACACAAGTTCAGTTACATTAGGATTCGCAATCTCATTGACATTATGACATTGCAAGGAGTATCTAAACGATGCCAATTTGTTTTTAAAGATTAAAAAAAAACAAGTTCTAGAAGATTTATGACCTTGAAAGTGGTAAGTTAGAGACAAACAAGCTCGACAAGCAGCCTTACCAAAAATATAGATAGAAAGTAAGAAAGAATGAAACAACGAAGACTATGCTTGTGCAGACTTTAATCTTTCCTTTAATCGACTATGGTGACGTGTGCTACTTTGACCTGAACGCGGTATTCCTGGATAAGCTGGATAGACTCCTAAACAACTGCATCCGGTACATATTCAACCTCCGGAAATATGACCATGTTTTGAGCTGCAGATCTGAGCTCAAATGGATGCCAGTTCGGCAGAGGAGAAATTTGCGGGCTTTGAACACGCTTTTCTCTCTTCTGAACTCTCCTACTCCTCCTTCTTATCTCATACCTCACTTTCAATATCTGTGTACTTCACACTCTAGGAATCTACGTTCATCTAACAATCTTCTCTTACTTTGCCCGTCTCATACTTCTTCTGATCTTATTCATTCTTCCTTTAACATTCAGTCCATTCTTCTCTGGAATGCGCTTCCTCTCGATATCAGGAAGGCCACCTTTCGGTATGCATTTAAGCGGAAGTTGCGGCATTATTTTCTACACGATTAGCAGAGTCGTCTCAATAACACGCCTTTCTATTACTTAATATATATATATATATATATATATAAATATATTTATAGTATTTATTATAGTAAATATATAAGTAAGTTTATTTTAGCTATATATATCTACTATTGTACCCATTTTGCTTTACTATCTTTCTTTTTTTATGCACCTGCCATGTTATCTCTCCACCACCCTTGGTTGACTGGTAGAGAATGCCTCAGGCATTAAGTCCGCCTATGTACCTTTTTGTTGCATGAAGTTTCAACATGACGCATAGATGATTATGTTTATATTTATTAATTAAGGATTTTAGTTATATTATATAGTATGTATTATATTTATGCTTTGTGTTCTTTTCACGTATTTGTTTAGTTTATATAGTTAGTAAGAATTTAAATGTTAAGTTTTATTGTGCACTTGAGTATGCTGCCAACTTCAATAAAAAATCCCTATGACATTGAGGTTTGCTGTAAGAGAACCCAATTATGGGTTAAGCTCGCCTTTGTACATAAGCTGTCCTTTTGTATTTGTATAAATGTGTTTTGTGTACAATAAAGAATAATAATAATAAGTTTTAATAAATAAATAAATGAATGAAAGAAAGAATAAAAGAAAGCAAGAAAGAAAGAAAACTAGTTTATTTGAGAAGATAAAGCAATAGCAAGACCCAATGTAGTCCGATAGGTAGTCGCTTCATAATTAATACTGATATTTAGCTGCATCCGTTTAAACTGGTAGCCGACCCCAAATAATTGAAAAAAAAGTGGATTTAAAAAGCAAAAACCCGACTCTCGAGGTAATATAGAATATTAAATACATACAACATAATCGCGAAAAACATAACCCTTTCCTTGCAGCCGGGTAAAAAAGACAGGCGGACTATGATGAAGTAGGGTTTTCCGAGTTTTATGACGTCCAATGCACAGCAAAAAAAAAAACAGGTCAGGCCTGAACACATCTGATGAGCAAACAATATTTCGGGTCAGAATGGGTTATTCAAACTAAACCTAGAATACGACCATGTTGATATAATAATGACCTGTCTTTCTTTCATAGCAAAGGGCTCTTTCAAACTTTTATCACGCTGCAAGATTGAATAAAATAATCACAAAGCTAATATCTATAACTCGACACTAGTTTCAATTGATTAGTCTTTCAGAGTCCGGGTCTCAAAGGTCAATCTATCTGCTAAGAAGCCATGAACCTCTTTTGCATAGTTACAGCATCAAAATTAATTTATTTCCTCAATAATTTCCATAAAATATGCATTTAAAGATAATGCCTATTTGTGGGGTTCGTTCGACAGCCCTCGAAAAGCAACAGAGCGGAATGGTGAGTAATTTATGATGTGTTGAAACTGATGGAAGGTAAATTTTCCTAGAGCAACAATGTGCATAGTGCGAGATGAATATTTTCCTAAAAATATGCATGCCCAGTGTATGATTATGTGTGGTGCATACACATTGCTGTAATGGCCAGTTGCAAGATGAGAACATTAAAAACTGTAATGTTCCTAGCAATATGAACGTTGAGGAATGTGAAAGAATCATTTGCTGCTCACAGCGAAGGAAAACATGGAAAAGCCTGGACACAATTTGATCTGAAATCTTGTTCATGAAATAACCGAGAGTGACAAACTTGGAATAAGAAAAATTTAATTGGAATAAAAATATGCATGCCCAGTGTATGATTATGTGTGGTACATAAACATTGTTGTAATGACCAGTTGCAAGTTAAGAACATTAAAAAACTGTAATGCTCCTAGCAATATGAACGTTGAGGTATGTGAAGGAATCATTTGCTGCCCACAGAGAAGGAAAACATGGAAATGCCGGGACACAATTTGATCTAAAATCTTGTTCAAGAAATAACCGAGAGTGGCAAACTTGGAACAAGTAAAATTTCAAAAACCCCCGAGACATTTTTATTTCATCCTACATAATTTATCTAGTACACGCTTCGATAGACAATCTATTGAACACGTAATTATGACTGTTGTGTTCCTTAAACACAATAATTGTTATCCAATTCACAATAACTAAAGTCTCATACTTACTGGAGCAATAGATAGTGAGTTCGATTCCATGCTATTAATAAAAGCTCATTCCTAGCACAAGCATAGTAAACTCAAAGTTTAATGGGAATTAGATTAGAGAGCAAAACTTATCGCACAAGCACCCTAATGTTAAACGAATTTCCAACAAGGAGGCAGTTGTATTTATTTTTTAAACTATCACAGATATGAGAAAATAAAGCTTATAATCAAACTAGCGGACACCTCGCGGTTTCTTCCGTGAAGTGCCCGTTCTCGTGGGAATACATGGATATAAAGTAGCCTATGTTACCCGGGGATAGTGTAGCTTTCCAACGGTGAAAGAATTTTTGTAATCGGTCCAGTAGTTTTTAAGTTTATTCATTACATACAAAAATACAAATCTTTCCTCTTTATAATATTAGTAGGTACAGCAGTATAGATAATAATAGTAAGCGCTTTTGAAGAACGCTAAGTTCATGTTAGAAATACATAAAAACGATTGCACAAATTCGGTATATATAATAATTTCAGACGCTTTATCCGAAATAACTTTCTTTAATTACTTAGAGCAAGAACCTGAGCAGCTTCCGCGGGTGTTGTGTTCATTTTACAGTATCTAACGATTAAAACCTTCACTTGTAATCGTTTGATATCACAATAATGCACAATCAGCAACGATCGACCCAATTATGTTCACGTAATTTAAGAGTGTACTTTCGGATAAAGAGTTAGAAATTGTCGAATATTAGAGTATAATCAGTCGGACCTCATACACTAGTTTTTATGTGTTTCTAACAAGAAGTTACCGTTTTTCAAAACGCATACAGTATTATTTGATTATAAACTTTATTTAGAGACATACATATACCTTATTGGTGTTGTTTTTTAGGAAGGCCAGGTACTCATAACTGTCGTGTGTGTATGACTAGATGTATTATGAATGTGAGTGAAGCATAAGAAGTATGTAAAGATCATAGCAGATGGCGTTCTGTAGTTTCTGCCTACCCCCATGGGAAAAAGGCGTTTTTATTTTCTAACTAGCTGTCTCACGCGGCTTCGCGCCCGTCAACTGGCTGGCTACCTACCCATCTACCCTACACACATGATTGTTGCGTAACGCAGCGCACGCAACGGAAGCTCTCAAAAAGGAATAATTTTTACCGTTTTTGCAACATTTTTCATTAATGCTCCGCTCCTATTGGTCGTAGCGTGATGTTATATAGCCTATAACCTTCCTCGATAAATGGACTAACCAACACAACAATAATTTTTCAATTCCAGTCAGTAGTTCCTGAAATTAGCGCATTCAAACAAACTCTTCAGCTTTATAATATAAAATATTATACTCGTAGTATAGATAATATCTGCGATTTAAGTTCAAAATAGGATGCCTGTGCTATAGTTTTGCTCTCAAGTGTAGTTGCAATTTTGAAAGTGGTAGGTACCTATTTCTCTGGTATTTCCCCATTCAAATATCGCAAAGATGATGTGAAGTTGGAACCAATTATTATATTCTTACGCAGATCTTACATAAGTAGGTAATAGGCCTTTCAATTCATACGCACTTTTGACCTTTGCCAATCTATACAATGCAGCCTTAAAAAAACGCGTTTCCGTCCTAGAAGTATCTTACGCTAACATACAAAGGAGGTTGTATCACCCTCTTTACAAAAAACCGTATCTGATCCACACGTCTATACGATTTAGGACCACACTAAATAAATGTCAGTCACTGCGAAATCTTTTGGACGCTAATTTTAAAGACGTTTGAATAGAAATAGCCTTCGGCCGTTCTTATTGTCTTATTTACGCAAGCAGTACCTAGTGCCGACATAATGCGTTTATTCTAATTGTTGAATCTTCATTAATTTGGGTGGTAATGCCGACGACGACACCGACAAGAAAACGACAATTTTGTATAGAGCTAGTATTTGTTAGTAAAATTTCTGGGGAAGGGGTCTAAAAAGAATGGTATAAGTATCCATTTTACAGTGGCCTAATGTTGTTGGGTGAAAGTTCGCATGGCGGGGTCGGCATAAAATGGTGCCTTTGTATGGGAGAGCGTTATAAGCGTGGTCTATGGTTCGCACGCGTGCATTTGACTCCAATGAGTGGAAGACTCTAATCGCATTCTATTTTTGAATTTTTGCCGCGTTTTTTTTCAAATATTCATTTGGAACGTGAGTTTTTATGTCTTCGATACATCGGAAAGTGATTGTAGTGCTGTGACTTGATTTTAATTTTAATAGTTTATATTATATTTTTTTATAGTTTTTGTCTTCGGTGTTTATTTTTTTGAAGAATAAATTCAAAGGTAAGTTTTAATATTTTATTTTTATATCTGATGCGTTACTTTTAAATATCGAAGCAAGTAAAGGCCTTTTTTATGTTGAATAGTAAGTAAACTTAAAAGTAAATAATAACTTAAATCATAAATATATTTTTAGTTTAAATCGTTTTCCTAAACATTATTCAAGCCGTATTTACTAGTAAAATACTAACTCCATTGGATTAACCAAAACTTTAACCTATGACGTATGTTGGGTGTTGTTTTTTTAAAGTTAAGTCATTCAATTGTTCTGTGGTTACCTACCGCGTAATAAAACATTGTTAACACTTTGTTACAACACTTGTAGAAAACGAAAGCATGTAAAACAAAACAAAGCTTTCGTTGTTAAAGTGTTAAATTGTAAATAACGGACATAAAATTGGTGTATTTTCAGTTTTTTGGTTCCCAAGATCAACCTCAAAACGTTTAATTATGGTACAGGGTTATACCAACCTGATTTAAGTGACGATGATAAGGGTATTGTAACTGTTTTATTTAACCAAACCAGAATTATAATTTTAAACAGATTTTAATACGCTCTATTTTATACCCTAAAAATATAAGTATATTTTTCGGGTCTTTATTGTGGTATCCCAATGATATTTTTTGCTTTAAGTCTTGAAAATATTAGTGCTACGAATAAAATCATCTAGACTGAAAATTATTTTCAAATTCGCATTGACTAATCAGTGAAATTACCGCTGTGCGTTAAACCATTCCATACCAATGCTATTGTTTATTTTATGTCAATGGTACTGTACCATATGAAACGCTAATTGACATAAAAAATCTTACCGAAGATTTTTTTTTTATTTCATTTCCATTAGTTAATTTTTTTTCGTGTCGATTGACTACTTCAAATACTGTCAGACCAGTATTATATATATTCGCATCGTTCAACCCTTGAAATGACTAATTGATATCGATTTACGAAAACTTTATTCACATCACTAGAATTATAGATTAAAAAAAACTGGCCAAGTGCGAGTCGGACTCGCGCACGAAGGGTTCCGTACTTGGTAAATTGCGGTTAACGATTTATGACGTATTAAAAAAACTACTTACTAGATCTCGTTCAAACCAATTTTCGTTGGTAGTTTACATGGTACATCATTTATTTTTTTTAGTTTTATCATTCTCTTATTTTAGAAGTTACAGGGGGGGGACACAAATTTTACCACTTTGGAAGTGTTTCTCACGTAAACTATTCAGTTTAGAAAAAAATGATATTAGAAACCTCAATGTCATTTTTGAAGACCTATCCATAAATACCCCACACGTATGGGTATGATGAAAAAAAAAAAATTTGTTTCAGTTTCAAGTATCCATCATCATCTATTGGACCCCCAAAATTTATTGTCTTTTTTCTATTTTTGGGTAAAAATCTTAATGCGGTTCACAGAATACATCTACTTACCAAGTTTCAACTGCATAGTTCTTATAGTTTCGGAAAAAAGTGGCTGTGACATACGGACGGACAGACAGACAGACAGACAGACATGATGAATCTATAAGGGTTCCGTTTTTTGCCATTTGGCTACGGAACCCTAAAAAGAATGAACGCACTTCTATTGCGAATGTCGTTACAAATAAAATTCTTAGTAAACAATTAATGGAATCTGATTCGCGATTGCATCAGTGTTTCTGCCGTACATTTATGCCACACTACCACGAGAGCCACAGATTATATCTAGTGGCACATAGATTTGATTTAATACACGCTGTTTCTAATCTATTGCGTTTATTTTCGCGCTCTTTGTTTTATTTATCGTGCGTGTTACTTTTAATGATTTAATAAAGGGATGATTACTTATGTGACGGGAAGTCTTAGTGCTCGAAAAGTGTCGTGTAAAGTAACTAAGGAATTATTGCAATGGCTTCAAATATCCTCTATCTACAAGACTGTCAAAAGCTCCATTCAAAAATATTGTTAATTTTCAACTGAAGGTCTAAAAAAATTACTACATAAAATATACAAATGGTTTAACTTTTTAATACGATTCATGTTCTAAAAGAGTCAGAGTTATATTGCGTTAATGGCACTAATGTTTCTATTCGTCACCACACTTCTCGCAAATAAATCAGTTTCTCAAAGGAAAACAATAAAACTTGCATTTGACCAGGAAAACAGCAAAAATTGCATTTGACCAGAAAAACAGCAAAACTTGCATCCGACCACAAAAACTGCAAAACTTGCATTTGACCAGAATAACAGCAAAAACTTGCATTTGACCTCGACATGACAAATTTCGTAATTCACAGCTTCAAAATTGCCCATTTGTGTATCAATCTTCATTACCAAATACACATCATTATGCCCAACTTATGCAGAATTATGAAAATAACGTCTTTAAAATACACCCAAACCATCGATCTTCGTTTGGCATACGTAATTGAACTCTTGCTCAAGATGACATAGTAAATGATGACTTAGCACTGGAGTTAAGAGCTGAAATTGTGATGGTGGATGTGTTGGTTGTTAGGTTGGTGAATGGTGGTTGATAATTTAAAGATTCTGGTGGAAACAAAGAATAAGGGGTCCTAATTGCTTATTTAGTTCAGGTTTTTGAATTATCACACTTATAATGTTATAAAAATACGGATCTGGATGAAATTTGGCACAGAGGTAGATTATAGTCAGGAATAGCAAATAGGATACTTTTTTATCTCGGGAATATGTACCTTCGGAATAATTTTCGACATTCGCGTAGGCGAAGCCACTATCAGAATCAAGTAGTTTTATAAAATGAAGTGTACAGGCAAAGAACAGGGATTGTCACAAGTTTTCATTTTTCTATTTTTTATTGCCAAGCAAATCTTTATCTATGGTAGTTTTAATCCCAATCACTAACTTTAAAAAAAAGTAAATGTAAGGCAACAAAAAGACATTTTTGGAAGCGAAAAGAACCGGGAATGTCCATGACATACCGGTACATATCGGTAAAGAAGAGGATAAAAATTACATACTTCTAAACTTTTAACTGCGTTTTTCTACAAATCTTTTTTTTTAGAAAGAAACAAAGAAAGCCCCGTCCACATGTTGACTTTTGCCAGCAATAATAATTATCACTGCGTTTATATTGTTGGGCTTACGTGAAGTCTTGCTTGCCAAAATTGTTGCCTTCGCGGGTGGTATCGAATGATAGGTGATATTGGCACAATAAATGAGGTTATAATGAAGGTGACGTATTATTCTTTTAAAAATTTAGACTAACAAAGATCTTAATACCTTCTTCTAAATACAAGTCTGCCTAAATAACCACACCACTTGGTCATTCATGAGGGTTTTAAACAAAATTACTATGATTGAAATATTGATCAACCTTTGAGGTCAAGATGTACTTGCCACGGCTTGTTAAGAAGGCAATAAGAAAAATTGTACACATAATTAGGTACTTACTATACTTATGCTGAAATCAATAATTGACCTCGTAAAATAAAGAATATGTCCTTGCCAAAATAAGTATAAAGTTATTTCTTCTGTTAAGGTCAATTGGTAAAAATAATAATTTGTCTTAGCCATGTCAAATCATGAAAGGCAGAAAAATCTTCGATGGTCTTTAATAAAATTAATGATCAATCGATGTTGAAAAAATGTCGGCCTATTGAACAGAACTCGATATGTAACCTTTATAATGACGAAACAAAGTACATCTTCACACAATCACACGGTTTGATAGCCACTTTAATGTCGCATTGTATCACTATGAGAATGAGTTTTGTATGCAATAATACTCTTATTTTCACCTACTTCCACAATTACACATATTCTACATTCGTGGATTTAAATAGAACAGTCTTATTAGTCTCATCGGACTAAATTCCAACTCATAGGGCCGTTTTCCGAATAAAGAATCACGTTTCGTGACGTGGATGTGTAATAAATTTACTTCTCTAAAATATTACTTAAGATTATGAGAATCCCCCCTTCTATTTCTTATCTTCTTCTTCGTCGTATCGAAGATTCCTCAATTATATACAGTCTGAAGAGAATTCAGCGACCCGCTTGGCTTTGGAGTCGGTTTAAAGATTTCCAGTTAGGCCATGGAAGTTGGTGGCATGCAGGAAGCTTTTCTGAAGACTCAACATAGTTAGTCGGACGAGGATGTTTGAGGAGCCACAGTCACTTCTTTGCCAATAAACCTGCTGTAATTAATTGGTTTGGTTAATCTTGAAATGCTTTTCCGAGTCTGCTATCTGCCCCTTGGCTTGTCCACATTGTATAAAGATGTCGTATTTTTTGATAACTATTCAAGAAATTGGGGGACACTATAGTCTTAACTAAAATTGTTTCATTGTAGGAGGTAATCTCCAGAAGTACTATATGTTTGCAATATTTGTAAATATGTGAGAACCATGTTCCTATGTATCAAATGAATGAGTTTACCTGTTAGTGCTTGTTATACTTTTTACCTATACGTAGTATAATAGTGTTATACTGGATGCACCCTCCTCACTTATATGAATTAATGTATGTTTGTAAATATTGTAAAACACTATTTTTTATAGTAATTGTGGAGTTTCTTGTCCGTTCTACTCCATAAAAATCCTCTTTTGCGAATGGACGGCAGAATCAATAATGTATTTTTTTATTAAATCTTTGACGTTCAAAAGTGCAGCTGAATGGCCTAATTGAAATAAAAAAAAAAATGACTGAACTGATTATGAAAAATCTTTTACGGATAGAAAGTCATACCGTCGCTGAGCGCCATAGATTAAGAATTGGGTAAATTTAAATAGCATTAATTCCAAAATACTGCAGTAACTATAAGTAACCAACATTGAGAGAGAACAGATTGTCTCATAGAAACAATAAAATAAGACTTGTGACAATCATCCACTAACTCACTCTGCATAGGGCCGCGTCTTTCTTTCTTTCTTTATTTGGGCCAGATTTGGGTTAAGCAACTCACGTCTTCTTCATCCATACTTACTATAAGTTTGTCTTTATCTCCTTTCTATACATTCGACCGATTTCTGTACATAAGAGCTTGAGGTTTGTGAAATCTTTATTCCCATAAGAATACACTAAATTTGAAGTTACTTTGTCAAACTGTGCTTTTGCTTGAAAACCTGCAAAATTTTTCATTTAAGTCGCTAATCAAAGTGAGATTTGTTACAAATACTCAATTTGGAAACCAGCCAATACTCATCTTTAAACTGTGTTTGCTACTTATTATTAAATAAAAAATATTAACTAATCACACCATTATACCCACCTACTTCATATGGCGAATACCCAATCAATAGAAATGAAGAAACACTTGCAACAACAAACAAGTATGCGCCTAATGACATACATAAATCATACACAAAAAATACATTACGTAAGGCAATAAGAATCACGTCAGGCCTATTTTTATTGTATCTATGTATTTTGAAGTTTATATTGCATTTAATTGTAGCCAATTTACGATGTATTTAATAACATACATTTAGAAGTTGGTCTTACGATAGTAGGACCTCTGGTGGCGGTTTATGTAACTATTTAATGGTAGTTATGGCTTAATTATTTTGAGGTTAAGCTTAGGGCTTTTGTGTATTTCGTGGCTATTAACAAGTGTTTTTAAAATCCATCCTTATCATGGGAATTTAGGGAAAAGTAAATTTAGACTTTTTTATTATACACATATTTATTATATTTTTTTTATATTTTTAGCTTTGAAATTGTCATAACCAAAACAAAATATAGCCTAAACTAGTGCACACATATTAATAATTTGTATGTTTTAAAAAGCACAGAATTTGAAACATATTTAGCAAAAACATAGGAAAATAAAAAAAACATTGTTGACATCATGCCTCACACATTTAAAAGTAATGAATTTCACTTCCTCAAATCACATCGCATAGGAACTCGGAAACAAAAATCCAGCCATCGAAAGATTTCACTTCATTCAATTTTATCGTCACAAACCTGTACACCGGTATGCTCATCTAGTCTTGCGAGCTTGCCAGACTAGACCTTGGACCTAGGAACGGGTCCTCCTATGGGAACTTTCCCCGACCTTCGACCTGACGGATCATACCTTTCGTTTTCACCGTTTCGTTCGTGCATGCTAAAAGGTACTGGCTGGTTTTATATGGTGGGTTTTGAATTGTTTAATAAGATGATTGTTTTATGTTTCCGAGTGTGGGAATCGAGAATTGTTTTCATTGTCGATACTGTTTTGACTAAGTAGTACCTACGTTTTTCATTTTACTTTCTCTATAAATGACTTATGTATTTAGCCATATCTGACAATAGTTTAGGCGAATCTAATCTAATGTCAACCCCAATGACCAAGTGTGAGCTATGATTTGTTCCGGATTGGCCTCACATGTTTGCCTCCTATTATGGTATTCCTTGTTCGACCACACTTTTTGTTCCTTTTCCACTCAGAACTTCATTTATTCCTGTAACATTTATAATGTTTATAAATAGTAGATTCATTGGAATTGCTTTTGAAGAGTCTATAGTCATGACATCGCAGTAAATGTTTAAAAACTTGATGCACAAAAATAGTGAGAACTTTTATATCCATATCTAGCATTTTCTTTATTAAAAAGAAAAAAGTATTTCCGTTGAAAGTGAATCTGCTAAGGCTTTTTAATAAGTTAATAAGTCAGGCGTGCAATTTTAATGTAATTTCAAATAGCCACAAAAAAGAATCAGCATCTGGAAAGTCTCCAATCATGATCCCCTAATCAATTCATGTCCACTGCATCCATAATATCATTTTCCGTCCACCTTCCTGTCACGAACCTAAGTTTTTACCATAATTTCAAGACATTTCACCGACGAATCGTGAGGATGCCCCCTGACGTTGCGTCAGGCATAGGTCATAAGAATACTGTTTCCTGATTGGTTAATTGGCGAGCTGTGCAGCACGTTTTGAAAGGTTTCCACCAATCACAACGATTTGCGTGTGTGTTAATTTGTATGGTGGTTCCCATGGCTGATAATGGATATTACTGGTATTAGATTATGGACGCTAGTGTTAAATAATTGTCTGTGGTATCGGGTTTACGGGTTCAGGTCATGCGGGCTAGTGACCGGGGTTATTATAGGATTGCCATGTTATGCTATAATTGGTTAGCCTGTAATGGCTAAGTAATAACGCCAGTCTGTAACTGTCCCACTGCAGGGGCCAAGGCACTGAACACGTCATGTCCTTTTTACACGACTGCTGAAGGAGGGTAATGTGTTTATCAGTCTATGTGTGTATGTTTGTTCCTATATGGCGTTCTAGAGACCAAAGGCGTTGGCCGATTTTAATGATTCTTACTTCAATCGATTTGTTTTAACTTTGCGAGTGTCACTGGCTACATTAAAATTGGAAAATAGAAAAACGGCGACTTTTGAGTGCCATATTATGGGGGCACAATTTTTTTTTTACTGCCGAATTCCTTGTGTGGGGTATCAAAAGAAAGGGTTTTAAGAGGTGATTTCAAAAACATCGATAAAAAAATAACTAATAAGTTATAAATAATGTGTTGGAGCTGGTCTCATGATGGAACCGGAAATAAAGGAAGGCCATAGCAACTCCTAAACCAGAGAAGATAGTAAGTACCATCGTGTTTGAGCTCATATATATATTGACTATAGATATTCAGTTTCGTACTTTAAGTCAATTTAAAGCATGTTTTAAAAAGATTTTTACATTTAATCTATCATCATCTGCCTAGCCTTTTCCCAATTGTTGTTGGGGTCGGCTTCCAGTCTTACGGGATTCAGCTTAGTACCAGTGTTTTACATGGAGCGACTGCCTATCTGACCTCCACAACCCAGTTACTGGGTAACACCATACCTCTTGGCAAGACTGGTGTCAGATCTGAAGCTTCTTACTACCCGTAACGACTGTTAAAGATCTTCAAATGACAGCCGGGACCAACGGCTTAACGTGCTTTCCGAGGCACGGAGGAAACTCGGTATGTTGCAATGGTCACCCATCCACGGACCGACCTCGGCAAGCGTTGCTTAACATTGAAGATTGATCCACGTGGCTATTATTATTTAGCTACGAGCTCCTTCTTTTACATTTAATCTATATCTATACTTATATAATAAAGAGGTGAAGTTTTTGAGTTTGTGAGGTTGTAGGAGGTAATCTCTATATCTATACGTACCGAACCGATTTAGATGAAATTTGGCATCGAGATAGATTGAGACCCTGGGAAGGTCATAGGATAGTTTTCATTCCCTTGGGATGATAAAACACATTTTACGCGGGCGAAGCCGCGGGCATAAGCTATTATCTTTAATTTGTCTTAAATTATACTCACAAACTTTTCAAAACAAATCGAGCGTTTTCCCATCTGCATATTTTCGGGTCGACTGCCAGTTTAACCCAATGCAGTTCAACATCAGTGAATAACATGAAGCCTGTCTGACGTCCTCAACCCAGTTACCCAGACAAAATCACTTTAACGCCACAGGTATTTAAAATTAGAACGACATTGATCAAACATATACGGGAGTTGGACCAAAGTGTGGAGTACTTTTTAATAATTATTGGCATCAATATATATATATATATTTTAAACTCTGGCCCAATTTTAAAAGTATGTCTGATATTATTAGGTATGTCCGTTGGATACCTAATCGTGAATAATTCCAAAGGTGTTTAATGACAATCCACTATTATCACAAAGATTCTGATGTCCACGGGCAGCACTCTTCAAATAGTCTTTGTTTTTAAGAAAAAGTAAGAATGAAAACTAGTTTATTTGGTACACATAGATACACACAATATAGATACATATAAAAGGGATTTATTCTGGAAGGAGGTTTTAGTCTGTTGAATGGTTTGTCTGGTCCAAGATACCATTTTCCCCAGATGTTGGAATGAGTAGTGTAACAGAACGGTAGTTTCGCGATTAATGCATTTATTGAATTGTGTTGAAAGAGGCTAAGTCGTCATGTTTAAACCGTGCAGAGCTAAAGTGTACTCATTCGAGTACAGCCCACTGTACTACTTCAAAACAATTGACCTCAAATTCAACGAATAATGTTCACTACATCATACTTAGCAGTTACCTTATGGTCAACGTTCCCATACAAATAACTCTTAGACGCCTTATCCGACTTCATCTAAAAAGGTATTATGTATTGTTACATATTGTAAATTACCTTCAGTTGAAGTTTGTGATGATTTGAAGTCGTTAAGATAAGTTTATGAGGTATTTATTATGAGATTAGGTTTCTTCGTGGTTTATTAATTTTTTGGGGTGATGCCATTATTCTGTCTATTCAGATTGGTGTGAGATGACCTGATATGCCACTGAATGTAGTTATTAATCATTAAAATAAAAAGCTTTCTTTAAAACAGTCCGTCTACTAGAGCGGCAAGGGTAGAAACCACAAAGCAACTTTTGCTGCCTTCTAAATTTAAAATACTGGCTTTTGACCGTGGATTCGCTGCCGTCACTTATGCCGCGGCAACCGTATACTTTCCAGAATAAAATGTGGTTAAAGGCCCGTACCCACTTCTCCCCCTGACAAATTCGTGCGTAGATTTGCCACAGATCGGCCGAATTTCATAACAACAGATGGTCACGGGCAACAGCCTGTAGAGTTGTAGACAGTCAAAATTGGCTATACCGAATGTATACCCGCGATTAACCAAACAACTTCTCAGACTGAGTAGAAATAACCTTAGAATAATCATACGGGCCATAACCCCCTTAACAAACATCTTTTTAATATATGCGCCACAGACAGCCAGCTTTGCAGGGGCTGCCTTGGCGTCGAAGAATCAGGCGCCCACGTCATCCTGGAATTCGAGACCGTGGCTTCTCGACGTAATGTAATCCTTGAACAGTGGGGTCGCTCCGCGAAGCCTATGAAGGCTGGCTTTGTTAGCCAGAACCCAAACGCACAACGGACCGAATGAGAGTCTAAATGCGAAAAGAGAGTCCCAATCATTATCAGTAGCGCTTGATTCCCAGTTTTCCATCAATCAGAAAAACAATGTTCGAAATCGGATAAACAATTTCTTGAGATTATTTCTTACAAGCAAACGAATAATTTGCCCCTCCGTAAAGAAAGCCCGTGTTAGTAATTTTAAGCCATCCCACCTTCATAATATTCATTATGCGTACAGCTAAGGAGTGAAATTCCCTGTCGGAGTCTGTGTTTCCTGATAGCTACAAACTTGGGGTCTTTAAGTCAAGAGTGAATGGGTTACTTCTAGGCAAGCGTGTTACACCGTCGACCACATCATCGCTTACCATCAGGTGAGATAGTGGTCAAGCGCGTGTCTGTTGTGTAAAAAAAAACTATCATTTGCAATTCTCTTTACATCAAAACCATTACTTCACCTCATCTCCAATCTACCATACTTATATCTAACTCATACGCATTGTATGTAACAAGTGCACTTAGCTTAGCCCGAAGCTACCACGCACGCCTTCTGACATAATACGTATAATCAACGCCACGACCCGTAATTATTACAGCCTGTATGTGAACTACCGGTACACGAATACTTACGAAGATTCACGAAGGTGCACGAGTTATGGCGATGTTACACAAAGAGTGGCGGATATTCTCGTCATTATTGTAACGTAGGAAGTAACTGTTTACCGAATTTTTCTTTGAGAGAATTGCGTGTATTGCGTCACTGTATTATGAGCTATTGTTCTTTGATCTCTTCTTTTGGATAACGATGTTGATACAACAGTGCTCCATCTAAAAGCAAACACGCGGACACTCGAATCACTCGATCAAACCCTGAACAATGCTATCCTAAATACCTCCGTCCGCACACACTGATTTCGTGTAAGTTAATGCAATTAAACTCTCATAAATACGGATTTAAGGTTACATCTTCCCAAATTACCTATGGCATTTGAACAAAACTATCTTATGTGGTTTGCATTATAATCTTACCAATCACCATACCATAAGTAGCAATCTAACCTTTCATTGGGTTATTTATTCAATCAATCAATTTCGGGCCAAGTCGGTAACGTAATAGTAATGTTACGTTACTACAATGACTCTGCATAATTAGGTATTTGTAAAAATGCCTCGTACTTAAATGTCAAAATAAACTCTTATTGAAGAGGTACTTCTGCTGTATCATCAATTAATTGTTACATTAGAGAATTATGAAGGGAAGGGGATCCTATAATGACTCTGAAATATTTAAAAAAGGGTCGTGTCATATGAACCAATGAGGCCTACCGCGTTTGAATTTTTCGCTAGGAGCACCGGTGTAGACTGAGATGTTCAAAATGTCAAATTACATAATTTTTTGGGTTACAGCGCGAGTTTATTTACATTTTTTTATTGTTGTGAATATTTTCTTAATAATGCAGATTAATATAAGGACGGTATTGACTATCATCATCATCAGCCTTATAATGTTCCCACTGCTGGGACACAGGCATCCTCTCTGTGAGAGAGGTAATATGCCTTAATCCACCACACGGGCCCAGTGCGGGTTGGTGGATGTCACATGTCTTCGAATGTTTGGTTCTAGGACATGCTGGTTTCCTCACGATGTTTTCCTTCATCGTTTTAAGCAGTGTTGATTAAATAATTAACACAAAGTAAATTGCCTACACGTAAGTCGTGGCCGTTACCACCGGGCCACCACTGCTCTTACCACTGCTATAGTAGAGTTTTATGTTTCGAAAAAAGACATAATCACATGTTCGTTATACTCGATTTTATATTTAACCGCACTTTTACGGCTTTGAAATGAATTTCAATTCAAACATTGCTTCCGTGCGCGTTATAACAACGCAACAATTAACAGCTATATTTATAGACCTTAGTCAACAGTGGTGCCAACTGATGAGCTATAAAAAGTTAGCCTCCATTAGCTGTAGTACATGTAAGATATTCATCATCCTCAAGTTGTTGCACTTTATTTGGTTTGGCAGGTTTTCTTCTTCCATCATCTCTACTTCCCTTTATCTCAATACTGAACACCTTTCTACCGTTTATTTAGTCTTACTATTATAACTATCCACATTGATACTCAAAACTTTTCTCACGACATGTTTCTCAGTTCTCCTTATACTTGCAAACAACTTGACAACCGATTTTCAGTCACAATTTCGATCACACAGCACCACTTTCAAAATGATAAAGTCATATTTGTGATAAAATAATTACAACATAAACTTTTAACTACATATTATGATAACTTAGTAACAGTTTTGCAAATTATTTAGGACACCTATAATTTTTATTAACCCCCGCCGGAAAAAAAAGGGGAGTTATAAGTTTCACGTGTGTAGCTGTGTATCTGTGTATATGTGTGTCTGTCTGTGGCATCATAGCGCCTAAACGGATGAACCGATTTCAATTTAGTTTTTTTTCTGTGAAAGGTAATTTTGTCGAGAGTGTTCTTAGCTATGTTTTAATAAAATCGGTTCAGCCTTTCAAAAGTTATGGACATTTTACTGTTTGAATTGGGGTGTTTTCGCAAGACAAATGTGTCGGGGGTTTTTTAAATTGTGAAATTTTACTTGTGCTGCTTGCATGTAGGTATGGCGTACTCTTATATTCATCGTGACCAAAAATCTACTTCCGTAGAGTAATTTAGCCAATTATTCGAATCTTACAATTCAATCACTTACAATGATTTCATAGAAAACAGCACTATTGTGATAGTGGAAAAAATATGTAATAAAACTTATATGTTACACAATATTTTTTTAAACCTTCAAGCCCCTTCAAGCAGACAGGATTTAAAGATACAAGCCGGATATTACTTGTAGGATAAGTGATACAAGTGCACATATAACATTATGCGTACCTAAGTCATCCAAGGTGAATAGCCTTTTGACATTTAGGTTATTTATTCTGTTGTAGATGATTTTACCTTTTAAGTTCTTAAGTTGCACTTAATCACTTAAGCCTGCGCATAACAAATCAGTGTTATGTTAAAAGATATAATTATGTGTGCAATTGTATATAATAGTGCATAATAGTATAATAAGCTAGCTAATGACATCATTAGAATCTTGTAAAGACGTTTCCCTTACGTGGTTCTACCATTTTATGGCGACTAGGTTTCTATGTAGCTTTTGTAGGCAAAATCCCTAGTAGTTTTACGAATTGATTGAGATTAGTAACATAAATAGTACCAAAATATTTCATTTAACAAAAAATTATGACACCAAGTACCTGAAAGCCCAAATATGGCATAGATTGTTATTATTATCCGTATCGCTTTTGTTATTTTTATGCAACGATAGCCAATGTTAACAGGTTTGATGATTAGCAAAAACCTGGACTCTGTACATTGGTATAATCGCAATCTGGAAAATCCTACTACTTATTGCCCTATACTAGACTATGACTACTGACCAGTATTGTTACTCTCTTTACATCTCATTTAAAATTTTGTGGAGGTATGAATCTGTGATGATATTGTGGGTGTTCACTTGAATGAGCTTCCAAGTAGACTTTACAGAAAACCACGAAGATAAAACTGTTTTAATGTCATCATTACACTTTATTCCAATAGTGTCAGAACTAGTGGCAAAACTGAACTCAGAATTCACGCAAGTACAAATTGTTCCATCAAAATCAATTAGTGGGGCACATTCGTTATGCACGTCAAAATTGTGATCATTCCATTTTACTCTGTGATGTAAAGGATTGATGGGGCAAAATGGAATAAGTAATCATATTTGAATAAAGACACCCAAGCCTATGCGTGTAAATGCAACCCAAATAATTTAGCCACATAATGAGGTGCCTTACGACAGTCGCGATGATATCTCCACAAGAACCACGGTCTCCCACGCTTGTACAGTGATACAATAAATGTCATAGATCTATATATTAATGACTTTGTTGATAAAAAGGGGCTGTGAGTTATTTAGTTCATAGTTTTAGTATATTATAGAGGTTTTTGTGGATTGTAATCTGTCTATCTTGTAGCTTTTATAGTATCTCTTGAATTGAAATGAACTGATACATTTTGTAAGTTTTTTTTGTATCTACTGGTACAAACTTACTTTGATTCATGCTCTCAAACTAATTGCTAACCTAACTACGAAAAATATGACAGTATTCTATACATTGCTTTAGTCTATGCTCAGCTCCAATCAACTTCGTAATATCACGTCTGTGGTGAGACAATGACAAAGTTTGTGTGAGACTTTGTTAAAAAAAAATAGATTTATTTTAAGATTTTGGAACACACTTTGTGTTCCAAAACCATAAATTTCAGTTGCCATGTTACCAGTTTCCATCTTGTTGTGTTATGCTGTCTAGATTGCCCCAAGTTTTTCAATATCTCGCAGCGATATCTGTCTTTCGGTCAGCAATAACTATCATGAAAAGTCCAAATATTTGGAAATGACCACATGTCACTTCGATAGCGCATATCAATCCCAAAAAATTTGAACTTTTGACCATATTAACGCTGATATTAATGTCACTTTGTCTTGTCCTACCGGTGATTACGAAATAATCCTGCAGTATTTACATTGATGGTTAGATCCTCGACGTAACCTAACAATAGAACAAACCAACAAAAAGCTAATCCTTCCTAGAAATCTGTCCTATATTCTCTTTCCCTAACACATCTATTAGCCCCTTGTACACTTAAACTATTGACTCAAATCTTTACTCACGGTAGCGAAGATTTACCTAAATTGTTGACCTGCAAAATATTTGTTTTAACACTCAGAAAATCTCACACCGGAACATTGCTTACTTACACAACTATTATGCAATGTTTCTTTGAGAAAATAATGTGTAAAGTAATATAAGCAATGAAGTATTAGTATGCACATTTTAGGCCTCCGGTCATGGGTCATACTTTCATAAGTCAATTGTAGGTTTGCAGAGAAATCTTGTAACAAATTGCTCATTGATGACATGGTATGCAAGTGCGTGTACATATGACATGGCAGATGTACACGTACACTCAAGTAAGCTGTTTGGTATGTAGGCAGCTACATAACAATTTTGTGAAGTACTGAGTAGTAAATCATCTATATTTATTAATTTCCTAATGGGAAATTACTAAGCGGGTGAAAAATATACTGAATGAGCGACTATTATACTAAGTAAGTAACTAGGTATTAATCCGGTTTGAGTAATACCTTTAAGGAGGTTTTTGCGAGCTGCGGTAATAATATTGTTACATACTTTAATAGTATTTGGGGTTCAACCATCGAGGCGACATCGCTGTGCATAGCGGGAGTTTGGGTGTATTCGTGTTTCAAGTTGCTGTTCTAAACATTTGTATTCGCCCACTTAGTATTTCAGTAAGCCATATTCAATATCAGTTATACTTATTTTTTTTAATACTACCCTTTCCTAATTATGATATAAGCTCAAAAACTTATTACGCATAGGTAAAATATAAATAAATCCTCTTAAGTGTAGTGGTCTCAAACGACTTAAAAATTACATTAGCTCAAAACACTTTGGGACCACTACTGCCGAACACGAGGTCCTGTAATAAATTAGTCAGGCAAAGTGTTGATGGGTTTTCCATCTGAAATTACAACCAGGGATGTTGCAGTCTGGATTTGTGCCCAGGGGATACAAATTGGCAACAGGCCCGCCCTCTTTTACAGCGCTTGGGTTTTTTATAGGTACACAAACCAGACATGATGCTATGCCATGTATTTTGCAGTGTATGGAAAGAAGAATATTTTTTACCTGTATACCAAATCGCTTGTTCTACTTTACCTACAGGTATGATGTTATGACTTGCGTATGTATGGAAAGGTAATTGACCTACTTGTGAATAACTTAGATGGATGTGAAGTAGCATCTGCATCTATTTGCAATTGCCGTAATTACCAAACATCATTGCGAGCAGTTTGACTTGAACAGCTGTTGAAATCTGAACAATTGTCAATCGATTATTTAAATCTTCTGGTTATTAGGCAGATTGCTGCTTCCTTGCACAAAGAAAACAAATATTGCCGTATTTATTGGACAGGTTAGTCTTAGTTTGACTTATGAATACGAGTAGGTCTGTGATTCATAATGACAAAACCATAAACTGAACTTGGCTGAGGAAGGTTTAGCGTATTAGTGACTGAGCTGAAAGTTATAGAAATCATAACTGTTCAGAAGTCATATAATCCTCAGTTGAATATGTTGGTTACACCCACATCAACTTAGATAAATATAATGATTCTTTTCTTTGTTTTTCCTTTGTTTTTATTTTATGGTATGCGTAGTGCCTGGCGCAAATAAACGTATTTCTTTCTTTTTCTTTATTCATACGCATCCAAACCTATTCTCAAACCCATATGCTAATCCAGCTCATTTCCGTGTGCAAATCCGTTTATTAAGAAATAGAGTCTATCTTTTAGATATACTTTTGCCTTCTACTAATGGTATAAATATGAAAGTTTGTGTTTCGCAAAAATGGCAGAACGAATTTGTATGAAATTTTGTAACCTGGATTAACACATAGTTATTTTTTAGCCCTTATAATTGTCATATATTTCATATTGATTAGTATATTATGTAGTATTGTATTTAATGTATTTTATTTTATTATGTTTAAGTTATATTAATTATGATATTTGGTACACTGATAGCCCTAAATTTATCTCCTCTCGTTCATCGTCTATCGTGCGCCGTGCCGCCGGCATTTTGCCGCAAAATTAAACACGTAACATTTTGTTTCGCTGCATTCAGCGGCAAGGCGGTCTGAAACCCGCCATAATGCGGCAAAACCGCTTGTTCCACCCTTGTACCCATTTTGTCCTGTATGTTTTTATGGTGTACAATAAAGTATAGAATAAATAAATAAATTTGGTATAATGCTCCCATGGCATAATAAAACACTTGAGAAGCTATTTCATCTACTAAGGATAGAATAATTTTACTCTTTATCACTTGAAACCATTTTTTTGTATTAACTATTTAACACTGCTAAGTTAAAACAATGCATATCACTGTCACAATTTTGCATAACGTCATTCTAAGCGTCCGTGGGATTCGATTTGATTGAATGATGACTGATAACGCTTTTTAAAATGAAATAATCTTGAAAACTTGATTGGAATCTTGTGACCTGGTTTTGGATGTACGTAATGGTTGAATTCACTTCTTTGTATTGCGTTTTGACTCTAGTAAAATAGCCTTAGTCTAATTATATTACTTTGCACATAATCAGGCAAAGCTTATTTACCTTGATCATGCATTTATTAATAAGATGCTCTTGACTCTAGTCTTGGTCAGGAGTGACAGAGACAAAGTCGACGATGGAGTGAGTTACCCAGATGAAGCCTGTTTACTCTAACTTTGAAGAGATTCGGTTTGTATGCGTTCGGAAACACAGACTCAGGTAGTGATTTCCACTCTTTCGCTGTGCGCATTATGAAGGACTAGCTTCTGCCAGCAACTTCGCCCGCGTGAAGGTCGAAATTACAAAACACATTCCTAAGATAAAAACGTATCGTATGTGCTATTCCCGACTATAATCTATCTCTGTGACAAATTTCATTCTGATCCCGTGAAGAAGTAACAAAAATACAAACACACACACACTCACAAACTTTCATCTTTATAATATTAGTGTAATGTTTGTTTGTAATGCTTGATGCGAATTGGTGGAATGGCAACTAGGTCTAAGTAGGTAGTAGAGCTGGTATTCCAGATGCTCATGCTCAACTCAACTCAAATTGGCAATGGACAGATGTGATTGGTTGTCTTATTATTAACGTGCTCAAGTCCAAGATCCTAGACGCCCCAAACGTTACCGAACTCTTTTAATACAAAAGCGGTGGAATTGAGTAGTGTTAGCATGTATTTGGAATGTACTCGTACATGCTAACTTGGACTTTCATTTTCATTAAATACCTACCACACATTTTGTGTAGAAATAATTCAGTTACGTCTGGGGCTTCTGGGCTCTTGTTCTATTGAGTACACATATGTGAAGCTGTAGAATCAATGACTCTAGAGTTGTTGCCAACCAATAACAACTCTAGAGTTTTGTGCTCTATGATTTTATAAGATTTTTATTTTCCTCTCTTCTTGCCCATTTGCTATACTGACCGAAATACTCTTTTAGTGCTGAAATAACAGGCATTCATTCAATTCAAAGCTGGAGACTATTTAAATAGAGTATTTTAGCGAACTCTCTTCCTTTTGTAGATTATAAATTGCGCATACGCAGAATTGAGTATAATAATCTCCATTAGAGTACGGTTGGCAACTCTATGTGGAGTTGTGCTTATCCTAAATTATACATACGATTATAATAATTTTATCTTTTGGAAGAGTGTTGAGGTGATCGCGTAATACGATCTGTCGTTTCTTTTGGCTGTAAAATAACTGTATTTTAAATTAATTAGATTGGATTTGTGTGGTCTGTCCGTGAATATCATGATTTGTTTAATTAGACACACTAAGTGAACTTTAGTCGTTTATGTTGTAAAAGTATTTTACAATTTTCTAAGGTTCGACTTCTTTGGATCAATCTCAATTTACACAAAAGCTCAGTGGTAGAAAGTCTTCAATTCAAACGAATTAGCTAGAGTATTTTATCTATTTATTTATCTGTGTTCTAAATTATGCAAAACCTAGTTTTGTCAAGATCTGAGTTTCAAAAATTGCAAACTTCCTTGAGAAATCTTTAAACCTACTACCACAAACAAAGGTAAACATTGGTATAATGCAATCGAGCACCAAGTCCTCGATATTGTGAAACTTACAAATATTGGTCAATTACCCTCTGCATCAACCATGAACAATGTCCTTGTCTAGATGACAATATTACACAAGGCATCGCAATATTCTGAAGATTTCATGTGCACTTATCAGACCTAGATACCTACTTATTGTCTGAAATAATAGTCAAAATCAGTGAGTAAGCTTAAAATATAATTAGCACATAAACGTTTGTCAACCACTATTCTCAACACTCTAGCTAGGGTGACGTGATTTAAAGAGTAATAAATATAAATGTTAATCGATGGAAAGGGAACAGCAACCCAAAGATAATGTGGATGAATTGTGTGAGCACTGATATGAAGAGAAAGGAGTTCAATGAAAGAGTGACGGTTGACAAGGGAATATGAAAGGACGAAAAAAATGTTCCCCCTGTAAATTGAGATAGGTGTAAGAAGATGATGATAATGAACAGAGCAAGCAAAGTCCATTTTAATTATTTTTACTGCAACTGGGACAATACCAGGCTGTTGGGATTATTACTGTAAAGTTAACATTTAAGCAAAATTATGTCACTCTTCTACAATGGAAGAAAGTTTCGTCAAAGGGTGTTCGGATTGTCAAGATGAAAAATAAAGTGTTCACTTTTCCAACCAATATATCTAAATATGGCATTTATGGAAAGCATACATACACTATCAAGTCTGCTTGAATAAAGACAGACGAATCTATAAATATGCAAAGCAGATGCGAAAAGTCTTAAAAAGCAGACGACTCAATGACTCACCAAACTCATTAGGTAACAAATAAAAATTATATCACACCAAACCCATTAATTGTATGCAAATAAAATATGATACACTTAATAGAATCTGCATAAATACATACTGATACATATAATAAAAATGCGAAAAGTAACATAGTCTGTCTATCTGTTACGTTTTCATGACAAACAGCTGAATCAATTTGGAAAAATATTTGGTTCTTCGAGAAGGTCATATCATTATCATCATTTCTGCCGAAAGACGTGCACCGCTGAACAATTAGAAATCCCCAAGTTTCACCATATCGATCGGTTCTATAAGCATATTGCATCCAGTGACCATTTTATACCCGAAGTACGTTCCCATAGGATAATTTTCAAGTTTCACACTGGCGGAACCGCATGCAGAAGCTAGTAATAATCTAAATATCCCACTGTCATAGTGCAGACCGGAAATGCTTTGGCAGAGAATATTAGCATATTTACCATAGTGCGATATATTATCATATTAATCAGTCGGCCATACATTATGTATGAGTCCTCTCTGCTCTTTAATAGCTGTAATAGCAAAGAGAATTAAGTGAGAGTTCGTAATTGTTATAAGGTAGGTTCCATGTTGAATGTCGAGTGCAATGTTGAATGGAAACTTTTGAAGTATATAAGTAGACTACACAGAGATTAGACCATCCGGGTGCTTTTCGTTTTGCAAAAGAACTGATGAATGATAAGGCTCTCCTTTATTCTAAGTCTTCATTTGTCTGATTCGAAAAGACAGCGACAAAAAACCCTTGATTAATAAGATATAACTGCCAACTTGACTGTGTCGGGATTGGGTCGAGTGGAGTTATTTACTTAGAATATAGGCGTTAGCAGCACCAAGCATGAGACTTATTTATTTTCCGGTTATAATATGTTACCAGCATTATTGATTGATGAAATTTGCTCCTAATTTTTATAGAAATGGATGACTACTGAGATGACGTTTGATAGTGAAATATAGAAGAAAAAGACATGTTTGACAGTAAATTGGGAAAGGATAAGAAAAAGAAGATGATGATTTCCTTATAAACATTAGCACTTCATGTCAACGATGCAATGTTATCTAACACATATTTGTATAAGCAATATATGCTTGCCATAAACCAATACTCATCTTACTTATAAATATCGCAACAACAAATCCAATCACTGTTTTATAAAACACAATACCTCATTTACATAATCCAAAAAGCACAATTATGTGTTACATCAATTTTATGATACCACATGGTTGCTTTAAGGAAGAGCGTTGCTTTGAGTAACATGTCGAAGAATATCGTTGATATATCGCCGATAAGTTATGATGATCGATATTATTGTATTGTAATGTTGGTATTGCGTATTTTGTATGTTTGAGGCTTAGTAGTTACTTCTTTGGTTAGGTGTTGTAAGTTTTGTAAGAGTTAAAGGAAGAAGATTTATTGAATTGCCTTTGTAGAACTTAGAAATTATTATCATTTAGTCCAATGATTCAGTCAAAAGAAGTTCACTTGTAAATAAATAAATCAAATAATAGTGTCTACACAAAGACACATTATATCAGCGAAAATAATCTTCATAAATTCCAAAGTACCGAAATATCACGCGGTCAATGCCAAACTTTTTGAACATTTTACTATTGTTATTGCCGAGAGTACATATGTGAATTAGTCTGAAGCCAATTATTAGGCTTAGGTCCCATATAAAAGAAGTCCTATTGCCATTAAACAAGCACAGACTGATAGTGAGTTACTGCACAGAAATGCCATTTGGGGTAAACTCTAAACTTTCAGCCAGAGAGTTACACGAACATCAGTCACAAATTAACAAGAAATTTGACAGCAGATTCCCATTCATAAGTCAAAGATAGCAATAACAAGTTATCTTCAAACTAAAAGACTACCATTAAAGGTATAAACGAAAGCAAAATGCTGCTCGTTAGATAGACGACAAAACGTTCTACACTTCTTGTTAGCTCTTTTAGATGGAATCAGCAAGCTCCCACGAGACCTAGGCAGACCTAGGTATGTAGAGACCACAGAGCACTGAGTCAATTCGGTAACGGCGAATTAAAAAATATACTTCTACAAATATAGATTCGATATGTAACAGTACGACTTCGAAAAAAGGAGGTAAGAAATTCGATAAGCATGTGTGTAATTTCCTTAAGTCTTTTGATTTTACTTATTTAAAAGATATCTTAAAATAAAATTCAGATAGGTACTAGAAATTACAAAATTAAACGAAAAAAACAGGTAAATCGTTTCTTTCATATTCCTTATTGTACACAAAATAAACATTTAAAATACAAAAGGAAAACTTATTTACAAAGGCGAGCTTAACCCAAAATTGGGTTTTCTGACAGCAAACCTCAGTGCTGAAGAGAAATTTACAAAATTAGGACAGTTAAAAAAAGCGCACAACAAATAATAAAAAACATTCTTTTTTAAATATCGCGTTTAAATATCGGTTATAATATAAAATAATGCCGACATTGTGTTATATCGAATTATTGTCACAACTTTGCATATAATCCAAACTAAATTGACATCAATTTAGTTTATTCGTAAAAATTTACGGCCCATGAGAATTCTTACTATTGCTATGACAACCGAAATTTTCTACGCAATTTCGAGGCCACGAATATTAGTAGCAGTGTCGTCTCTAGTCTGCCGGCTCTGTGGTAGACCTAGGAACCTAGGCTATAGAGGGAAAGTGCCGCCCGCCATGCAGTGTGATATATTGCTAACGCTTCGTTTTCGTATCATGTGGCTGGCAAATATGTTCGGATTTAAAATGTTTCCTTATTTGTCATTTTGGTTTTGATTGCATAAGTTTGATATCATCAGTGGTATCGTCTTCGTCACCGATGACATGATATCGACACAAAATAATAGCGATTTCATGTAGTGTGACGGAAGAATGGTGGTTTCATGATATGAAAATGTGTGGTTTTCCTATAAATACTTTATTATAGATTGACAGGAACCGTAAACATAACACCAATCTGATCAAAAAGATTGTAAACGTATCGTAATAACGTTTAGTAGCACATTATCAATAGGAATGGAAATAATAGCTGATATCTATGCACAAAGGCAGTGGGTTATATGCTTCTCAGACTTGTATTTAAAAAAAAATACCTAAGCGATAGACCCTTTATTATAAAAAAAAATTGTAACATCGTTAAACCTCAGTAAATGTCATCAGTTAAATGTCAGCCAAGGACATATTGTGTCTCTGACTCCAAATTTAATCAAATAGATCTTCATGATTCAAAACCGATCATTGCTTAGCATGTTTATCGATATTTACTCAGATACTAGATTTAGTAGTGAGCATTAAGACTTTTTTTTGACTCAAACTCTCAAAACTGCTCTCTCACTCTTACCTGATATATTGTGATAAATGTTTACCGAGTTTAGTTGTAGTCTTAATTTTGAATTTGTAAATATCACGCATACCTATAATCTGTATCACTGTTATGGAATGAAATTTAAATGTTTTCCATTTTCGATGGTTTTAAGCAGTTGTACTAATGATATATTTAATAAAATCATCATCTTCCTGCCCTTGTCCCATGTTACTTGGGGTTAGCGCAACACGTTTTCGTTTTCCATACTGTCCTGTCCCCCGTCACGCCATCACTGACTCCCTTTTCTATCATATCACTCCTCTCACAATCCATCCATCTTTTTTTTAGCTATCCATCCATCCACATTTTTATTCATAACTCATTTAGTAAAAATAACTATAACAAATCGTAGTTGTTAATGTCTTCGACTGAACACGCTATACATATTATCGTAATATATTCGGTTAAATAATTTAAATTGTGATGGTTAATCGTCGGATGTAACCTAAGTATTACAGCACAGCAATCATGATTAATGAATCTCAGAATGTGCTTTAGAGCTAGCTTTATGATTCATCATAGCAGCAATAATAATAATACTTAATCGTAGATTACTTAATCGTTAACAGCCTGCAAGCATGGTTACTGAGCGTTTTAGATGCTCAACTCGGGCAGTGTGTTTATCGTAAGGAAAATCTGAGTAGCTGTTTTGGGCCTTTTTTTACGTGACGTTTTGGTATCCCTTGCATTTTAATC
Organism: Orthosia gothica; assembly: GCA_949775005.1. Taxonomy (NCBI): domain Eukaryota; kingdom Metazoa; phylum Arthropoda; class Insecta; order Lepidoptera; family Noctuidae; genus Orthosia; species Orthosia gothica. The sequence goes on from OX459035.1 coordinate 32,179,616, forward strand.
ATTTTGACAATTATTATCGCTGATAGAACTTTGTCTAGTCTCCAGAGCCTCTTATAATACTAGATCAGCTTTATAAATAGCCATTCTCAGTCCACTGTTAGATGGCGTCTCCTCTCCCAATATCTGCGCCACAACAACCTATAGGTACTCTACTTTTCACATTCATTCGGTCCCATCTGCCCTCTAATGAGTAACAGTGTACAAATCAACTTAGTTACTAAAAGGCACCTTGATCAATAATTTAAAATATGTTTCTCGGTAGAAAACGAAATCCTGAGCAAAAAGTTTAGCTGTAGGCTCACTATGTACATATAGCTAGACTAGTATCAAAGATGAATGACCCTAGTAGTCGTGCGCGCGTAATAACATCAAGGCCAACAAACTGGTTTGGGCTTTCTTTACTCTTTGAATAGTATTATCATTGCCAACTGATCTAGAAAACTGAACTTGGGTCTCTTAAAGTCCAACTTTAACACGAACTAGCTTTATTAAGCGGTTTGTTCCGTGCGGAAGTTGTCGAGTTTTCGACGGGAACGTATTACCGGGATATTCCATTTTTTCTATGTCCTTTTCCGGTCATGGTCTACCCTTGCACCAAGTTTAATTAAAATCAGAACAACCGTTGAGTGATCGATTAACAAACATCCAAACGTTATTATTAGTAAGAAGGATACCTAGTAGTATGTTATTTTTTGTTTTTTCCTAAATCCATGATGCCTTTGTCTTAAAGAGGAAACTGCCATAAATAAAATCATTAAAACTTTCGCAAATTATTACCTATTCCACATAAGTATGTAAGTATTTAAAAATAATTTAATCACAATCTAATCCAATCCAATATGATTATCTAACACAATTCCAATAACTTATCTTTAAATAATAATCTAACACAAAATAATAATATGGAAGTGATCAAAATATAAAAGTATCCGATAGAAAATCGCTTCCTTTCTAAATTGTACAGTCGTGAGGAAGAGTGAGGTCAAGTGTCATAATATGACAACGCACTATTACGTAATGTGACGTGCAACAGTGATACTGAGAGTATTCTCGGCATACATCTTGCTTTATGTAACCGACTGTACATCTTTGGATTGTAGACGGGCGTTTGTGTGATGGGGCGTACATTAAATCATATCTTACAAACTTATATTATAAATAGTTTTCCTTTTGTTTGATGTGTGATATTTGAAAAAACTTGGTGGATTCTTTGGAATTACCTACTGATCCGATTTCGAAAATTCTTAAGCTGATAAAAAGTACTAAACACAAGATCCACAAGCTACTTTTTGTCTTGGAAAAATGCGTGATTACTTTACACACACAAGATAATGATTTGATGTTTTATTTGAAAAAAATCTTACCACCTAAATTACTCGTAATATCATACGAAAAATCAAAATAATAATTCCATTAACATTGTGTATCAAAAATTATTTAAAATATTCCTAATCGTGGCTGTTCTGATTAGTTTCACTTTCAAGTACACCAAGATGACTACTTCTGAGATAGGAGCCTTTTTGGTGTCGCATGGGGTATTAATTTGTTATTATTTAGCTTATCTTGTGTCTCCTGTGTGGGTCACAAATAATAATTTTTCCATTCTTTCTTTTTCTTCTTTCCGAATTTCTCCAAACTTAACAGACAAAGGAGTTGCTGGGATTGGGAGTTTACTTGTTGCGCCACTTCTAACGGTGACGGTCGGGCGTTTTGGGGACTGTCTTTATATAGAACTTTGATGTTTCAAAGTGCTGGCTTCCACTCTAATTTAAATAAATGACTTTTGATTCAGATTCGACTATAAAATGACACGGTAATTCTCTTCCAAGAACAACACAATAAAACAGCTTTACGAGCAAAATGTTGCAAGAAGATTGATGGTGGTCTGAATTTATTAATATGATTACAAGAACAATAGCTGCAGTGTGAACATTACTTGTGGGAAATGAATTTTGTTGATATGATATTAATATGCATATTTGTGCAATTAAGTGTTGTTTCGGTTATCGTTAATCGATTTAGTAATGTGTCGTAGGTCATATATTATATTTGCGTTTTAATAACTGCCTTATTGGTTTAATTTGTTACTTTTTACCACATTATTTATAGGCAGTTTATTGTTTATGTTATTAGCTTGAGTTGGAACACTTGTAAAATGTCTGTAAAGGAACCATTCAAGTATTACCCCCGTTCCAGTTAGACTCCCCCGCCCATAGAAGTCGGGGGAGTATAACTCTAAAAAAAAATTTGACCAATTATTGAAAACGTAATCTAGCAAGTGTTACACCATTTTTGAATCCTTATTAAATGCGCCAATTTTTCATGTTACTTGCCAAACTAGCGTAGTACATTTTTTTTTCAGTACAGTCAGTTAAAGTTGGGCGAAACAGTAAATTTGAATAATTTGGTTTTGAAAAAGTTTAATTTTCTTCTAAGTAGGAGGAGTTGGCTTTAAATTTTAGGCAAAAATCTACACAAGCATTATTCAAGATTACATAATAATAAAAAAAATTGATAAATTATGGGATTTGTAGCAATTGGAGTTAAAGAACCATTACAGGGATTGATTTTTTTAGTAAATTTTTAAAGTGAACATAATTTTTTTAAAACATGGGATAGATTTTTTTTCGTATTTTTCTGAGAACTGTTATAACTTGGTCTATCACCCATTTACGGCTTGACGTCGATTTCTGGGACACCCTGTATAGGGTGAGCCTTTAAGTGGGTTAAAGTTCTCATGAATATGAATATCTTGTATTTTAAGATTGACGTCATTTCTTTGGATGCCAATTTTATTTTTCAGATAGTAATTATAATCAAATTAAAATTAAACGCTGTTTTGAAACACGACGTTTGAAACGCCGCGATTCCACCGCTCGTCTACCCATTCTGAACTCTAAAGTTTATTGCATCAGAGGTCAAAATTAACTAAAACTTAAAAACAATAGTTTTCTCCCTTCGCAATCCACACTCGTAATTTTGCAAGTTTTAACCCTATTGATAATTAGATAGGGTTAAAACTTGCATGGCAACTTTTGTAATAATTTAAAGAAGGTGTCATGCTCATCCGGGTGTGACAAATATTAAACTTGTGACCATTGTGATGGTTGTTCATACAATGGGCCACGTTTGTTCGTAGTTTAACGTCCATTGTCTGTGGTGGAAATTAGCAATGGGCGTTGAAATGAGAGTGATCAGCTAATGACGTAAGTCGACTCGTCTGTAGAAAATTATTGTATTTCTAGCTTCTGCCAGCTGCAGTGGCTTGGCCCTCGTGAAAGTCGAAATTTTTATTATTAATAAAATTATCCCGAGGGAATATATTACCGGGATAAAAAATATCCTATGTGCTATGCCTGACTATAATCTATCTATGTGTCAAAATTCATCCAAACCCGTCCAGCCGTTTGAGCGTGAAGAAGTAACAAACATATAAAACACACACAAACGCACTCACAAACTTTCACCTTTATAATATTACTAGCGGACGCCTCGCGGTTTCACCCGCGTAGTTCCCGTTCCCGTAGGAATACAGGGATAAAAAGTAGCCTATGTCACCCGGGCATAGTGTAGCTTCCTAACGGTGAAAGAATTTTTGAAATCGGTCCAGTAGTTCCGGAGCCTATTCGGTACTAAAAAGTACACAAACAAACAAAAAAATCTTTCCTCTTTATAATATTGGTATAGATATAGTGTGATTGTATTATATATTATATAGTGTGATTTATCAATGCAAGTTTGCGTCTTAATTTATACTAGATTAAGGCGTTCATATTACGCTAGGATCAAGCTACACAATAAATTGTTCTCAATTACAGCCCTTTTCACTCAATTAATGCAATGTATGCATAGGCTCTTAAAAATATATTCATTTGTATAACATAAGTAAAACACATATATATGTAATTAAAATGTGTTAAGTGTGTTTTTATTAGTAGAACATTAAAGTATATTGTATCTGTTGGAAGCGACAGATATTTAATTTATATTGTTTGAATCCTACACCGTATTATTGTACTTTTACCGTCGTCGAGATACGGTGTGACTTTTCTGCGATACTATAGATCGATCAGCATCTTTGGCTGATCCAAATCCCATTTTACGTCAAACCACAGAACGAAACGACACCAAAAATACAACCCATTTTGAGGTAATCAGGAGGTCGACTCCCTATCTACGTCAACGAAGTTAAGGGCTAAGTCCGAAACTTCGAAGTGAAAAAAACAAGGGTTAAGTCCAACTGCACAATTTGATTTCGCCTAGCCCTTTCCCTCATCGTACTACAAGACGTACGGCAATGCGCCATCGGTACATGGTGGATATGCCACCCATACGCACAAAGCGTTTTGAAAATACTTTCACTGTGCGTACAGCTAAGGAGTGGAATTCCCTGCTGGCGTCTTTGTTTCCTGATAGCTACAACCTAGGGGTCTTCAAGTCAAGAGTGAATAACTAGTCAAGAGTGATACTTCTAGGCAAGCGTGCTTCACCTTCGACCACATCATCACTTGATACGAGATAGTGGTCAAACGCGAGCCAATAATTAAAAAAAAAAAACGGTCGGGCAAAAACACATCAGGAGTACAACTGTCAAATTGTGTTGTCATTCATATTTAGTTCGGGCCCCGACCGAATCAGCTGTCCATAGTTGATACGGAGTAGGAAACGCCCGTAACTTCGACCCCTAGACCATATCGAGTGTAACGTACATACAATCATAGAACTTATACAACTTTACACTGCATTACACAACGCAGTATGTCAACTATTACTAGTAATACATAGTAAATACATAAGCACAACATTTACAAATTTTGCAGTTACGCTCGTGACAGGAGGATTACTTTGAAGAATAATGTGTTATATTTGATGTATTGCTGGCTTTAAGCAATGAATTAGCAAGTTTATGGGAAATTGAGAGTTGCGTCAGTTTGGTTTTGATGTAAAGTAAAAGTCATTTGTGTTGTTTGTTAACTCCTGCCGAAAAAAAGAGGGGTGTTATAAGTTTCACGTGTCTTGCTGTGTATCTGTGTGTCTGTGTATCTGTGTGTCTGTCTGTGGCATCATAGCGCCTAAACGGATGAACCGATTTTGATTTGTTTTTTTTTGTTTGATAGGTGATTTTGTCGAGAGTGTTCTTAGTTGTTTGAACAAAATTGGTTCAGCCATTCAAAAGTTATGAGCGTTTTACTGTTTGAATCGGGGTGTTTTCGCAAGATAAATGTGCCGGGGGTTTTTTAAATTTTGAAATTTTACTTGTTTTGAAGTAGATGTCATGCATGTATATCTACAGTAAAGAAAAGGCTTATCTGAATTAATCAAAACTTTTAAAACATTTTAAAAAAGAGTTAAAGTATAACCGAGTGAGATGACTTTAATCTCGAAAAATAAAGGACAGTTTCTGGGGTACAGGCCACGAGCGAGAAATCAAAATTACAGAGAATAAAGTAAAGTACAAATTAAAAACTGAAACATCAAATTCGTTCAAAGTTTTAAGAATTATGCAAAATAAAAACGAAATGATAAAATTTCAAAGTTAACAGCAATATCAGGATATTTTAGAATTACCAATTAATGAAAACTTTATGAATATTTCATAGTTTTACACCATTGTGGTGTAAAAATATGAAATAAAGTCTAGTTTGAAATACGTTCCTTGATTCACTATAACGACTTTGATATCTTTAAAGATTTAGCAAAATTTATAATTTCAAACCTTACAGCAATATTGAGATCAGGATATTCCCATACCACAATCGAATTACCAATTTATAAAAACTGTAACAATACATCATAGTTTTACACCATTGTGGTGTAAAAATATATTTATTTATTTATTTAAGCCTTTTTAATTAAAATATTTAATAAAATGTAATATGAAATACGTTTCTTATTTGACTATAATGACTTTGTTAGCTTTAAGGATTATGCAAAATTTAAGAAGCTCACAGCAATCTGAGGAAATTCCCATACCACAATCAAATTACCAATTCATGAAAAACTTCAACAAAACTTCAGTATTTTTACACCATTGTGGTGTAAAAAAATAAATAGAATTTAATATGAAATAAGTTCCATAATTAACTTTAACGTCTTTGATTGTCATCGTCCCACATGCACAATATTTTTTGAACATTTTATTAAGCATTCATTTTCCTATCCAATGATCTACATTCTAAGTCCTAACGCTAACTTTTACGTTAACGTTGCGTCAGCCGTCTCACGTTACACGTTAAGTAATTGTGCATTGTGGTCCCTGGTTCGATTCCCAGACTTATCAGACAATAGATTTATCTATTAGGCTGTTATGCTAATTAGACCTTGACTTGTATTACTTTGATTTTTGACTGGGATTGAGGGTAGTTGTAGAATGGTGTCGATTAAATGATTTTGATCAGATGTTTATAATTACCTGTTGTGTTGTTTTCAATGTTGTAATAGTTTGAAATTCATTATTTACGGAATTGAGAGTAGTTGTAGAATGGTGTCGATGGCAATGATTTAATTAGATGTTTGTAATGGTATGTTGTGTTGTTTTTAATTAAAGCAAAGCTGTAATGTATAGAATTTTAGATGTTACTTTATTCATTTATTTCTGTCTGATCATGTTAGGGCACGCACTGATGCTTAAGGCTTTAATCAAGTTAGTTATGTCTCTTAAGCTTCATCGTTCCTAGAATTTTAAACTCATAAATCTAATACCTTTAAACGAGCAATTCTTGTTTATATGTATATATATAATCTGAATTTCGGAAACGGCTCCAACGATTTTTATGAAATTTTGCTTTTGGGGGCGATAAATCATCAAGCCAGGTTTTATTTTTAGAAAACGTCGTTTTCTCTGTTTTCACCCGAGTAGAGCGAGAATTATTTATCCGAAAAGTATTACCACACTTAATAAAGGAAGCCTATCCCTATAATATTTTTTGTTTTTCAACTACATACTTCAGATTTTTAAAGCTAATAAAAGCGACATAAGTATTTTTTTTTAATTAGCCGGCTCGGTTTCACTTCTGATTAAAGGCCTCTAACAAATCCTGCCAGGAATCTTCTCCTGAGTAAACCCGAACCCACCTTTGGTGAACGTATCTAGTCGTCATATCTCTTCAAAAAATATGCTTATTAGGTATATAAACTAAAAAGTCATATAGTTTTTACAAGTTAATAAAAATTATAATTTATAAACAGGATAAGAAGGCGGAAGGGCAACAATTTTTTCATCATTTATCCGCATCGATCATCAGAAGGAAATGTGCCTAAAGCACTGACAGCCTATATATATACTTTAATTTTTTGTAATATGTGAAAATTATACTTATCAGAAAACTCTGTTTATTTTCAGATGGTGCGCATATGCGCTGTAGTGGCGCTGTGCGCGATCGTCGCGTGCGCCGGTGCCGCTGAGAGCTCATCTCGTTTCCGTAAGTACTCGCTTATTTATATAAATAAACAAATTTAATTGGAAAGACCTGTGCGAGTCCAAAAAGGCTCTTATCTCAGCTTAAGCAGCGATATTTAAAAAAAAACCGCACTGGTGTTCTGATAGGGCCCGCTATGATGTCACTTACTACATTATAGAATACATTATTAAATTACGAGCACATATATTTGAATAAATGAAAATTACGGCTAATAGTAGTAGTAAAGCAACTAAAAATAGAAAATAAATGCAACTTAGAAGAGCACAAAGTGCGTCATGAGTAAATAGCTAAAAATAGAAAAGAAAATGGAATTGAATACAAAATGCTAATACATCCTATTCGCATTAAATAAATATTGTGAGAGAAGGCTGTTTTCTTTAAAAGAAATACCAACTCACTTCTGACAGTGGCTTTGCCATCGCAAAAATTGCAACTGTCCCAAACTCCCAAGGGAACGTAATAAAGGGATAATCCAGGGCATGGTCTACCAAAGAATCAAGTTTTTAATATGCGTGATTGATAAACAAAAATCAAATTATCCTGATTTTTATAGTATGTATAAGTAAAGAGTAAGATGAAGCCTGGGGCCTTACTCTGAGTTGTCAAAACTGTCATGTTTCCACTGTTATATAGAAACGGAGCTTCACACAACGAAGAGCACTATCCCTTATCCCTCACAGCGGTATCATGACGACGTCGACGCATTATATAGCATTTGATTTAAAAGCTCCAATATGGTGGTCCCGTTCTTGTAAACCAAATAATCTACCTTCCCTAATCCCAAAAGCGTTGCTCAATTTCCAGTACTAAATATTGATACAGATAAGTTAAGCCTTCATACAAATGTTACTAAGATATGGGACTTTATTGGAGAGATATTTTCCCAGAGGTACAGACTTAAAAAAAAAAATGTTTTCAAAAACCCTGTAAAATAATAAAGACAAATCTATAAGTCCAAACATAATGCACTTTGCACTAAGCCCACGTCCGGTAACTTATGTCACACTTAACACACGCAACATTTTCTAACAAAAACGCATGTATATTGACACATCGCACCTTTAATAATAAACCGAAATAACAAAAAAAACAGAGATTTTGACATTTAATCATAAAATGAATTAAGTGCGCATAAAGAATACGTACATTCTAACGGACGCTTGATTCGAACGAGTTCAAGCGAAATAGAGGATCTGCCGTCTCTTTTTGTTTGACGGATTGGACCAATGAGTATTCACAAAACGTGCCATTTAGTGTTACGCCAGCAGTGATAACAGTGAGACGTGTATATGCCTGTTCGAATACTCAATAGTTCGTTTTGCTATAAAAAGGTAACTGCTTGCATTTCTATTATTTTGGATATAAAATGAACTTTTTTAAATTATTTCGTTTTGCTTTTAAAAGATGGCTATCTAATTTGGCAAAAATTTGATTTAATTCGGTTTACGTTTAAACATTACGTTGTATTTAAGGCCTTTTTATATTTGTTACGTTTTATTATTAAAATTGTACAATGTTTAGTAAAATATAAGATGATAGTTCGGTTTTTTATTAAATGTTTTTAAAATCAGAGTTCAAATTATGAGTTGTTGCGTTTATTTTTTATCTGTACGTAAAATTATGTTTCATATTTCAAGGCTATTTCTCTTTTGGATTAACCAGGTATCAGCACTCAAAAGTTATGACGACGTCGTCGACGAGAAGTCAACGAATTTTGGGCCTGATTTTAAAATCCAAGCCTTCCCAAAATAAGCAAACAAACGCAAGACGTGTATCAAAATGCGTAAAACAAGATACCGGTGACATAATTGTTAGTAAAAATAAAAGGGTCATATTTTTGTAGTTTTGTCAAATTCAAAATTATTACCTAAATTATTTTTAATTTTATTACAGCCAATGCGTCTGCAAATTAGTCAACAAGATAATGTAGAAAATGTCAAACTTTGCGATACAGATGTAAGTTTCTACATATAGATTATGTTTTATAATTAAAATATTTATTTTACCTCCTGGTTAACTTCGTGTTTTATATTTTTAGGAGCCAATAACTGAGTTGCTTTTGTCTAACCTCGCTCAAGATTGGCTTGAACAAGACCATGCAAAGTTAAACGATGACGTAAGATGTTTAATGTTTAATTTTCTTATTTTTTTTACCCACACCTTGTCACTGTTTAATATAATTACTGATTCAAAATTTTAGGCCAGTCAAGTTATTACTGAATGTGATAGTGCCCTGAATTCGGATAATAATTTACTATCGGTCTCAGAAACAAAAATAAATCTTGTACCAGACTACGATAGCGAAAGTCCTTCCAACGTAGATGATGAGGAAAACACAAACGTACTTGCACCAGGAAGCATGAACTTCACACGAAGATTATCCTCAAGCTCATCTTCATCGTCTTCGAAGTCCGACAGCACATCATCTTCGGGGCAAACTGACAAACAGGCTAAGGAAAGCGGCATACCACAAACAGACCTAGCCGTTATAGTTATGCATACGCCTGAATTGCTGGGTTACGGAGAACACAGCACGTAGGCAATCCACTTTGAAGACAAATTCACTAACGCTTCTGGTCCCAGAACTTTGATTTTTTTATTACCTTCAAGTTCGAATTATTCCAGTTCTGATTCTGACTTTACTAATAGGAACATCAAAAAAGGCCGCAAGCGGTGGAAAATCCTTCAAAATGGAGACAAAGCCGAGTTAAGAGATTGCAAAACGAAGGTGAATCCTACAAATCTATGTCTAAGACTCAGAAAATTGTCAGCTCGATGTTTAAAAATGCCGTGTATAAATTTTAGGTGAAATTGTTGACAACGGAGCAAGGTATGATACTTTTGGATATAAAGAGATCTCAACAAGCAAAGATCATTTATCAGTTCGTTTATGGTCGAAATTCAGCCAAAATACAAATGCAGAAAATCCGTGTCGCCCCATTAAGGCTTTTTTCTTTACTGTCAACGAAGTAGGGTAAGAGTCTGTAAAACATTTTCAAAAGTACTTTAGATATAACAAACTGCATGATAAATACTATTAGAACAAATACGAACGAACATGCTTTACTGATGGAAATGAGGCGTGGAAAACACGGCCATAATAAAAAAAAAAACGAATTAGTGGCCGAAATAAAAAAACACATTGACTCTATCCCTCAGATGGAATACCACTATGTAAGGGCACCAGCGTTTTTTGTGTTCTGTGAAGGGCACAAACAACAAGAGAGTATGTATATAGATGTTGGTAAGAGAATTAAAGACCTATACAAAGATTTCGTAGACTTACTTATTAAAAAATTTAATCTACAACATTTTTTTTACCAGGGAATATAATTTATTTATTTAGTGCTGATCTATGTTTCAGCTACGAAAACTCTAACTGTGACCAAAAGTTGGCCATAAAAGATAAATATCGAGTGCACTTAAAAGAAAAAGGGAAGTAGAGAAGAAAAGTTAAAAGATAGAATTAAGTCGTAATTTAAGATATGGAAGGCGTTATGCAATGTCCCACTCCCAAAGGAGAAACGTCGGCTTTCTATTATAAGTCGAAACTAAACAGTTCAAATCTAACGTTGACAGAACTTAAAGACAGCAAAAATGCATACGATAACGATCACTGCTTTTTGGACAGAGGTGGAGCAACAGTATTTTTTTTTATAACTAAATGTTGTGATTTAAAATTATATTTTACTGTAATAATGTTTAGTTATAATAAGAACATTGACCCGTCCCGTGCGTCTCGCAACCAGCGGATCCCCGTCACCAGGTCATCGTTCCACCTGGTAGGAGGCCTTTCAACGCAACGTCTTCCTGTCAATGTGGCGACGCTTGGGGGTCCTATGTCCAGCAGTGGACGTCTTTCGTCTGGTATGATGATGATGATGATAATAAGAACACCTACAAGGATAATAATAATAAAATGATGACGGGTAAGCCAAATACCTAATTCGTACTGATTTAATATTAGATCATAGCGAAGCTCCTTGTGACATTTAATAATGGTGTAAACTGTAAAGATTTTCTCTCAAATTATATAAGATCTTAATGTTAATAAAACTATTTTGCAATAATAAAAGGAAGTTTCTTTTAAAAATCCTTCTTTCCTTTAATATTAAACAGACGTTTTAATTAATAAAACTAAAATGTTATCTTTTTAATATATGAATAGAGCATTATTCCTTAATGTATAAAGTTTTTCAGATATTTTGTTAATAATAAACTGCACTAATATATGTTGTGTCGCATATGATTTTAAATAATAACTTGTATTTTAATCATAAAACGAATTAAATTGGTGGAATGTTTTTAAAGCCTTGTATTTTTTAATAAATAAATAATAATAATGATTTATATATGCCATTTGAAAGGCTATTCTATAAGTAATACTAAAATGTTACTAGTATGACTGTATCATTCCCATCTTTATTTTAATTTGAAAAAATGTAGCTGCATCGCATTCGCAAAATTTTAAACGCGATTTCCCAACAATCGTAATTTTGTTATTATTTCAGTTTATTATTAAAGCAGCGACATGTTCAACAGTTATTGTTAACAACATAGTTGTATGCTTTATGCACTTCATGCGTTCCTGGTTGCCTGGTAACACAGTTTGTCGAGCCAGCTGTTCGGTTAGCACTTTCACGTCTGTTTGAGTAGCACATAGCTTGAATAAGTTAGTACTATATTGCCACTATGTTGGTAGGTAAAGATGATTGCAATCTAGCTGTGAATGCTATAAGGTTTGATTGCAGCTGCAGTAGGTCTGAGCATTAGAATCATGTTAATCTGAAAAGCATAGGAAGTGTGCAAGTAGCGGAAGGATTTCCTCATGTTCAACCACACTGTCGTAAGCGTTATCTGTTGTGGTAACCGTATTAGATTACATGAAATGGGCAATCATCATTCTAAATATTAGTACTACATATAGCTACACATAAGTAGCTGTGACAGTAGAAAAGGTTATGGAGAATCACTCACTCTAAAGGACACCAAATACAGATTTAAAGAGAGTGAAAGGAGATTTAAAAAATATGGAGAATCTCGCGTAGCAACAGTGATACAAATTGATTCAGAGGCGTATCGAAAGTGATAGGCATTTGGTAGAAATACATACAAAAAGGATACCAAATATAGCCCATAAGAGAGTGAAAGGAAGTTACCAAATATGGAGAATCCGCATGACAAAAACGATACAAATAAACGTGAAAAATTGATTCAAAAGCTTGAATTGCTTAGAAAAAATACATACAAAAGGACAGCCTTCAACTCTTTCCAAGTTAGAATGCATAATAAGCTTCATACAAACAGTTCCATACAATAGGTAAACAATATTGTCGGACTTTTGGGCTCATTATATTCGCAGTCGCGTGATTTGCGGCAAAAACTGCCGATATTGTCAAAGTTATCTCATATTCAATACCTCTTTTGTTAGAGGTGATAACTTGATTGGTAGAAAAAGATTAATTAGAAAGACGGAAAAAATTTTGTTCATCGATTACGGATTTCTCGATTTGCATATTAACATGTAATCAATTAATGTTGCGATTGATTCGCTGCCAGACGCGACGCTTTTGCAAATTATTTTTTTATGTTAGCAAAAAAGAAACATCTGTATAAAGTAATAACAGACAAACAATTAATTGGGATTATAAATAATTGGTTTGAGAAGAACACACGTTACTTCACATCAAAGTGGTGTAAAGTAATTCTTTATACGTTCATCTTAATATTTATGGTCTGATTTTATTTTAATTAGATCTTACTGTAGCTTCTTTTACGTAAAATGATGTAGCTAATGTAAATATTTTTCACTTTTGTACATAATATTTTGACGGCTGCCTTTTTTTTGCAAAATTTTTGTACAAAAACAAAATGCATGTTACTTTTTAAGATATTTTTAAGTTTAGTTAAGTGTAAATTTGTAAAAAATACTGTATATAATATTCACATAATTATGTGTATGAATGATTGTTTTTTATTTTATGTATTTAGATTAATTGTAATATGTTTTACAGAACCAAGAAAACGCAAGACTGGTACGTAACACATACAGATACAGCCTTTTATGTGCAACCTTATTATTTTGGGTACAGCATTGATTTGTTGATGGTTACAAAAATGATCGTCAAAACTTCATATTCAACACACAGAAAAAAAAACTGTTGTGACCAAGGAATGGGGGCTACCGCGTTTGAATTTGCCACTAGGGGCGCTGGTGTCGAGTGAGGTCTTCAAAATTTATAGTTTGCCGCTTTTAGCGCGAGTTATTTATACTATTTTTAGGGTTCCGTACCGGAAGGATCCAGACGGATCCCTATTGCTGTTACTCACGTGTCCGTCTGTCTGTCCGCCGTCTGTCACACAGGTTTTATAGCCAAACGGTTGGAGCAACAAATCTTCATGGGGTATTGTTGTTTAGAGCTCGTTGAGTGGAAAAACACTGTTTTTTTTTTAATATTGGGAAACAAAGGAATGAAAAGCCTCTAAAGTCAGTTTGATTTTACAAAATTTTGCTCTGAAGATTTTTTTTATATCCCTTTGACCTAGGAACTTCAAATTTGGACATAATGTTTATTATTACGTATATTTTTACTAAAACCAATATATAAATCAGTTTTTTTCTTTGAAATGCCCTCTTTTTTCTATACTTGGTTTTAACAAATTGATTTTGTGTTATGGAACCCTAAATATGTGAAGTCCGGAACGCACTTCGCTGGTTTTTTTTATAATTGAGTTTTTTTTCTAAATATAGCTTATTAAGATAGGTATAGGGTTTGACCAACCACTACATTAATAGAGTTTTATATTTCGGCAAATGTTACCCTCCTTTTTTTTGAAAAAAGGGTTGCGCGAAACTGCAGTACACTCGATTTTATATTTATTCGCACTTCTACGGCATTAAAACATATTTCAATTCAAACTTTGCTACCATGCGCGTAATAACAGCGTTTAACAGCTGTATTTAATGACCTTACTCGGCAGTGGCGCCAACCGGTGAGCACAAAAACGGAATCCATCATTGAATGAATCCTTTAATTGATTAATCTAAAGGTTCATTGGAATCATAAAGCCAAAGAAAAGATGCTATGAGAAGAAATGAAGCCGTGATAAGCCTTTTCAAATTCGGAATACCATGGACTCTGCTATGGTGTCTAAATAAATATGAGGCGTAATCACAGCAATACTGTCTTATTCTCGTTTTAAACATCACTACATGTAACTATCAGTATAATCAATGTGCAAAATACCTGAATGTGTCACTTAATATTTTGCCACACTTACACAGCCCCATGCTTGTAGATGAAAGATTATTTCCCATTTATAGCGATTTTATTAATAATTCCTATCTTTGATTAAAATTGCCTTTACAGAGTCCTCCTCACCATGATTTAATAGTTCTATCCAAACCTCTTGTCCTAATGTAAAGTCTCACAATTTCCAATAACTTTTTAAGGGTACCGATTCAGTTTGGTTTCCCTACTATACATAAGTTTTAGCCCCTTGCAAATTGTGTGTTTTTGTAAGTCTTTTATTTATTAGATGCCATTCAAATTGGTTGTTTAGTATTTTAAGTTCATGTTACGATTGTTTACAAGCAGAAGGCACTCACTCCACGCTTCTAGAACTATCTTATTATTCCTTCTTGATAATTCTTATCATTTCTGGACACTTACACAGCTTTGCCCGCGGCTGCACTCGCGTGGCACCTCTATCTGTTTCTTCTATGTTAAAGATTTTAATATCGTTTTATTGCAAACGTTTACAAATACAAACAAACTTTTTGTACGCTTGTCTAGATGAGATATCGCGATAAAATTCAAATTGTTTACACAATCCATCACATTTTCACGGTATATAATTCTGTTAGTATCCGAACTATTTCGGTGGTCATTAATTCTTCAAACTTTCGATCTGTCTTCACTTTCTAGCTATTTTGTTTTTGTATATTTTTGCTGTTTTAATGACAGCTCTTGACACTTAGTAAATTATTAGCATTTTTATGAACGTTAAATTATCTTGACGTCATCTTTATATTTTGATCTTGCTTTATTAACTTACTTACGTTGATTATTATTTTCTAAATCTTCATTATTTAACATAGTGCATTTAGTATAGTGTTATTTACCGCCTGCAAGTGTCTAAGAATTAAATATGAAATAGTTGTAAATAACCAAATAATTATTATTAATTCCTTATTATAAGTTTGCCTAAATGTGTTGTTTTTCTGTTATTCCTGTAATCATTCATCTAAAATTGTCGCCTATAAATGCGTGTTCAGGTAACTGATTTCACTCATTTCCAAATCAGAAATGTGTTGAAGTAACTTTTGTTTTGATGACTGAATTTTATAAGGTTATTTTTTCGATATATTGATTTTATTTGAACACGCTAACAACTTACCTCTTTTTATAATACAATCTACTGTTGCTTCTTTTTCTGTAGCAGTTCTGTTAGATAAAAAAAAAATAGTTACCTAATAATTCCTCTCCTTTTACTTTGTCTTCTGTTATAAGTTGTGGTTAGTATTTCCTTCCTTTTCTGTATCTGTCTCCATCTTTTTTATTGCCTGTACTTTTCTTTAGTTACTAATTTTTTAGTTTAGTTATTTAGTTACTAATACTTAATTTGCTCTATATCAGTTAATTAATAAGACTTTTTGTATTTCGTAGTTGCTTATTCTGTTATTATTTTCTTAGTATACTGATCCTTTGTAAAAACCTATTTATATTTTCACCATTGTTCAGTTTTGTCTCCGAACATGAATTAGCTAAATAAATATAAATAGGTCTTTATTACCTAATTCTTTAACTGTCTTCTGTACTTCTTAATCTACTATATCTTGTTGCTAAATCCTGTCATAGGCTTTAACAATTTTAAGGTCTATTAATTACTAGCATCTATCTTCAGCATCTAACGAGTAGTAAGTAGAATGGTTGGTGGGGGTAAAAATCTCCTGGTTGCTGATGAAGACCATGGTTTCCAGCGGACCTGCAGCCAGAGAAGCAGGCTGAGGTGGATGACATGGTGAACAATCTGCTGCAGTGGATTCAGGGCTTGTACCAACAGAAGAATAGGAAAGGTGCACAATAATTTTAAGATTTAGGTTAAAACTAGTTATAAGTGTATAATTAGTTTATCTTAGTAATAATGTATTCAACGAAAACGAAGCAATCAAATATTTAAAATAAAATAACTTTTAAAATAGTTGACGATATTAGGTTTTACTTTCCGAAGATGTCCAACATATATACGAACGAAGTAGATATTACTCCGATAGTTAGGCCTTCAAACATCACATATTTTGCACGTATCACATCTTCCAGCTATCACTGTGTGCACAAGCACTATGGGTCTTCGTGAAAATATTAATTAAAAGTACCTTTACTTATTTCTTCTTTATATATTTCCAGCTCGTCAGTACTTCGGAGGGAAACCAGAGAAACCGAGACCTTTTGAACCGGCGAACCAATACCTACCACCTGCGAATGGGTACCCAGCTTCTGGTACAAGACCTTCACCGACCTATAACGAAGGCCCGTCACCAAGCCCGACCTACCAGCCGAGCCAACCGTCCCAGCCGTCATACCAACCTAGCGAGTCACCGTACCAACCTGAGTCGCCTTACAAGCCTGAGCAACCATTCCAACCGAGTTACAAGCCCAGTCTGCCAACTCAACCTGCCTATCAACCTTCACAGCCGTCTTACCAACCATCTCAGCCTTCCTATTCTCCTAGTCCTTCAACTCCTAGCTACCAACCGAGTCAGCCATCAAATTCACCTTCTTCACCATCTTACCAACCGTCTAAACCATCCCAAGCTCCAAGCTATCCTTCTTCTCCTAGTTACCAACCTTCCTCTCCTAGTTACCAACCTTCTTCTAGCTACCAACCTTCACAGCCGTCTCAGCCTGGCTACGACTACTCAAAACCTGGTTACCAACCTAGTCAACCGGATCAAA
This sequence comes from Orthosia gothica, assembly GCA_949775005.1. Classification (NCBI taxonomy): domain Eukaryota; kingdom Metazoa; phylum Arthropoda; class Insecta; order Lepidoptera; family Noctuidae; genus Orthosia; species Orthosia gothica. The sequence continues at coordinate 32,196,996 of OX459035.1, forward strand.
CCACCCAAGCGATTTACGTGTCACAAGAAAGTGGTGGTACTGTAAGCACTGGTTCCAGCTCCAGTTCGATTTCAAGCAGTGTCAGTGGAACAGTTGTTGAAACTACACAGACGCAGGTACAAACTGACGATGATGATCGTCATCCTCCTCACATTCACGAAATCACAGTTGACTGCGGTAAAGAAATGATGACTATCAACATCGAATTCAACAAAGTATATAATGGGCTCATCTATTCCCAAGATCACTACAATGACGCTGACTGCGTTTACGTCAGAGAAAACTCCAATCAGGCCAAATACTCTTTCACAGTCAGCCTAAACACTTGCGGTACTAGATTCTACAGCGACTTCGAAAACGAAGGCCAGGCTTACTTAGAAAACGTTCTTGTTTTACAAAATGAAGTAGGTATCCAAGAGGTTTGGGATCACATCAGAAGAGTCAGATGTCTGTGGGAAGGAAACCTAAAGAAGCAACTAGTCCATTCTCTCAGTGTTGGCATGTTGAACCAAATCACCAGCAACTTCAGTGGTGATACTGCCATGGCTCGCTTGGACATCCATACGGGTAGAGGACCTTTCGGACCCGATGCCAATGGCTTAGTCAAGATTGGAGAAATGATGACTTTAGTCGTGTCCGTTACAGGAGATGCTGGTTTCGATATCCTTGTTAGAGAATGCATAGCCAGAGACTCAGAAAGCCGGAATGTTGTGCCTTTAACTGACAGCAACGGTTGTGTACTAAAACCTAAAGTCTTCGGTGCTTTCCAAAAGACAAGAGACACTGGAAACACTGGAGCTTCAATAATAGCATTCGCCTACTTCAACGCTTTCAAATTCCCCGATGAAATGGATCTTATTATCCAATGCGAGGTTGAATTGTGCAAGACTGACTGTGATGTCTGCCCAAACCCTGGCAGTATAGAACCTAGGAGAAAGAGACGAGATATTATCCATATTGGAAACAGTACTGTACAGGAACCTTCCACGATTATTGGTAAAGGATTGAGGGTTGTTTTGGCAGAGGATCTTCCACAACCTACAGGTTTTTGTATGTCTCCTCCCGCAGCTTTATGGGGTGGTAGTCTAGTACTTTTCGCGTCGTTAATGAGCAGTATCCTTGTATCATACTGTTGGCAGAAATCTCGAGGTTCTGCTAAGTTTTCGTAATCCTTTCTATCTACTTGGTCTTTGCTATTTTTCGGTTATTTATAGAGATAGCTAAACAAACCTTTTACTGAAATCTCGGTAATGATTCTTTGAAATACCAGTAGATTTATAAGTATTTATAAATATGGAATGTTGTAAAGATATACAGTAATATGAAGAGTAAGTTATGGTACAAAGTATTTAAAGAATAAAACGTTGATGAAGTAGATTTTACAGTTAGCACAATGGCAATACTCCTAACATAAATGCACCTAGAACTATGGCAGATAAAGATCAAATTCATGTAGGTAATTTCCTAACATCTAAGGGAACAATATAAAATGTTGAACCGCCAACAATTTTATCAGAATGAAGTGACATTAGGAACAGAATACACTGCCTCCCATATGGTAAGTCTGCCATGAGAAAATCTGCAGTATTCCATACGTTTGATTACCGCGTGAGATATCGCGTCTTGCGTTAGAGTTTTTTCTAAGCATGCCTTTTTTACTGTCATTGTTTTCCGTCAGTAAAGTTACATGTACTGGCGTGGTTTGTTTTGTATCGTCTACTTGTTTTGAAGTATTATAAAATCTTAGAATAATTCTTTCAAAATCATTCATAGATTGAAATCATTTTCTTCAAAAAGTGTCAAAAAATATATAAATAACGTGACATTACGCCAGCTCATGTCAATCCCAAGCATTTTAGATTTTTTGACAATTATTTTCTCTGATATAATATAATTTTGTTTACAGCCTCTTATTACAAAAAGTATTTCTCTGACACATGTGATTTTTGTTATTAATTCATTCATTTTGAATATTTACGTAACTGCATCGAAACTTATTTAAATAAAATTTGAAGATTTTTTTCTTCATAGATAACCGACACTAAAAGTATTTTTAGATAAGTACCTAGTAGCTAAAAAAATATTGTTATTATGTTATATAATCGTTACAATCTAAGAAGTCCGAGGCCTTTTTTATTTTACATGCCACGATAACTTTATATGTGAGAAATTGAAAAACAAAATTCAGAATCCTAATTAATTACTATTTTACCTATACACTATAACAACGAGTATCATTAGAAAGCATCAAGTTAAAATGGGTCGAAGTGTCCGAGGTATTTCTCGGCCCCTCCACAAGATAAGATAAGATAAGCATCAAGTTTAATTATTATTAAGTATTTTTATAGCTGCCAAATCCGACTTCTTAGATTGTCACGACTATAAAATAAGTTATTACTATGTGTAAATATTAGATTTAAGTTTTTATAAATATTAAACACTATTTGTAAAACAATCGCTTCTTTTATTACCTTTTATTTAGTCTCAGATTAGAATAGTTTTATCTTTTCCTGGAGTTTCGAAACAGCTATAAAAGATTACATAATGAAATTAATCTGAATAATATCTAATTTTTTATGTAAATATCTAGTGTCTGTTATTTTATGTAAATCAAAATACTTCTGTGGAATAATATTATCACAAAATATCAGGTGCATTCATAATCATACATTATTCAGAGATATTTTCAAAAGCAAAGAATAAACATAAAAAATTAATAGGACATATTCATCATATACAAATGATCATTATGGGGACGTCTGGGTTGACGTCTAATGAAAAAGTAAGACAGAATAACACACGTTGCATGAATCACAAATAAATGGAGATAAGGCTAAGAGAATGATGATGATTAACAAATAATCACATAGCATCATTCTGAAATAAATTGTAGCTACTAAGGCATAAAAAAACGTTCTGATTCAGGAAGAAAACGATTTTAAAACACCATGTCCTGTTTTATCAAATGTCATTAGACCCCGTGTCTTATTCCTATGGATCAATCGGCAAACGAAAGCGATGAATGAAAGACATAATTAATAATTAAGATTTAGATTATGGGCAACATACAGAGTCTAATATCACGTTTCTGAATTAAGTATATAGAGTTAAGAACGTGTTAAAGTATTTAACAGGTATTTTGGTTGTACTAGAGTTTGTCAAAAAGTAAAAGTGAAATACTTATACTTCTTAAAAGATAGCTTGATCTCTGCGACATATGTCAAACTGACGTATACGTTATTTTTACGTTATTATTAGACTGTCAAGCACTATTGTTATTGTATTGATACTGACAGCTGTCGCAGAGATCAAGCTATCTTTTATGAAGTATAATTCAGAAATAGGGGTTAAGTAAATCAGTCATAGTTTAAAAATAGTGACAGAAAATCTAAAGAGTGGTATGGACATCAATATGGCGGAATAATGGATGTGGCTATAAAGTTAGATAAAAGTAAAAATTATAAATTGAAAGAGACTAGCAAGGAAATCAACATTGATATAACCGCTGATATAGACGCATGGAAGACAAAGATATACTGCACCGACTACAAGTTAATAGAGAGCCAAGGCAAAAGGTCGATCAGAACTGCTCTATGGGTTGCCCGAAATAGCAATTATTGCTCTGAGGGTAAGAACCTTAGTATCTTATGTAGGAACTACGAAACCCAAAGAAATTCGCAGAAAGTTGAAGCTCCAATTGACTTTATTCTATCGCCAATCAGTCTTATGTGGTATGATAGTTAACTCCAGAACCTGGTTTATGGAGGTGGAAAAGCAGTTGCTTAATGAAAAAGTCATACTTTTTGGCGCATCTGGTTAGACTGGAAGCAGATTCAAACATAGTTGGGAAGAGGCTAGATAAATTATATTAAATTATTTATGATAACTACAATTAGTACAAAACAACGTCATACATATACGACGATAATTGATACAACGTTATTGTGTAAGTTTCTTTACCTGACTGCCAAAGGAGAGTAATGTGTTTATCAGTCTATGTATGTTCTTATGTGGCGTTCTAGAAACCAAATGCGTAGACCGATTTTGATAATTCTTACGTCAATCGATTCGTCTTAACCTTGCGAGTGTCTCTGGCTACATTAAAATTGTAAGAAGTTAAATGGCGGATTTTGGGCCCCCACAATATGGCGCCCAAAATCTGCCTTTTTTATTCCAAACTCCTCTTGTGGGGTTTTCAGAGGTGATTTAAAAAAAATATGTTTAAAAGTAATTCGAAAAAAAAATGCTAAACAGTCACATAAATCTGGTTTTAGGCAGCCAGCTCGCGAATATGTATCGTCTTTTTAGTTCGCTTCATAAGCAGTCGAGATTTTTGATATTTTGAATGAACTTTTTTTTTCCCCTCCGCTGTCATTGTCTGATTATTTTGTTACGGGATCCAAAAGTGTTGAATTGTTTCTACGGGACTCGTTGAGGTTAAATTAACTCGAGGATTTCTGGTGATCACCACTGTTGGTACTGGCCTTTAGGCGTTGCAGTGATTGGTAATATTTTGCAGGCTTTTCCAAATAATAATGCCAATACATATAATTGAGTCAATGGATGAACAGTTGCTGTTATAGTCTAATTAAATTAACCGTCAACGTTTACAGCAGTTTATTTTATTCACTTAGCGGTTCCCCGATGCGAGTACGAGGCTTAACTTATAGTTTTTAAAGATTTTTGTGTCGGGGTTTTTTTTATTAAATTTTTATTTCATGCTTTTTAAACTGCATATAATATACATAGTAGTAGACACGCTTCAATCGACTATCTATCAAAACACTTAATTATGACACGGTATCTTGCGGAAAACCCAGTGAGAGTAAAATGCGGATAACTTTTGAACGACTGAACCAATTTTAATCAAACATAGCTAGAACACTCTCGACAAAGTAAGTCATCTTTTAAACAAAAAATATACTAAATCAAAATCGGTTCGTCCGTTTAGGAGCTTTGATGCCACAGACAGACACACAGATACACAGCAACACACGTCAAAATTATAACACCCCTATTTTCCGTCGGGGCTTAAAATGAATGAATACATTGTATCAAACTGTTATCATTTCTTAATGCAAGTGTGAACTGAACCATTGTGTTGCTATTAAATAGTTGTTTATAATTTTATATTTTTTGTACCAAATTAATAATATACACAACGTATTGTTATATGATAGTGTAGGTATCTTTCATTCATCACTATTAATTGTAGTTATACCTAATAGTATTAGAAATGAAAGAAAAGCGCGTGAATGATAACTTTCATGGAAGATGAAAACGTGTTGCACCGACCCAAACTAACATGGGACAAGGACTGGAAGACAATAATAATAATAAGAAGTACACAGAGTTACAAGAAGAAATTACCAGAGTTTGGAAAGTGAATAGAGTTACAATAGTCCCAATATTGGTAGTATTAATATCAACAACAGGTGTTATTCAGAAACATATACAATAGTTGTAATATTCTCAATAAAAAAATAAAAAAAATATATAATATTGAATATTATACCTAACACTACAAAAAGCTGCAATATTAAACACTTGCCGAATAGTAAGATTTTTTTTACAGTTAGATTTAGATTACAATTAGAGTGCTGAACAAAACAATTTACCAGTTCAAATAGAAAATTAGGAGAAACTTAAGTTTAATAACCATAATAATAAGTAATCATACCTCACTACAGTATCTCTACGTTGAAGTCGTGGTGGGGCTTGCGCGCTTCAATGATCCCTAGGTTTGTGCCGGTACTTTTTTGATTTGCCACAACATGCCTAGGGTGAGGGACTAGACTAGACTAACTAGACTAAGAGAGATACAATCCGCAAGGCAGCTTTGTGGCAAGCTGGTGGGCAGTGGCGACTCCACGTACCTGATCTCCAGGGAGAAGTCTTGTTTCTTATCTCTGGCTTGCCTTTATTGGCCGGTTGGGGTGAAAACTGACGGGGACCAGAGCTCTCACCTGTCTCTTGCCTTAACTGGCTGGGTTGAGAGGAGATTGAGGAGGAGGAGGAGCTGCAAGAGCAAACGTGCTCGGAGGAAGGAAGTTAACCCAGTAAGGTGCTGGTAGAGATCTTGACCGTACTTCCAGGATTGTCCTGATTGCCGTGGTATACCTCTCCACTCCTCAAGCAACTCCGGATATGTTGCCCCCTTGGCGCGCTACGTCACTAATGTGCTAGCGATCCTTTATGGGGTCCATTAATTGAGTGTGCAAGTCACCCCCTGCCATTTTATAGCCGTTTAGTTCAACAGTGGTCGTGCAGGGGTAGTCTTCCTATAGTTTTGGCAATTGATCCACTAAACCTACAAAATCCATAGCCCAATACATTTTTCTCCATAATTTGCAATAGTCCTGCACCATCCGGTGATTGTTCTTGGGTGCAGTTGCATAGTGATACAGGGATAATCGTCGGTTGGTGTCACACTCCCATACTATATTATTTTACTCTTTGGTGTCACATTTTCATCTGATCTGTCATCTGTCTGTCTATTTTGACATACCATAGACTAACTTAGACCTTCCTTAAGCTAGTTGTACATTAATATAAGGGCAGCGGTACACTGTCCCCCCTCTGTGAACCGTTTTTTATTCGTTCTGGTCATGATTTTTTAATTGATATTTGAATTTGAAATTTAGAAGGGATGGAAGAACGAGGAAAAATGGGTGTCAACTTTTTAGTTTTGAATCTGGACTGAGGCCAAAAATCGGTTGAATACTGAGTACTATAATACCAAGTGTATTTTCTATTCTGAAATCTCTCAAAACTGTGAATTTCCAGCTTGTGTAAGAGTTATACTTTCTGAAGTGATCCAGTTAAATATATTGTGTGTGGTTCCCTAAAGAGAGCATTATTTCCTGGAACGTTACCCTCAACTGTCATCACTTGGCATCAAAGGCCTCGCTGTTTGGCTTATTGAGTCATAGCCGGCCTCCACACCCCTTGGTGCCTACGTACATACCCGTATGCCTGTCTATCCGTCTTGCTACCTATTCTACTGCCTACCCGCCCGATTGCCCTCCTTGACCATCTACCCGTGGTGCCTGCTTATCTGCCTACCTGCCCGATTGCCTGCTTTATACTTTTCAGGTGATAACAATATCAAAGAATATATAACAATTTGTTACATAAGTTGATACAATATCAAAAGATATGACGGTGTGGTTTGTATAGTGTTATAGAACGTAAGTAGACTAAAAGATGTGGAATGAATACCATATGGGGTCCCGTTTTTACCCTATGGGTACGGAACCCTAAAATGTAAGGAAATAACACCTACAGATGCAAGTATAATATCGTAGGAGTTTAGCACCATTTAATATAGATTAATATATATATAGGTTCAGATAAATATATGTGTTCTTCTTCCAGACATCTTTTTTTAACTGTCGAATAATAACGACCTTTCAATTAGCACTGAGATCTAACCTATTTGTTTACAAGTAAAATAAAATGAATAAAAAGACCCCCGACACTTTTCGATCGACAATCAATTGAACACGTTATTATGATACGATATCTTGCGAAAACACCCCGATTCAAACAGTAAAACGCCCGTAACTTTTGAACGGCTGAACCGATTCTCATCAAAATTGCTATTTATTAAAAAGCTAAGAACATTCTCGATAAAATCACCTTTTAAACCAAATAAACGAAATTAAGATTGGGTTATCCGTTTAGGGGCTATGATGCCACATACAAATAAAGATATAAACAAACACATGGTACGTACATACGTGAAACATAAAACACAATTTTTCCATCGGGGGTTAATATAAATATATTTTAATCTGATTACGGTTTTTTTTCAATCATAGATAGCAGTACTATCGCTGACCGACATACCGACGTAAGTATTCATCCACGAACCCGTCGTGGCCTCCAACCCTCAGCCACGACGCCTCCCATACGTCATTGCGGCCAGCCTCAGTTGCGATGTCACCCAAGCGGCACCGTAACCTACTTGTTGGTCGCTTCGTCGTCAGCTTATCGGCGAAAGCCCTAACGAGCGGCCTCTCCTCGGGTTCCTCTTCGCTTCATCGTGGGTGAGCAAGCCACGGCTACTGACTCCCCCTGCCTGACAATGCGGGAACCCACCGGGGAGGTGTGCAACATACCTAGGTTCCTTATTGCGTAAGTTTTGCAACCCACATGGTTTTTTATTAACAATTTGAATGATTATGAAAATAAATATTGTGAAAAAATAAAGACCTTCAATAGTATAATTGTAGATATATATTTGGATATAATAAATGACGTGTTATGTTTAATGATAACAGTTTGACGAAGCAGCTATTAAAATAATACTAGTTAATTTTGAGAATTTGCCTTTGAATTTCTTTTACAGACTTTAGTACTACATATATTGTTCTGAATTTTCTGTTTTGGAACATAACCTTGGGGTTTTATAAATTTCTTAATTTTACTGTTCCACAATATATTGATATTCTATAAAAAGTTTTCTTTTTACAATGTTAGGTTCGCGGAATGCTGCCTCGTAGTCAGTCACCAGATTATCACACCAGTATGACAAACTGGAACCAACTTAACCACTGACTGGATTCTGAATAACAGGAACCTACGCCGCGGTAGGCCCAGAAAGAGATGGCGTGACGAATTAGACGTCTATCTGAACGACTGGTCAGATATAGCTAGACATAGGGAAAAATGGAAAGACGGAAGGGAGGCCTTTGCCCTGCAGTGGGAAATAAAGGGCTCATAATAATAATAATATAATAATAATATCTCACCCCGTTGTCCATGGCTAAAGAGGACGGGCGCTTCTATCGGGCTCTCCATGGGCCCGATGTAGATGTTACTTATGCCAAATCACCATGGCAAGTTACACGATTGAACAGCACGTTCAAATGGTAAAAATCTGCATGAGCGATTTGAGCGTATGGTAATCTCTCGCATGGCTGATGTGAATTGGCCGCCAAGGTCATGCGATTTGACGCCGCTAGACGCTTAGACCGCTATCTCAACTGATGGTAAGTGTTGGTGTGGCCGATAGTGGATCACGTTTTCCTAGAAGTAACCTTAACTCTTGACTTAAAGACCCCAGAGACTCTAAACAAGATATAATGTATTAGCGGGTTTGACAAATTATAAATCATCATCATCAACCTTTGAAGTTCCCACTGCTGGGACACAGGACTCCTCTCTGTGAGAGAGAATGGGCCTTAATCCACCACGCAGGCCCAGTGCGAGTTGGTGGATGTCACATGTCTTCGAATTTTTGGTTCTTGAATATGTTGTTACGATGTTTTCCTTCACCGTTTTTAGAGCAGTGGTGATGAATAAATTAAACACAAAGAAACGCTACGTAAGTCGAGGCGACCACTGCTCTCTTCAGATTGACCAGTTCTCTTGAAATGTCACGTGATCAATCCCTGACATTTTTGGCATTTCGACATCGCCATCACTGAGATCAAATGGCATTATACGCCATTTGAAATAACATTAGAATTTTTTACAATCATGCTGTAAATATACTCGTAAGGATAGCATAAAAAAGCATAGACCTGTTACCAAAAACAAGCTGAGTATAATCCTAAACAATATAATAAAACCATAACTATAGATGTGTGTTTAATTGTTAAAACTATCAGCGTTGACTTGTTTTATCTATCCAACTTCCTACTATATCACACTAATATTATAAACGTGAAACTTTGTGAGTGTGTTTGTATGTTTTTTACTTCTTCACGCTCAAACGGCTGGACGGACCAGGATGAAATTAGGCACAGGGGTAGATTATACTCTGGAATAGAACATATAATACTTTTTATCGCGGGTATACGTTCACTTGAGATAAATTTCGACATTCACGCGGGCGAAGCCGCTGGCAAAAGCTAGTAATATTATAAAGGCGAAAGTTTGCGAGTGTGTTTGTATGTTCGTTTCTCTTTCACGTAAAAACTACTGAAAGGATCTGGATGCAATTTAGTACAGATATAGATTATAGTCTAGAATGGGGGGTTATGTTCCCTTCGGATAATTTTCGACATTCAAGCACGCAGAGTTAAAAAAGAAACTTGGATCTATCTATAATAAAGGCACCTACGAATTGGAAAACAATGGTTGTGCGAAACAGGAAACAAATTAATAGAATATAGGAAGGCTTTTGCACAGTAGTGAGACAGTACAGAATTGCTCTACTTTTATTAATACCCCCTGGTCTGTCCACCCGACCGAATTGGAAAAAAGCATCCTGTGCGTTATCTGTCCACCCGACCGAATCGGAAAAATACCTGTCAGTACAAGTTTTGACCGAAATACGTCACGGGAAAGGATGTTCTCAAAGGATCAGGGTTTAAATCGGTACTTTAATAGACGATAGTATAATATAATATATATGTAAACAAAGTGCGTGACACTTAATTTAGTTTGTACATTTGAATTTGCCGCGTAATAACTTTGATGTATAATTTATCTGTGAACTTGTTTGATTCTATGGAGCGTCCTGTCATATTGAAGGACTGACACAGCTTGATAATTATAGAGGTTATTTATGTGAGAACTATATTGTAATTTGAATATTTAAATAATAGTGATTAATGAGACTGGTGAAACAATAGCTTTAAATGTTGTTTCTCTTTTCAGGTAAAATTAGTTATTAAGTAATGCTAAGGCATGTTTTGTAAAAGTGTTAAAACTAGTTTAAGTAATAAAATAAAATTTCTCTTTTCAGAGCAACTCAATTTTGGTTATAGTTTTACTGTTCACCATAATATCCAAGGATAATTATAAATTAGCACATTATAAAACAACATTTCTACAGCTGGTTATCAGAAATAATGGAGAAATTAAGATTTGAGTTCATGGTCAAGGCCAGTGAAGATGTAAAAACAAATATTATTTGTGTAACGTCAATCACGGATCTAGATGGCCGAACCTTTGCGATCCCTGATAAATTACAGCCTGTAAAATTACATGATGCAATAATAAAGACCCAAATCTATCAAAAAGTAAAGGCTACACTACTAAAACGGCATGAGAAACGACAGGTGTGGATTTCCATGAACCCGGAGATGAAGGCGGTTTATTGTGATGAAGATGGAAATAAAGAATTTATGGGATACCTATTGGAGGAACAAACAAAACCAGAACAACCAAAACCACAAACTTCTTCAACAGGGATTTCAGAAGAATCTCTAGCAAGAATCATAGAAAGGTTTGCTGAAATAAAGAAAGATTCATCAAAACCTTTTAATATGGGGAAAATGGTAGAAAAATTTGTTATAGAAAAATTCAATAGCAAGATAACAAATGTGTCCCAGTGGATGACTACCTTTGAAGCGGAATGTGTTCGTATAGGAATAGAAGAAGATGTCAACAAAATTGAAATTTTTAGGTTATTTATAGAAGATTCTTGTTTAGACTGGTATAGTTCCATGCTTATAAAACATACAATAAATTCAGAATGGGCAATGTGGAAAAAGAACTTTTGTGAAACATATGCGGATAAGGGTTGGTCACCGATCAGGTATGCAATGTTATTTAAATACAGACAGGGCTCATTACTGGAGTATGCGTTAAAGAAAGAGAGACTACTATTAGAAATAAATAAAACCAAAGATAAACTTACTCTAATTGATCTGATTGCCACTGGATTACCGAATTTTATTGCAGATAAGATTGATAGGAATAGTTTAAAGGAAACTAAAGACTTATTTAATAATCTAAGAAGTTTAGAGCATATGGTAAACAAAAAAACATTTGATAAAAAGATAGGAACTTCCGAAAGTAAAATTAAAGAGAAAAATGTGAAGTGCCAGTTTAGTCCGTGTAAAATTTGTGAAAAAGAGAATAAAGGTATACGTTACCACCCGGAATCCCAATGTTGGTTCAAAATTAAAAATAACGATAGACCAAAAAAATATCAAATAAGGAGTGTTAACAATTCTGAATTAGAGACAGAATTAAATGAAATTGATCCAAAAAACTAATAGTGCCGCCATTAATAAAAATTAAATTACTAATAAATGACACTTTGGAAACATCAGGAATCTATGATTCAGGATCTAATGTGTCCTTAATAAATTCAAGGTTATTATCTTTAAAAAAAATACCTACTAACGATAATAACGCAGGTTTAAAAACAATTAATGGCGTAAAAAAATCAATAGGAATGGTAACCTTAAAAATAAAAATTTTCAAAATTGAAAAACATGTTAATATTTTTGTTATAGATGAAGACAACTTTGACTATGATTTCCTAGTTGGGTTAGACTGTATACAAAAATTTAATTTATCTCAAAATGAGAATTTAAATATCACCCAAAATGTCCTCAGCAATAATAATAAAAACTACATAAAAAATAAAGAAAAGCAACCTATAAACACTAACAAAGTTCCTGGCAGTTCAGGTAGTGGCATAGAGAATAAACAATGTATATATAATGAAAAAAAAGGTGAGGATATTACAAAGAAAAATAAAAAAGAAACTATCATTAATGAGTATAAAATAAACTTTAATGAAAATATAATAGTTGATAATTTTGATATTTCAGTAAATAATTTAGATCTTAAAAAAAAATCTGATATTGATAAATTGATATGCAAATATAATTCAGTCTTCGCTAAAGACAAATATGATATAGGTACTGTGAAAGGTTATGAAGCCCATATTGATTTGTTGATAGATAAATACTGTAGTAAAAGACCGTATAGGTGCTCTATTGAGGATATGAAAGAAATTGAACATCAAATATCAAAATTACTAAAAAATCATTTAATTGAGGAGTCATATAGCCCTTTTGCCGCTCCGGTAACACTAGCATTTAAAAAAGACGAAGGAAGGAGATCAAGGCTTTGTATAGATTTTCGCGAATTAAATAAAATTGTAGTTCCCCAATCGCAACCATTTCCGCTAATCGAGGATCTAATGGTTAAAACAAGGAAATGTAAATTTTTTTCAACATTCGATGTAAACTCAGCATTCTGGTCTATACCTCTTAAAATTGAAGATAGACACAAAACTGCATTTGTTACTCAAGAGGCACACTTTCAATGGACTTGTTTACCTTTTGGTTTAAAAACTTCTCCCGCTATTTTTCAGAGAATTTTGAGTAGTATTATAAGAAAGCATAAATTGTCAAATTTTACTGTCAATTACATCGACGATATTTTAGTATTTTCTGAAACGTTCGAAAAACACATTGAACACTTATCTTTGTTATTGGAAGCAATTTTAAAAGAAGGTTTTAAATTAAAATTCACTAAATGTAACTTTGCACAGGACTCTGTAAAATATCTAGGGCACATAATAAAAAACAATACTGTCACTCCATTAAAAGATAATTTGATTGCCATAAAAGAATTTCCAATTCCAAAAACACAAAAAAATGTCCGACAATTTTTAGGAAAAATTAATTTCTATGGAAAATATGTGCCAAATATTTCAATTATATTGGATCCTTTACATAATTTATTAAGAAAAGGAGAAAAATTTGTTTGGTCTGATAAATGTCAAGAATCCTTTGATACAATAAAACAACTACTTTGCTCTAAACCTATTCTAGCCATCTTTGATCCAGACTTGCCAATACATATTTATACAGATGCTAGCATACAAGGTATAGGTGCGATTTTAAAACAAATTCAACCCAACGGTGATGAAAAGCCTTGTGCATATTTTTCCAAAAAATTAAACGACTCTCAAAAAAAGAAAAAAGCCATATATCTTGAGTGTTTGGCAATAAAAGAGGCGGTAAAATACTGGCAACACTGGCTTATAGGAAAAACATTCACGGTTTTTTCAGATCACAAACCTTTAGAAAAAATGAATATTAAAGCCAGAACGGACGAAGAACTGGGCGATTTAACGTATTATTTGTCGCAGTTCAATTTTAAAATAATATATTCTCCGGGGAAATATAATATAGAGGCAGACACTTTAAGCAGAAACCCTGTGTTAGAATCGTATGAAAATCAAGATAGTAGTTTAAAAGTAGTAAATTTTGTGAAATTAGAAGACATACGAAATGATCAAGATAAAAATGAAGATATAAAACAAAATATAAATAAACTTATTTTCAAACATAATATATATTATAAAAAGATAGGAAAAAATGAAAAGATTGTACTAACTGAGGAGTTTAGTAAAAAAATTATAAAACATGTACATCACTACTACTGCCACATAGGAAGACAACAAATGGCAAACAAGATTAAACCCTTTTATCAAGCTAAAAACTTATTGGATAATATAAAAAAAAATTGCGAAAACTGTGATGTCTGTATAAAAAATAAATCTAGAGGACAATACAAGTTTGGACTAATGTTTCACTTAGGTCCCGCTACCTATCCGTTCGAAATAGTGTCTATAGACACCATAGGGGGATTTGGTGGTGCTCGTTCAACAAAAAAATATTTACATCTTCTAGTAGATCACTTCACTCGTTACGCCTATATTTTGACATCCAAAACCCAGAGTGCAAATGATTTTATAAAACTTGTCCAAAAAGTAACACAAGATTATAAAATTTACTTGATTCTATCAGATCAATATCCAGGCATAAATTCAAAGGATTTCAAATTTTTTTTAGAAAAGGAAGATATACCTATAGTTTTTACAGCAGTAAATGCGCCATTTTCAAATGGATTGAACGAAAGGTTAAACCAAACGTTGGTTAACAAAATTCGTTGCAAGATTAATGAAAGGAGAGACAAAATTGCTTGGACAACTATTGCTCACGAATGCACTGAAAAATATAACGAAACTGAACATAGTGTAACAGGGTTCTCTCCAAAATATTTATTGGAGGGAAAAATGTTGACATTCTACCAGATGAACTGAAACAAAATATAACACAGAATCATCTATTGCGAGACCGAAAAATTGCCTTAGAAAATAGCATAAAATCCCACAATTATAATAAACAAAGATTTGATAAAAACAGAAAACATTATGAACTTAAAGTCGGAGATTCTGTATATGTTGAAAACGGAAATCGGTTAAACCGAAAAAAACTAGACGAGTTGAAAATTGGACCTTATCAAATTGTAGACAAAATATCCAATTCAATTTACAAAGTAAACACGGGTCACAAAAAGTCAGAGTCGAATCTCTTCCATATTACAAAACTTATTCCAGTAGTAGAGTAAAACAGTAAAACTTTATAATTTAGAAAGAGGGGGGGGGGGGGAGATGTAAACAAAGTGCGTGACACTTCATTTAGTTTGTACATTTGAATTTGCCGCGTAATAACTTTGATGTATAATTTATCTGTGAACTTGTTTGATTCTATGGAGCGTCCTGTCATATTGAAGGACTGACACAGCTTGATAATTATAGAGGTTATTTATGTGAGAACTATATTGTAATTTGAATATTTAAATAATAGTGATTAATGAGACTGGTGAAACAATAGCTTTAAATGTTGTTTCTCTTTTCAGGTAAAATTAGTTATTAAGTAATGCTAAGGCATGTTTTGTAAAAGTGTTAAAACTAGTTTAAGTAATAAAATAAAATTTCTCTTTTCAGAGCAACTCAATTTTGGTTATAGTTTTACTGTTCACCATAATATCCAAGGATAATTATAAATTAGCACATTATAAAACAACATTTAAAGCTATTGTTTCACCAGTCTCATTAATCACTATTATTTAAATATTCAAATTACAATATAGTTCTCACATAAATAACCTCTATAATTATCAAGCTGTGTCAGTCCTTCAATATGACAGGACGCTCCATAGAATCAAACAAGTTCACAGATAAATTATACATCAGAGTTATTACGCGGCAAATTCAAATGTACAAACTAAATGAAGTGTCACGCACTTTGTTTACATATATAATATATCAAATATATTACAAGGTAAAACTGGGTAAATCCCTATGAAATCAGATAGCTTATTTTATCACAATTCTAACAACATAACATTTATACATGGTCCCCATACAAAAGTACCGAGAAATCGGCGTTTTACTGAGACCGGGCGATCGCAAAAAATGGCCCCCGGGAACGTCATCCGACAGCGCCCCGGCGTCCGGCCAACCTGGACAGTTGACCGTATACGTTACTACTACTCTTCTCTACTTCTACTTTTTGTTCTTTGTGTGCTGGCCTGCAGGTTCGTACGTTGTTTGGATGGCGTGAAAGTAACTCTTTTCCGATTGCACGTCAATATACACCTGCAACCTGTGGGCTAATTACACGCAGAAAAGCTACAAAACCCTCCACATTTAATTTAACAATGCTTTCAGAGCGATTTTGGTTCTGCCTCGCTACGGCAACGCTTCAGGTATGTTTGCATGGGCGCGCACGGACTGTTTTCATGCGACCATGCGGAAGCGCTGCGCGTCTCTTTTGCACAGAGTGCGGGGCATCTCCAGTACCGTTCTGAGTATGATCGCAGTGTCGCACATAAGGACAGTCCAACCTATTTGGTTGGAGCGTCCACAGAAGTCTTCTATCTCGGTCGGTCTTGAGCTTCACGCTTTCACCTCGCTCCACATCATTCCGATACTCGCTGCTTTTGCCAACACGGTGCGACGCCAGGTTTGACGGGGACGGCCACGCTTTCTTTTTCCTTCTTGGAAATTCTAGTCCAAAGCTTGCTTGGGAATGTGATCGGGTATGTTTGCATGGGCGCGCACGGACTGTTTTCATGCGACCATGCGGAAGCGCTACGCGTCTCTATTGCACAGAGTGCGGGGCATCTCCAGTACCGTTCTGAGTATGATCGTAGTGTCGCACATAAGAACAGTCCAACCTATTTGGTTGGAGCGTCCACAGAAGTCTTCTATCTCGGTCGGTCTTGAGCTTCACGCTTTCACCTCGCTCCACATCATTCCGATACTCGCTGCTTCTGCCAACACGGTGCGACGCCAGGTTTGACGGGGACGGCCACGCTTTCTTTTTCCTTGGAAATTCTAGTCCAAAGCTTGCTTGGGAATGTCATCGGGGCCCCTTAGGAGCGAGTGGCCAATCCATCTCCGCTTGCGACGCTTGATCTGGCGGTCGATTGGGCTCTCGTGGCATTTCTCCAACAGCTCTACGTTGGAAATGGTCTCGGGCTAATAAAGCACACATAGAGAAGCACGGATTTGACATTCGGCCCAAAGATTTTGAGTTTAATCCTTCGGGTCAGTTTCCATGATTACTAAACAGGTCTCAGCTGCGCGAAGGTACCTTAGCCTTTGGCACCAACATATTTGGGTTAAAATACTGAAGTAAATAAACAATGAAAGCATCGAACATTGCTCTAAAGAAAATATTTTTTTTACTTTACAAAATACATATTATACCAGGCCCCTCAGAAAGTATTGCGAAAAAAAGTTTTTATATATGGGAGACTGGCCAGTTATAATGTTTTTCGAAAATATGATTATTTATAAGTAAAAATAAGTAAGTTCCAATTTCAAAATTTCCCTCCACATTTTTTGCGAGTTAATTCAAAGTATTGTGTCTCACTGAAATATGGATCTGCGCCGGGAACATTTTAGAGCTATGATTTTATACGATTTCAAGTGTCGCCTGAAACCGGATGAATCGTACGATAGACTTCAAATGGCATTCATGGATGAAGGCCCTTCCAAGGCAACCGTGTATCGTTGGTATAACGAATTCAAGCGCGGTCGACCAACTTTGGGGGATGACGAAAGAAGCGGTCGCCCTTTGACGGCTGTTACCGAAGAAAACGTGCTAGCAGTGAAAAATTTAATCCAAGACAATAGGCGAATTACATATCAGGAGATTCAACACATATTGAAGATTGGATCGGGAAGCGTTCACGAGATTCTACACAGCCATCTTCGCGTGAGGAGGATAGTATCACGCTGGGTGCCGCACAACCTCACCGATGCTCAGAAGCAGGCCCGGGTGGAATGGTGCCGTGAAATGCTTAACAAATTTGAAGCAGGCTCGTCTCGGCGTGTTTACGACATCGTTACAGGTGATGAGTCCTGGATTTATCAATACGACCCAGAAACCAAGCGCCAGTCGACTGTTTGGGTGTTTCAAAATGAGCCAACGCCTACCAAAGTGAAGCAATCTAGAAGCGGGGGTAAGATTTTGATCGCTAGCTTTTTTAATTTGACTGGCCACTTGGTATCAATTCCCTTACGGGATCAAAGAAGCATTAATGCCGAATGGTATACTACCAAATGTTTGCCAGAAGTTTTCTCTGTTATAAGCAACAAGCGACCAAACACAGGGCTCCGCGGGCTACTGCTCCACCACGACAATGCACTTGCGCACACCGCACTCAAAACGAGGGACTTCCTGGACAGCACGCCAGTCAAACTCCTGGGTCACCCTCCTTACAGCCCTGATCTAGCACCGTGTGACTTCTTTTTATTCCCAAAAATAAAAAATCAGCTCAAAGGGATACAATTTTCGTCGCCGGAAGATGCGCTGGCTGCGTTCGAGCAGGCTGTAAACGAGGTGTCTGCGGCGGACTGGAAAAAGTGTTTTGAAAACTGGTTTAGGCGCATGAATCTTTGTATAGAGGCTGGTGGAAAGTACTTTGAAAAGATTTAATAAAAATATATGTACGTATAGAACAATTTTTTTTAGTTTCGCAAAACTTTCTGAGTGTCCCACGTAAGTTGGTCGACTATTACTCGTAAACTTGTAAAGTCTACTTTGCTGTGATAGTTTTAATTTCTTTATTGTCCTATGAACTGGATATGGATTCAGTATATAGCAATATTAGTTTGTAAAGACTATATAGTTTCCACAAAGGATATGTGGATACCGACTTGTTATCTCAAAAGTAGTTTATATATAACTTTGTCTTATTTTTTTCACTTATTGAAAAATAACCATTTAGCTGACAGGAGGGACCAAGTGTCCCCCCTCTGTCAAAAAATCAAGTATTCTACAAAAATTTGCAATTTAAAGCTTAATTTTACGCAAACGGATCCCTGAATCGAAAAATGGTTTTCACAGACCCGTAAAATTTTTGATGGGCCTAACCAACGATACTCCACACCATCGTCATTTTTTTACCATTTTGTCGGCGTGATTAATATTTATATTCATGCCAAATTATAGCTTTCTAATACTAAGAGTCTCTGAGCTAAGCTGCAGACGGACAGACAGACGGACTTGGTGAAACTAAAAGGGTTCTTTGTTGACTACGGAACCCTTAAAAAAGCTCTTCTAAAAATCAATACTTTATCTTAAGACATAGGCTTCCCCTTATCATAACCATGTCAAACGTCCTTGCGCTCGCATTTATCGGCTCATTAGGCTCTTTGTCATGGGTTAATCTTATGGGTGGCCTTCCGACGCTGTGTCTCATGTTACACGGTCACCGCTGGAGAACCTTTCCTCCCATCAGCCATCCGTTCTGCATTGTGTCCTGTCTACTGTCAATCAAGTTTGGTAATTCTTCTTATTTCAAGTAAAATAAGAAGTCGACACTTTAGGTGACCAGGGGGCTGGGCTTATCTTCAACAAAATAATCAGAATTGTCATTCAATGTAGCAATTCTGCCAGTGTTCTTAGCACTTTTTGCATTGACAGCAAGACTTGGACAATTTTATTGAAGTCTGGAACATGTTCAGACTTGTTTGGAAAAAAAAATACGGAAATGAGTGGTATCTACATAATAATAAAAAGAGTAACAAACATTTACGGGTGTTTGTTTGCGTATCATTTAAAAACGAGAGTATAGGACGAGTGTTACAGTTATCGGTCATGGGAAATAAAATATAACACATTACAATAAGGCTGAGTTATTATTTACTAAAATCGTTTAAATTTGATCCAGTAATGAGATATTCTATTTAAAGATTTCTTGAGAACTTATAAGAGGGCCTAAAGAAAGTTACATTCTATTAGCAATAAATTATTGTAAACAAGTCCAAAATGTATGAGATTGATAAACGAAAAATCTGTCTGAAGCTTTGTAGCTAGGGTATGCAATCCAGCGGCATTTTCAATCCAGCTGAATTTATGCTGGATCAAAGCAAATCCAGCTGGATCCAACACGGATCCAGCATTAGTAGATTTTACAAAGAAATGAAACTTGACAATGAAAAAAAAAATTTTTTATACTCTGGGAACTTTTTAATAACTTACTACCTGCATTCAAATCACATATTATTAATTTTTAGTTACCTATAACACATTTTTGTATTAGTTAAGTACTCTAATAGTAAGCAAGGCTCTCTCTGCCTCTACGCTGGTTGTTTTGAGAGTCATCAATCATATATTATTAGTTTTAGTTAAGTTTTTACCTCTTAAGTCGTCTTTGTAAGTTCATGGTATAAAAGTGAGTGATCATGTGGAACATCTGTAATTCATTCAACGTTCTCCTAAAAATCCAGTTCTTTTAAACACACAAAATGATGCACAAGAATAACCAAAACATAATTCTCCGTAAAAATATTTACAGTCGGTAATAGCTGTTACCTGCCCCACACTAAATACGAACGAATTTGAACCCTCTGCCTGTAACATTAAAGGTTATTTAATTTGTATGAATTTTATAGAATAGCGCTACTCGATGAACAAATGTAATTATAATACAGATACGCAAATTTGATCTTTAAAACAATAGCGTTAGGTTATTTATAACTACTTGTTGTGCGATTTTGATTTTTATATAAGATAATTAGTGTCATTATTATGTCATTGCTACTAATTGCTTATTTTAATCGTCATAGAAACAAGATGCGAGTTCAAATCCTGCGTCGAGGATATTGTTTTGCTTTAGGTATTGAAACGAAGAAAGTGTTTTTTTGTCGCGATATAACTTAAATAAAAAAAAACAACCTTATCATATATAGTTTGTATTCTCACTTCTTTTATTTGTTTTATTTAGCTTTAAATATATTTTTGTTATAATGTTATAATTATTTTTGTATGTCATTATTAAATATTTTTATTGAATAAAATAATTATCATTACTATTTTTCATTTCTGTTGTTATTTGTATTTAAATAGTTAATTTTGTTAATTTTGTCCACAGGACCGATCAGTGTCAGTTAAGTTGAGCAACTGGTCCAGCATGATTTTTTCATAGATTTTACTCAATGCTGGCAGCACGGATATAGGTCTATAATTAGAAGGATCACTCTTACAGCCTGATTTGAAAATTGGTACTACTTTACTATATACATACATACATAAACTCACGCCTTTTTCCCATGGGGGTAGGCAGAAACTACAGAACGCCACCTGCTACGATCCTTATATACTTCTTTTGCTTCACACACATTCATACATCTAGACATACACACACGCCGGTTATGGGTACTGCGCACTTGGCCTTTCTGAAGAACATTACCTATAAGGTCTATGTATGTCTTTCTAGGGCGTACTACTTTACTGTTTCATTAAGTCAGCAAACGTGCCGCTGTCCAAACATTGATTGAATATGCCTGTGTGAAGCAATTGAGTCTCTCTCAATATAGTTCATAATATATTGAGAGAATAATATCTCCAAGAACCCTAACTGATAAAGACAAGAAGTATAAAGGTCAGACAACGGTCAAAGATCACTTCCAAGTTCTTTACGGTGGTGACACGAGTGATTACAGCACCACCCAAACTGTAGTCGTAATGGATAGGTCGCAACCCTCGACCGTACGACATGACGTAGCACTTTCCAGTATTAAAATGCAATCTGTTTGTAATGCTCCATTTGCAGATGTTGTTAACATCCCTTTGTAGGAGTTCGCAATCCTTGAGTGTTCTGATTTGCGCTACTAGTTTTAGGTCGTCGGCATATAGCAAGCACTTTGAAAACCTAATCTTAGATATAAGGTCATTGATCATAATCAGTAACAGAGGCGGCACTAATATGGATCCCTGACTCACGCCCGAGCGAATACAAAGCAGCCAAGTCGGACAAACTGCTTGTTATCTATGTAAAATTTTGACAAGACGAGACTTATCTTTTGTATATTTTTTGGATGTAAAAATTCATATTAATCCTTTTCCACCAGAGCTGCGCTAAACTAGCCTTTGAAAATAAATTTACGAGTCTCGTATTATTCAATTTTCCTCGCACATAGTAGACGGTGCTTCCGTGCATATATTTGGTGGAAAAGTAACCTGCAAGTAACATAAGATAAATCTTTCCCATATGTCGTTTGTGATTGCTAACTTCTCGTCCTCCTGGGTTCGATCCCCTGTTCCTAGTTAGCACTAAGTTTCAGTGCACCTCTTGATAACAACGTGAATCTAAACTTCTTCGCATTGATTTAGTAAAGGCTATATTGCTATTATCATTGATCATTACCCATTTCCCCTTTAGAAACAACCCATTGGCAGCAGAAAACAGCGCTGAAAACATAGTACGAGTATCCTCGTTGTCCTTAGTCCGTGTAGTTGTAGTCTTTTAAAAAAACCGGCCAAGTACGTGTTAGACTTCGCACATTTAGGGTTCCGTCTAAAATCTGGTTTATTAATATATTGGGATTTGTTAGTAAAATAAGGATAATATTTTTGTGTTCACCAAAAATCTAAAGGTACATCTAAAATACTGATCGTGCATCAAATATTAGTTGATCTACGAATAAATTATGGTCAAAGAATCAGTCCAAGAGCGAGCGAAGCGAGCTCGGGAACTTAGGGCACCCCGACACGGACAGGTTAGGTTCGAACGAGATGACGGGAGCTGAAGTGAGCGAGCAAAGCGAGCGAACTCAGCTCCCGTCATCTCGTTCGTGTTGGGTTACTTTTGACCCTGCAGACAGAAATAGGAGCCCCACGCAGCGGGGCTACGTCGACTTATATGAACATATTTTGGTGCACATTCAGTATATTTGGTGGAACACAGGCAAAATTAGGTTAATGGAATGGGAATAAATTGAAGTACTTTATAATACCATCCGTAGAATAATATACGCAATAATAAAAATTATAACCAAATTTCAAGTTCATACATAGGTCGATGGGAAGTTAGTAAATTTGTTGGAACATAATTTTGTAAAAAAGATGGTTTTCCAATATTTTTTAAAACATGCAGTATTTATCTATTCACCGAACTCTAAACAACATACCCCACCCGATTTGGTAGGACAAATTATTTTTCACCTCAGCACCTCAAACAAGCAGGTTTTGCTGCTTAAAGACAGTGAGCAAAATTCGATTTTGCTGCGAGCGTGAGACAAAGTAACTTTTTAATAATTTTTTTTAAATGCCGAGTCAGTGCTGGGTCTACTCACAACATTCAAAAGATTTGAACTTCACTTTGTTCTGTCACTTTCACTTCGATACGAAAAGAGCGAGAGATAGAAACAAGTCGATTCGAAGTTCGATTTTCAAATTCCATATATAATAGGCTCAAAAAAGAAACCAACAATAAAACGTTCGGAAACACGTCATCTATAAAATTTCAAATCAAGGTTTAAATGTAATTATTATACTTTTCTCTTAATAATCGAATTATATTTTTTTATAATCAAATAAAGAGATGTTGAAGTAAAAAATACGAAGTTTATCATGTATCTACATAATTATTTAAAGTTTTAACAATCTTTATTGTGACAGAATAATTTAGTAATAGTGCAATTTCCGAACGCATCTTTAAAAAATAGCGGGCTTTAAATTTTTATTGTTTTCTTCTTCTGTCCGCTAGCTACAAAGTGCGATACACGTTGGATATTATTAAAATAATAATAAATAAATATGAGTGAATCCAGTGATGATGTCTGCAATTTAACACCGGAAGAATTGAAGCAGTATGTAAAAAGCGAATCAGTGAATACTCAAACTGAAGTCGCTAAAACAACAATATCGGTTCCATTGGTTCCAAACAAAACTGGTAGGTACTTTTAATTTGCAAAACTGCAATAATTTTACTTTTAACTTTTAATTTTTACAAATATACATGTGGTTTAAATATTACCAAGTTGTATTTTTTACCTTTAGATTATTTGTTCTCGCTGCTGAAGTGAAAAGTTGTATGTGCTACACGAGACCAAAGTTATTTGCATCTCGTGTCTTTGAATCCCTCGCTGCACTCAGGATTCTAACCTAGAATCACTCGCTACGCTCGTGATTCAAATATAGAATCCTTCGCTTACTCGGGATTCAAAATCAACACTCGCGGCAAAAACCAACTTTGCTCTCTTGTTGCACAAATAACTATTTATCGCTTTAAGCTTTTATCTGTATGGGAGCCCCCCAACATTTTAAAATATTTTTTGAGACTTTGCATGGCTTTGGGTCTAGAAGATGCTTATACTGTGATAAATTTGGGACTGTTTGGCTGAAAACCTGTTTGACAGACAACGGACAGACACACTGATACGTGAGTGATAGCAATAGGGCTTCAGTTGGACCCTTTGGGTACGGAACCTTAAAAGGCGGGTTTGTTCCTTGGTACCAGCTTGTAGAAAATAATCCATTTTTTGTTTAGTTCAGAGAGTGATCTTGTGTGAACTGCAATCACTGTCGGACAGACTGTCACTTATATCATTGAATCAGACTATAAGCAGATTTAAACTTACCAGACTTATAATCGGTGTTCGCAATTAACCAAAATATAGTGTCAATGTGACTGTTTCAGTAGTACTAGTAAATCTGAGTAGATTTTAACTAAAATTTGTGTCTTCTTTCCAGTTCTTATGGCTCACCATATCGCTGACCAGCAACGTGCCCTTAGTGCTGATAGCCACATGTGTGGCCGGCGTGGGCATTACTGGCCAGAACGTGGCCACCATCTACATATCTGAGATTGCCCACGACTCCATCCGTGGATCACTTACTGCTAGCTCCTCTGGCGGATATGTCTTGGGTAAATATTAAATTATAATGATTAACCGTGAACACACGATGCGCTAATGGCCAATCCCATCCTAATTGGCAAAAGGCGCAAGGCGTTCCAGTGCGATGATAAAGGAATAAATAAATAATGATAAGGCAAAGCAGACGATAACGAAGAAGGTGAAATGGTCGTTATAGCCCACAGACCAAGCAAGTTGAAACTGCAATGGAGCAGCCTTATGCTACAATTACACTTCTAAGAGCCGTAGAAGAACAAATGTCTAATTAACTACCCCAACGGTCAGACAGGTGTTTTTGAAGATAATTTGGATAACCGGACTGACTCAAAGGTCTCTTTGTGAGGTTTTGCTTTTTGTAAAGTCAGACAAAGTCGTATAGGCTGTTTCTATACTAAAATTTGAGTGCATATCGGAGGCCTTGTCTGCTTAATAGCTTTTTCATGAGATAAAAGATGTTTCAAATTCCTTTGTTTTGCAACATTAACAAATTTGAAACACAATCTCATTCTTTAAATTGGTAAGAAATTTAAATCAATTAACTTAAGGTTCATTTTTATTTGTCTACAGGGCTCCTGATTACCTACACTCTCGGTGGTTACCTCACATACATGCAAACGATATACACACACTTGTCACTGTCCATATTGTGCTTCGCATTAATTTCGCTACTTCCCGAATCTCCTGTGTTCCTGGTACTTGTAGGGAGAGAAGAGGTAAGCTTATTTTTTATTTTTTTATATTTTTTTTACTTATGAAGTACTATCAATGTTATTTGCATAATATATTATATCATTATATAGAATTACCGAAATCGTAAATCTTGATTAAGACCTCTGATCTAGCAGTTAGCTAAGCTTCATGTGCTCAATCTTATTGATGTTTTTAGCGTTATAAAGAGCTTGTTACATACCACAAAGGCCAATACTTGATTCCATCATTTATGATGCCTATCTTTATAGAGCGCCTAAACAATAAATCTAAATGTTGAATAACGTTCGTTGCTCTTCACAAACAGTCAGGCGTTTCATTACGTGATAAGCGATGATAACTTAGCTAGCGTCATTTTGTTTTCCATAATTACTATCGGTTTTGGACTACCTCGTACTCCCTCATAACAATTGTGAAGATTAATTCTGCTAGTTTTTTGATAAAGTCTAGAGCTATACGATGTCTAGAGCTAACACCAACACGGTCCATATTGGTTAGCTTTTCCCTCAACCCGATTTCTAATAGCCATAATTTGCAAGCTACAGAATTTTCGAATACCATACAAGAACGCATGATTATAGTTAACGATTACTTACCGAGATCATCACCTCAAACTAAACACAAAAATGTGGCAAGGATATAATAGACGCAATGATCGAGTTTCCACGAACACGGCCCATTCCCTCTCACAGAGAGGAGGCCTGTGTCCCAGCAGTGGGAACAATTAATAGGCTGATGATTCGATGTGATGTGATTGAGTTTCCAACATTAGAACACGTGAGCTTTCATAATTTGGCAGTGGCCTTAGAGACTCCCCGTCCAGGCTTCAAAATATTTATTTGTGTTGTAAAGCTTATTTCGGCATAATAAAAATAAATATTTGATTAAGCATGTATGTTCCTATCTCTAAGTGCGGATCGTAACATGTGTAGGAAAATATGGGTGGGAGTGTCTTTGAAAACAAATTTGCAAAGGCTTTTTATTTGGCATGAAAACTATACGATATTGGAGGTATGTGGAACAGGGTCTTTAATTTAAACCCGCTGAAAACTCTCAGAAACTAAAATCATTCAGAGATACTTATCAGCTTTTAATGCCAGAATAAGCCTTCGATTTCATAGTGAAACAAATTCAACAGTGCCTTGGAATAGTTAAGAAGAAAGAACATAGTGATGTTGACATAGTCAAAATTATATCAAGTTTTGCACTTCAAACTCAAACGTGGCTTTTGATTCCAGATCCTGAAACCCTAGATGAGCTCGTTGAAAAGAAATTGGAAAAAGTATCAGAGGAAAGGAAGAGTGAGTCAGCATGGAAACATTTTAGTAAGTAACTTTCTAAACAAATGCCATAACAAAAAACCAAACATCCTAAGGAAGCAAGAAAATCAAGCATTGACTTGCAACTTCTTATGATCCGACTTTTGCCGTAGTATATATTTTCGAATCTGAATAGAACATTACACCAGATATAAAGCCTATGCGCTAATCCAAACTATAATCGATTTCATCGTCATCCAGGTGTACGCGGAGCCTCTGTTCAAGAAAGATGCCCCGACCATGCCTGCTAACCAGTGTGCCATATTTTTAGCCCTGGACTTTGTGATAGCCAGTATTCTGTGTGTGCTGGTTATTGATAGGTGTGGGAGGAAGGTAAGATATTTACGCATATTTAGTTACTACCCTTGAATTTACAATTCGAGCCAATTTCAATCCCTCGCTCAAGTATCGACTTACGTATTTTTGGTTAATTTATTAGTCACTATTTCTATTAAAAGGCATCTACTATATTTAAAAGTATGGGTTCCAATGGAATTTGAATTTTGTCTAAAATTGAGATTTACTAGGATGTTGTTGGAGGTTTTCGAAATCGACCAAATCGAAGTTTTCAAAGATTGCCCCAAATCTGACTATAGCTAAACAATTTCTTCGTCAGATTTGAGATTTAACATGATGTTAACATATTTTTATTTTGATCTATGAATACTAGAACAAATCCATCCAAATATTTTTCTGTTTTCTGTGCTCTCGTCTTCTTTTCTTCCTGCTCTTATCCCATGTTACTTGGGGTCGTGCATTCTTCCATACCATCGTGTCCCCCATTACGCTATCTCTAACTCCCTTTTATTTCATGTGACTCCTCACACAGTACATCCATATTTTCTTTGGCTTTCCCCTCCCTCTCCATCCATCCACATTTATATTCATAACTCTTTTAGTAATATGCGTTTCATCCCTCCTCATCAGACGAACATACCAGGACAAACGGTTTCCTGTCATCTTTTCTGTCACTGGAACCGCTTTCAAACTTCTTCTAATATACAAATTTCTCACTTTATCCATTCTCGTCAATCCACACATCCATCACAATATTCTCATCTCTGCTACATGTAATCTCTATTCATCCATCTTTTTGACAGCCCAAAATTCTGATCTATACAGTAAGACTGGTCTAATCACGGACTTTGCCGTTTTTCTCTCGTCATGTTCTAAACATCATAATTTCTTACAAACAGTTCCTCATAATCCTGACATCAACGAGTTCTGGTGTCTTCACAGTCTTGCTGGGAGCTCAGCTGCAGTTCTACTGGGCACCGGCTTGGTTCACCGTGTTCTTAATATACGGGTTCTGCTTTGTTTACTCGCTGGGCTGCGCTGTCATACCTTTTGTTTTGGCATCTGAGGTGTTCTTGCCTGAGGTACGTAAAACTTACTTTTTTATTTTTTATATCATGTTGAGTTCAACAGGCCCTAGTGTTATCGAACCAGCTAACATGCTTGGTTTTTATGGAGCATAGATTGTCCGAAACATTGACATTAGTCACATAGCAGCATAGCATTAAAGTACAGGTATCGGCATTACGCCTAAGCCTTAAAAGATATAAATATCATGCTCCTTGACAGCATGAGTTTGTAGTGTCATAATATTTTCGTGTGTTAGTTCTTTTCCAAGTATTCCCAAAAGTAATAATGTTATTATGTTTTACATAATTACAATGATACTAACATAATTCTGGGTTAAACTCTCATTTATATGCATATAAGCTTTCCTATTGTAACAATTGTATTTGATTTATTTATGTGCATTATAATAGTAAGAATAAGCGGAAATACTACATAGAATATCAATCTATGCCGTGAAAAGCAGTCCCTTACTTAAGCTAGGGTTCCCTCCTTCATTGAAACAGTCTTGTTTATTACTATCCTCATATTATGATTTTTACTTCCCAGGTACGAAGCTTTTGTAACAGCATCGTGATGGCGTTCACGTGGCTCTTCTACTTCATCACACTAGTCATCTTCAATCCTCTCGTGGAGGCCGTAGGATTTGGATCAGTCTTCTACTTCTTGTCTGTAGTATGCTTCGCAGGAGCATTGTACAGTCAGTTCTGCATCCCAGAAACTAAGGGACTATCGGGTGATGCTATTCAAGCCCTATTTTTGAAAGCAAGAAGACAGAGTGTTAAACCGAAAGCTTAAGAAGGTTTGTTAGAAGAAATACTGTAATGTCATTGGAAGAGAAAAAAAAAACGGCTAAGTGCGAGTCGGACTTCACACTTTTAGGTTGCCGTACCAAAGAAAAATCTGATTTATCAATATATTGGTAATTGTTAGTAAAATTAAGTAGTAATAAACAATATCACTAAATTTCAAGTTCGTAGGTCAATTAGAAGTTAAAAAATTCTTCGTAAAAAATTGTGTGACAGATAACGGACTGACAGACACGCACGTGTGTGACAGCCATTGGGTTCCGTTTGGACCCTTCGGGTACGGAACTCTAAAAACGAAATCACTAACTTGAGGCTCTAGACAACTAATTAACTTAGTCGTCAATTAATCTATCAGACATACACTTTTCGAAAATGGTCGATATTATAGGTATCAATGTTATTGGGCGATATTTATTAATATCAGATTTATCACCTTTTTTAAAACCTGGTACAAAGAGACTGTTTAATTTGATTAAGAATTGGGTGGGGTCGGATTGAGGTGTCCTATAAATACATATAATTATCAACTTATGACAGGTAAGTTCCATGCCACATGCTTCAACCGTATTTTGTATGGCATGGTTGTATACAAACGGTAGAACCCTGTAGACAAGGTCACATCTAACGAAAATGCAAGTCCCGCCTCTTGGTTTTTTCCCTAGAGAAACTGGCAGCCATTTCGTAATCATGAATCTGAACATAAGTTTCATTGCCTTTTTTTAATGTTTCGGAAAGGCATATCACATCCGGGCTATTCTCTTCTTCGCGTAATTCCTGTAAGGTTAATTCAAGGAGTTTTTTTTGGATACGATACTAGCAATATTTTGATGAAGTATTTTAAATTTATATGCCAGCGATGGTGGAGTCTTATGCTCGAAAAAACGTCAAGCTCTCTCGTGTCACAGGAAAATAATAGGGAATAGTTCCATTGAGTGCTTCTTCTGTAGGACTTACAAGGTCACTAGTTTTTTGTGTTTTAATTTCATGCGATCAAAATAGGGGTTCATTAATATTGTTAGATAGCTTAAAACTTGATCTGTTACTCGCTTTACAAGTTCTCTTGGGTTTAAATAATTCTCGTTAAAATCATTACAGTCAATAAGATAATTTATTTTAGTGCACAGTTCAGATAATTTCAATGTTTCGTATTCTAGAAATTTACATTTTTTATAACGCTTACATAAATTTTTGATCCGATAATTAAGTTCATCAACATCTAAGTAGTTATTTTTGATCACATTTAATACAATAATCATGTTATTATAAAAAGTATCTAATACAATTTGTAATTGGGATAAAATATATTTTAAATTGTGATAATTTTCTCCTATACAAATCACAAGTTTATCGTTCAAGTTTAACTTAGCATGACGGCAACCCATTATTATTTGGCTACTCAGTGCATTTGGTTTAGTATCCACGACAATCTTATACTTTTCATACCTTGTATTTCGTCTTGAATCTATCATGGTAGCTGCTAGGCCGACACACTGTTGAGAGCCAAAAATATCCAAAAGTATCCTATTTGTCGATTCATGGTTTTGCTCCTCGGTACAAATAGGTGTTTGTGTGCAAATTTTTGATACCGTTGAATATTTAGGTAGACTGTAGTCGCGTTTTAACGTATCTATCTTCTGTTGGGCGTCTTTCAGTTCACGTTGCAGATCCGCGATTTTTTGTTGAAGGCACATTATTTCAATGTTTTTACCACTGTTGACAATCGACTTACTCGCCAACGGAGTAGAAAGCGTTGAGAATGCATTTTGGCCAAGAAGCGAATGTCTTTTCGTTCTATATTTATTTGCTGGACTGTTCCTGTCCTAAGGTTGCTGGAGAGTGACACAATGATTTAAGCATTTTTACTGCCGCACTTAACTTATTTATTTGATGATTGAAATTTATATTTTCTAAAATCATATTCTATAACTCATTTTCTGTACTTTCCAGCTTGTGTGTGAGCTCCTTTATGCTGTCTTTCATTTCCAGTACTGTTAATGTGTCAGACATTGTGCCGTCTACACTGTGAAACAGTATACTGAGAGTATTATAATAATCATGTAAATTTCCGTATTCGGACAATATGTGAGAGTCCAGGATATCAGAATGGCGGGAGTCACAGTTTCAGGTTCTTTATTTTTCTGGATATTTCCACTTGGTTCTGGAGAGGAGCAGTTTCGTTGTTGCCTAGGCGACATCGCAACTGAGGCGGGCCGCGATGTGGTATGGAAGGCATCGCGGCTGTGGGTTGGAGGCCGCGGCGGGAGAGGAGTGCCGGTATTACGGTGCGCCGCTCGCCCTACCCTCCGCGGCCTGCACGGGGTCGCCACCGTCTGATGGCGGACGCGGTAGGGCCGCAGGGGAGGAGGAGTGTCGGTATAGCGTTGGCCGCTCTCCCTATCCCCTGCGGCCGAAAAGTGGTAGGTGGCGGGGCCACTGTCCTGACCCGTCACAGGGGGACCAAGGGTGCCATACACGGGGTCGTCTGGCGCCCATGTGCTGGTTTGGTCCCCGGGGTGGTCACGGCGTACAGTGTGTTCTGGTGCGCCGGTGATGGGGGGTTAACCCCAGAGGAGGGTCCGGAGACGGACAGCCGCGGCGGGTTCGCGGATGTATGCTAACACGTGCCCGTGTTCCCGCCATAAGCGGCACAGGAGAACACCGTGGAGTTTTAGTGGGTTAGAGTCCCACATAACTGCGCTATCTCCCCGTGGTAGCGCAGTATGCATGAGCATTAATCCACGTAAAAAAAAAAAAGGATAAATACATGTGTTCTTCTTCCAGACATCTCTATAAGCTGTCAAATAATAACGACATTCAAGTAGCACTAAGATGTAACCTATTAGTTTTCAAGTAAAATAAAATAAAATAAAAAAGCACCGACACATTTTTATTTCAGGCTACATAATTTATCTAGTATATAGTAGACACGCTTAGATCGACAATCAATTGAACATGTTAATATGATACAATATCTTTCGAAAACACTCCGATTCAAACAGTAAAACGCCCATAACTTTAGAACGGCTCAACCGATTCTCATCAAAGATAGCTAAGAACACTCGCGTCGGTAATATATTTTAATCTGATTAAGGTTTTTTTAAATGATAGATAGCAGTTCTATCGCTGACCGACATACCGACGTAAGTATTCATCCGCAAACCCGCCGCGGCCTCCAACCCTCAGCCGCGACGCCTCCCATACGACATCGCGGCCCACCTCAGTTGCGATGTCACCCAAGTGGCACCCTAACCTTTTTTTTTTTTTATAACCTATAGTCTCGCGCTTGACCACAATCTCACCTGATGGTAAGAGATGATGTGATCTACGGTGAAACACGCTTCCTAGAAATAACCTATTCACTCTTGACTTAGAGACCCCTAGATTGTAGCTATCGGGAAACACAGACTCCGGCAGGGAATTCCACTCCTTAGCTGTACGCATAATAAAAGTGTTCCTAAAACGTTTTGTGCGTATGGGTGGGATGTCTACCATGTATGTCCGATGATGAAACGGGCTAGGTGGAATTATATCGTGCAATTCCATGGCACACTCTCCGAAATGTAACCGATAAAAAACCGACAGGCTGGCAACTCGGCGACGATGTTCAAGACCATCCTACTTGTTGGTCGCTTCGTCGTTGGCTTATCGGCAAAAGCCCTAACGAGCGACACTCCTCGGGTTCCTTTTCGCTTCACCGTGGGTAACCAAGCGAGGGCTACTGAGTCCCCCCGCCTCAACAATGCGGAAACCCACCGGGGAGGTGTGCAACATAGGTAACGTATTACGTAAGTTTTGCAACTCATATGGGTTTTTATTATCAATTTGAATGATTATGAAAATTTATATCGTGTAAAAATTAAGACCTTCAATATTATAATTGTAGATAAATGTTTGGATATGACGTGTTATGTTTGATGATAACAGTCTGACGAAATTCTGTAGCTATTAAAAGAATACTAGTTAATTTGCCTTTGAATTTATTATACACACTTTAATACTAGAGATATTGTACGGAGTTTTCTGTTTTGGAACATAAATAACTATCTGGAAGACGGCCCAAGTCTTTTTACTCAATTAATATTTTTTATCTCGCGACGGAAAAAAGAGGGGTGTTATAAGTTTGACGTATGTACCTGTGTGTTTGTGTATATGTCTGTGGCATCATATCTCCTAAACGGATGAACAGATTGTGGTTTCGTTTTTTTTTGTTTGAAATGTGACTTTATCGAAAGAGTTCGAAGAGCTATGTTTGATGAAAATTGGTTCAGTCATTCAAAAGTAATAGACGTTTTACTGTTTCAATCGGGGTGTTTTCGCAACTATCGTGTCTTAATTACGTGTTCAATAGATTGTCGATCGAAGCGTGTCTACTACTAAATAAATATTAAAACTATTTTTTTATTTTATTTTAGTTTACTGTTCCACAAAATATTGATATACTATAAAAACTTTTCTTTTAACAATTGTTAGGTTCGCGTTAGACAACTATCTCAACTGATGGTAAGTGTTGGTGTGGGCGATGGTAGATCACGTTTTCTTAGAAGTAACCTTGACTCTTGACTTAAAGACCTCAAAGACTCTAGACAAGATACATTGTATTAGCGATACCGTTGCTCGAAAATTCTAAAATTTATGGGTTCGACAAATTATAAATGATAATCATCATCATCAGCCTTTAAAGTTCCCACTGCTGGGACACAGGACTCCTCTCTGTGAGAGAGAATGGGCCTGAACCCACCACGCAGACCCAGTGCGAGTTTGTGGATGTCACATGTCTTCAAATTTTTGGTTGTAGAACATGTCGTTACGATGTTTTCCTGCACTGTTTTTAGAGCAGTGGTGATGAAATAATTTTACACAAAGTAACGTGCCTGCCTGGGTTCAAACACACGACCTAAGACACGTAACGTCGCGGCCTTTACCGCTGGACCACCACTGCTCTCTGCTCTGATGGAATCTCACTTTGTTTATGTCCTCTAGTTATAAGTAGCTGGAGTCACAAACTACAGCAGGAAATTCTGCTCCTAAGAATACGTACAAACATAACTACATACGAATAACATTTCACCTAGAAACAATGATTCTTCGAAAATAAATATCGTTACGTCGACAAGCTGAGTTTTAAAACCATAACTAAATAAATGTGTTTACTTGCTAAAAATATCAGCATTGACTTGTTTTATCTATCCAACTTGCTACTATATCACACTAATATTATATAGGAGAAAGTTTGCGAGCGTGTTAATGTGTTTGTTTCTCTTTCACGCAAAAAATTTCTGAACGGATCTGGATGCAATTTGGCACAGATATAGATTGAATTCTGGAATAGCACATATGATAGTTTTTATCCCGAGGTTATGTTCCCGTGGGATGATTTTCGACAACCACGCAGGCGAAGTAAAAAAAAATCTTGGGTAAAATTATATAAATTAAATTATAAAAATTAAAGGCTCCTATGAATTGGAAAACAATGGCGGTGCGAAAAAGGAAACAAATCAAAAGAACATAGGAAGGCTTTTGCTCAGTAGTGAGACAGTACAGAATTGCTCCACTTTTTACCCGACTGCCGAAGGAGAGTAATGAGTTTATCTGTCTATGTTTGTATGTTTGTTCCTATATGGCGTTCTAGAGACCAAACGCGTTAGTCGTTTTTGATGATTCTTACGTCAATCGATTTGCCTTAGCCCTGCGAGTGTCACTGGCTACATTAAAATTGCAAATAGAAAAATGGCGGATTTTGGGCGCCATATTGTGGGGGCCCAAATATTTTTTTTCTTCCAAACCCATCATGTGGGCTGTCAAAATGAAGGGTTTTAAGAGGTGATTATTCTAAAAAAATATAACTAAAAAAATTTAAATAAAAAATAAAATAAAAAATAACAAAAAACCAGACTGCTTGAAAAGCAAACTAAAAAGACATAAACAAGAAGAAATTCATGCTGTGCAGTCGGAGGATACGTCTGGTTTTGGTCAGCCAGGTCGCGCATATGTATCCTCCGACTGCACAGCATGAATTTCTTCTTGTTTATGCTTTTTTAGTTGGCTTTTTAAGTAGGCGGGTTTTTTGTTATTTTTAAATATTTTTTATTAATACTTACTCTACTTCTACTTTTTGTTCTTTGTGTAATATGCTGGCCTGCAGGTTGTTTGGATGGCGAGAAAGTAACTCTTTTCCGAGTATATTGCACGTCAATGTACACCTGCAACCTGTGGGCTATTACACGTAGAAAACCTACAACACCCTCCGCATTTAATTTAACAATGCTTTCAGAGCGATTTTGGGTCTGCCTCGCTACTGCAGCGCTTCGGGTATGTTTGCATGGGCACGCACGGACTGTTTTCATGCGACCATGTGGAAGCGCTGCGCGTCTTTTGTGTGCAGAGTGCGCGACAGCTCCAGTACCGTTCTGAGAATGATAGCAGTGTCGCACATAAGGATTGTCCAACCTATTTGGTTGGAGCGTCCACAGAAGTCTTCTATCTCGATCGGTCTTGAGCATCACGCTTCACCTCACTCCACATAATTCCGATTCCGTATCGGTGCAAGTGTGCGACGCCAGGTTTGACGGGGCGGCCACGCTTTCTTGTTCTTCGGGGATTCTAGTCCATAGCTTGCTTGGGAATGTGATGTGATGTGAATGGGGACCCCTTCGGAGCGTGTGGCCAATCCAACTCCACTTGCAACGCTTGAACTGGCGGTCGATTGGGCTCTCGTGGAATTTCTCCAACAGCTCTACGTGTTTTTGTTTGATTTTTGTTAGAGCTAACTAACTAAAATTTGCAATTTAAAGCTTAATATTATGCAAACGGATCCTTAAATCAAAAAATGGTTTTTACAGACCCGTAATATTTTGAATTGCCTATCCAACGATACTCCACACCATGGGATAAACGAGAAAAAAGACATCCCAACTTTACGTGTACAAAAATCAAAAGTCTAAATTGTTTAATAATTTTTTTAGGATTCTGTAGCCAAATGGCAAAAAATGGAACCCTTATAGATTCGTCATGTCTGTCTTTCTGTCTGTCTGTCTGTCCGTCCGTATGTCACAGCCACTTTTTTTCCGAAATTATAAGAACTATGCTGTTAAAACTTGGTGAGTAGATGTATTCTGTGAACCGCATTAAGATTTTCACACAAAAATAGAAAAAAAAACAATAAATTTTGGCGTCCCCATACTTGAAACTGAAACAATTTTTTTTTTCATCTAACCTATACGTGTGGGTATCTCATGGATAGATCTTCAAAAATGATATGGAAGTTTCTAATATCATTTTTTTCTGAACTAAATAATTTGCACACTTCCAAACTGGTAAAATGTGTCCCCCCCCTGTAAATTCTAAAATAAGAGAATGATAAAACTAAAAAAAAAATATGATGTACATTACCATGTAAACTTCCACCGAAAATTGGTTTGAACAAGATCTAATAAGGAGTTTTTTTTAATACGTCATAAATCGTAAACCGCAATTTACCAAGTACGAAACCCATCGTGCGCGAGTCCGACTCGCACTTGGCCAGTTTTTTACTAATGTGTCGGCGTGATTAATATGTATATTCATGCCAAAACATAGCTTTCTACTACTAAGAGTCTCTGAGCTAAGCTGCAGACGGAAGGACATATGGTCACGGTGAAGCTATAAGGGTTCTTTGTTGACTACGGAATCCTAAAAATGCTCTTCTAAAAATCAATACTTTACCTTAAGACACAGGCTTCCCTTTATCATCACCGCATATACCGATCCTGTGCTCGCATTTATCGGCTGAGGTCAGGCTCTTTGTCAGCGGTTATTTTTATAGGTGGTCTTCCGACGCTGTGTCTCATGTTACACGGTCACCGCTGGAGAACCTTTCCTCCCATCAGCCATCCGTTCTGCATTGTGTCCTGTCTACTGTTAATCAAGTTTGGTAATTCTTCTTATTTCAAGTAAAATAAGAAGTCGAGTCTTTAGGTGACCAGGGGGCTGGGCTTTTATCCGGCAAAATAATCAGTATTGTCATTCAATGTGGCAATGCAGCCAGTGTTCTGGGGGGTGACCATAAGCTCTTAGACTAAGGTTATTTTGAGTGTGTGTAGGGGACAGATGTATGCTACTTATATATTACTTGTATACATCTGTTCCTTACGCACACTCAAAATAACCTTACTCTAAGAACTTATGGTTATCCCCCTGAGAACTTTTCGCATTGACAGCAAGACGTGGATAATTATATTAAAGTCTGGAACATGTTCAGACTTGTTTGGAAAAAAACCCGACTGCTTCAAAAGCGAACTAAAAAGTCGTAAACAAGGAAAAAATCATGCTGTGCATTCGCGGGCTGGCTGACCAAAATCTGGTGTATCCTCCACCTGCACAGCATGGTTTTTTCCTTGTTTACGACTTTTTAGTTCGCTTTTGAAGCAGTCGGGTTTTTTGATTTTTTGATTTAACTTTTTTTATTTATAACTTTTTAGTTAGTTTTTTTCGAATAAGATACATTTAAACATATAAGTGTCATATATTTTTGAAATCACCTCATTTAACCCTTTTATTTTGATACCGCACACGATGGGTTTAGAAAGAAAAAATAATTTGGGCCCCCACAATATGGCGCCCAATAGCCGCCATTTTTCTATTGTCCAATTTTAATGTAGCCTATGACACTCGCAGGGTTAAGACGAATCGATTGACATACAAATCAGCAAAATCAGCCAACGCGTTTGGTCTCTGGAACGCCATATAGGAACAAACATACATACATACATAAATACATACATACATAGACTGATGAACACATTACCCTCCTTCGGCAGTCGGGTAAAAAACTGACGGTATTGAGTGGTATCTACATAAAATAAAAAGAGTAACAGACATTTACGGGTGTTTGTTTGCGTATCAGTTAAAACCGAGACTATAGGACGAGTGCTCCAGTTAACGGTCACAAGAAATTAAAATAAAATATAACGGGTTACAATAAGGCTGAGTTATGTTTTACTATAATCTTTTAAATTTGACCCAATAATTAGACATTTTATTTTAGGATGTCTTGAGAACTTATAACAGGGCCTAAAAAAGTATTGTTCTATCAGCAATCAATTATTGCCAACAAGTCCAAAATGTATGAAATAGACCAATGCAAAATCTGTTTCAAGCTTTATATCCCAATTTAGAGCCCAGTAGAATCTATGGCATCACTTAGACAGATGTGATATTCAGTATGCTAGCACACAATAACAGCCCGTCATTAGAGTACCATTACTGGTTCACATGTGGCGGGTTGTGAATGTTGTGATTGTATAAAAGTGAGTGATCATTTGGAACATCTATAATTCATTTAAAATTCTCCTAAAAATCCAGTCCTTTTAAACTCACAACTAGTTGCTCAAAAATAACCAAAACATCATTTTCCGTTAAAATATTTACAGTCGGTAATAGTTGTTGCCTGACCTACCCTAAAAACGAATGAATTTGAACCATCTGCCTGTAACATCAAGGATTATTCAATTTGTATGAGTTTTATCAGACCAGCGCTACTTCTTTTCTTTTACTTTATAAATTTATATATTTATCAAAGTCAAAGTCAAATATATTTATTCAATTAGGCCAATAAACGGCACTTTTGAACGTCACATAAATTAAAATTAAAAATTAAAAGTAATAAAAAAAAAAACAAGATAAAAAAATAAAAATAAATGATTCTACCGTGCATTCGAAAAGTAGATTGTTATGGAGAAGAACGCACAAGAAACTCCATACTTACTCTTTAAAAAAAAAAAATGGTGTTTTACAATATTAACATACGTACATACATTAATATATGTGAGGACCCAGAATAGCTCTACACACAGGTATAAAGTATTAAAAAGCATTAACAGGAAAATTAATTAATTTGATAAGCAGGAACATGGTTCTCACATACTTACAAATATTACAAACATAGGTAAAATACCTAATTCAACAACAACGGAACAGTGTGTGAGTCAATTTCCAAAAAAAAAAAAAAGAAAACCATAACTATGAATGGAAATATAAATTAACAAATTTGATTTTGTCTACACCAAAGATTGCCCTATGGAGCAGGACCAGCATGTTTCCAAGCATTCTTATCTTGAATATAATCATCTAATTTGTAATATGCTTGTTTACAAAGGGTGCTTTTAACTAAAGTTTTAAATTGACTTTCATTTAGTTTTAATATATCACAAGGTATTTTGTTATAGAATTTAACACAGTACCCCATGAAAGATGATTGTACTTTAGCTAGTCTGTAAGAAGGCTGATCTAACTTATCTTTATTTCTGGTATTACAATTGTGTCTATCACTGACTTTACTAAAGAGATGTATATTTTTCCTTACATACATAATATTTTCATAAATAAATTGGCAAGAAACTGTCATAATATTAATATTTTTAAACAGTTCCCTAAGAGATTCACGGTGACTTAACTTATATATGGCTCTGACAGCTCTCTTTTGCAATATAAATATGGATTCAATGTCAGCCGCTCGACCCCACAGTAAAATACCGTATGACATTATGCTGTGAAAGTAACTAAAATAGACCAAACGCGCGGTTTCTACATCCGTTAACTGTCTTATCTTTCTAACAGCATAAGCGGCTGAGCTTAGCCGACCCGCAAGAGATGTTATGATGTTATCATCATCATCATCATCATCATTTCAGCCGAAAGACGTCCACTGCTGGACATAGGCCTCCCCCAGATGATTATGATGTTATATAAGTATTTATTATTTTCAATATATATGTATGTATATTTTACCTATTTTATCATGTTATATAATAACTGGTTTTGTTTTTATTATTAAACAATGCACCTGCCATGTTATCTCTTCACCACCCTTGGTTGACTAGTAGAGAATGCCTAATGCATTAAGTCCGCCTTTGAACCTTTGTGCATGAAGTCTAAATAAATAAAAT
Source organism: Orthosia gothica (assembly GCA_949775005.1). Classification (NCBI taxonomy): domain Eukaryota; kingdom Metazoa; phylum Arthropoda; class Insecta; order Lepidoptera; family Noctuidae; genus Orthosia; species Orthosia gothica. The sequence goes on from OX459035.1 coordinate 32,236,822, forward strand.
AATAATACAGATACGCAAATTTGATCTTTAAAACGTTTGCATTGGGTTATTTATAACTACTTGTTAAACGATTTTGATTTTATTCAGTGAGACTTAAAGTTTATCAGAGTATTGTAATATAATTAGTATCTTTATAGTGTAATTGCTACTAATATATAAATTGCTTCGTTACGGTCGTTTCCTTCTCAGTATAACCTACGGACGGATGATTCGTCTGGGGCCCTAACTAAGAATGAATGTCAACACAATTTGACAGTTGTACCTACTCCCGATGTGTTTTAACTTAACACTTGTTTTTTTCGCTCCAAAGTTTCGGAGTACTTTCAGACGGGGCCCGTAACTTCTTTGACGGAGTTAAAGAGTAGACCCTCTGGTTTGTGGTCCACGTATAAGGCTGAGACGAACAAGATGTGAGTTCAAATCCTTCGTCTAGTATATTGCTTTGCTCCCAATTTAGAATTTATTCAATAAGTATTTCTTGCATTATTGTAAAGAACTATAGACGAACACATTCTTCAAATATAAAAGACAAATATGTGTATTCATTGTAAAACTGGTATTCAAAAGTTACTAAGGTACGTTAAGGTAAGTAAGTTGCTTAAATAAAAATGAACCGTGACAAGCTTCTTCTTGTTTACGTCTGTTTCGTTTGCTTCTTAAGCAGTCGGGATTTGTGGTTTTTTACATAACTTTTTTGCTCAAGTTAAGAAAATTACTGATAAATTACATTCATCATTTAGTAAGATGGTCATCTTACTAAATGATGAATGTTGAATGATGAACCTTGAATTTGCTATATTATTTTTCTGCGAGCTTTAGTGACGCCGTACCACTTTCTCCTAACGATGCTTGACCTAATAAAGCGATAAGACTATTAAAATTATTTTGAATGCAAAACCAAGAAAGACAATTGTAGTATTCGCCCCACAGTTTGTTTGCTTACCTGCGTGATAGTGAATACAGCATACGATAACATAATATGATCTGCTCATTTAGTTAGTTATATATAAGTACCTAATAGACACCCGTCATTTGATGATCAGATTGAGTGAGAGACAGTGTGGAAAGTTTTTTGACAAAATGGAGAAGGGAAAAGTAAGGACTTCAGAGTTCTTAATTCAAAGCTTGGCTACGGCTGTCAGTGAGTATTCCTTTTGTTTTTATTTTCGTTTGTGAATAATCCTGTCTGAGTAATCAGCGCCGTATCAAAACGTCCTATTCACAAAACGGTCGGCTATGACGTTCTGCTCATAAACAGAATATAATTTTCTCAAAATTCGAAAAAAACTATTAGCAGAATGATCTACTGTCAAAATACAGAGTTATACTGAAAATTTACTATCGCTTCTTTGAAATGGCTCATTGTAGTATATTTATTTTAAAAGTTTAATTGAAACAAAAAGAAAATCAAAGCATTCATGCATTATGGCGAGTCAATCGTCTGATGATGGTGTTAAAAATACTGCAGGACGGATGAAGGGTTCGATGAAACAGAAAACTGTAATGTGGGCTCACACACGATGGAGGAGGCGACGCCGCCTGGAGAAGTTCCTAGCCTAAGTTGTGCAGCTCCGTGATCTCGTCGCGGCAGTTAGTGCTGCGAATAATGACTCGCTTTCGATTGTGGTCCAGTCCGCAGTCGCCCCCTTCTGCCAGAAAGTAGTGGTCGCAAAGGAGGCGGCAGACAGGGAACGGGAGGATACAACCTCTCCTCTCCCTATCTTTAGCAGACGCACCGGGCACCGAAAATTGCATCATAATGGCCGGCTACCACAAGATATGACACGCGGGTAACAAACTTGAGGAGTTTGTCATCACAACTGACCGCGCCGTGTTCCGCGCTTACCTACCGAGAGGAACTTCGACCCACAGAGGGCGACGGGGTCCGATCAGGTAATGGGGACCAATACCTGACCCGGGAAGTGTGATGAATTTCGCGAGCACTCCAACACCCAGGTCAAAGGTATGAGTCTGATAGATCTTTCTGCCGCTCTAGGGTGGAGAACACCCAAAAAAAAATTCTACACTTGGACCGATTTATAACTGAAACTGGAAATGACCACTTTCGAACTGAACGCAAAAAACAACATATTAGATCATTTGGATTTTATATTTAATTTTTGGACTCAAGATAATGTTGAATAAAAACAGAAAGAAAGAAAGAAAGAAAAATATTTATTTGTGACCCGCACAGGAGACACGAGAAATAAGCATACAATTAAACAATAATAAAATAAAAACCCCGTGCGAGACCAAAAAGGCTCCTATCTCAGCATGTGCAGCGATATCCAAAAAAGGTAATAACGCTGCGCTGATATTCTGATAGGGCCCACTGTTGATGCCACGGACACACTTACGGAAACAGGACATATATAATAAAAAATAAAATAGAAGAATATATGAATAACAAACAAAATAGAAAAAAAAAACACTTAAGGTGGGTCAAAGTATGTGCAAGTATAATACAAATATATAAATAAAACATATTAAATATAGGTATACCTAGAAACCGACGTCCGCAATACTCAATGATCAATAATTATGCCTTTAAAAATCTCATGTTATTTATTTATTATATACTTTATTGTACACCACAAAAAAAAATTACATCAGACTACATTAAGCTTTGCGATTTTAATGACGATTTCTACTGGACTAAACTATCCCACCGAGGATTTTGGGGGAGGCCTATGTCCAGCAGTAGACGTCTTTCGGCTGATATGATGAAACCCACCATAAAAAAAAAACATGTAATGTGTTGCCAAGACGAGACCATATGGCTCGCACTGTCAAAACGTTATAAGATCTCATGTAGAGCCAAGCTTCTAACTCTACAAGCTCTAACTTCACAAACTCTACACCTTAGTCAAAATATGTGGCTTGGCCGTTTCGCTACCGTCACATGGGCGTAAGGTGAAAAATTTATTCACTGTTCATTACTTTTCTGTTATACAATAGTTCTTGACGTAACGAAACATGGCGAGGAGGAGTTGCGTATACGAAATACGTGAAACCTTTACGGGGCATGTGTCGGTAGCGAGACGGCCATGCCACATATCATAATATGTGGCGTGGCCGTTTCGCTACCGAGGGTTCAAAAAAGACGAAGCGCTTCGAGAAAAGGTGCACTTCGCTTGGCTGGTCTTGGCGTCAGATCTAGTGTGCCGCTTATTGCACTAGTTCAATTCATTTGGCGCGTTCTACCTCAGTCAGCCTCAGTCGCAGTCACGCTAGTAGAGTATTTACACTTAAGCTTAAGAAAACGAGAAGAAAAAGAGTCGATACAATAACTATTGCGATTACAAATACAAAAGTAGCCAGAATAATTTAGATGAAAGTATGAAACTTTTATACAAAAAAATACAACCGCCTTAAAAAATAACAATACAAAGGTGTCGAAAAACGAAGAAACTAATATAGGAACACGGACTACCGAAATTGAAGATATTTTTCACATTTTAGTTTTTTTTTTTTAAAGTCGGTTGTATTTTTTTGTATAGCAAGTTCTATAGTATGGTAACTATAATGCACAAAATGATGCCAGAATAGAAAACCCGAATAAAATAAAACTTGAACATAACCAGTGAAATGAGTGTACCAGGATGAAGTGTACACATCGGCGTACCCCTTTTGAGCAAACCAGCGTGATATTATATTTAGAAATGGCGTAAACGATAAACAGACATGCCATTGCAGCAATCCCGAGAGATTTGCCGATGTTTATTAAAGAGTTCTGTTGTATATCTCCGAAGATCTTCATCAGATGTTCACCAAGTTAAGTGGGACCACATGAGAAGCAACAATCATCACAATCGGTTCACCTAGTAAAAAGTGTTGAGGAGAAACACACAAAAAAAAATACATTCGAATTGAAAACCTCCTCCTTTTTGAAATCGATTAAAAAATATAGTCGAATTGATAACCTCGTTTTTCAAGTCGGTTAAAAAGATAATTTAACCTATCATTCCGAGGAGAGGTGTTAAAATTTTTGAGCTCGCCATCCGTGGCTGCCTCTTTTATCCGTCGACACGGCTTCAATGGCCATCGCAGTTTAGGGGCCAGGAGAATAGCCCTAGATACGCCAATGGTCTCGTTAGAGCAGTGCGATGGTGCGACTGCGTAGCGGACTCTTTTTTAACCGACTTTTTTTTTTTTTTTTTTTTTTTTTTTTTTTATAACCTATAGGCTCGCGCTTGACCACAATCTCACCTGATGGTAAGCGATGATGTGGTCGACGGTGAAACACGCTTGCCTAGAAATAACCTATTCACTCTTGACTTAAAGACCCCTAGATTGTAGCTATCGGGAAACACAGACTCCGGCAGGGAATTCCACTCCTTAGCTGTACGCATAATAAAAGTGTTCCCAAAACGTTTTGTGCGTATGGGTGGGATGTCTACCATGTATCGATGGCGCATCGCCGTACGTCTGGTAGTCCGATGATGGAACGGGCTAGGTGGAATTATATCGTGCAATTCCATCGCACGCTCCCTGAAATGTAACCGATAAAAACTGTAAGACTGGCAACTTGGCGCCGATGTTCAAGGCTCTGGAGCCTATACTCGACCAGTGTCTTATTGCCGGTGAGCCTCTTGACCCGTTTTTCGATCGACTATAGTGCATCCAGCTGGTACTTGGCAGATCCGTTGAAAGCTAAAAATAAACGTTTAACAAAAAGATACTATCGACTTCCAAATAAGAAAACTACAAAGTAAAAAATTACTTTATTTTTGGAACTCGGTGTCCAAACGCAAAAAATTGGTACTTATACCATATACTGATATTGAACCTCTGGGACCGGTCGATGTGGTGACACTTGGAGGGGGGCGGGGTTAATTCCAGCAGTGGACGTATTTCGGCTAGAATGTTGATGATAATGATGATGATTGAACCTTTTACGAATTCTAATTATCTATTTGTTTTCCAGTATGTTTCCAAGCATGTCTTTCTGGCTTCGTGATGGCTTGACCAAATGGCTGGCCAATGAAACATTACTATCAAGACCAATGTAACATTCTCATCAACTTCAAATCTCAGACTCAGCAAAATTACTTTGGAGTTCCACAAGGAAGCATCTTGGGCCCTCCATTATTCCTTGTATATATTAATGATCTTCCTCAAATAATAGAACAAGAATGTGTTTTATTTGCAGATGACACAACAGTTATCCTAGATGGTAAAAATCATGAAGCACATGAGACTAATATAAATGCCAGTTTGAATAAAATAGTTACATGGTTAAATAAAAATGGTTTAAAAGTGAACGTTGATAAAAGTAAAATATTAGATTTAAAAACACAGAAGAGTAAAAATATCCATATTAAAATAAAACATAGGGATCAAATAGTAGAACAGATACATACAACAAAATTTCTGGGTATAACACTGGATGAGCATTTCACCTGGAGGGAGCATATCAATGAAATATGCATGAAGATTAATACATTTGTTTTTGCTCTAAAAAAAGTCAAAGATGAGGCATCCAAACCAACTGCGCTAATGGTATATGATGCCTATGTTTGCTCCGTCATCCGTTACGGTATCATTGTCTGGGGAAACTCCTCTGAACTTTGTAAAGTTCTGTTGGCACAAAAAAGATGCATCCGCACCATTTTTAATATGGACTGGACTGTTTCCTGCAGACCAGTATATAAAGCACACAATCTTCTCACCGTTCCTTGTTTGTATATATATGAAATAGCTAAATTTGTTAAAACTAATTATTCACTTTTTAATACAAAAAATAACAATAATAAACGAAAAGTTTCACAGTATGTATTAGAATTGCCCGTACCCAGAATCGAATTATTTAGGCGTAGTTGTGTTTACATGGCCCCTGTTATTTAGAATTCTATACCAACCTTTATAACCGATCCTCCCTTACAGAAAATTCCGTATAGTTTTAAAAAAGTGGCTCATTTCTCACAGCTTTTATTCTATAAATGAATTTCTAAAAAAATCACCATGCCAATCTTATCATTACAGGAATGCATTGTAGATTATTTTGTTATTAGTTGTTGTAATTCCTACCTGCTGCCTTTTATGATATTGTTTGATTTATCTTTTATGTGTTGTTAACCATATAATTTCATAGTCTAGTAAGTAAACTAAGTGTTTTGAAGAGTTTATTAAACTTAACAGGATAAATACCTAATAAAAATAATGTGTTATGTGTTATAAGATTATTAGAGATATGCTTATTGTGAGCACCTTAACACAATATAATATTTGCATGCCAACTTATGGCGAAATGTGTCATTGTGCTAATAACTTATTTATACCATCTTTTGTACCGCATTTAACGCAAATAAATGGCTTTGACTTTGAATGTTCGATGCGTTGTGGTTGCATCAGCTAAAGCTTAGAACACGTTCTGGCATTTCTTCACTGCTATAACCCAAAATTCGCGTTGTGGCCGTTTGAAAGAAGTAACAACGCGTTCTGAGCAATTTTTTCGCTCAATGAGTGTTTTCGATCTTTGAGTCTAACATACACAAACAGCAAGAACCGGAATACCTCCCTGTGGGTCCCATACTAATATTTGTTCACGACACGCAGCTCAGCAGCTGATTTGACGTTAGACTGGTGTTAATTTGCACATCTTTGGTGGAAAAGAACCCTGCCAGGAATGGCATTCTGATATAACCTCTTACTAATTATATTTATATTTTTCTCTTCCAGTATGTTTTCAAGCATGTCAAACAGGCTTCGTAATCGCTTGGCCATCAAACACCGTGGCTAACTTCAAGTCCAATGAAACAGTACTATCAAGACCGATGTCTTCGATGGAAGTATCACTGTTGGGAAGTTTGCCCAACATTGGCGGGTTCATCATCACTCCTTTCTGTGGTTACGCCTTCAATACGTGGGGAAGGAAATATGCTACAATGTTTTTTACTTTGCCTTTTGTGGTGGGTATTGAAACATAGGATAAATCTTTTCCATATGTCGTTTGTGATTATGTTCTCCTGGGTACGATCCCTTGGGTCGCGTATAAATTTGAAAAAGAGTTACCGCGGCCCTGGCGCAAGCAGTTGAAGGAACACGGGTGGGTTTTAGTCAGTAAAAGTCTGACACGCCCTCCCGCTTCACCCAGAGCGGGAGAAGTCATTGGATGATTTCCCACCCAAAAAAAAAAAAAAAAAAAAAAAATAAGTGTTCGATCCCTTGGAGAGTGTGTTAAATTTCTTAGCACTAAGTTTCAGTGCACCTCTTGCTAACAACGTGAATCAAAACTTCTTCGCATCGATTTAGTAAAGAGTATATTGCTATTATCATTGGCCTTTACACATTTCTCCCATAGAAACAACCCATTGGCAGCAGAAAACAGCGCTGAAAACATAGTACGAGTATCCTCGTTGTCCTTAGTCCGTGTAGTTGTAGTCTTTTAAAAAAACCGGCCAAGTACATGTTAGACTTCGCACTTTTAGGGTTCCGTACAAAATCTGATTTATCAGTTTATTGGGATTTGTTAGTAAAATAATATACGTAATAATAAAAATTATCACCGAATTTCAAGTTCATAGGTCGATGGGAAGTTAAAAAAATCTTCGGATTAAAATTTTGTAAAAATAGCTGACTGGTGGCTTCTCATTCCTTTTTTTTCCAATATTTTTTAAAACATGCAGTATTTATCTACTCAATGAGCCCTAAACAACATACCCCACTCGATGGGATGGTTAAAAAAAAAAAAACAATCCAAGGGGTATTGAATTTTTTTTTATCTGTATGAGTCCCTTAAAAACATTTAAAAATATTTTTTGACAAATTGTATGGCTTTGGGTCATCAAGATGCTTAACGCATATACTGTGAAAATTTGAGAATTCTGCTTCAATCTTTTGGCAGTAAAACCTGTGAGACAGACGACGGACAGACAGACAAACACGTAAGTGACAGAAATAGGGCTCCGTTTGGACACTTCAGATACGGAACCCTAAAACGCGGGTTTGGTTCTAGGTAATAGTTTGTAGAAAATAATCTATCGTTTGTTTAGTTTAGAGTGTTGTGTACTGTAAACTGCAATCACTTCCGGCCAGACTTTCACTTATAGCATTGTATCAGAGTATAAGTGGATTTGAACTTAGAGAACACTATACATATAATCGCTGTTCGCTATTTTCCAAAGTATAGTGTTTATGAATAAATTACTCTTTACTGTATTAAGTTCAAGTTGCGCTACGACTTCTTCTTTATGACTTTTGCAATAGTACTAGTAAATCTGAGTAGATTTAACTAACATTTGTGTCTTCTTTCCAGTTCGCATGGTTAACCATATCGCTGACCAGCAACGTGCCTCTTGTGCTAATGGCCATATGTGTGGCCGGCGTGGGCATTGCTGGCCAGAACGTGGCTACCATCTACATTTCTGAGATCGCCCACGACTCCATCCGAGGATCACTTACTGCTAGCTCCACTGTCGGATATTTCTTGGGTAAATATTAAATTATAATGATTAACCGTGAAAACACGATGCGTTAATGTCCGATCCCAACATGATTGGCAAAATGCGCAAGGTGTTCCAGTGCTAGGATAAAGGAATAAATAAATAATGATAAGGCAAAGCAGACGATAACCAAGAACGTTTTATCCAGCAGAGGAATTAAGTGGTAATAACCCACAGAACAAGCAAGTTGAAGTTACAATGGAGCAGCCATTTGCTACAATTGCACTTTTAAAGGCCGCAGAAGAGCAAATGTCTAATTAACCACCCCAATGGTCAGTCAGGTGTTTTTGAGTAAAGAAGCTGTTTCGTCCTAAACGTTCCGTCACTATTTTTGTTATTATGTTGCAACACTGTGTCAGCTCGTCTGTCATCGATTTGACAGCTTTTGGATTGATTTGGTTAGACAGTTGACACTTGACACTTGGCTGGAAAACTTTGGTGTACTCGCGTGGAACGCGAATTTGGGTTCTCGTTTGATTATTATAATCGTTGAATAATCAACCCAGCTGTATCCTAATTGCATCCGCGATTCACGATTTATATTGCGAGTTGTCTGTGCAATTGGTGTTGGTGTATATTTCACGCGCAGCGAAGTGCTTTTGACGGGAACGTGTATGTGTCTGCTCGGCAGCTGGACCCCGGCTCAGAACGCGTTTGTGTCCTTTTTCCAATCCTTAATCCATTCTTATGTATATGCTTTCCTCCCCCTATACAACGCACGGCACGGGACTGAGTGAGGAACGGAAGAACCCCACGAGAACGCAGATAAGTGACATTGTACAGCCCAACCCTTGTGGTCAGCCATAAACAACAAGCCCCTAGCTTTCCACTGCTGCGTACTGCAGTTTCGTGGTTACAGTCCTGCGGATCCAGGAGTCGCATGACTGCTATGGGCCCCAGTCTTCGGCCCTTGGTTGTGACGCGCAGACCTGTATTTAACATTTGGTAGTAAGAGCGTGGTTTGAATTCCACGATCATAGTATACGCAGGACACTGGTTCACACTGAACGGTGTATTGTTTGTCGGTTTGTTTTTTGTTGTTGAATATACTTGGGTTGGAAAGTGGTACATTTTGAGTCACTCAGAGGTAGCTGTATCTTGTTGGGTTTAAATCGACCCCATAGTTATATACCAACCAGTTGAAGTAAAGTACATAACTTGATATTTGTCACTCCGAGATGAAATGTAAAAAATTGTTTTTGAAATTTCCCGTTTGTTGTATACAATATAGGTTTGGTGAAGACAAGATAGTCTTCCCTAACTGTATTTAATTAAATTATAGTTATCGTTGAACCTTTCATCTTGGTTTTGTAAGTTAGTTTTATTGTAACTAAAATTTAGTGCCCGCCTGCTTGAGAAATTGTTGTTTGGAATATTGATACTAATTGTATAAGGCGATTGATTAGTTTGTTTGATATTGACAGTAATATTATAAATTGATTGAAGTTAAAGTCATTGTTTTAACTATTTAAGTAAATTGAATATTTAATTTCTATTTGGAAATCAACCTACCCACAACTGTTTTTTATAACTTTTGTTTAATTTTGTTGTCATACCCACTTGATTTTGATAATTTTATAACTTGATAATTGTTATAATAAATTTGTATGGAAAAATAATAAAATAAATGTAACCCGGTTCAGCACTATTTTTTATATTAACTTGTTGTTTCTCTTACAGACTTTATAATCTGATATTTAATTTTTTAAAGAATTACTGTCAAACTGTTATTTAGGTACACATATAGTATTAATTTAATTGGTTCAACATTTTGTGTATTAATTAATATTGACAAACCGTTGCTTGCATTTTAAAATCATGAATGCCAATACAGTTGCTTGTAAGATTAGTGCGGGATTGAGATGCGTCACCTCGGCGGCTTCGTTGATAAGTAGATCTGATAGATCGGAGGCTTTGTTGGCCCGATGTAATGACCTCCCGAAACGTCAAGCCAGGGTAGATGAATGCTATGCAGAATGTTTAGCGCTATTGTCCACCGAGGACACTGAGTTAGCCGCTGCGGTTGAGGCGGACGTCACACAGTTTTATAAGTCCTCAGATGACATTGTTGAGGCAACCAGTAAGTTTAGGATTACTGAACATGATGCTTTGAAGGTGGAGACGAGGTCTCCCACCCATCCTGCTTTGCTGGGACGGTTGCTTACATTAGACTTGCCACACTTTATTGCAGATTTGGACCTTTTCAACAGTTTGGTAGATGCCAGGACGGACTTGTCGCCTAGCGGTTACGGATCAAAGTTACCCTACTGCCCGGGCACTTTTGATTAAGCGCTACGCGAATTTGAGGCTTTTGGCGGACGCCCACGTCTCTCAGGTTTTGGCGTTGCCTCGCATCCATCGGGATGCCACGCTATGAGTAGATTTGGTCAACCCACTGACGGTGGCCTTGAATTCTTTGAAGCGATTGGGCTTACCCATCGAACATTCAACATCGTCGTTTATTTTGCTTTACATCGTCTTGTCCAAATTCCCTTCCGATTTGAAGGTTCGGTTCGAGCAGAAGTATGATGGGGTTAATGCCACATACCGCCCCCCTTTCGATGATTTGTTGAAGTTTTGGATGAAATATGTCGCCTATTGGACAATTCTGGTGTTGAAGGTCCCTCGCAGGCCCCAGAGCGGTCCTCTCCGGACCAGTGTCGTGTTTGGTGCACGCCCTCCCCTTGTGGGCCACGACGCCTTCCTCATACGTAGCGACTCATGTTTGCGGTATGCGTTGCTTATATTGCAGCACAGATGGCCATGTGGTCACGTCCTGTCCAAAGTTCTTAGAAAGGAACAGTAAGGACCGGCGTGGAATCGCCAACAGCCGTAAGTGGTGTTACACTTGTCTGGGACAGCATTTGCAGCGGGATTCCCAGAGGTCGGATCCTTGCCCGCACTGTCAAGGTAGGCACCACCGCGTGTTGTGTCTGGACCAAAATGATGTTGGTGGGCCTGATGATGACGGACGCTCCCCCATAGGCGGGGGAGCGCATCCCCACCAACCCCATCATGCTGTGCAGGCGGAGGATACACCAGATTTTGGTCGGCCAGCCCGCGAATATGTATCCTCCGCCTGCACAGCATGATTTTTCCCTTGTTTACGACTTTTTAGTTCGATTTTGAAGCAGTCGGGTTTTTTGATTTTTCTAATCTTTAATCCACTCTTATGTATATGCTTGCCTCCCCCTATACAACGCCAGGCACGGGACTGAATGAGGAACGGAAAAAAGCCACGAGAACTCAGTTAAGTGTCTAATTGTACCGCCCAACCCTTGTGGTCAGCTTTAAACAACAGACCCGTTGCTTTCCACTGCTGCGTACGGCAGTTTCGTAGTTATGGACCTGCAGGTCCAGGAGTCGCATGACTGCTATGGGCCCCAGTCTTCGGCCCTTGGTTGTGATCCGCAGGCCTGTATTTAACAGAAGCTATATAAAGATAAAGTGGATCATCGGACTGACTGATAGGTCTCTCTGTGAGGTTTTGCTTTTTTTTTAAGTCACAAAGTCGTATAGGCTGTTTCTATACTAAAATTATGAGTGTATATTCGAGGCCTTGTCTGCCTAATAGCTTTTTCATGAGATAATAGATTTTCTAAATTACAGGTCAAAAATTTTAACAAATTTAAAACACAATCTCGTTCTTTAAATTGTTAAGAAAGTCAAATCAATTAACTTAAGGTTCATTTTTATTTGCCTACAGGGATCCTGATTACCTACACTCTTGGTGGTTACCTCACATACATGCAAACGATATACACACTCTTGTCACTGTCCATATTGTGCTTCGCATTGATTTCGCTACTGCCCGAATCTCCCGTGTTCCTGGTACTTGTGGGGAGAGAAGAGGTAACATTATAAAGTACTATCACTGTTATTTGCATATTATATTATATTATAGGCACCTCTTACTGTCTTTCTCCATAAATTTATCTGAATTACCGAAATCGTAAATCTTGATAAAGATCTGTGCTAGCATATCTAACAGTAAACTTAATAAGACGCAGAAGTACTTACCTGCTTTTCCATTAAAAAGCTTCGTGTGCTCTATCTTATTGCTGTTTTTTAGCGTGTCCTTCGGATAAAATCTTTGATGTCTTAAATTATTTGTAAAAGGAGCAAGTAAAAAAAATACAAAGCACCTAACACCACATTTTCCTGCCAAGCACCATTTCTATCATCACTGAGCAATTCTTTTTCAGGAAGCAGCAAAATCAATATCATTTTACAAACAATTAGACGTAAAGTCCAAAGAAGTAGAGGTAGAGATCGCCAAGATCAGACTACAAATGGACCCGAGACTGGAGAAGTTACTTGAAGAAGACAATGGTTAGTGAGACAAAATCTATATATTCGTACTTACAATAAAATAGTTTTTTTAGTATCTCTGGTTGAGACTATGCTTCTTAGAAGAAGTAAATAAGTATATCGAAACTCGATCTGGAACTCCGAGACGAACTCGATCTAAAACTCCAACTAGGAGACGAAAGACTCGTGAAATAAATATTAAAAGAACTTGTTACTTTAAACATTCCACATGTGCCAATACTTGATTCCATCATTTATGATGCCTATCTTTATAGAGCGCCTAAACAACAAATCTGAATGTTGAATAACGTTAGTTGCTCTTCACAAACAGTCAGGCGTTTCATTACGTGGTAAGTGATGTAAACTTATCTAGCATCATTTTGCTTACCACAATTACTATTGGTTTTGGACTACCTCGTACTGCTACGTAAAAATTATGAAGGTTCAAGATTAGGTACCTACACCGGAGCCAAAATTAATTCTGCCAGCTTTTTGATAAGTCCTTTACAGTCTATATCAAGGACTTAACGTAGTTCTGCAGACCACGACATATAGAGCTAACACCAACACGGTCATAATTGGTTTAGAATATGGACCGTGTCGGTGTCAGTGCTATTAAAAATAGGGTCTAGCGAAAACACCCGATTTATAATAGCCGTAATTTTCCATTAGTCCTTTTAAAGTTTTAGGTAATTGATCCACGAAACCTCCCAAACCTATGAGTTTGTGAGGTTTTTTGTCTTCATATTCTACAATAGCCCCCCTCAAAGTGTCAATTTCCAGATACAATAGAAATTACCATTGTTTTAATCCGATTCGGAAATATGGACAGTTGAGCTGATAGTCCTGCACCAGCCGGGAATTGTCCTTGGGTACTCGCGTAGTGACTGTGCATACAGGGATAATCGCTGGTTGGTGTCACATTTCATCCTAAATGTCTAACAAGGCGAGATGGTTTCGGCCCCTGGTACACCTTTCAAAGGTCTGAGACCCTATGGTCCCGTGAATATCAAAATTAACTTTCATGAAAGATTATTCGACTCACATATTTTTAGTTTCATTAAAGTTTAGTAAAATTAAAACATATTTTTATCAAAATATCTTGTAGTTTTTACAAATGAAATTTTCTTAGATACCCCAAGTCTAGATTTAAAAATATTTATTTGTGCTGTAAAGCTTATTTCGGCATAATAAAAAGAAGTATTTTATGAAGCAAGTATGTTCCTATCTCAAAGTGCGGATCGTAAAATGAGGAGAAAATTTTTGGTGGGAGTGAAAAGAGTGAACAGAGTGAAAAGTCCCACAAACCTTCATTGAAAAGGACATACCATCATCATCAACACCACCATCTTTGTCTGGTAGGAGGATTCCTACCAGACAAAGATGGTGGTGTTGATGATTATTGTGCATGAAAGATTATTCGACTCACATATTTTTAGTTTCATTAAAGTTTAGTAAAATTAAAACATAAATATTTTTATCAAAATATCTTGTAGTTTTTACAAATGAAATTTTCTTAGATACCCCAAGTCTAGATTTAAAAATATTTATTTGTGCTGTAAAGCTTATTTCGGCATAATAAAAAGAAGTATTTTATGAAGCAAGTATGTTCCTATCTCAAAGTGCGGATCGTAAAATGAGGAGAAATTTTTTGGTGGGAGTGAAAAGAGTGAACAGAGTGAAAAGTCCCACAAACCTTCATTGAAAAGGGCATACCATCATCATCAACACCACCATCTTTGTCTGGTAGGAGGATTCCTACCAGACAAAGATGGTGGTGTCTGGTTCGGGCAACTACCCAACGGTTGTTGCCGGACGGTTGTCTGTTTTCAAATCGCGTCAACAACTCTGCTTGCGCGATGCAGGATTTTGTGATATTAGGTCTTTAGTCTTTAGTTCGGATAGATGGCCGCTACGATTTTTCACTGAGGCTTTTAATTTAAATACTCTGAAAACACTCAAAACCTAAAATCATACAGAGGTACTTATCAGATTTCTATGCTAGAATAAGCCTTCCATTTACATAGTGACACAAATTCAACAGTTGCTTGGAATATTTACAAAGGAAGAAAATAGTGATGTTGGCTAAGTCAAAATTATATCAAGTTTTGCACCTCAAACTCAAACGTGGCTTTTGATTCCAGATCCTGAAACCCTAGGTGAACTCGTCGAAAAGAAATTCGAAAAAGTACCAGAGGAAAGGAAGAGTGAGTCAGCATGGAAACATTTTAGTAAGTAACTTTCTTAACGAATTCCATAACATAGGGTCCATAACAAAAAACAAATATCCTAAGGAAGCAAGGAAATCTAGCAATGACTTGCATCTTCTTAGGATCTCACTTTTGCCCGCGGCTTCACCCGCCTGGTATATATTTTAGTATCGCAAAAGAACCAGATAAAAAGCCTATGCACTATAAGTTTTTAAACTGTCATGGTCACTAACACTAACATTAAAATTCGAAGCGGGCTATTTACCATGTTTTTTGTTTGTTGCGAGTTTCCGATATTTCGGTGCTGTTGCAAGCACAATGATCACGGATAAACTGAAGTTCTTGCGGGTGTGTGTTTTTGAGGAGACAAATCGGTCTACCCTCTTTCTTGTTCGTTTTCTGCACTCAGTACCACTACCACTGTCACTCACAACTCGATTTTATTCCCGACACCACGAAACTCTCTCACTTTTTCGGGTTTTACACAGCTGAACCACGCGATTCCAAGCCCTCGACAGTTGAAACCCATCTTCCCGGTTGAAATTCTTATATTTGGTAATCTCGATAGCTTCCCTCACCAGTCTAGGGATATAGTGGCGTTCTGCCGAAATGACCTGAGGGTTATGTAACTCAATCCAGTGGTTCATTCCTAATTCCAAAAGATGCTGAGCTATGGCCGATTTTTGGTTGTCATTGTTCTTTACCACCCTGATATGCTCTGAAATTCGACAAGCAACCGTACGCTTCATCTGACCGATGTATGACTTGCCACAGCTACAATCTAATTTGCAAACACCGGGCTTTTCCAGCGGAATGTTATCCTTCGGTGAGCGTAGCATCTGTGATACTTTTCTGAAAGATAAAGATGATGAAGTAATTTTACGTATTCTACAGGGATGTTATTTTCTTGCAATTACAGTCCGCCAATGGTACTTTGGTAAATAAGGACTCAACATCGAAGCTGACCATTACGTCATTTCTTTGGAGATTGATGGATTGCAAGATGTCAATTAAATGTCGAGAGTCTCTTACATAAGATATTGAATGTCCAACTAATAGTTGAAGAACAGAAGCTACGTGTTTCGCTAGATAGTATGTGGGCGAGTAAATCTGACTGACTATGGGTCGTAGCGCAACATTTTGCCTGTGCACTTTTGGTAAGCCATATAGTTTTTGAGTCTGTATATTTCTTGGACGGAGTAAGTACTTAGCTGTATCATCCGTGATAATATGTTGATACTCCTTTATTATTTTGCGTGTACTGCGGTTCACTCGTGCCGTCGGGTTGTAATTCACTTCCTTGTAGGTGTTCACATCACTCAATAAGTTCTGGATCTCATTATCATACTCAGTAACATTCATAACTACAGTAGCATTACATTTGTCCACTTTAAGTACAAGTACGTCCTCATCCTTGTGGAGGTCACGTAGTGCGGCCAACTCTTCAGCAGTGATATTAGATGTTGGAGGCATCACTCGCGGGTATCATATTACGTCTTATCGCTTCCTCTACACCTCCGATCACCTGTTCGTAAGGTATGTTTCGGAGTAGGAGAAAAATTCAACCCTCTCTCAAGGACCTTAAAGGCACTCTGCGATAATTCCTTGCTAGACATATTGACAACCGTTCGAGTATCTTGTGAGTTATCATTGTAGGGGCTCACCGGTTTTTGTTTTTGAATTAGTGATTCATATTTTTGTTTCTTTATCAATGCATCAATCTCTCGTGAACGTTCTGCTTGTAAGTAGGTAATACGATCACAACATCAAAATCACTAGCTGTCAAAAAATCACTGTATTCAAGATGTAAACTATATAACTCACGGCGGATCACATCCAAATGGTATCTGGTATTGCGGATAACCTTGCGCAATAATTTAACACTCGCTTTACGTAGAATGCTCGTGGAGCCGTGGATGTCCTGACGAGGTTTTAGTCTCACACACACAAGTAAAACGTTCGCAACCCTGCATTTTATCAGAAAAGTCAAGGACTCCTCCAACCAACCACACTTTTTCCGCGCGCGATCAAGATGTTTTTTTGCAAATTTTTACACCGTGTTTTAATAGTTGAGGCTTCTAAAGACAGCCACGACGCGACAGTGCGACATCAATCTTAGTGTCATGACCAACAGCGCGTTCATTGTCTGACTGCATAAAAAAAAGATAAGAGGTGAAAACTGCATGCAATTTACCGCAAAATATGATTCACCTTTTCGATTTACTAACAAGCAAGCTTACGCAAGCTTTTGAGTTTTTTTTGACAAGAGTCTTCGTCTTAACATCCACTTAAATTCCACAGAAAAATCAAAATCCTCCAAACGGGCGTTAGCAACAGTCCTCATCATAATGGCTCTGACCATCATGACGGGTTGCATCGTCCTCCAGGTGTACGCGGAGCCTCTGTTCAAGGAAGCTGTCCCGACCATGCCTGCTAACCAGTGCGCCATATTTTTAGCCCTGGACTTAGTGATAGCCAGTAGTCTCTGTGTGCTGGTTATTGATAGGTGCGGCAGGAAGGTAAGATATTTACGCATCTTTAATTACTACCCTTGAATATTTATTTACAACTCGAGAAAATTTAAATCCTTCGAGTGTATTTTATAGACAGTTTGAAATAACATGAGAAATTTTACAAACCCCTTTTTACAGTCCGTTAAAACGATTTTGAGTTATATCCCATAAATATAAGGTTGGCATAAATAGCATAAACCTGTTACCAAAACTAACTGTTTAATACAGCTGTCATGTTTCATATTACCAACGCAATAGAAGTCAAAATTGGTTGAACGGGCTGTAAAATGTCTGTCTCTGTCACCTCTGACCTAGACTAGAGTCAAGAGCAAACCCATCATAAATAAATAAATAAATAATAATAAATGGGATTATTTAAATATCTAATGTTATCTCAAATGGAGTATAGGTTGATTTCTAACTCACTATTTCTATTAGAAAGCATCTACTATATGAGTTGCAATGGAATTTGAACGTTGTCTAAAATTGAGATTGATTAGGATTGTATGTAGATATTGTTGGAGGTTTTCAAAATCGATAAAATCGATGTTTTCAAAGATTTCCCCAAATCTTACGATAGCTTACAATTTTTTCGTTAGATTTGATATTCAAGTTAACATTATTTTTTTTGATCTCTGAATACTTGAACAAATCTATCCAAACATCTTTTTTTTTTTTTACTCTCATCTTCTTCTTCTTCCTGCCCTTATCCCATGTTACTTGGGGTCAGTCATACCGTCGTGTCCCCCGTCACGCTATCACTGACACCCTTTTCTTTTATGTCACTCCTCACACAGTCCATCCATATTTTCTTTGGCTTTCCTCTTCCTCTCCATCCATCTACATTTATATTCATAACTCTTTTAGTAATATGCGTTTCATCCCTCCTCATCAGATGACCATACCAAACAAACAACAAACGGTTTCCTGTCAACTTTTCTGTAACTGACGCCACTTTCAAACTTCTTCTAATATAAAAATTTCTTACTTTAACCATTCTCCTCACTCCACACACCCATCTCAACATTCTCATCTCTGCTACATGCAATCTCTTTTCATCCATCTTTTTCACAGCCCAACATTCTTATCCACACAGTACGACAGGTTTAATCACAGGCTTGTAGTTTTTGCTGTTTTCTCTGGTCTTGTCCTAAACATCATAATTTCTTACAAACAGATCCTCATAATCCTGACATCAGCAAGTTCTGGTGTCTTCACATTCTTGCTGGGAACTCAGCTGCAGTTCTACTGGGCACCGGCCTGGTTCACCGTGTTCTTAATATACGGCTTCTGCTTTGTTTACTCGCTGGGCTGCGCTGTCATACCTATTGTGTTGGCATCTGAGGTGTTCTTGCCTGAGGTACGTACAGACTTACTTTTTATTTTTCATAAAGTCTAAGTCAAATGTGTTTATTTCAAGTAGGCCATTATGCGGCACTTTTGAACGTTAAAATTTACAAGTAATAAAAATTGATTCTACCGTGCATTGGGAAATGTAACTTGTTATGGAGAAGAACGCACAAGAAACTCCATACTTACTCTTTTAAAAAAAAGTTGTATACAATATTTATATAAGTACATACATTCATCATCATCATCATCAGCCTATAGCAGTCCACTGCTGGACATAGGCCTCTCCAATTGCACGCCATTTGGTTCTATTTACGGCAACTGTCATCCAGCTGCTACCAGCCACCCTGCGAAGGTCGTCGCTCCACCTAGCCTGAGGGCGTCCTACCTTACGTTTACCAGTTCGTGGTCTCCACTCAAGACCTACGACTTATATGGCCGGCCCATTGCCACTTCAGCTTACTTATTCTGTGAGCTATGTCGACCACTTTGGTTCTCTGCCGGATCACCTCGTTTCGGATTCGATCCCTTAGAGCGACTCCGAGCATAGCCCTTTCCATAGCTCGCTGAGCAGCTTTGAACTGATGAACCAGCTGTATTGTGAGTGTCCACGTCTCGGCACCGTAGGTCATAACAGGTAGGACGCACTGGTTGAAGACTTTAGTCTTCAGGCTTTGTGGGATACGCGACGAGAAGACTCGACGAAGTTTTCCAAATGCCGCCCAGCCCAGCTGTATTCTTCTGCTAGCCTCCTTCTCAAAGTTGTTCTTACCAAACTGCAGAGTTTGCCCGAGGTAAACGTATTCTCGAACAACTTTGAGAACACCGAACACCATTGACCACAATCGATCCCGGAGTGACGTGTGAATTGAACATAACCTGGGTTTTGTCCAAGTTCATCCGGAGACCGATGCGTGCTGAAGAATCAGCCAGGCCATCCAGCATATGCTGCAAGTCTTGCAGTGACTCTGCCATTATGACGATGTCATCCGCAAATCTCAAGTGTGAGATGTACTCGCCGTTTATATTAATGCCGCTTCCTTCCCAGTCCAGCGTCTTAAACATATCCTCCACCGCGTTACTAAACAATTTCGGGGAAATACATTAATAAATTCATATACGTGAGGACGATGTACCCAGCACTACTATACTACATATAGGTATGAGAGAATTACAAGTACTAACAGGTAAATTCCTTTACTTGATAAATAGGAACATGGTTCTCATGTACTTACAAATATTGCAAGCATAGGTACATTACCTAATTCAACAACAACAGAACAGTGTGCGAGTCAATTTTTTTTAACAAAAAGAGAAGAAAAAAATAAAATAAAAAATAATGCGTTACTATAATTATGAATATAATACAAATTAACTATTTTGATTTTGTCCACACCAAAGATAGGCTTATGGAGCAGGACCAGCATGTTTCCAAGCATTGTTATCTTGAATATAATCATCTAATTTGTAATATGCTTGTTTACAAAGTGTGCTTTTAACTATTGTTTTAAATTTTCTTTCATTTAGCTTTAATATCTCACAAGGTATTTTGTTATAGAATTTAACACAGTACCCCATGAAAGATGTGTATACTTTAGCTAATCTATAAGATGGTTGATCTAACTTATCTTTATTTCTGTTATTACAATTGTGTCTATCACTAACTTTACTAAAGAGATTTAAATTTTTCCTTACATACATAATATTTTCATAAATGAATTGGCAAGAAACTGTCATAATATTAATCATTTTACATAGCTCCCTGAGAGATTCTCGGTGACTTAACTTATATATGGCTCTGACAGCTCTCTTTTGCAATATAAATATTGATCCAATGTCAGCCGCCCGACCCCACAGTAAAATACCGTATGACATAATGCTGTGAGAGTAACTAAAATAGACCATATCGTATTGAGTTGATCTGGCTCTAGTGTTATCAAACTAGCTAACATGCTTGGATTTTTGGAAGCATAGATTATCCAATACGTTGGCATTAGTCACATAGCAGCATAGCATTAAAGCACTGGCATCGGCATTACGGCTAAGTCTTAAGACGACGACTAACGACAACGACCTTGAGGGAACAAAACGCGCCTTCGTTTCGACCACTTCGATCCAAAATTTAGTAGTTTTTTGAACATTCCTTATTATTCTAAGACTTTTAAAAAAAAAGCTTAAGTTGAAAATGTAGATAATTAAATTGTCTTTGAGATGGTGTCGATTTCAATAAAATACTCCCATCGGTTTTGGTGCGATTGTCGTGTTTTGTCCGTTTTAGACATAACTTTAAAAATTAATTACACTATGTTTTACGAATAAAACTCAAAATTTTCTTAGGTACTTATTAAGAAAATGGTTTAATAATAATAATAATAAGCCATTTATTCCATATTTCATAGTTACATTTCAAATGTTGTTAGTAGTTTGCTTAAATTTATGTTAGTGTTATAGGTATAATTAATAATTATTATATAGCTTTACATTCCATGCATAATCATCACTGTAATTCAAACAATAATTCGTTGAAGCGTAAAAGAGATTCATCGACCTCGCCCGACACAGCGGAACAGCCTCGCAAGCAACAAACGTTATTGAAAACAAATAGACTGAATGCATTCGATTTAATGAGAAATAGAAGCAACCCCCTGCCTAGTAGTGCAAACCCTCCAGCTGAGCGGAAAGCATAGGATACAATCATCAGCCACCGGAACAAACCAACTAATAAGCCAGAACCAAATAACAATAAAAACAAAAAATTCCCCAATCCGACTGGTCCTCGTGGGGAATTAGACCACTACCCTCCACCTAAAAATAGAAAAGAAAAAGTAACTACCTACGTTAAAACTCTGCACTTTTAATGTAAGATCGCTATCGACTATAGAAAGATTCCTCGAATTACATAATGCAGTCGCGCGCGCGCATCCATACGTGCCGTGTGTTTCTTTGTTGCGCTGTAGATATTAATTCTTACGCAATGACGTCTACACTTAAGTGTAATAATTGTAATCTTGTCGTTGACGAAATGTTGACGTATTTGCAAAACAAGTTGTCGGTTAGTGACGAAGAAACTCTTACAAAAGTATGCTTGTCAACGTTCACGAGTGCGCAAATTGAAAAATCGAAAACGTTGCTGTTTGAATCATTACCGTTGGATCAACGTAAACCTGCTAGAAAGGGTCAGGGAAAGGACAATATAGTGTTAAGTGACATTATAAGCATATTCAAAGTGACTGAGCCTGATGTGATGCCTGTGTTCGTGGCCCGTGATTTAAATAAGCTACCTCCCATAACGTTTGATCACTTGGATGTTTCAAAGCTGCTTAAAGATATCTTATTGGTGCAAACTGAAATTAAAGATATCAAAGCATCCTATGCCACCGTGATGCAGTTAGAAGATCTGAAGAAGGATTTCAAGGCCCTGTCATTTACTGCTTCACCCCGGAATGTCAACATGAAAAGTGGAACGCGCCGAGACAGCGAACCTTCATTACCATCACCTACCATGATTGGTTCGGCAGCGAAAAACTGTGAAAATATTGATGATTCATTGTTCATGATAAGGGATAATAAAAACCGTTCTTGTCATAACAAAAATCAAGTTGCGGGTAGCAGCTGTTTTGTTGACGCTTTAAATAAAAATCCGTTGCCGAGCTCGCCGCGGTGTGTCGCGGCGATTGAGTCATCGCAGCTGCCCACTAATCAGCTGGACGAGTCGATACGACCGCGAAGTAAACAATCGTTTGCGAATGCAGTTAGACAACAATCTACCTTAGTGAATGAGGAGACAAGGCGGAATGACGAGTGGACCTTAGTACAGAATCGTAAACAAAGGCTCAAGGAACGTTTTATGGGGAAAATGGGTAAAAGTGCTGTTGATACTGATGAAAGGTTTAGAGCAGCAGATCGAAAAGTGCCTATCTTCATTACCAATGTTCACAAAGATACAGAAGAGGAGGACATTAGAGATTATGTACATAGAAAAACTTCTATAAATGTGAAATTGGAGAAAATAAATTTGAAAAAACAAAGTGATTACAATGCATTTAAGTTCTTTGTACTGCATCATAACGTACATATGTTCTTGAATAACGAAATGTGGCCGCAGGGAATTATTTTCAGACGGTTCGTGCATTTTCGACCTAAGCCAATAAATACTTTGAATACTGGCTATGGAGACGGTTCTTCAGCATTCATTAATGAATAGTAAGCTGCACAAGTTTGCAACATTCAATTGTAAGAACGTCAAGCGTTCAGTTGACAGTATTCAGGATTTGTGTAAACATGTTGACATTATAGCCTTGCAAGAGACCTGGCTACTGTCGCATGAAATATCGTACCTAGACACCATTAGTGACGATTTCAATTGTACGGGAACGTCAGCAGTAGACTCCACTGCTGGGATGCTACGAGGAAGACCACATGGTGGTGTGGCACTATTGTGGAGGAGGAGCGTCTACACAAACGTAACTGTGATTCCGAGTGATAACCCGCGTATAAGTGCAATTAAAATAGTGATGCAAGAAAGGTCAATGTTAGCGTTTACATGCCGACTGACGTGGTGCGTAATTTAGCGGACTTCACGGACGTCCTCAGCGCGGTGAGTGCTATTGTTGATTCTTGCAATATTGAGTGCGTTTATATACTGGGGGATTTTAACGCTCACCCTTCGGAAAGATTTTATGCTGAGCTAGTGGGGTTTTGTGGTGAACAAGACTGGTTGTGTATTGACATTGAACGTTTGGGTCTAGCATCAAATACGTATACATTTATAAGTCAGGCTCATGGGTCGTCGAGATGGCTTGACCATTGTTTGGTTACCAAAGCGGCGGCTCAGACTGTTAGTAGGGTATATGTGAAGTATGATGTTGTGTGGTCTGACCACTTTCCTATGATTGTCGAATGTTATTTAGATACCGTTGTACCTAAGAGATGTGCGTCTAGTGAACATGTTAGTAACGCGATTTCATGGGGAGAGAGGGACTTGGCTCAGATTCGATTGTATAATACTGAGTGTCATAAGCGTCTGAGATTGATAGATTTCCCAATGCAGTTCCAATATTGTTGTGATCATATGTGTACTGATATAAATCATAGGCATCTAATTGATAAAATGTATGGCCAGATTATTGGCGCTTTATGCGAATCATCGGTGGTGGGCCGCCATAGTAATAAACGCAAAAGGAAGATTGTTATTGGGTGGAATAGACATGTTGCCGATGCACACAGGCATGCTAGGGATAAATTTGTTTTATGGTCCTGGTACGGTAGGCCTACTTCTGGTCGTTATTATGAGGATATGTGTGAATCCAGGAGGAAATTTAAATCTCAGCTAAAATGGTGCCAGGGCAGAGAAGATAAGATTAAAATGGATATTCTGGCGTCTAATCATGTGAATAAGGATTTTCGTGGATTCTGGAAAAACACGAAAAATCTTAGTCATAAGCCGAGCGTGCTTGTGTGCGTCGACGGTGTGAGCGATCCACAGGGAATAGCCGAACTGTTCAAAGATAAGTTTGAAGTGAAATCGTCATTAGGTCCGTCGCGGGCGGTGATCGATGTTGAGCCCATGGAGGAGTTGGGAGTCAGGGTTACTGCTAAAGACATTGCTTCTGTCATACAGTCTATGTCAAGGGGCAAGTCTCCCGGTCACGATGGGCTCAGCATCGAGCATCTTCGTTATGCGGGCCCTCACTTGCCGCGTGTTTTAGCATTGTTGTACAATCTTTGTTTGAGCCATGCGTATCTACCCCCGGAGATGTTAAGAACAATAGTTGTACCCGTAGTTAAGAATAAAACTGGGCTATTGACGGATAGGAATAACTATCGACCTATCTCGCTGGCTACGGTTGTGTCTAAGGTATTGGACAGCGTGCTTAATTCGCAATTGAGTAAACATGTTCAATTGCATGACAACCAGTTTGGATTTCGACCTGGGTTGTCCACTGAAAGTGCGATTTTGGGATTTAAGCACGCTGTGGAGTACTATACAAGCCGTAGCACGGCAGTGTACGCCTGTTTCCTCGACCTATCGAGTGCTTTTGATTTGGTTTCCTACGATACTCTTTGGAAGAAGCTAAATAATGCTAACTTACCACCTGAAGTTATTAATATTTTTAAATTTTGGTACGGGAACCAGGTCAACAGTGTTAGGTGGGACGGGGTGTACTCGAGTTCATATGGTTTGGAGTGTGGTGTGAGACAGGGGGGTCTAAGTTCTCCCACACTTTTTAACCTGTACATGGACCAGTTGATTGTGGAGCTGAGCAGCACCAGAGTCGGATGTTATATTGATGGCATATGTGTCAACAACATTAGCTACGCAGATGACATGGTGCTGCTCAGTGCCTCAGTCTGTGGCCTTAGAAAGTTGGTGAGTCTATGTGAAAGTTACGCCAGTGCCCACGGCCTATTGTATAATGTGCGGAAGAGTGTCGTTATGGTGTTTGGGGCTGCTGGTAGATATCCAGAATCGGTGCCTCATGTTAAAATGAATGGTGTGCCTTTGTCGAGGGTACAAACCTTTAAGTACCTTGGGCACGTATTGACCTCTAGCCTCAGAGACGATGACGACATTGAGAGGGAGCGGAGGGCGCTGTCGGTCAGAGCGAATATGATTGCCCGCAGGTTTTCACGTGCTTCTGCGGGGGTTAAGAAGACTCTGTTTAGGGCCTTCTGTACCTCGTTTTACGCCTGTAGCCTGTGGGTTCATTTCACGCAAAAATCGTACAGCGCCCTTCGCGTTCAGTATAATAATGCCTTCAGGGTGCTGATGGGGCTGCCTCGCTTCTGTAGCGCATCAGGGATGTTTGCGGAAATGCGCGTCGATTGCTTTTATGCACTGATGCGTAAAAGATGTGCATCCTTGGTGCGCAGGGTGCGAGCCAGCTCCAATGGCATCCTGGCCATGATTGCTGACAGGCTGGACTGTGTTCATATGAATCGTTGCTCCAGTATTTCAGCTGGAATGCTGAAGCAATGATCATTGAATCTTCGTAAATTTTTAAATTTTGTTAAAATTTATTGTGCTACTAACATAGGTATAAGTTTGTATTGTTACTAACACCATTATTATTATGTATGTTTAGGTTTAAGTTATTTTATCTGGGCCCTGTCGCCTGAAATAAATGAATTAATAATAATAATAATGCCCTAAAAAACATTAATTGCGACATCTTGGGGATTTCAGAAGTCAGGCAAATGGGCTGCAACATTAAAGAATATAAAGACTACATTTTCTGTTATATCGGGCAAAACAAAGGTTTACACGGAGTGGGATTCCTAATCAAGAAAAAGTACAAAAACAACATAAAAAACTTTACAGGAATTTCAGAACGAGTAGCACTTTTACAATTGAAGTTCGACATATTTCCTATATCTATAATACAAGTATATGCACCTACAGAAAGATCACCCGAAGTTGAAACTGAAAAATTTTACAGTGACATCGAAGCTGCTCACGCACTGGCTGACGGGCAAGTTGTAGTAGTGATGGGAGACTTCAATTCTAAAATAGGCTGCCCGAAAACAAATCACTACCCTGTTATGGGAAAATACGGAGTCGGAGAACGCAACGAAAGAGGGGATCGTCTGATAAATTATGCTTACCAATACAAACTGTCAATTATGAACACATTTTTTAAGAAAAAAAGAGAGAATAAATGGACTTGGAAATCACCGGATCAAAAAACCAAAAACGAAATCGACTTCATATTGACAAACAATCCCAAACAAATAATAAATATGGAATTACTAAGCAACATACTATTTTCTTCGGACCATAGACTGTTGAGAGGCACACTACTTTTAAACAGACCTATAAAGAGTAGACAAAACTTCGTAACACCACTCCATATTCCGAAGACAGAAGAAGAAATCGAAAACTACATAAAAAGTTTACAAACAAACATGGCAAGCAATGGAAAAGAACCGACTGATGTTCAGACCTCCTACAACCTCCTGGATGAAAGCATTAAGGACAGTTTGAAGTCACAGAACTTAACTCAATTAAAACAAAACAAAATATTCAGCAAAGACACCGAACAACTAATAAAAAGGCGCACTGAATTAGTACTAACAAAAAACAAAACCAGAGACATTAAAAATGAACTTAGTAAAATATTTAAAGAAACCCACAGATCAATCCGGAAAGACTACAGCAACCATAGACAAGAAATTATTACAAGAAACATAAGGAATTTTAGAAGTTATAAAAAAGCCAACAAAGAACTAATTACACACAAAACATGGATACAACAACTTGAACATAAATCAGAAAGAACAAAATCAAGGGAAGACATTATATGCCACGCAACAAACTTCTATAAAGACTTATACCGCAAAAGAAATGATGATGAAATTGAAATACAATCTGATAATGAAAACAGAACTAATTGCATTAAACCAATTGAAGACTCAGAAGTTTATGAACACATAACACGGTTGAAAGCTGAAAAGAGTCCCGGCCCAGACGGAATATGTAATGAAACTCTAAAAATAGGCGCACCTATCTTAATTCACCACCTGTCGCAGCTTTTTAATATGGTGAGAACACAGAAACTGTACCAAAACAATGGTGCACATCCGATATAACTTTACTTTTTAAAAAAGGAAACCCCTTAGATATAGGAAACTACAGACCCATAAGCCTCCTAGCAAGTATATACAAACTGTTTTCATCCATAGTACTAAAAAGAATGACTCAAGATATTGACAAACTGCAACCGAAGGAACAGGTAGGCTTCCGATCAGGATTTAGCACAACAGACCACATACAGACACTAGAACAAATTATAGAAAAATACCGAGAGTTTAATAGACCTCTGTATCTGGGCTTTATAGACTATTGCAAAGCTTTTGACAGCATCAGCCACTGTTCAATCTGGAATGCACTCCAACGTTCAAACGTTGATATAAAATACATCAATATCTTAAAATATATTTATGCACATAGTACAAGCAGAGTAAAACTGGAAAAAAGAGGCGAAGAAATAAATATAGAAAGAGGAGTCAGGCAAGGAGACCCCCTGTCACCGAAGCTTTTCATTGCAGTACTTGAAAATATATTCCAGAATTTGGATTGGTCAAATAAAGGCACACAAATAAATAGATGTTACCTAAACCATCTCAGATTCGCTGACGACATAGTTGTATTAGCTGAAACTTCGAGGGATTTGGAGGTAATGATGAAATCACTTGATCATGAAAGCTCAAAAGTCGGCTTAGAAATGAATATAAGCAAAACTAAGATAATGACTAACTTCAACAAAAGGCCTATTGTGATACAAGGCAACAACATACAATATATC
Source organism: Orthosia gothica (assembly GCA_949775005.1). Lineage (NCBI taxonomy): Eukaryota > Metazoa > Arthropoda > Insecta > Lepidoptera > Noctuidae > Orthosia > Orthosia gothica. The sequence goes on from OX459035.1 coordinate 32,264,955, forward strand.
AATGACTATATATACTTGGGCAAGCTGCTATCGTTTATCAAATCCAGTAATGAAGAAGAGGTAACTAGGAGGATAAACGTAACCTGGAATAAATTTTGGTCATTAAGAGAAATTCTAAAAGGAAATTATAACTTGCACTTGAAAAAGATTGTATTCGATACATGCCTTTTACCATGCCTACTGTACGGTTGCCAAACTTGGGTATTTACAAATAAAGTAAAACAGAAAATCATATGTACCCAGAGAGCAATGGAAAGGAGTGTGTTGCATATCAGAAAAATTCATAAAGTGAAGAGCGAATACATTAGACAAAAAACAAAATTTAACGACGCTCTAAAACATGCACTCACTCTAAAATGGAAATGGGCTGGTCACATCTCACGTTACACAGACAAAAGATGGACCATAGAAACCACACAATGGAAAGGCCCCAAAGGAAAAAGAAATGTTGGTAGACCAATAAGACGGTGGGCTGATGATATAACAAACACGACGGGAAACGATTGGATTAACTTAGGCAAGGACAGAGAGTCATGGAAGAGGCTGGAGGAGGCCTTTACCCAAGATGGGATCCATATTTCAAATAAGTAAATAATACATACCCATAACACATTGGTTAAATGCCAATTATTATAAAAATAAATAAAAAATAAAAAAAACCTTTTATTTCCATATCCTAATTTTGTACATTTTAAATGTTGTTAGTTTTTATTAGTAATTTGCTTATTTACTCATTATTAGTATTGTTAGTATTTGGATTTGGGATATGGACCCCTACGTGGGTGAAGGTCTCCTCCATCTTCTTCCACGACTCTCTCTCTTGGCCTAGGATCAACCAGTCTTTTCCTGCTCTTTCGATTATGTCATCAGCCCACCGTATATTAGGCCTTCCCACCTTCCTCTTGCCTGCTGGCCCTTTCCATCTCATAGTCTGTATAGTCCATCTGCCATCGGTATAGCGCGATATGTGGCCGGCCCATTGCCACTTAAGCCTCAAGGCTTGTGTGAGTGCATCAGTTAGCTTGGTTTTTCTTCTTATTTCTTCACTTTTTATTTTATGTATTGTTCTTATTTTCAGCATACTCCATAGTCCTTTGAGTTAATTGGATTCTATTTTTAGTTCTATTGGTATAGACCCACGTTTGGCAACCATACAATAGACAAGGCAAAAGACAGGTATCAAAAACTACTTTTTTCATTCTTATAGGATAATCTCCTTTTAATATTTCTTTAAGTGTCCAGTATTTTTTCCACGTTATATTAGCTCTTCTATCAACTTCCTCTTCATTACTTTGTTTGCTGAATGATAGTTGTTTGCCAAGATATATGTAGTTGTTGACATATTCTATTTCTTTTCCTCCGGCTGTAATTGGTAATTTTAGGCTATTTGTCATTATTTTGGTTTTAGTTGTATTCATCTCTAAGCCTACTTTGCAGCTTACTTGGTCTAGAGAATTTATCATTCCATCCAGTTCCTTTGCAGTTTCGGCTAGCACTACAATGTCGTCTGCGAATCTGAGATGATTTAACCAACGTCCATTAATCAGTATTCCTTTGTTTTGCCAATGTAACTTTTGGAATATGTTTTCCAGCACAGCAATAAACAGTTTTGGGGATAATGGGTCGCCCTGTCTGACTCCTCTTTCTATTCTTATTTCTTTTCCTCTAGTTTCGAGTTTAACCCGGCTTATGCTGTTAGTGTATATTATATTCTTTATTATTTTAATGTATTTTACATCCACATTGAGCATTTTTAGGGTGTTCCAGATAGCATTGTGGCTAATACTGTCGAAAGCTTTTGTGTAATCAATGAATGCCAGATAGAGAGGCCTGTTGTATTCTTTGTATTTTTCCATAACCTGGTCCAGTGCTTGTATGTGATCTGTTGTGTTGAATCTTGAGCGAAAGCCAGCTTGTTCGACTGATTGTGCCTTATCAATTGCCTCGCTTATCCGTTTCAGAATGATTGATGCAAAGAGTTTGTAGATGTTTGCCATTAAGCTGATTGGTCTATAGTTCCCAATGTCTAATGGGTTGCCTTTTTTGTACAGTAAGATTATGTCCGATGAGCACCATTGTGTTGGGATAGTCCCCGTGTTAAGTATCATGTTGAACAATTTCGAGAAGTGGTTGATTAGGATAGGTGCCCCTACTTTTAAGGCTTCGTTTGTTATGCCATCAGAACCTGGACTCCTATCTGATTTTAGCTGTTTTATATGTTCGTATATGTCTCTTTCATCTATTGGCTTAACTATTTCACTGCAGGTAGTATTATTATCCATTTCACCATCTGACTCACAGTCTTCTTCCCTTTTTTTGTACAGTTCTTGGTAGAAATTTGTAGCTTGTATTATAACATCTTGCCTTGTTTTTGTTTCTTTGGATTTGCTTTCTAATTTGTGTATCCAGGTTTTGCATAGGCTTAGCTCTTTGAATGCTTTCTTTGTACTTCTAGATTTGTTCAGATTTTTCGTTATTATATTTTCTCGGTGATTCCTGTAGTCTTTCTTGATAGATTTATTTGTTTCTTTGTTTATTTTGCTTAATCTTTCCTTTTTGTCTTTGTTATTATTCTTTTGCAATATGAATTCGGTGCGCCTCTTTATCAGTGCTATAGTTTCTTTACTAAATATTTTGTGCTCTTTATTCATACTATGCTCTTTTTTGTTTGTTAGACTGTAAATTATAGCTTCTTCCAGAGTGTCATAGTAGCTCTGAGGGCTTGTGATTCCTTTAGATCGGTCTTCAATGCGGTTCATAAGACAAAGTTGGTAATGGTTTATTTCATCTTGTGTTTCTGGAATTTTAGGTGGGGTTTTAAAATGTTTTCTGCTCTTTTTTGGAATGCTTAGAGAGAGTGTAACTCGCAGTAGTCTGTGGTCCGATGGGTACTTTACCATGTTTAATACTTCATAGTTCAATACTAGATTAGGGGTGTTTGTCATTATAAAATCTATTTCATTTTTAATATTGTTGTCCGGTGATATCCATGTCCACTTTCTATTAAGTCTTTTTTTGAAGTAGGTATTAATTATGGATAGTCTGTATTCATATGCATAATCTATAAGGCGCTCTCCTCTTTCATTTCGCTTTCCAATCCCATGCTTCCCCATGATGTGATTTTCTTCTTTTCTGGGTTGCCCAATTTTCGCATTGAAGTCTCCCAATACTATTATTTTATCATCGGCTAATGCATGTGCTTCCTTGAGATTGTTATAAAATTCCTGCATTTCTGATTCACTGGCTTTTTCCGTTGGAGCGTATGCCTGGATTATTGAGATATTCAGCTCACCAAGATTCAGCTGTAATAATGCTACTCTTTCTGAAATACCAGTGAAGTTTTTTATTTTATCTTTATGTACCTTTTTTATTAGGAATCCTACCCCATATAAGCCTCTTGTTTGACCAATGTAGCAGAAAATATAGTCTGGGTACTCTTCTATGAAACAGCCCATTCTTCTTACCTCCGAAAGCCCCAATATGTCACAATTTATACTTTCAAGTGCATAAGTTAATTCAAAATATCTTTCTCTTGACGATAGGGACCTCACGTTGTAAGTGCAAATTTTTAAACATTGTTCATGTGTGTATTTTAATTTGTAACTTGATCTGTTGTTTATAGATGGAGGGTGGTGGTCTAATTCCCCACGATGACCAGTCGGCTTGGGAAATGTATTGATTTTATTAATTGATGGTTCTACTAGCTAACTTATTGTTGTGTTCCGGGGGCTGATGACCTCATCCTAGTTTTGGTTCTCTGATACTGGCATTTTGGCTGTTAACGAGTTGCTTCGGACTCTCATTACGTCGAATGCATTGATCCTGTTGATTTTAGAAGCTACAAACTACTTTCGAGGCTGGCTTGAAGTTTCAGGCGAAATGGACTCGTTTCGTTTCCTTTTTTCCGTAGCAGTGTTTCCTTCTTTAATTATAAGTTTGTCGTGTTTCAGAACTGCAAAATTGCCTTTGTTTCTTTCTTCTTTGAGTTTCGGTAATAGCTCCCTTCTTTTCTCCATTACTTCTCTTGTGTAGTCCTCAGAGACATATGCGCCTTTGAGTTTCTTCTTATTTATCATGACTTTGTTTTTCATCCAGTTGTTTACAAATGTAATTAGTATTGGTCTTGCCCTCTCGTTTTTGTCGTCCTTTTTACCAATTCGATAGATAACATCAATATCCCTTTTTTCCAACGAAACATTTAGATCGTTTTTGATTTTTTCTGTCACTTTTACCAAGAAATCGAAGGATGACATATTATTTTCACTTTCTTTAAGACCATAGATAATGATATTATTTCGTCTATTGCTAACTTCGATTTTATTTATTTTTTCTCGCAAATTTTGGTTTTCTGATTTTAAATCCGTGATAGTCTGTGTTATAGGTGTTAATTTTTCATCCATTTGCGATAAAATATCTTTGGTTTGTTTTTCCATTTCGATTTTCATCTGTTCTAAGAACGTTTGGAGGTGATCCATCGTGCAAGCAAGTTGTAGGTAAAACGGAACGTAACTTTGTATTTCCGAATGCAACTTATACCTTATCTATGACTTCCGTAGACAGAGTTCGGAGCTCAAGTTGGTACTATATAAGTTGACAATGACAGTGTTGACACTTACTTGTCTGTTGTATGTAGATGTCAATTGTGATGACTGTTTTTTTTTTCCGTTTTTTATATTTCAGAAGATATAATTTCGGCACTAATTTCACACTTTTTTCGTTCTAATAACACTTTGTGACGTTATCTTCAAGGTTCAGGTGTTTTCTTCGTTGTTGGAGACAGTTTTGCAGTTATTTTGGAATAAAAACAATGCCAATTATTAAAAATAATAAATAATTTAAAAAAAATATTAATTTAAACTATTAATTCTCAATTTATTATTCAATTCTCTTTTAAAAAAAAATAAAAAAAATTGATAGTAAATTCTAATTTAATGGTAATGTTATATTCAATTTTGTTTTGTATAGTAATTAACAAAATTATTTTAATATTTTCTTATTCAAGGAACAATTTTTATTTAATTATTAATAATGAAATAATCCATTTTAAATAAATATTTAATATATTATTAACTAATGAACTAAATTTTTTAGGCATGCGAATAAATGATAATATTATTATTTCTACTGTTTTACAACTTCAAGAAAATGGTTTATGTAACATATATTTTTTCCAAAAAATTACGACTAGCCATTCAGACGTCATTCTCATTTTAAAATCAGCTACTCAAGGGACTCGGCGCTTTAAAAGATATTAATATTAATTATGCTCCTTGATGGCATGAGTTTGTAGTGTCATAATATTTTCGTGCGTGAGTTCTTTTTCCAAGTATTTCCAAAAGTAATAATCTTATTATGTTTTACATGATTACAATGATACCAACACAATTCTGGGCTAAGTTCTCTTTTATATGCACATCATCTTTCCTATTGTAACAATTGTATTTGATTTATTTATATGCAATAAAATATAAGTGGAAAGACTAGCATATCAATTTATGCCTTGAAAGCATTCCATTAGTTAAGCTATGGTTCCTTCAATGATACAGTCTTGTTTATTACTATCCTCATATTATTGTTTTTACTTCCCAGGTACGAAGCTTCTGTAACAGCATCGTGATAGCGTTCACGTGGGTTATCTACTTCAGCATACTAGTCATTTTCAATCCTCTTGTGGAGGCTGTAGGATTTGGACCAGTCTACTACTTCTTTTCTGTAGTATGTTTCGTAGTAGCCTTGTACAGTCAGTTCTGCCTCCCAGAAACTAAGGGACTATCGGTTGATGCTATTCAAGCCCTATTTTTGAATGTAAGAAGACAGAGTGTTAAACCGAAAGCTTAAGAAGGTTTGTTAGAAGAAATACTGAAATGTCATTGGAAGAGAAAAAATAAACGGCTAAGTGCGAGTTGGACTTCACACATTTAGGTTGCCGTGCCAAAGAAAAATCTGATTTATCAATATATTGGTAATTGTTAGTAAAATTACGTAGTAATAAACAATATCACCAAATTTCAAGTTCGTAGGTCAATAAATTGGAAGTTAAAAAATTCTTCGTTACAAAATTGTGTGACAGATAACGGACTGACAGACACGCACGTGAGTGACAGCCATTGGTTTCCGTTTGGACCCTTCGGGTACGGAACTCTAAAAACGAAATCGCTAACTTGAGGCTCTAGAGAACTAACTAACTTGTTATTCTATTAGCGATGGTAAAGGTCGAAAAACGTAATGGATTGATCACGTGCCTTTTCATAAATGTATGGAAAACATTTTTTTTCATTTTTTCAATCGCTATCGACCAATCCCTTACATTTTGGCATTTCGACTATCACCTTTGCTGAAGAGAATGACAGTTCTGGAGCTCCTGGTCTTGTATTAGGGCAAATGAGTGTTTGCTCATGACAGTACCTCATAGAATCGCAAAGGAATCTTGATTTGGTCGCACTAAATGTCTCAATTATATGATATATCAGGTCCAGCTGAAAACCAGTGTTAGTCACGAGTTGTCTGGCATTTTTGCTAAACTGGGCCTTTTTGGCGCAGCCGTGAGGCACACTTTCCTGCTAACTTCTTACGTCAGATTTTATACTTGTTTTTTCTTTTTATTTATTTTATTTTATCTGATGTATATTATTATGTTGATAGTATATTGTGTCTTTTTGTCTGTGCTTAATAAATATATTTTCTTTCTTTCTTTTAAATGTTTTATTTTAATTTGTATTGAATGGTTATTGACTATTGTTTATTACTTTGCATGTTTTGTTCAGTCATGATTGATCTCTGATTTGTTTATCTTATGCCAACACAATGGCATAATCGCCGTGGCCGTGATTCATAGTTAAGTTTATGATTCTTCTAGCTTCTGCCAGCGGCTTCACCCGCATGAAAGTCGAAAATTATCCCGAGCGAACATATTCCCTGTATGCTATTGCTGCTGCTAGTGCTATTCCTGACTATAATCTATATCTGTGCCAATTTTTATCCAGATCCGTCTAGCCGTTTGAGCGCGAAGAATAAATAAACATACAAACACACACTCACAAACATTCGCCTTTATAATATTATATATATAAATAAGAGAATAGAATAGAATTACATTTATTTGCATAAAACATGGTATAAATGATGGTACAAAATTAAATACAGAGCATACATGTTTTTGCTTAACATTATAAGCGTGCAAATTGTTCGTGCATACAATATAGTCAATTAATTTTTTTGTCAAAAAACTCTTTCCACTCTAAAAACTATTAGTGGACAGCCACTAGGTATCTTATTAAATATTTCTACACACATATACAAACAGCTTTTATTATATTTAGTAAGCCTTGGCATGACATCCAGTACGAGCCTGTGAGGGTCGCGCCGGTTTCGAGGATGTACATCGTGTGCTTTTGTAAATAATGCCTTATGCTTCCAAACAAACTTACGTATCTCATATAAATAAAGAGACGGTAGCGGTAACAAACCAAGTTTCTGAAATACCGGCCGACAAGAATCGTCAGATTGAAGGCCATATATTGCTCAAATAATTTTTTTTTGTGCAACAAATGCTCTATTCTGATCGGTGCTATTGCCCCACATAATCAATCCATAGCGTAACACCGATTCAACATATGCATGATATGAAGATATTGCCGTTTGGACGTTCTTTAAATTCCTAATTTTTTTAGCGAATATACAAGCTTATTTATTTGTTTCGAGACAGTGTGGTATTTATTCAAGATTTACTTACGTTTCATAACACTCCACAAACCATATTCATATCTTTTGATATTGTATCAATTTTAGTAACTCTTTCATAAGTATTCTTTGATATTCTTATTACCTGTAAAGCATATTATTAGTTATTTCTGGTTTATTTATATTCTCTAACTTAATTTGTATTGCTTATTTGCAAAATTACGGAATTTTTTATACTCTGACATTTTCATCTGACATGACATCTGTCTGTCTATTTTATTTTCTTAAAGCCATACACATACCATAGGTACCATGGACTATATACCTAGATCTTTCCTTAAGCTAGTTGTACATTATTGTAAGGTTTGAGCATACTGACCCGCCTTTGTAAAGCCGTTTTTATTCGTTCTGGTCTTATTGAGATTTGAATTTGAAATTTAGAAGAGATGGCAGAAGGAATGCAAAACGGGCTTCAGCTTTTGTAGTCTCAGGTCTGGCCTGAACGCCAAGAGTCTGATATAAGATATGAAGTGTATTTTCTATTCTAAAACTCTTAAAAACTGAGTTACCAGCTCATGTATAATTATATTATCTAAAGTGCTCCAATAATACATATTGCGTGTGATATACTGAGTATAATTTGTGTGAATCCTGCCTATCGTATACCTTCGTATCTACGGCGTGAAACGCCACAATCCAATTTCCCGACACACCTTGCTGCCTATCTACTGCACGTGGAGTACGAGCTGTGGCAGACAGGTCTACGGAGACGCGCGCGGCCACAGCGCGCCCGTTTCAGCCCGCACAGATTCCTGCGCCTACTCATCATCCTGCCCGACCTGCTGCTTGTGTGCGCGCGCTGGTAGCGCACCATCAGCCGTCCCAACACACCATGCCACGTCATCCTGCCCGACCTGCTCCTGGATAGCTGTCGACGTCGTCTGAAGCCGGCCTATTTTTTTATCCTTTTTATTAATTTTATTTTATATTTTTCTTGATTTTATTAACGTGGCTTACGTATAGCTCCACTGAGCTATACGTAACGCTACAACAGTATCGACATGGGTTTTCCAGTTTATATCTTGATCTAGAGTAACGCCTAGAAATTTAGTTTCCGTTACTGCACAAATTTTATTTATATTAATTTTGATATTAAATTTAGAGTTATTTGATCGGTTAAATTGTATATAAACAGACTTTGCAAGATTTAATGATAAATTATGTTTATTTAGCCATTCAATCAGTATGTCAATAGTGATATTAATGACAGTTTCATGATCGTCAATTGTATTATTATTTTTATCAGATGTCACAATAATGGAAATGTCATTAGCAAATAACATACATCTGTGATTAGTTATATTGGTAATATAATTAATATACAGTATGAATGAAATTGAGCCTAACACACTTCCTTGTGGGACGCCATATTTGTTGCATTTAAGTTCTGAAGAGTGTGGTGTCATGTCATTATATCTATTTACTTTTGTAATTATAACACGCTATTGTCTGTTACTTAGATATGTCGATATCCATTGAAGTGCAATGCCTCTAATGCTAATTGCCTCTGTATCGGCACCAACGCCGCCACTTACGAACTAATGACATGACGTCACACAAATCCTGCATCGCGCAAGTAAAGTTGTCGGCACGATTAGAACACATTCAACAGTCCGACAACAACCGTTGGGCAGTTGCCCGGACCAGACACAACACCCGTCTGGTCGGAGGATCCTCCCTTTTCTATTGAGGTTTGTGGGACTTAACACCCTGTTCCGCATATCCGAAACTCCGCCCAATCCCCAAATTCCGCATACCAAAACCAACAATTCTGTAGTAACAGGTCGTGAGATACTAGGTCAAAGGCTTTAGATAAATCAAAAAATAACCATGTAGTAAAGTGGTTTCGGTTAATATTAGTCAATATAGTTTTTATAAGAGTGAAGATAGCTAGCCTGGTTAAAAACCATTTCCTTTCTCTGTAACGCTTTTCTATTTAGATCTAATCTCTGTCATCATTATTTAACCCTTTTTCTTTTTTGTTTCTCTCTCTTTCTATAAATTCCATGTCATATTATGTATGTATGTTTGTATATAGGTTTATGTATAGTATTTATTATAGTAATATAATCTTGTATATATTTATGTTTTAATCTAATAGTACACCACAGACTACCCCCTTTTTTATTCTAAGTTTTTTTTGAGTCCATCCAAAGGTTGTCAGGTAGATATCGCTGTCAGCGATAAGACCGCCTTTGTACCCGTATAGATTAGTTTTTCTTGTAAATGTGTATAATTTTATGGAGAATAATAAAGTATATTCTATTCTATTCTATTCTAGTGTTTTGGATTTGTTTTTCTGGAAGCGAAATTGCTCTTTTTTAATAATGTTAAATTTATCACAGTCGTCAATTAATCTATTAGACATACACTTTTCGAAAATGGTTGATATTATAGGTATAAATATCAATGTTATTAGGCGATAATTATTAATATCAGATTTATCACCTTTTCTAAAACCTGGTACAAGAGACTGTTTAATTTGATTAAGAATTGGGTGGGGTCGGATTGAGGTGTCCTGTAAATACATATAATTATCAACTTATGACAGGTAAGTTCCATGCCACATACTTCAAACGTATTTTGTATGGCATGGTTGTATAAAAAACGGTAGAACCCTGTAGACAAGGTCACGTCTAACGAAAATGCAAGACCCGCCTCTTTGTTTTTCCCTAGAGAAACTGGCAGCCATTTCGTAATCATGAATCTGAACATAAGTTTCATTGCCTTTTTTTTTATGTTTCGGAAAGGCATATCACATCCGGGCTATTCTTTTCTTCGCGTAATTCCTGTAAGGTTAATTCAAGGAGTTCTTTTTTGGATACGATATTAGCAATATTTTGATGAAGTATTTTAAATTTATATGCCACCGATGGTGGAGTCTTATGCTCGAAAAAACGTCAAGCTCTCTCGTGTCACAGGAAAATAATAGGAAATAGTTCCCTTCAGTGCTTCTTCTGTAGGACTTAGAAGGTCACTAGTTTTTTGTGTTTTTAATTTCATGCGATCAAAATAGAAGGGAATTGTGCCTCTCTTGGGTTTATTAATATTGTTAGATAGCTTAAAACTTGATCTGTTACTCGCTTTATAAGTTCTCTTGGGTTCGTTACAATCATTACAGTCAATAAGATAATTTATTTTAGTGCACAGTTCAGATAATTTCAATGTTTCTTATTCTAGAAATTTACATTTTTTATAACGCATACATACATTTTTGATACGATAATTAAGTTGATCAACATCTAAGTTGAACATCATTCATCAACAACACAACAACATCAAAGAACACATTTAATACAAAAATCATGTTATTATAAAAAATATTTAGTACAATTTGTAATTAGGATAAAATATATTTTAAATTGTGATAATTTTCTCCTATACAAATCACAAGTTTATCGTTCAAGTTTAACTTAGCATGACGGCAACCCATTATTATTTGGCTACTCAGTGCATTTGGTTTAGGATCCGCGACAATCTTATACTTTTCCTTGTATTTCGTCTTGAATCTATCATGGTAGGCCGACACACTGTTGAGAGCCAAAAATATCCAAAAGTTTCCTATTTGTCGATTCATGGTTTTGCTCCTCGGTACAAATAGGCGTTTGTGTGCAAATTTTTGATACCGTTGAATATTTAGGTAGACTGTAGTCGCGTTTTAACGTATCTATCTTCTGTTGGGCGTCTTTCAGTTCACGTTGCAGATCCGCGATTTTTTGTTGAAGGCACATTATTTCAATGTTTTTACCACTGTTGACAATCGACTTACTCGCCAACGGAGTAGAAGGCGTTGAGAATGCATTTTGGTCAAGAAGCGAATGTCTTTTCCTTCTATATTTATTTGCTGGACTGTTTCCTAAGGTTGCTGGAGAGTGGCACAATGATTTAGGCATTTTTACTGCCGCACTTAACTTATTCATTTGATGATTGAGATTGTTATTTTCTAAAATCATATTCTCTAACTCATTTTCTGTACTTTCTAGCTAGTGTGTGAGCTCCTTTATGCTGTCTTTCATTTCCAGTACTGTTAATGTGTCTACACTGTGAAACAGTATACTGGGAGTATTATAATAATCATCTGAATTTCCGTATTCGGACAATATGTGAGAGTCCAGGATATCAGAAGACTTCAGAATGGCGGGTGTCGCAGTTTCAGGTTCTTTATTTTTCTGGATATTTCCACTTGTCTTTTTTTTTTTTTTATTATTTTTTTATATATTATAGGCTCGCGCTTGACCACTATCTCACCTGATGGTAAGCGATGATGTGGTCGACGGTGAAGCACGCTTGCCTAGAAGTAACCTATTCACTCTTGACTTAAAGACTCCTAGATTGTAGCTATCGGGAAACACAGACTCCGGCAGGGAATTCCACTCCTTAGCTGTACGCATAATGAAAGTATTTCCAAAACGTTTAGTGCGTATGGGTGGTATGTCTACCATGTAGCGATGGCGCATCGCCGTACGTCTTGTAGTCCGATGATGAAACGGGCTTGGTGGAATTAGATCATGCAATTCCATCGCACACTCCCCGAAATGCAACCGATAAAAGACCGACAAGCTGGCAACTCGGCGACGATGTTCAAGGCTCTGGAGCTTTGACTTAACCAGTGCCTCATCGCCGATGAGCCTTTTGGCCCGCTTTTCGATCGACTCTAGTGCATCAAGCTGGTATTTGGCGGATCCGTCCCAGAGATGAGAACAGTACTCCATGCATGATCGAACTTGCGCTTGATACAAGCTGAGCAGCTGTTCTGGCGTGAAGTACCTTCTAACCTTTGCAAAGATCCCCAGCTTTTTGGCAGCCAGCTGAGCCTTTGCCTGAATGTATGGGCCGAAATTGAGAGTCGATGTCAACGTAACGCCAAGAAGCTCAAGATGGTCAGTTATTGGCACGGTCACATCTCGGAAAGTTGGAGCCGGTTGAAATTGGCTCTTTTTAGCGGAAAAAAGACACGCCTGGGTTTTAGCAGCATTAAACCTGACCAGATTGGCATCGCCCCATTCGGAGACGGCCTGCAAGGACAGGTTCAAGCGCTCCACCATGGCCTCCCGCAGAGACTGGATCTGAGGTCCGGTAGCTCGAGCGTTGGACATGTGTCTCTCAGCAACAGTGCTGTCGTCTGCATACCCAAAGGTGCCGGGTTTTAGCAGATCGTTAATATGCAGCAAGAATAAAGTTGCTTAGAGTACCGACCCCTGAGGGACCCCGGCATTGATATCCAATTGGTCCGACGAGCAGCCATCGATAACCACTCGAATGGACCGATCTCTCAGGAAGTCTGCAATCCAATCACACAGACCACCGGGCAAACCGAATGAAGGAAGCTTACCAATAAGGCTTTCGTGCCAGACCCTATCAAAAGCCTTCGAGATGTCGAGGGAGACGGCAAGCGCTTCCCCGTGCTTCTCGATGGCCTCACTCCAGATGTGAATGGCATACGCTAGAAGATCCCCAGTAGACCGATTTCGGCGGAAGCCGTATTGGCGGTCACTAAGGATATCGTTAGCTTCTAGGTATGCCAGGAGCTTTATATTAAGTACACGTTCCATACTCTTACAGAGTATGGAGGTTACAGATATGGGTCTGTAGTTGGCCGGGTCAGCTCGACTGCCCTTCTTGGGCACGGGCTGTACGTTAGCTTGCTTCCAAGCATTCGGCACTTTTCCAGCCTCATACGAAAGGCGGAATAGGCGTGTCAAGATCGGAGACAGTTCAGGCGCACAGGTTCTAAGAACAATTGCTGGAATGCCATCAGGGCCGCTAGCCTTGTTCACGTCGAGGTGGCTCAGCACCCTACGGACGTCCTTTTGGTGGATACGAATGTCCGACATACTCGTCTCGCATCCATCAGGAGATGGAGGGGGCTGCGCGTCACCAGGATTCAGACGTGAAGATTCCGCAAAAAGAGAGGCAAATAAATTTGCCTTCTCCTCAGCGGAGTGTGCCAGCGACCCATCGGGTTTCAGCAGTGGTGGTAGTGAGGGACGGCAAAAGTTCGACTCGACCGACTTAGCCAGGGACCAAAACGCTTTACTTCCTGCTGGGTAAGAAGCAAGTTTGGCCCCTATTCGGCCAGTGTGATCGAACCGAGCCCTTCGCAACACCAGCTTGCAGGACTTGGCAGCCCTGTTGAAGGCCTTCTTCTTCCGAGCCACGTCACTCGCCTTGCGCGATCGAGCTTCGACCCAAGCCAGGTACGCCTCATGTTTAAGCGCGTCAGCGCGCCTACATTCGGCGCCAAACCATGGCCGGTCAAGGCTGTACATTGTTACGTCAGAGAACGGAATGTAGTACTCCATTCCCTGACGCAACACATCGGTCACGGCGTCTGCGCACGACGATGGATCAGTCGAAAAAAAGCAAGTAGGCTGCCAAGGATAGCATGCGAAGAATGATTGCATACCATCCCAATCTGCCGACCTGTACCGCCAAACCCGCCGGGTGCCTCTTGGGCTGGGATCGGGCGGGGAATAGACAAAAAATACAAAATACAAATACAAAATATTTATTTCTGTACCAACTAGTATACATTAGTTTATGAATGGAGCCTCCTTTTAAGCATGATGACGCCTGTGTTAGGAGACTCCGCTCTTCCACAGCTTTGGATGTTTGTACAACTTACAAAATTATTGAGTTACATTTTTCATTATTACAAAACAGTATAATTATTTTTATCGAGTGCGTGTTGTGTGCTATAATGCCATTTAAACATAGTACAATAAATATAAATTCAAACACGCTTGCTCGCTCGTTAGACAGAATAAATGTTAGGTGTGCGGAGTGTGTGATGCGTGTGGGGTGTGTAAGGTGTGTTGAGTGTACGTGGTGTGGGTTGTGTTAGGTGTGTGGAGTGTGTGCGATATGTGGGATGTGATTGCGTGGTGTGGATGTGTGTATGAAGAATGGTGTACGTGTGAGTGTGGCGGTGCAAGTATAACTAATTTCCACTTAAAAATAATTCAATATCTGCATATATGCGTAATTTTAACCATTCTATTAGCATTTTCTTACTCTTATAAAGATGTTTAGTGTATATGTATATGTTTTTGTTTATTTTATTATATAAACGTGCCGATTGCTTATTATATTGTAAAGCAGCAAAATTGCTTTTAGATTGTGGTACTTGCGCAATTATATCCTTTCTTCTTTTTAAAATTATGCTTTTATCATACGCAAGTGTCTTATGTTTTTTTAATATCGTGGCACAGATATATAACTTCCTAACAGATAGCAGGCCACTGATCTCATACAGACATTCAGTTGGGAATCTCCGTTTCTTAAAATACATTATCTTTATCAGGCCTCTTTGCGCTCGTTCTACGTCTATAAATTTAGATTTCGCTGCCCCACCCCATACAGGTATACAGTAGACTATCACAGATTGTGCAAGGGCTATGTAAATTTCATTCAGAAGATTTCTCTTAGAGCCCACTTTTGTAGCGATACTTGCAGGGACCACGTATCTCAATGATTTAAATATCCATCCCAACTTTCGTATTCTACCAGAAACGTGTTCGAGGTGGGAGTACCAACTCAAATGTTGGTCAATTATGACACCTAAATATTTTGTTTGTGTTACTTTGTTAATCATAGGACATGTACAGGCATAATTCATGGCTCGGTTACAAGAATGTATTTTGATATTCAAATCGTGATCTGGTTGTGAGCGATTTCTAATTGTAAAACATATATAATTGGTTTTGTTTGCATTTAATGTAAGGAGATTTTCATTAAGCCAATTAGCAATTTGAGCCATACCTGTTTCAGCTATGAGCTTTACTTCGGACCAGTTATTCCCATAGAAGACAACGGAAGTATCATCAGCGTAAGAGAAAATTTTTGCGTTATCTACTTTCAGTTTACACAGGTCATTAATGTACGTTAAGAAAAGTGTTGGTCCTAATACGCTTCCTTGAGGTACGCCGAATGATACCTCCACGTCATTACTTATATATGTCCCTATCTTAACCCTCTGTTTTCTGTTTGATAGATAATCTTTAAAAATAATAGATAATCATTAAAGAATAATAGACGGACACAGACTTCACCAGACAGTGGTCGGAACTACCCAAAGGTGAAGCTATCGACACAGAGTATCTGTCCGGATCTGTTGTCAGCAGAAGGTCCAAGCAATTCGCTGTGTGCGAATCAACATCCGGTACTCTCGTTGCCCCCTGGACCAGCTGGGTGAGGTTTAGCGCAAGCGCAAGCTTACGCATCTCCCGTCCAACATGGTCAGTGCACTGGTATGGGAAGAGCCACTCCTGGTGGTGGGCATTAAAGTCCCCCAGTAACACTAATTGGGCGGAAGGGTATCGCTGCTGCTGCCGCATCAGCCGCCTCACTGAGGTACTCTGTGAGCCTGGATGTCTCCTGATCTCCACTGTGCGAACGGTAGAGACAGGCGTAGATAACTTTATCCAAACCTGTGTCCACCAGAGCCCAGAGCGTTGAGAATCTGGAGTCCTCAAGGTTACGGAGACGCCGATAGCAAATGTCGTCACGGGCTGTATGCCCGCCCGCCCGTGGTCTAAAATTGTGCTCCAGGGTGAACCCTGGGTAAGACAAGTACGACACGTCTGACGGATTCGCTATCTGCGTCTCCGTAAGGAAAAAGAGCGCTGGTTTCTCTGCCTCCAGATGGTAGTGGACTGTAGTGATATTTGAGTGCAGACCTCGAATATTAGTGAGGTGCACTTTGTGGGGGAGGGGGTGCAGCCGCTGTTTATCTCCAGTATTCTTTTTCCCTTTCATCATATAAAAGAGCGAATGGAGTAGAGGAGTAGGAAGTGAGACGAGGTATCACGCTGCTAACCTACAGACACGCACTGAAAGGACAGCATCATTGGGGCACTAGTCTGGAGACTGCGGGGACGCCCGAGCCCCCCCGGAATGTCCATCGGGCCCTCCCGTCTGGTCGCCAACCAGCACGATGGTGCATTCCGGGATTTTTCGACAGTTGGCGGGGCAGCCTTTCGTGTGTGGCTGGCACACTATTTGGGCCCCCAACTACCTGCGGTCGGCCAGCGGTGCACCGTGCCTCGGATCCCGCTACCCTCCGCGACTAGTCTCCCGATACATCCCTAACAGCGCGCGTCAGACTGATCAGCCTGCAGTGGAACAGCTATCTCGACCCAACTCCTCTAGTTAGCTACACCGAGCATCGTACCGGAACACGGCTCGGCCGCTTGGCGGTACGTCTTTGCCCGGTGGGTGGTCACAAGCCTTCGGCCGAAGCCTACCACTAGTACTTGGTTCTGGAGAGGAGCAGTTTCGGTGCAGATTTGCCTGTCTCCTCGTGGTGATATGAGGTACTAGCTAGTGTTTTTCTTACTTTTGCATGTCGTGCATCTCCATTTGCTTTTAGATTCCTGGTCCATTAGACGGTAGGTTTGTTCTGGGTAACCATCGCAATCTGGTTCATATCGATTGTTACACATTGAGCATAAGGCTGTCTTTTTAATGTCTACCGGTCTCTTGCCTTTAAAGCATATAGCTTTCTCTGACGTCTTGCGGTCACTTTTTTACCAGTTTCAGAAGACATCATAACACTTTTATTGCCCCTTCAAGTTACTTCTAATAATCAAAATAACAAAAGGGAAAAATAGCAATAAAAAAAAGAAAATAACACAAAAAGCAAAGTCAACACAAAAAGTAAAGTCTTTCGTGGGGATCCATCCACCGACACTCGGAGCCACTCGTACTCTAAGTTCATTGACTAAATAACGGTGTGTATAAGATTTGGCCTTCAAAATATAACGAGTCCGTTGCAAATAGATTCAAATAAGAAAGTTCAAAGTCCGTTTCTTTGTTTAATGAACACTATTTTGTTTTGCTTTTCGTTTCGCTTTATCACTGTTATTGCACTTCTGAGTGTTTTATTGTTTATATTATGTTGTTCAAATTACACATAGAGCACTTTTTAGGTAATTTAGCCACATTTATAACTTTGACACTGCTGGATCAGTTTGTGGAAGAATATCTTTATTAATAATGTTCAATTAAGTCATTGAGATTTAATAACACCAATGTTTTGCACTTTTTTGCTTTATTTTGGTACTAATCACAATACAAAATAGGTGGTATAAATGTTTTTAAACATATAGCGATACGGGGCTAAGTATTATCGTTGCGCTCGCGTCGCGCGTCCTCGTATAGGTACCATCACACACTAGGTCACATAATATATTATAGTGCGATGTACTTTTTAAAACCCCTCCTAATGAATAAAATGGTCATACCGACCATCGATAGAGCTAGCCGTAGATGAAGATGCTTTTTTGGAACTAGCTTCTGGTTTCGGCCCGTGGGAATTATCCAAAGGGCATTATCCTATCTAATTCAGGAAAAGATCTGCTCGTTAGTTAGATTTAGATTACAATTTGAGTGCTGTACAAAACAATTTACCAGTTCAAATAGAAAAATAGGATTTTGCCTTGGTTCACACTCGTAAGATCCTATAAAAACACCAGGTTCTTACCTGAGAAACTTAAGTTTTAAAACCATAATAATAAATAATAATGATAAATAACGATGTAAGATAATTTTTCTTCTTCTTCATTCGCGTCGGTTAACTCAAACAATAGCCTCAACTATTAAAATTTTGTCCGACGAGTATGTCGCTACTCGGACAGCTCTGTAATTCGCTACATTGTGGTATTTATTAAAGATCTACTTACGTTTCATAACACTCCACAATCCATCTTCACATCTTTTGATATCGCATCAATTTGTGTAACTCATTTTTATATATATTCTTTGTATTATTACATCTGGAAAGCATATTTAGTTATCTCTGACTGTTTTAAATATCTAAACTTAAATTATATTCGTAATTTATAATTCTTCTTGTAATATTTTTCTACTGTGACGTTTTATCTGACATGGCATATGTCTGTCTATTTTATTTTCTTAAAGCCATAGACATACCATAGGTACCATGGACTATAATACCTAGACCTTTCCTTAAGCTAGTTGTACATTATTGTAAGGTCAGAGCAGACTGACCCGCCTTTGTAAAGCCGTTTTTATTCGCTCTGTTCTGATGGAGATTTGAATTTGAAATTGAGAAGAGATGGCAGATCGAATGAAAAACGGGCTTCAGCTTTTTTCAGTCTAGAATCTGGTCTGAACGCTGACAGTGGGTGATACTGAGTACTATATTACGAAGTGTATTTTCTATTCTTAAAACTCTTTAAAAGCCTTAAACCTGTGAAACCTTTATGTAAATTTACTATTTTCTGAAGTGCTCTAAAATATATACTGTGAGTGTTATATCGTGTATGATTTACCCACGTATCTGGCTACTAGCCGTTTCACTGCTGACCTGCCTGCCATTCCACGACTTCCTGCCCGACCTACGGTTAGCTGCCCACGACGTCTGAAGCCGGCCTAAAGTTTATACTGCTATATCCTTTTTATTAATTTTTTTATCTTTTTAACTTAATTTTTATTAACGTGGCTTACGTATAGCTCTCCGGCGCTATACGAAATAAGCCAAATGCGTGGAGTCTTCTCTAATATTTTTTTTTCCCTCTTGTATCCTTCCCTCTTGTATCCTTCCCTCTTGTATCCTTCCCTCTTGTATCCTTCCCTCTTGTATCCTTCCCTCTCAAACCTAGTTCCCTCTCAACCTAGCTCCCTCTTATAAACTTGAAAGTTCCCTCTTATAGACTTGAGAGTTCCCTCTTATAGACAGTTCCCTCTTATAGACTTGAGAGTTCCCTCTTATAGACTTGAGACTTCCCTCTTATAGACTTGAGTCCTCCTCCTCTTTGAGTTCCTCTTGTTTAAATAAATAGTTTCTTAAAGGGTTTTCAAACAGGTGCGGGTAACGACACCTATTAAAAATAAATAAGCCTTCGTTATATCTTAATAAATATTTCCTTGTGGAGTATACGTCATTGAATGTGAACTATATCCCCTAACGTGTGATTGAATGAGAGTGTTTGACGAAAGTATGAAAGATGTTGTGTGATAGAGCAAGGATTATATTTAAACCTCAAAATTTTCTTCTAGTTGAAAATTTTTCTGGGGTCATCGGGGAAATGTGGTATTTATTCATGATCTACTTACGTTTCATAACACTCCACAATCCATCTTCACATCTTTTGATATCGCATCAATTTGTGTAACTCATTTTTATATATATTCTTTGTATTATTACATCTGGAAAGCATATTTAGTTATCTCTGACTGTTTTAAATATCTAAACTTAAATTATATTCGTAATTTATAATTCTTCTTGTAATATTTTTCTACTGTGACGTTTTATCTGACATGGCATATGTCTGTCTATTTTATTTTCTTAAAGCCATAGACATACCATAGGTACCATGGACTATAATACCTAGACCTTTCCTTAAGCTAGTTGTACATTATTGTAAGGTCAGAGCAGACTGACCCGCCTTTGTAAAGCCGTTTTTATTCGCTCTGTTCTGATTGAGATTTGAATTTGAAATTGAGAAGAGATGGCAGATCGAATGAAAAACGGGCTTCAGCTTTTTTCAGTCTTGGAACTGGTCTGAACGCTGAAAGTCGGTGGAATATTTAAGATTACCAATTTTACGATTGTATCAGCAAACTCTTGATTCTATATAAGCGGCCTGTGAGTTGTGTTTGTATCAAACCTTTGAAGTGCAATAAATAATAATAATTGAGTGTGATACTTATAAATGTGTGCATCTTTACTGGTACATAATCCTCCTCAGTCGTCACGACGTATCAAAGGGCTCGCTGTTTGGCGTATTGAGCCATAGCCGGCCTCCACACCCCTCGGAGCCTACGTACTTACCCGTTTGCCTGTTTATCCATCCTGCTATCCATTCTGCTGTTATTCTACTGCCTACCTGCCTGATTGCCTGCCTGGACCACCTACCCTTGGTGTATGCTGACCTGCCTACCTGCCCGATTGCCTGCATGTCCGTCGTAGCTGCCTGATCACCTACCTACCTCGGGCATTCCACGACTTCTTGCCCGAGCTGCTGCCTGGATAGCTGCCCACGTCGTGCGAAGCTGACCATAGTTCTGCTCTCTATATCCTTTTATTTTCATAATTTAATTTAATTTTAACCTTTTATCTTAATTTTAATAACGTGGCTTACGTATAGCTCCACTGAGCTATACGTAACGCTACAGTTTGTGCGCCCAATTTTATGAACTCACCCCATCACCCACACTCTACTTACTTCTACACTATGTATTTTTTAAAGTGGGCTCGATTTTTTCATATTTTCTCAAAATTCTAAAAAACATACTTACACAAGTATATACATAATCTATCTTTTGGTTTCCCATACAGGCCCACATATCATCATCATCTTTCACTTTTGCTAGAACTTTTATTCTTTCACCTTGTACTAAACCTATTAGGCAACTTCTTTTTCCCTCCTTATGTTTTCTCTTTGTTTTATTTTAAGAGCGGTATTCCTCTAGAGCGGTCTGCACAACTCAGAAAGCCTTATGTGCAAAGAGCGGTCCCGTAACTCTTTAAAAATAAGCCAAATGCGTGGAGTCTTCTTAAACTTCTTAAATCCCTTGAATCTTATTCTTAAAGAATGAGGTGTTATTTTAGAGCGGTTTGCATAACTCGGAAAGCCTTATATGCAAAGAGCGGTCCCGTAACTCTTTAAAAATAAGCCAAATGCGTGGAGTCTTCTTTAATATATTTTTTCCCTCTTGTATCCTTCCCTCTTGTATCCTTCCCTCTTGTATCCTTCCCTCTTGTATCCTTCCCTCTGTTATCCTTCCCTCTTGTATCCTTCTCTCTTGTATCCTTCCCTCTCAAACCTAGTTCCCTCTTATAGACTTGAGAGTTCCCTCTTATAGACTTGAGACTTCCCTCTTATAGACTTGAGACTTCCCTCTTTTAGACTTGAGTCCTCCTCCTCTTTGAGTTCCTCTTGTTTAAATAAATAGTTTCTGGGTTTTCAAACAGGTGCGGGTAACGACACCTATTAAAAATAAATAAGCCTTCGTTATATCTTAATAAATATTTCCTTGTGGAGTATACGTCATTGAATGTGAACTATATCCCCTAACGTGTGATTGAATGAGAGTGTTTGACGAAAGTATGAAAGATTTTGTGTGATAGAGCAAGGATTATATTTAAACCTCAAAATTTTCTTCTAGTTGAAAATTTTTCTGGGGTCATCGGGGAAATGTGGTATTTATTAAAGATCTACTTACGTTTCATAACACTCCACAATCCATCTTCACATCTTTTGATATCGCATCAATTTGTGTAACTCATTTTTATATATATTCTTTGTATTATTACATCTGGAAAGCATATTTAGTTATCTCTGACTGTTTTAAATATCTAAACTTAAATTATATTCGTAATTTATAATTCTTCTTGTAATATTTTTCTACTGTGACGTTTTATCTGACATGGCATATGTCTGTCTATTTTATTTTCTTAAAGCCATAGACATACCATAGGTACCATGGACTATAATACCTAGACCTTTCCTTAAGCTAGTTGTACATTATTGTAAGGTCAGAGCAGACTGACCCGCCTTTGTAAAGCCGTTTTTATTCGCTCTGTTCTGATGGAGATTTGAATTTGAAATTGAGAAGAGATGGCAGATCGAATGAAAAACGGGCTTCAGCTTTTTTCAGTCTAGAATCTGGTCTGAACACTGACAGTGGGTGATACTGAGTACTATATTACGAAGTGTATTTTCTATTCTTAAAACTCTTTAAAAGCCTTAAACCTGTGAAACCTTTATGTAAATTTACTATTTTCTGAAGTGCTCTAAAATATATACTGTGAGTGTTATATCGTGTATGATTTACCCACGTATCTGGCTACTAGCCGTTTCACTGCTGACCTGCCTGCCATTCCACGACTTCCTGCCCGACCTACGGTTAGCTGCCCACGACGTCTGAAGCCGGCCTAAAGTTTATACTGCTATATCCTTTTTATTAATTTTTTTATCTTTTTAACTTAATTTTTATTAACGTGGCTTACGTATAGCTCTCCGGCGCTATACGTAACGCTACAACATTCAAAGCCCGTAAGGTGCAGGTGGTCGGGCATGTAGGGCAAAAAAGGATGAGGGCAATCGAAGGGGCCCCACGCTGGCACAGTGTTTTGGATGGGTCTATAATACTCCATTTGGCCAGGTTGTTTCTACACACAGATATAATTGTGCGCGACAAAATATATTTCTAAGCAACCTTGTGCTCTGCAGCACTGGTTTAAAAAGTAAGGATAGTAAAATATCGTGAGATTTTAGCACCAAATAATGCAGTAGTGTTGGCCCAGGATAAATACATGTGTTCTTCTTCCAGACATCTCTATAAGCTGTCAAATAATAACGACATTCAAGTAGCACTGAGATGTAACCTATTTGTTTATAAGTAAAATAAAATAAAATAAAAAAGCACCGACACATTTTTATTTCAGGCTACATAATTTATCTAGTATATAGTAGACACGCTTCGATCGACAATCAATTGAAAATGTTAAATGATAAATGATTTTATTTCTGCAAGTTGGTTTGTACAAACGCTTTTACAAGTCTAACATATTTTTTTTTAAAACTAGATGAGGTCGGCGTTTCCTATCTGACTACTCTGAGAAGAAAGGCCGAAACAAACTCAGAGGTCACAGTCTCTTTTAAACTCCTGACAATATCTTGGTTAGATCATGTGAAGACCATGTAGACTGATGTCTGAAATGGTCTTTTGAGGAAAGAAACAGCCAGATTGAGTGGACCTGTCCAGTCAGTGCACGCATTTGTCAATAACCGAGCAGCTCAACTCAGAATTTAAGGAGCTCAACGATTCGACGAACAATACCAAAGAAAGGACATTCGGGTAGGCCGCATAAACTACTCAAACCGCCAGACCATGATTAAAAACTAGGATAAATTAAAAACAAAATAATGATCCACATAGTCTTCACATTCACAATAATTAAAATAAAATAATATATACTTTAAAAAGTAAATATTCTTGTCATTGCAAGAAAACAAATAAAAATATTTTTATAAAAAATAACAAAATTCATGGTGCAAAATATTTAAATAAAATAAAAACTAAATTAATTGGAGCAGCTCACTCCCAAGCCGTTTTATGTTATTATGATACAATATCTTTCGAAAACACTCCGATTCAAACAGTAAAACGCCCATAACTTTAGAACGGCTCAACCGATTCTCATCAAAGATAGCTAAGAACACTCGCGTCGGGGGTTAAAAATATAAACAGGTAATGTCTTTTAATCTGATTAAGGTTTTTTTTAATGATTTAAAGCAGTTCTATCGCTGACCGACATACCGACGTAAGTATTCATCCGCAAACCCGCCGCGGCCTCCAACCCTCAGCCGCGACGCCTCCCATACGACATCGCGGCCCACCTCAGTTGCGATGTTACCCAAGTGGCACCGTAACCTTTTTTTTTTTTTATAACCTGTAGGCTCGCGCTTGACCACAATCTCACCTGATGGTAAGCGATGATGTGGTCGACGGTGAAACACGCTTCCTAGAAATAACCTATTCACTCTTGACTTAAAGACCGCTAGATTGTAGCTATCGGGCAACACAGAGGCGGGGAAATCCACTCCTTAGCTGTACGCATAATAAAAGTGTTCCTAAAACGTTTTGTGCGTATGGGTGGGATGTCTACCATGTATGTCCGATGATGAAACGGGCTAGGTGTAATTATATCGTGCAATTCCATCGCACACTCACCGAAATGTAACCGATAAAAAACCGACAGGCTGGCAACTCGGCGACGATGTTCAAGACCATCCTACTTGTTGGTCGCTTCGTCGTTGGCTTATCGGCTAAAGCCCTAACGAGCGACACTCCTCGGGTTCCTTTTCGCTTCACCGTGGGTAACCAAGCGAGGGCTACTGAGTCCCCCCGCCTCAACAATGCGGAAACCCACCGGGGAGGTGTGCAACATAGGTAACGTATTACGTAAGTTTTGCGACTCACATGGGTTTTTATTATCAATTTGAATGATTATGAAAATTTATATCGTGTAAAAATTAAGACCTTCAATATTATAATTGTAGATAAATGTTTGGATATGACGTGTTATGTTTGATGATAACAGTCTGACGAAATTCTGTAGCTATTAAAAGAATACTAGATAATTTGCCTTTGAATTTATTTTACACACTTTAGTACTAGAGATATTGTTCGGAGTTTTCTGTTTTGGAACATAAATAACTATCTGGAAGACGGCCCAAGTCTTTTTACTCAATTAATATTTTTTATCCCGCGTCGGAAAAAGAGGGGTGCCAGAAGTTTGACGTTTGTACCTGTGTGTTTGTGTATATGTCTGTGGCATCATATCTCCTAAACGGATGAACAGATTGTGGTTTCGTTTTTTTGTTTGAAATGTGACTTTATCGAAAGAGTTCTTAGCTATGTTTGATGAAAATTGGTTCAGTCATTCAAAAGTAATAGACGTTTTACTGTTTCAATCGGGGTGTTTTCGCAACTATCGTGTCTTAATTACGTGTTCAATAGATTGTCGATCGAAGCGTGTCTACTACTAAATAAATATTAAAACTATTTTTTTATTTTTTTTTAGTTAACTGTTCCACAAAATATTGATATGCTATAAAAACTTTTCTTTTAACAATTGTTAGGTTCGCGTTAGACAACTATCTCAACTGATGGTAAGTGTTGGTGTGGCCGATGGTAGATCACGTTTTCCTAGAAGTAACCTTGACTCTTGACTTAAAGACCTCAGAGACTCTAGACAAGATATATTGTATTAGCGATACCGTTGCTCTAAAATTCAAAAAATTATGGGTTCGACAAATTATAAATGATAATCATCATCATCAGCCTTTAAAGTTCCCACTGCTGGGACACAGGACTCCTCTCTGTGAGAGAGAATGGGCCTGAACCCACCACGCAGACCCAGTGCGAGTTTGTGGATGTCACATGTCTTTAAATTTTTGGTTGTTGAACATGTCGTTCCGATGTTTTCCTTAACCGTTTTTAAAATGTGCCTGCCTGGGTTCAAACACACGACCTGAGACACGTAAGTCGCAGCCTTTACCACTGGGCCACCACTGCTCTCTTCAGATCGACAAGTTCTATATACTTGACATTTAAGTGTTCAATCCCTTACATTTTGGCATTCGACAATCACCATTACTGAGATTGAATTTTGACAATCGCTAGCGGTGATGGAATCTCACTTTGTTTATGTCCTCTAGTTATAGGTAGCTAGAGTCACAAACTTCAGCAGGAAATTCTGCTCCTAAGAATACGTACAAACATAACTACATACGTATAACATTTCACCTAGAAACAATGATTCTTCAAAAATAAATATCATTACGTTGACAAGCTGAGTTTAATCCTAAACAATATAATAAAACCATAACTATAGAAGTGTGTTTACTTGCTAAAAATATCAGCATTGACTTGTTTTTCATATCCAACTTCCTACTATATCACACTAATATTATATAGGAGAAAGTTTGTGAGCGTGTTAATGTGTTTGTTTCTCTTTCACGCAAAAATCTTCTGAACGGATCTGGATGCAATTTGGCACAGATATAGATTGAATTCTGGAATAGCACATATGATAGTTTTTATCCCGAGGTTATGTTCCCGTGGGATGATTTTCGACAACCACGCAGGCGAAGTAAAAAAAAATCTTGGGTAAAATTATATAAATTAAATTATAAAAATTAAAGGCTCCTATGAATTGGAAAACAATGGCGGTGCGAAAAAGGAAACAAATTAAAAGTATATAGGAAGGCTTTTGCTCAGTAGTGAGACAGTACAGAATTGCTCCACTTTTTACCCGACTGCCGAAGGAGAGTAATGTGTTTATCAGTCTATGTATGTATGTTTGTTCCTATATGGCGTTCTAGAGACCAAACGCGTTAGTCGATTTTGATGATTCTTACGTCAATCGATTTGCCTTAGCCCTGCGAGTGTCACTGGCTACATTAAAATTGCAAATAGAAAAATGGCGGATTTTGGGCGCCATATTGTGGGGGCCCAAATTTTTTTTTTTTTCCAAACTCATCATGTGGGCTGTCAAAATGAAGGGTTTTAAGAGGTGATAATTCTAAAAAAATATAACTAAAAAAATTTAAATAAAAAATAAAATAAAAAATAACAAAAAACCAGACTGCTTGAAAAGCAAACTAAAAAGACATAAACAAGAAGAAATTCATGTTGTGCAGTCGGAGGATACGTCTGGTTTTGGTCAGCCAGGTCGCGCATATGTATCCTCCGACTGCACAGCATGAATTTCTTCTTGTTTATGCCTTTTTAGTTGGCTTTTTAAGCAGGCGGGTTTTTTGTTATTTTTAAATATTTTTTATTAATACTTACTCTACTTCTACTTTTTGTTCTTCGTGTAATATGCTGGCCTGCAGGTTGTTTGGATGGCGAGAAAGTAACTCTTTTCCGAGCATTTTGCACGTCATTGTACACCTGCAACCTGTGGGCTATTACACGTCGAAAACCTACAACACCCTCCGCATTCAATTTATCAATGCTTTCAGAGCGATGTTGGGTCTGCCTCGCTACTGCAGCGCTTCGGGTATGTTTGCATGGGCACGCACGGACTGTTTTCATGCGACCATGTGGAACTGCTGCGCGTCTTTTGTGTGCAGAGTGCGCGACAGCTCCAGTACCGTTCTGAGAATGATAACAGTGTCGCACATAAGGACAGTCCAACCTATTTGGTTGGAGCGTCCACAGAAGTCTTCTATCTCGATCGGTCTTGAGCATCACGCTTCACCTCACTCCACATTATTCCGATTCTCGCCGCTTCTGCTGTTGGCAGAAGCGGCGAGTATCGGTGCAAGTGTGCGACGCCAGGTTTAACGGGGCGGCCACGCTTTCTTGTTCTTCGGGGATTCTAGTCCAAAGCTTGCTTGGGAATGTGATGTGATGTGAATGGGGACCCCTTCGGAGCGTGTGGCCAATCCAACTCCACTTGCAACGCTTGAACTGGCGGTCGATTGGGCTCTCGTGGCATTTCTCCAACAGATCTACGTGGGAAATGGTCTCAGGCCAGTAAACTACGAGAATACGACGAAGACAGCGGTTGAGGAAAGCTTGGATTTAACGTGAGATTTCCTTTGTAACCTTCCACGTTTCGCACCCGTAGAGCAGCCCGGATTTGACATTAAACCCAAAGATTTTGAGTTTAATCCTTCGGGTCAGTTTCCATGATTGCTAAACAGGTCTCAGCTACGCGAAGGTAGCTTACTTAGCCTTTGGCACCAACATAGTTAAATTAATTTAGGTTAATATGCTGAAATAAATAAACAATGAAAGCATCGAACATTGCTCTAAAGAAAATATTTTTTTTTTACTTTTCCAAATACATTTTATAAGTTGGTCGAATATTACTCGTAAACTTGTAAAGTCTACTTTGCTATTTCCTTTTAATTTCTTTATATATACTACTAACGTAATTTTTTACATATGCAAAAGCAACCATTTAGCTGACAAGGTGGGAGGGACACTTGACTCTAACCAAAATTTGCAATTTATACTTAATATTATGCAAACGGATCCCTAAATAAAAAAATAGTTTTTACAGACCCGTAATATTTTGAATTGCCTATCCAACGATAACCCACACCATGGGATAAACGAGAAAAAAACATACCAACTTTACATTTACAGGAGCTAAAATAAAAATTAAATTGTTTCATCATTATTTTTACCAATGTGTCGGCGTGATTAATATGTATATCCATGCCAAATTATAGCTTTCAACTACTAAGAGTCTCTGAACTAAGCTGCAGACGGAAGGACAGATGGTCACAGTTAAGGGCTATAAGGGTTCTTTGTTGACAACCGAACTCTAAAAATGCTATAAAAGTCCTATAAAATGAATTTGTCTATAAAGACACATTATAAAACAACAATTCTACAGCTCTACAAGGATGGAAAAGTTAAGGTTTGAATTTGTAGTGAAAGCGGGTGAAGATGAAAAAACAAACCAAAAAAAAATAGAATAACAGAGGCGGCTTTGACAAATATTTTAGAAAGCTTTACAGAAACAAAGAGGAATACATTGGAGCCTAAGAACATTAGAAATCTGATTGAGAAAATTGTGATAGAAAGATTTAACAAGAAAACCTCTAATGTATCCCAATGGATACTTATTTTTGAAGCAGAATGTACTCGTTCAGGAATAGTAGAAGATCCGAAGAAAATTGAAGCCTTTCGATTTTTTATTGAAGATTCATGTCTTGACTGGTACAGCTCTATGCTTATAAAATTTACAGTTGATTCGGAGTGGCTCACATGGAATGAAGACTTTTGGAGACCTTGGTTGGTCACCGGTCAGGTATACAATCTTATTTAAATATAATCAGGGATCGTTACTTGAATATGCATTAAAAAAGAAAAGGTTGCTATTGGAGATAAACAAATCAGTAGATAAACCAACATTGATTGATTTAATCACTACAGGACTTCGAAATTTTATAGCAGACAAAATTGATAGTGCTAACTTAAAAGAAACCAAGGATTTGTTTAATAAAATTAGAGGTTTGGAGTATTTAATGAATAGGAATAGTATAGATAAAAAAATAAGTCTTCATAATAAGATTAAAGAAAAATGCAGAATTTGTGAAAAAGAAAACAAAGGTATTAGGTAGCATCCAGAGTCTATGTGTTGGTTTAAAAACAAATCTAATGTTAGACAAAAAAAGGATCAGATAAGGAATGTTAACAATTCTGAATTAGAACTAGAACTAAATGAGATAAACCCAAAAAACTAATAATTCCGCTATTATTCAAACTTAAATTATTACCAAATGATACCATATAAGCTATGGGGATTCATGATTCAGGGTCAAATATATCTTTAATAAATTCAAGATTAAAACCCTTAAAACAACCAAAATAATAATCCTTATATAGAAAAAGCAAGTTTGAAAACGATTAATGGCGTAAAAAAGACTAACAGAATAGTAAAATTTTTGACATTGAAAAGATCATGAATGTTTTGGTGATAGTTGATGAAAATTTTGATTATGACATCTTGATCGGATTTGATTGTATAGAGAAATTTCAGCTTATCCAAAATGAGAAATTACAAATTCACAAAATAATCATATCATATTAGAAACCTCAATATCATTTTTGAAGACCTATCCATAGATACCCCACACGTCCCATAAGTGTTTGATGAATAAAAAATTGAGTTTCATTTCTAAGTATGGGGAACCCCCAATTTTTTTTGTATTTGTCTATTTTTGTGTGAAAATATTAATGCGGTTCACAGAATACATCTACTTACCAAGTTTCAACAGCATAGTTCTTATAGTTTTGGAAAAAAGGGGCTGTGACATACGGACGGACAGACAGACAGACAGACATGGCGAATCCATAAGGGTTCCGTTTTTTGCCATTTGGCTACGAAACCCTAAAAAGGAAGATGGCAGACGATCACGAATATGTACAGATTACCGAGATTTAAACAAAATTTTAGTTTTTCAGTCACAACCGTTGCCACTAATCGAAAACCTAATGGTGAAGAAAGCAAAATGTAAGTTTTTCACAACTTTAGATATTAATTCAGCGTTTTGGTCCACCATTAAGGATTGAAGACAGAAGAAAAACAGCTTTTATTACTCAGGAAGGCCGTTTTTTGTGGACCTGTCTTCCATTCGGTTTAAAAACATCACCAGCGATTTTCCAGAGAATATTCACTCAATATTCTCTGTATCATAAAAAAGCATAAATTATCGGACTTCACTGTAAGTTACATCGACGATATTTTGTTGTTTTCAAAAACTTTATTAGACCATATCAATCACTTATCTTTGCTGTTGAAAGCGATATCAAAAGAAGGCATCAGATTAAAATTCTCAAAGTGTAACTTTGCACAAGACTCAGTAAAATATTTAGTCCATATTATTCAAAATAATACGATAACCCCATTGAAGGATAATTTAATTGCTATGAAGGACTTTCCAGTGCCGAAAACAAAAACGTGAGACAGTTTCTGGGCAAAATATTTTTTATGGAAAATATGTGCCAAATATTTCTATTGTATTAGATCCTCTACATAACTTGTTAAGAAAAGGACTGCAATTTATTTGGTCACAAAAATGTCAAGAGTCCTTTGAGACTATAAAAAATCTACTTTGTTCAAAACCAATCTTAGCTATTTTTGACCCAGAGTAACCAATACTTATTTATACGGACGCTAGTATACAAGGTATAGATCTTGTCTAAAAACAAAAACAACACAATGGAGAAGAAAAACCTTGGGAATATTTTTCAAAAACATTGAATGATGCCCAAAAGAAGAAAAATAACTATATATCTAGAGTGTTTAGCAATAAAAGAGGCAGTAAAATACGGGCAGTACTGGCTCTTCGGCAAAAGTTTTACTGTCTTTACTGATCATAAGCCTCTGGAAAAAATTAATATTAAAGCTAGAATAGATGAAGATCTTGGAGACCTCACATACTATTTGTCTCAGTTCAACTTTGAGGTAGTTTATTCCCCTTGAAAATACAACTTAGAAGCTGATAGTTTGCGCAGAAACCTCGTACTACAACCATATGAAAATCAAGATGAGGGTTTCAAGATTGAAAACGTCATTAAACTAAAAGATAAACAAAGTGACCAAGAAGAAAATTAAGACATGAAATATCATAAAAGTAAACTAAACTTGAAAGGCAATATATATTATAAGAAGATTAAGAAAAAGTGAAGATGAAGAATTTAGTGCAAACATAATAAAAAAGAACACAATGTTTACTGTCATTTAGGAATTCAACAAATGAAAAACAAACAAGATAACACCTTTCAATGTGGCCAAAAATTTAACAAATTTAATATTAAGATAACTTGTGATAACTGTGAAGTGGCAAAAATGAATCTAGAGGGAAATATAACTTTGGATTAATGTCTCAGTTATTCCCTTTTGAAATAGTTTCAATAGATAATATTGGTGGCTTTGGTGGTTCATGTTCTACAAAAACTTATTTACACCTTCTGGTTGACCACTTCTCGAATGCTTATATTTTAACTTCAAAAACATAAAATTCAAGTGATTTTATAAAACAAGTCTAAAAAGTATGTAATGAAAATAAAATTGGCTTAATCCTATCCGACCAGTATCCGGGTGTAAACTCCAAAGAATTTAAAAACTTTTTAGAAAAAGAAAATACACCTTTAATTTTCACTGCAGTAAATGCTCCGTTCTCCAATGGTTTTAACGAAAGATTAAACCCGATATTGGTTAACAAAATAAGATGCAAGATAAATGAAAAAAAAGGAAAAAAACAGCCTAGACAAGTATTGCGCATGAATGTACCCAAAAGTATAACGAAACGGAACACACTGTTACGGGATTTTTGCCAACATATCTATTAGAAGGAAAAAATGTGGAGGTATTGCCAGAAGAATTGAAACAGAAAATAATATATAATAACTTAGTGAAAGATAGGCAAGTGGCATTACAAAATACGATTAAATCACATAAAATAAAAGATACTTCGATATGAACAGAAGAGAATATGAAGTAAAAGTTGGAGACTTAGTATATATGGAAAATAGTAATCGGTTGAACAGGAAAACTAGATGAACTGAAAATTGGACCATTTGAGTTTTTAGAAAAAATATCTAAATCAATTTACAGAACAAACACAGGGCATAAGAAAGTTATTTTTTTTCTATTTAATCTAATCGTTTCCATATAACAAAACTGATTCCTCTACTAGAAAAGTCTTGAACTGTAAGTGTTTTGGGAGGGGGGTTGTCAACGGAGACCATTGTTCTTAATAAATTATAATTTCCCTCCCAGTCACTTTGACACATAGAGAACAGATATCACCGATGAGGTGTGTCATAAAGAGGTTACGTGTAATGAAAGTTAGGGAGAGAAATAAAACCAATAGTATTGTGTTAAATGCAAGAATTCAGGAAATAATAGCTTTAATTGTTGTTTCTCTTTTCAGGTAATGTTCGTTCGTTCGTAAAACCTAACGTAACGTAACGTTCGTAAAGTTCGTTCGTAAAACCTAATGTAAAATGTCTTAACATTGTTTAATAAAAAAATAATCTCTTTTCAGAGCAACGCAGACCAGCTTTTATTTTCGAAAAGTCCTATAAATTGAATCTGTCTATAAAGACACATTATATGTATATTACTAGTATACATCGATCCCTTCAGCTAACAGTCACCCAAAGGGCAATGGAGAGGGCTATGCTCGGAGTAACCTTGTGTGATCGAATCAGAAATGTAGAGATCCGCAAGAGAACCAGGGTTACCGACATAGCCCGAAGAATTGCCAAACTTAAGTGGCAGTGGGCAGGGCACATTGCTCGCAGAACTGATGGCCGATGGGGCAGAAAAGTTCTGGAGTGGCAACCGCGAACAGGAAGACGATGCGTTGCAAGGCCTCCCACCAGATGGACCGATGACCTGGTGAAGGTTGCGGGGATTCACTGGATGCGGGACGCACGGGACCGGTCAATATACTTGTGATACTTGGGGGAGGCCTATGTCCAGCAGTGGACGTCTTTCGGCTGATATGATGATCTATCCCTTCCTGTGT
The DNA here is from genome assembly GCA_949775005.1 of Orthosia gothica. Taxonomy (NCBI): domain Eukaryota; kingdom Metazoa; phylum Arthropoda; class Insecta; order Lepidoptera; family Noctuidae; genus Orthosia; species Orthosia gothica. The sequence goes on from OX459035.1 coordinate 32,298,233, forward strand.
GCAAAGTAACCTTACTCTAAGAGCTTCCCCCTGAGGACATTTCGCATTTTTTTTAAAGTCTGGAACATTTTCAGACTTGTTTGGAAAAAAAGGACGGAAATGGTATTACATATAAAGTATATTAAGTATAAAGTGGATACCACTTTACATAATAATAAAAAGACTAACAAACATTTACGGGTGTTTGTTTGCGAATCATTTAAAAACGAGAGTATAGGACGAGTGCTACAGTTATCGGTCATGGGAAATAAAAATAAAATATAACGGGTTACAATAAGGCTGAGTTATCTTTTACTAAAATCTTTGAAATTTGACACATTAATGAGACATTTTATTTAATGATTTCTTGAGAACTTATAACAGGGCCTAAAGAAAGTGTTGTTCTATCAGCAATAAATGATTGCCAACAAGTCCGAATGTATGAAAGAGACCAACGAAAAATCTGTGCCATCACTTAGATAGATGTGCTATTCAGTAGCTATCACACAATAACAGCCCGCCATTAGAGTACCATTAGTGGTTCACTAATCGCGGGTTGTGAATGTTGTGATTGTATAAAAGTAAGTGCTCATTTGAAACTATAATTCATTCAACATTCTACTAAAAATCCAGTTCTTTTAAACTCACAACTAGATGCTCAAGAATAACCAAAACATAATTTTCCGTAAAAATACATGCAGTCGGTAATAGCTATTGCCTGATCCACCCTAAAAACGAACGAATTTGAACCCTCTGCCTGTAACATTAAGGGTTATTCAATTTGTATGAGTTTTATCAGACCAGTGGTACTCGATGGACAAATACCATAATAATACTGGTACGCAAGATTGATCTTTAAAACGTTTGCGTTAGGTTATTTATAACTACTTGTTATGCGATTTTGCTTTTATTCAGTGAGACTTAAAGTTTATCGGGTATTGTAATATAATTAGAGTCTTTGTAGTGTAATTGCTTCTAATAACTTATTTTAATTATCATATTCAAGTAGATCTGGGGGTCTATTCCCTAAGCACGATGTCCGTAGTTTCGGCTTTCGTTACGGTCGTTTCCTACTTAGTATCACCTACGGACCGATGATTCGTCTGGGGCTCTAACTAAGAATGAATGTCAACACAATTTGACAGTTGTACCTACTCCCGATGTCTTTTTACCCGACCGAAAAATTTAACTTAACACTTGTTTTTTTTCGCTCCAAAGTTTCGGAGTACTTTCAGACGGGGCCCGTAACATCGTTGACGGAGTTAAAGAGACCCTCTGGTTTGTGGTCCGCATATAAGGCTGAGACGAACAAGATGCGAGTTCAAATCCTGCGTCTAGTATATTGCTTTGCTCCCAATTTAGAATTTATTCGATAAGTATTTCTTGCATTATTGTAAAGAACTATAGACGAACACATTCTTCAAATATAAAAGACAAATATGTGTATTCATTGTAAAACTGGTATTCAAAAGTTACTAAGGTAGGTTAAGGTACGTAAAATTAACCGTAACAAGCTTCTTGTTTACGTCTGTTTAGTTCGCTTCTTATGCAGTCGGGCTTTTTGGTTATTTACATAACTTTTTTACTCAAGTAAAGAAAATTACTAAAAAATAACATTGATCATTTAGTGAGATGACTCATGTTGAATTTGCTATATTATTTTTCTGCGAGCTCTTGTGACACCGTACCACTTTCTCCTAACGATGCTTGACCTAATAAAGCGATAAGACTATTAAAATTGTTTTGAATGCAAAACCAAGAAAGACAATTGTAGTATTCGCCCCACAGTTTGTTTGCTTACCTGCGTGACAGTGAATACAGCTTAAGATAACATAATATAATCTGCTTATTTAGTTAGTTATATATAAGTACCTAATAGACACCCGTCATTTGATGATCAGATTGAGTGATAGACAGAGACAGTGTGGAAAGTTTTTTTGACAAAATGGAGAAGGAAAAAGTGAGGACTTCGGAGTTCTTAATTCAAAGCTTGGCTACGGCTGTCAGTGAGTATTCCTTTTGTTTTTAACCCCCGCCGGAAAAAGAGGGGTGTTATAAGTTTCACGTGTGTTGCTGTGTATCTGTGTATCTGTGTGTCTGTCTGTGGCATCATAGCGCCTAAACGGATGAACCGATTTTGATTTAGTTTTTTTTTTGTTTGAAAGGTGATTTTGTCGAGAGTGTTCTTAGCTATGTTTAAATAAAATCGGTTCAGCGGTTCAAAAGTTATGGACGTTTTACTGTTTGAATCGGGGTATTTTCGCAAGATAAACGTCGGGGGTTTTTTAAATTTTGAAATTTTACTTGTTATTTTCGTTTGTGAATAATCCTGTCTGAGCAATAGGAAGTAGTGTTGTTTGGGTTGATTTATCAAAACGTCCTATTCGCAAAACAGTCGGCTATGACGTTCTGCTCATAAACAGAATATCATATTCTCAAAATTCGAAAAAAACTATTAGCAGAATGTTCTACTGTCAGAATACAGAGTTATACTGAAAATTTACTATCGATTCTTTGAAATGGCTCATTGTAGTATATTTATTTTAAAAGTTTAATTGAAACAAAAAGAAAATCAAAGCATTCATGCATTATGGCGAGTCAACCGTCTGATGATGGTGTTAAAAATACTGCAGGACTGATGAAAGGTTCGATGAAACAGAAAACTGTAATGTGGGCTCACACTCGAGGGTGGAGGCGACGCCGCCTGGAGAAGTTGCTAGCCTATGTTGTGCAGCTCCGTGATCTCGTCGCGGCAGTTGGTGCTGCGAATAATGACTCGCTTTCGATTGTGGTCCAGTCCATGGTCGAAAGTAACAGTGCATAGGACGCAGTCGCCCCCTTCTGCGAGAAAGTAGTGGTCGCAAAGGAGGCGGCAGACAGGGAACCTTTAAGTGGTGACTTCTAGGAACGGGGCATTTGACGGTAGCAAAACGGCTAAGCCACATATTATGATGGTTCAAAATAAATAAATTAAAATAACAAAAAACCCGACTGCTTAAAAAGTCAACAAAAAAGACGTAAACAAGAAAAAAATCATGCTGTGCAGTCGGAGGATACCAATGCGCGAGCTAGCTGACCAAAACCAGATGTACGAACGTCTTTTTAGTTGGCTTTTTAAGCAGTCGGGTTTTTGTTATTTTTAAATACCAGGCCCCTCAGAAAGTATTGCGAAAAAAAGTTTTTATATATGGGAGACTGGCCAGTTATAATGTTTTTCGAAAATATGATTATTTATAAGTAAAAATAAGTAAGTTCCAATTTCAAAATTTCCCTCCACATTTTTTGCGAGTTAATTCAAAGTATTGTGTCTCACTGAAATATGGATCTGCGCCGGGAACATTTTAGAGCTATGATTTTATACGATTTCAAGTGTCGCCTGAAACCGGATGAATCGTACGATAGACTTCAAATGGCATTCATGGATGAAGGCCCTTCCAAGGCAACCGTGTATCGTTGGTATAACGAATTCAAGCGCGGTCGACCAACTTTGGGGGATGACGAAAGAAGCGGTCGCCCTTTGACGGCTGTTACCGAAGAAAACGTGCTAGCAGTGAAAAATTTAATCCAAGACAATAGGCGAATTACATATCAGGAGATTCAACACATATTGAAGATTGGATCGGGAAGCGTTCACGAGATTCTACACAGCCATCTTCGCGTGAGGAGGATAGTATCACGCTGGGTGCCGCACAACCTCACCGATGCTCAGAAGCAGGCCCGGGTGGAATGGTGCCGTGATATGCTTAACAAATTTGAAGCAGGCTCGTCTCGGCGTGTTTACGACATCGTTACAGGTGATGAGTCCTGGATTTATCAATACGACCCAGAAACCAAGCGCCAGTCGACTGTTTGGGTGTTTCAAAATGAGCCAACGCCTACCAAAGTGAAGCGATCTAGAAGCGGGGGTAAGATTTTGATCGCTAGCTTTTTTAATTTGACTGGCCACTTGGTATCAATTCCCTTACGGGATCAAAGAAGCATTAATGCCGAATGGTATACTACCAAATGTTTGCCAGAAGTTTTCTCTGTTATAAGCAACAAGCGACCAAACACAGGGCTCCGCGGGCTACTGCTCCACCACGACAATGCACCTGCGCACACCGCACTCAAAACGAGGGACTTCCTGGACAGCACGCCAGTCAAACTCCTGGGTCACCCTCCTTACAGCCCTGATCTAGCACCGTGTGACTTCTTTTTATTCCCAAAAATAAAAAATCAGCTCAAAGGGATACAATTTTCGTCGCCGGAAGATGCGCTGGCTGCGTTCGAGCAGGCTGTAAACGAGGTGTCTGCGGCGGACTGGAAAAAGTGTTTTGAAAACTGGTTTAGGCGCATGAATCTTTGTATAGAGGCTGGTGGAAAGTACTTTGAAAAGATTTAATAAAAATATATGTACGTATAGAACAATTTTTTTTAGTTTCGCAAAACTTTCTGAGTGTCCCACGTATATTTTTTATTTATTTTATTTATTATTTTATTTATTATATACTTTATTGTACACCACTTAAAAATTACAGGACAAAACATTTACAAAGATAAGTGTACAATGGGCGGTCTTATCGCACAGGGCAATCTCTTACAGACAACCTTTGGATGGACTGAACGAGAGGAGATAGACATTAGGGCTGTCAGTGTACAAAAACTATAATAAATAATATTACTTAGATAAAACATAAAATACATACATACAAATAAAATAATATACTAATAAATATCAAATGAAGAACAGAGAAAGGAGAAGAATAGTTATAGAGAAAGGAAATGCTCCTTCACCATTTTTTTAAATGAAGGTAAAGTTTGCGCACGCCTTATCTCAATAGGTAATGCATTCCACAAACGAGCTGCTTGTACCGTGAAAGATTTGTCGAAGAAGGATGTGGAATGCATACGAATGCTTAATTTTAGGTTTTCCGATGATCTCAAGGTCCGAGAATGTGTGTCACAGAGGAACTGAAACCGTTCTTTAAGATAAAAAGGACTAGAAGGATTAAAGAGCACATTATATAGCAATGCAAGTATGTGGGCATTCCGGCGAAGGCGAATAGGAAGCCATTTGAGCTTGGTTCGAAATTCAGAAACATGGTCATACTTGCGCAAGCCAAATATGAACCTGATACAGAGATTTTGAAGTCGCTCAAGCTTGTCCAATTGGTCTTGGGTGAGATCGAGATAGCTGGCATCAGCATAGTCCAGGATAGGGAGAAGAAGAGATTGTGCTATCGCAATTTTAGTGGTGATGGGAAGAAAGTTACGAAGGCGTCTCAGGGAGCCCGCAGACGCAAACAGTTTACGACTGACCTCCTGCAGTTGTTTAGTCCAGGAAAGGGTGCTGTCGATGTAAATCCCCAGGTTCTTCACAGTTTGAGCTATAGGAACAATGGTGTTGTTGAAAGAAACCCGGGGAAGTGTCGCCCAATCAATCCTAGAGACTGTTCGGGAACCTCCCACAACAGCCACTTGAGTTTTCGTCGGATTGATCTTCAACCCAAACTCAGTGCTCCAGTCACCAATTCGAGCCAGGTCCGTATTAATAGTCTCAATAGCGTCAGATAACTCGCCGAGAGGGGCTTGAGTATAAATTTGGAGATCATCAGCATAAAGGTGGTAGAAAGAAGATAGCCGTTGAGTGATAGCATTAATAAAAAGTGCGAAAAGTAGAGGAGATAAAACGCCACCCTGCGGCACACCGGCAGAGGTGTGACACCAAGAAGAGAAAGATTCCTCAATGCAAATACGCTGCCGGCGGCCAAACAGGTAACTATGAAACCAGTCAATTACCGAAGGAGATATGCCAAAAGAGCATAGGACGCCCAACAAAATGTCGAAGTCAACCGTATTGAAGGCATTGCTGAAGTCAAGTAGAGCAAGTACAGTTAACTTCCCCATTTCCATGCCTGACCTTATGTCGTCCGTAATATGAACAAGTGCTGAGGTAGTGCTGTGTCCCGGACGAAAACCAGATTGGAAGGGATTTAGAAGCTTGTGTTTGGAAAGGAACGAGCTGAGTTGATGGTGGACAAGTTTTTCAAGGACTTTGGATAGGAAAGGAAGAATAGAAATGGGACGATAATCAGAGAAAGATGCAGGATGAGATTTTTTGGGTAGGGGAATAACATGGGCATCTTTCCAGGCTTGCGGGAAGACACCACTGGAAACCGAGAAATTGAGGATGTGAAGGATAACAGAAAGAATGTCATCAAGGATGGGGATAATCATTTTACGGCTAACACAGTCACTACCAACAGCGTTGGACGAAATCGATAGAATACTCTTTTTAACATCACAAGCGGTGAATTGACTTATGAAAAAAGGAGAAAAATCAGGTACCGGAATGTTTGAAAGATTACTTAGCGTAGTAGCTTTAGTGGCCCTATCCAATACAGGCGAAGTAGAAAAATGACTATTAAGTAAATTGAAATCCAAGTCTTTAGGAATTGTATTGTGAGACTTTTTTCCGATACCTAATGATTTCAGAAATTTCCAGACCTTGGCTGGATCACCGTTCTGAACAGAATTATGGATATGTTGGCGTTGTGCGTTCCTACACACCTTGCTGCATTGGTTCCTTATTGAGACGTATTTCTCCCTGTTGACGTCGTTGGGCCGAATTTTAAACTTAAACTTCGCAGCTGCCTTTTTATTTAGTAAAAGTTTAATTTCGTCGGTCAGCCATGGCGCTGGAAGATGCCTAACTCTCACGGTTCGAATAGGTGCATGTGTGTCGTATAGATGAACTAAGGTAGAAGTCAAGACTTCAACTTGTTCGTCGACGGATGAGGAAGTCACTAGTGGCGTCCAGTCAATATTACTGGCATCCTCTCGAAGTCGATCAATGTCCATACCATCAAAATTGCGAAGCAGAAGAGTTTTGAACTTATGCTTAGGTGGTCGAATTTTGTATGAAGTGTAAATTAAGTCATGGTAGGAAAAGGCGTCAGCAGAACATTGACCATGTTTAGCGACGTGATCAAAAGACGAGACAATAATAAGATCGAGAAGTGAGGGAACAGAGTTAGGAAAATGGTGAGTGGCACCAAGATCGAGAAAAGAGAGATTGACAGATTCAATAATATGACGAAAAGAAGAAGAGCGGGAGTCTTGTTTAAGAAGACACGTATTAAAGTCGCCCATTATGATACTATGACTGTAAGAGGGGATTAAATCTTCCAAAAAACGTTCGAAAGAAGAGAAGAAATTAACCCGAAGAGAAGGGCAGTAGTAAACTCCAAGGAGAATCTTAGAATGATGCAATTCAACTTCCAGGAAAAGATGTTCACCAGCGTTCGGCGGAGGCGGCTGCGTGGACATGTTAACTATAGAAAAAGGAATAAAATTACGAAGATAAATGGCCACGCCGCCACCACCACCGACCGCGCGATCATTCCTGATAAGTTGAAAGCCGGGAAGAGAGTAAGAGGAAGAGGGAAGACAAGGTTTTAACCAAGATTCTGAAACAAGAATTGCATGGATATTCCTACAGTCAAAGCTTGCCAGCATATCGGGGAAGTGGGCCGGAATACTCTGGGCGTTTATGTGGACTACATTAAAGTTCCTGGAGACATCAGCAAACAGTGAAGTAAGGGTATCAGCTAAAGAAGGAACACTATCCAATGAATTAGAAGAATCAGCATCACTGCTACAGTCAGGGCTGAGCATAAATATAAAAAAATAAAAATAAATACTATTATAATATACCTATAAAAACAGTAAAGACTACGCGGTTCAAAATGTCCCGTCCACCCGCCAGTGTTACATAACAGAGTTAAACTAATAAAATAAAAACAAAACATAAAAATAAAATCCGATTTTGCAGTCCAGGCATAAAAACAATTCAGAAAATATATAACAAAGGTAAAAAATAAATTAAATAAAAATAGGACCGTATAACAGAACTAAATTAATCGTCTAAGGTTACCTTTTGTTAACGCAACGCAATATGAAGTGTCAAAGTCAGAAAATGACAGTGACAGATGACAAGCAAGAAAAACAATAATTAAATTACAAACATATACCTCCACAAGAAATTAGCTAAGAATAGCTGCAAAATAACAAAATTATTGAAAACATAGCTAATTATCGAAATTACTACTGAACACAATACACTATAAATACCTGGACTACCAAAAAAGGATGAAACAAAGAAGAACTTCATCTTCTGGCTACAGTGCGCTTAGTTTTTGTTGCGGCTATCCTACCCACTGCGACCGGTTGAACAACGCCCGGCTCCGGCTGTCCAGAGACCTGCTCCGGCTGGGTGGCCATCAGCTCCGACCGCTGCGCAATTTTATTGATATCGGCAGCGGAAGTGATTCGGTGCCGAGCTCCCTTTGAATCGAGGACGAACACAGTTCCTGCCGAGGTCCAGCATTGGGTCACACCAAATTTATCCCGTGCCGCCATGAAGACATTGTGCCTGGCTTTAGTGAGGAACTCCGATATAGTGATGCCGGACCCCTTCAGCTTGGTCTTGCCGAACCAGATCTTATCACGGAGATCCACATCAAGCAGCTTGATGAGGATAGGCCGGGGTTTGTGGGTTGTGCTGCGCCCCATCCTGTGACACCTTTTTACGCCAGTAGTGGGCAAGTCAATATGTAGACGCTGCTTCAAAACTTGAGCCACCACCTGTGCAGTCTCCTCTTCAGGCTCCTCAGACACTCCGTGCAAGAGCAGGATTTTACGCCGCCCACGCATCTCCATATTATCCTGGCTCTGCGCCAACATAGCAACCTGCAGCTGTAATGTATTGAGCGCCTGAAGAATAAATGCCTGGAAAGTTGCAAAATCCGCTGCCAATCCTGAGGTGGTGATTGTTGTAGTGCATGGGGTCTTCAACTCCTTTTCAAATTCCGACATTCTTTGGCTGAACATTTGGGTCAAATCTGTGATGGTGCGGTTGATGGCTTCCATGATGCTACAGTACAGATGATGTTAAAAAAATTAAGTTTTTTGTTTTCAGTGGTAGATAACACTTCACTGGCAGGTAGAGATAATTAACTACTAATATGTATCATTAATTTATATAATTGTTAACTTTTACTATTTTAATTGTAATTTTAATTAAAGAGAAAAAAATTGTTGTTCTACTTCTGACTACCCTCCAATCCAGTATCCATTTACAACTTTTTAGTTTTTTTTTGTAGAATTAGGTACATTTAAACATATAAGTGTTTTATATTTTTGTAATCAGCTTTTAAAACCCTTCATTTTGATACCCCACACGACGGGATTAGACGAAAAAAAAATTTGGGCCTCCATAATATGGCGCCCAAAATCCGCCATTTTTCTGTTCTGCAATGTAGCCAGTGGCACTCGCAGGGTTAAGACGAATCGATTGACGTAAGAATCATCAAAATCTACCAAAGCGTTTGGTCTTTAGAATCCATATAGGAACAAACATACATACATACTTACATACATACAAACATACATAGACTGATGAACACATTACCCTCCTTCGGCAGTCGGGTAAAAACGACGAAGCGCTTTGAGAAAAGGTGCGCTTCGCTTGGCTCGTCTTGCCGTCAGTTCTAGTGTGCCGCTTATAGCACTAGTTCAATTCATTTGGCGCGTTGTACCTCAGTCAGCCTCAGTCGCAGTCTCGCTAGTAGATTATTTACCCTTTAGCCAAGAAAACGAGAAGAAAAAGAGTCGATACAATAACTATTGCGATTACAAATACAAAAGTAGCCCAGCATACATTAATTTAGAATAATTTTGATGAAAGTAAGAAACTTTTATACAAAAAAATAAAACAGACTTAAAAAAATATACAATACAAAGGTGTCGAAAAACGAAGAAACTATTATAGGAACACGGACTTCCGAAATTGAAGTTATTTTTCACGTTTTAGTGTTTTTTTTTAAAGTCGGTTGTATTTTTTTTTATAGCATAGTTGTGGTACCTAATGAGCAAGTTCTATAGTATGGTAACTATAACGCACAAAATGATGCCAGAATAGAAAACCCGAATAAAATAAAACTTGAACATAACCGGTGAAATGAGTTTGTACCAGGGTGAAGTGTACACATCGGCGTACCCCTTTTGAGCGAACCAGCGTGATATTATATTTAGAAATGGCGTAAACGATAAACAGACATGCCATTGCAGCAATCCCGAGAGATTTGCCGATGTTTATTAAAGAGTTCTGTTGTATATCTCCGAAGACCTTCATCAGATGTTCAACAAGTTAAGTGGGACCACATGAGAAGCAAGAATCATCACAATCGGTTCACCTAGTAAAAAGTACAGTAGAATTGAAAACCTCCTCCTTTTTGAAATCGATTAAAAAATACAGTCGAATTGATAACCTCGTTTTTCAAATCGGTTAAAAAGATAATTTAACCTATCATTCCGAGGAGAGGTGTTAAAATGTTTGAGCTCGCTTTGACATCCGTGGCTGCCTCTTTTATCCGTCGATTCGGCTTCAATTGCCGTCGCAGTTTAGGGGCCAGGAGAATAGCCTTAGATACGCCAATGGTCTCGCTGAGTAGTGCGATGGTGCGTAACGGACTCTTTTTTAACCGACTTACCAAAAAGGGAGGAGGTTCTATGTTCGACTTTGTTTTTTTTTTGTGTATGTTCACCGATATCTCCGTCAATTGTGGACCGATTTTGAAACTTCTTTTTTTGATTGATAGAGTACGCTCCTAAATTGGTCCCATTTAATTTGGTGAAGATCTGATGAAGAACTTCGGAGATATGTAACACACTTGACTTAAAGACTCCCAGGTTGTAGCTATCAGGAAATACAGACTCCAGCAGGGAATTCCACTCCTTAGCTGTACGCATAATGAAAGTATGCCCAAAATGGTGTTCCTTGGTGCGTATGGGTGGGATGTCCACCATGTAACGATGACGCATCGCCGTACGTCTTGTAGTCCAATGATGGAAAGGGCTAGGAGGAATTAGTTCATGCAATTCCAACGCACGCTCCCTGAAATGTAACCGATAAAAACTGTAAGACTGGCAACTTGTCGCCGATGTTCAAGGCTCTGGAGCCTATACTCGACCAGTGTCTTATTGCCGGTGAGCCTCTTGACCCGTTTTTCGATCGACTCTAGTGCATCCAGCTGGTACTTGGCAGATCCGTTGAAAGATAAAAATAAAAAATAAACTTTTAACAAAGAGATACTACCGACTTCCAAATAAGAAAACTACAAAGTAAAAAATAACTTTATTTTTGGAACTCGGTGTCCAAACGCAAAAAATTGGTACTTATACCATATACTGATATTGAACCTCTGGGACCGGTCGATGTGGTGACACTTGGAGGGGGGCGGGGTTAATTCCAGCAGTGGACGTATTTCGGCTAGAATGTTGACGATAATGATGATGATTGAACCTTTTACGAATTCTAATTATCTATTTGTTTTCCAGTATGTTTCCAAGCATGTCTTTCTGGCTTCGTGATGGCTTGACCAAATGGCTGGCCAATGAAACATTACTATCAAGACCAATGTAACATTCTCATCAAATTCAACTCTCAGACTCGGCAAAATTACTTTGGAGTTCCACAAGGAAGCATCTTGGGCCCTCCATTATTCCTTGTATATATTTATTATCTTCCTCAAATAATAGAACAAGAATGTGTTTTATTTGCAGATGACACACCAGTTATCCTTGATGGTAAAAATCATTAAGCACATGAGACTAATATAAATGCCAGTTTGAATAAAATAGTTACATGGTTAGATAAAACTGCTTTAAAAGTGAACGTTGATAAAAGTAAAATATTAAATTTTAAAACAGAAGAGTAAAAATATCCATCTTAAAATAAAACAAAGGGATCAAATAGTAGAACAGATACATACAACAAAATTTCTGGGTATAACGCTGGATGAGCATTTCACCTGGAGGGAGCATATCAATGAAATATGCATGAGGATTAATAGATTTGTTTTTGCTCTAAAAAAAATCGAAGATGAGGCATCCAAACCAACTGCGCTAATGGTATATGATGCCTATGTTTGCTTCGTCATCCGTTACGGTATCATTGTGTGGGGAAACTCCTCTGAACTTTGTAGAGTTCTGTTGGCACAAAAAAGATGCATCCATTTTTAATATGGACTGGACTGTTTCCTGCAGACCAGTATATAAAGAACACAATCTTCTCACCGTTCCTTGTATGTATATATATGAAAGAGCTAAATTTGTAAAAACTAATTATTCACTTTTTAATACAAAAAATAACAATAATAAACGAAAAGTTACACAGTGTAAACGACAACAGCTCACGTGGTAATTTTAAGAAATGGACACTTCCCACGCTAAATTCCTTAATAGCCGTTTTTATAACTGCACATTTTTTGGTTCTATGAATAGCGGCAATATAGATATTCTGTCGGCCTTTTTCAATGTTATAAAATGTAATTTAAAATCAATGCTTAATGTTTCGGGCCCGAATAATATTCCTCGACCGTAATTAAAATTTGTATGAAAGTATGGCCATATGCCGCGAAGCGGCGTGAAAAAATAAGACGAACTCCGTCCCTTGTAATGTAGCTACCTGGTTGGGCCGGACACAATGTACCGTAAGCATTGTCTCTTAGCTTTCTTGTAACTTAGAAATTAACACGTGCGTATTTAAAGTAGGATTGACGTAGGTGCCATGTGAGTAAAGCTATCTACACTTGTAATGTGTATAAGAACTAGAGAAAAGGTAGATAGTTAGTTAGGATTGTCTCGCAGTTTTCTTCTTTGTTACAAAAATAACTGACCACGTTATGACCACGTGTCTGACCACGTGTGTAAAATGTCACATGTATGTGCCATGTGAATTTTAGAGTAGGAGTATAATAAAACTTGTAATATACATAAGATTTAGAGAAAAGGTAGCTAATTAGATAAGATTATGTATATTGTCATGGTTTAATACTTGGAGTAAGGAGGAATCTAGATTAAGACTTTTGTGTTGACCTTTGTATACCTTTTATATTTTTCCTATGTAGTATTAAGTATGTAGATTAAGGAAATGTATAACTCGTGTAGATTTTAGTAAGATAAGTTTTATAAAATCGGCATTTCAGTGGTGCCATGCTTGAATACAGTTGAAAAGTAGGGGCGCCATTGTTCTCGCCGAGCGGTTTTTTGTATAAAAGCCGGCCCGCTTGTAGGCAGAGACACAGTCGGTCTTCCACTCTACAAGGAGTAACAAGTAAGGAATAAATTGAAGATACGAATCACGATAGTATTTTCATTTCCTCAACGAGTCTCCAACCGAACCAACAATACAGTCCACTTCAGTCTGGTCCTTCGAAAGCCGGATACAAGATCGAAGAATCCGCGGCAACCAGTCCACTTCAGTCTGGTTCTACGAGCAACGGATACGAGAAGAATCCGCGGCAACCAGTCCACTTCAGCCTGGTCCAGCGAGCTACGGATTCAAGAACGAAGAACCCCTGTCCAAGAACAGGAGGCGCGCCGCCAGGAAGCGGAGCTGATCGAACGGGAGCGAAGAAGAAGACTCTCACCGGACCCACCAGCATCACCAGTCTCGAGAACAGCACACAACAGCGCAGCGGGGCCTTCCAGTGCACAGACGACAAACACCGCGATCCGACAGCGAATGACGTCACCGACCAGGACAATGAGGTCGCAACGGTCCACGACAAGCGTCACAACAAGGCTACGGATGGCGGAACTGGAGGCTGCAGAGAAGCTAGCAGCTATCCGGACCCAGCAACTGGCACTGGAAGAAGAGCTAGTCAAGAAGAGACTAGCAGTGGAGGTGTCAGCGATCAACGATGAAGAAAGCGTACAAGAGGAACAAGAGCCCTCTCGTCCACACGAAGAGCCTCATCGAATGGTGGATGAATGGCTAAGGACGAATCCCCTCAACTCACGGGGGGAGGAGGGACCAAGAGAATCCAAAAAGCTACGCTTCGCATCTAGAACGAGATCGCCGACCCCCACAAGACCGAAGGACAGCATCGAGCACTTGGCAGCAACGCTAGAGAAGATGGCCCGACCTAGGCCTAGGCACACGGAGCTACCTACATTCTCCGGAGCGGCCAACGAGTGGCTGCCATTCAAGGCGGCTGTACGAGATTCGACAGACATGTACCAGGTTACAGCAGCCGAGAACGTACAAAGGCTAAGAAGCTGCCTCAAAGGAGAAGCAAGAGACGCCGTGGCCGCCCTTCTACATACGGCCACTGATCCAGGCGTCATTATGAAGACCCTTGAGCAGTGCTTCGGACGACCGGAAGTCATCATCGACCGAGCACTTGATGACCTCAAGAAGCTTCCGAAACCTGGTACATCGGCCACAGAACTCAACAGTTTCGCTGTCAAGCTACAAAACATCATTTGCGTGCTGCAAACAATCGATCGAAGAGGTTACTTGTTCAACCCTTTTATGACCCGGGAAGTACTGGACAAGCTCAGCCCGCATCTCCGATCCCGTTGGTGTGACTACGCCTACGATGAAGAAGGGACAGCGGATCCGGAAATCGTCGTGATGTCACGGTTTCTAATGCGAGAGGCGGACCGAGCGTTACGATATACGTACGCTCCGTCTACAAGCGCCGCCGCACCGAGAAAGGAAACTCGACCCATCGTGACACTCAAGAAGAAGGCGAGCGTGTTCACTACAACCGAGGAAAGGAAAGAAGAAGAAAAGGACAAGTGCCCCAAGTGCGAGCAAGCCCACGTGTTGACGCGGTGTCCGCGGTACAAGGCGCTTACGGTAGAGCAGCGATGGAGCTTCCTGAAATCCAATAGGATTTGCTTCAAATGCGCCCAGAAGCAACACAGGCGCATAAGCTGCAAGGCGCAGCTGTGCGGCGTGGATCAATGTCGCCGCCCGCATCATGCGACGCTCCATCAAGCGGTACGCGAAGCGCAGACCGAAGACGCGGGGAAGGCTGAACTACCGAAGGAGGAAGCGGTCCTGTCCGTGGCTACCCGACCTGCTACTGGGCCACGGGCAGTCTTGCTCAAGATGTGCCCTGTCATCGTGTCCGGACCACGGGGGGAGGTCAAGACCTACGCGCTCCTAGACGAAGGGGCCACGATCACGCTAGTGGACGAAGAACTGGCGGCGAGCGTCGGGGCAGAAGGGCCATCACGGCCGCTCCACCTGAGCGGGGTCAACATGTCGCTGCGAGATATGGGCAGCCAAACAGTAAACATCAACGTGAAGGGACTGAAGAGTGACGAGAGCTACAAGGTCAGAGCAAGGACCATGAAGGATCTCCAGCTGCACCAGCAGTCTATTCCCGACACGTTGCTGGACTACGAGCACCTGAGGGACCTGACACCAGAAGAGGTGTGCTACGAACTGGCGCGCCCCGGGCTTCTAGTGGGTACAGACCACTGGGAGTGCATAGTGTCCCGCGAGCTCCGAATCGGCGGCCCTAACCAACCGGCAGCATCAAGAACGCAACTAGGATGGGTGGTGCACGGAACCGCACCACGCAAGACCATCGTTAAAGAAGGGAACGTGCTGCATGTGTACGAGCCCGACCGAACAAAGGGTGCATGCAGCCAGGAACTCCACGACCTAGTCGAAGGCCACTTCAGGATCGACGCGCTCGGCATACAAGGCAAGCCGAGAGTCAAGGCGAGCGATCAACGGGCTGTCGACATAGTCGGGAGGACAATCAGAAAGATTGGCACCGGGTACGAGGTTGGGCTGCCATGGCGACGAGACGAGGTCACTATGCCGCCTAGCTACAATCAAGCGTTCCGCCGGCTGAAGAAAATCGAGCAGAAGATGGACGCCGACCCACAGTTCGCGGCCGAGTACTCCAAGCAGGTTAACAACCTATTGGACAAGGGGTACGCGATGCCATGCGATGGGTCGGAGCGAGCGAGTGCCATCTGTTGGTATCTGCCACATTTCGCCGTGCAGAACCCGAACAAGCCCGGCAAACATAGGCTAGTGTTCGACGCAGCAGCGAAGAGCAACGGCGTCTGCCTAAACGACGAACTGTTGGAGGGACCCGACCTACTGCTGTCGCTACCAGGAATCCTGTTTAGGTTCCGAGAAAAGGCGGTAGCGATTACAGCAGACGTGCAGGAGATGTTCCTGAGGATCAGGATAAGGCCGGAGGACCAACCAGCGCAACAGTTCCTGTGGAGAGGTGACGACCGACAAGAGCCTCCGAGGAAATACAAGATGACCAGTATGATATTCGGCGCCGCGAGCTCCCCGTACATGGCCCATTACGTACGCAACTACAACGCAGACGTACATGGGCAGGAGTACCCGCGGGCGCTGGAGGCCATCAAAGGAAGTCACTATATGGACGATTTGGTGGCCAGCTATGAAGACGCCGAAGAAGCACGGAGAGCAGTCGAGGAAACGAGGGCAGTGCACGCGCACGCAGGGTTCACGCTGCGAGGTTGGAGCTCCAGCGACGAGACGGTGCTATGCGACGTGCCCACCGAGTAACACGCCACCTCTCCTACACAATTGGGAGGTGAGCAGCCTGACAGCAAGATCCTGGGGCTGCATTGGGACGCGGAGCGCGATGAGCTGGGGTTCAACACATCCATGAACCGAGTCCCGGCTGAAGTAAGAACGAGAACGCGCGCCCCGACTAAGCGTGAAGCCCTCAGCGCCGTGATGTCCATATACGACCCGCTTGGGTTGCTGAGCCATTACACAATACGATCGAAGATCATACTGCAGAGCTTGTGGCGCCTTCAGACGACGTGGGACGAGCAAATCCCCGAGGAAGAGAACGAGCTCTTCGCCTCCTGGCTCGCTCGCCTGACAGAACTCGCTCAACTGCGACTACCGCGCTGTTACGTGACGCAAAAGTATGAACGCGTCGACTTACACGTACTGTGCGACGCCAGCGAGCAAGCCTACGCAGCCGTGGCCTATTGGCGAATAAGAAACGTCGATGGGAGCCTGAACGTCGTGTTGGTGGCCGCCAAAGCTAAGGTGGCGCCTCGTCGGGCGCAAACTATACCACGCCTGGAGCTACAAGCCGCAGTGATCGGGGCAAGACTCGCCGAGACGATAAGGAGGGAGCACCGCGTCGATATCGGCCAGACGACCTACTGGACCGATTCATCTACCGTGGTGCACTGGATCCATAACGACGTACGACGCTACACGCCATTCGTCGCGCATCGGCTGGGAGAGATCGCAGAGTTGACCCAGAAAGAAGAGTGGCGTTGGCTGCCTACTGCGTGCAACGTAGCGGACGACGCCACTCGACTCATCGACACGCCCATCTGCGCCACGGATAGATGGTTTCGGGGGCCGGACTTCTTGCTCCTGCCAGAAGAGCAGTGGCCTACGCCGTCGACGGAGGAACCAGAGAACGAGGAGGTCCTTCACACAAGGAAAGAAACGGAGCGAGACAGCTGGCTACCGAACCCGGCCCGCTTCTCGAAGTATGACGACGTGCGAGCCATGCAAGCTGGCGACGGTGGCTACGCAATTATCTGCCCACACGGGTACCTTGCGGCGAGCCACGGAACACATGGCCGATGGGAATCGTCGAGCGCACGCATCGCGGACCGGATGATGGCATCAGAGTCGTCGAGGTGCGCACCAGGACCGGCACCTTTCGACGCCCCGTGAGCAAGCTCGTCGTCGTGTCAAAGAAGGAGGCTACGCGAGCTGCGCCGGGGGGAGAACTGTAAACGACAACAGCTCACGTGGTAATTTTAAGAAATGGACACTTCCCACGCTAAATTCCTTAATAGCCGTTTTTATAACTGCACATTTTTTGGTTCTATGAATAGCGGCAATATAGATATTCTGTCGGCCTTTTTCAATGTTATAAAATGTAATTTAAAATCAATGCTTAATGTTTCGGGCCCGAATAATATTCCTCGACCGTAATTAAAATTTGTATGAAAGTATGGCCATATGCCGCGAAGCGGCGTGAGAAAATAAGACGAACTCCGTCCCTTGTAATGTAGCTACCTGGTTGGGCCGGACACAATGTACCGTAAGCATTGTCTCTTAGCTTTCTTGTAACTTAGAAATTAACACGTGCGTTTTTAAAGTAGGATTGACGTAGGTGCCATGTGAGTAAAGCTATCTACACTTGTAATGTGTATAAGAACTAGAGAAAAGGTAGATAGTTAGTTAGGATTGTCTCGCAGTTTTCTTCTTTGTTACAAAAATAACTGACCACGTTATGACCACGTGTCTGACCACGTGTGTAAAATGTCACATGTATGTGCCATGTGAATTTTAGAGTAGGAGTATAATAAAACTTGTAATATACATAAGATTTAGAGAAAAGGTAGCTAATTAGATAAGATTATGTATATTGTCATGGTTTAATACTTGGAGTAAGGAGGAATCTAGATTAAGACTTTTGTGTTGACCTTTGTACACCTTTTATATTTTTCCTATGTAGTATTAAGTATGTAGATTAAGGAAATGTATAACTCGTGTAGATTTTAGTAAGATAAGTTTTATAAAATCGGCATTTCAGTGGTGCCATGCTTGAATACAGTTGAAAAGTAGGGGCGCCATTGTTCTCGCCGAGCGGTTTTTTGTATAAAAGCCGGCCCGCTTGTAGGCAGAGACACAGTCGGTCTTCCACTCTACAAGGAGTAACAAGTAAGGAATAAATTGAAGATACGAATCACGATAGTATTTTCATTTCCTCAACGAGTCTCCAACCGAACCAACAATACAGTCCACTTCACACAGTATGTATTAGAATTGCCCGTACCCAGAATCGAATTATTTAGGCGTAGTTGTGTTAACATGGCCCCTGTTATTTAGAATTCTATACCAACCTTTATAACCGATCTCCCTTACAGAAAATTCTGTATAGTTTTAAAAAAGTGGCTCATTTCTCACGCTTTTATTCTATAAATTAATTTCTAAAAAAATCACCATGCCAATCTTATCATTACAGGAATGCATTGTAGATTATTTTGTTATTAGTTGTTGTAATTCCTACCTGCTGCCTTTTATGATATTGTTTGATTTACCTTTTATGTGTTGTTAACCATATAATTTCATAGTCTAGTAAGTAAACTAAGTGTTTTGAAGAGTTTATTAAACTTAACAGGATAAATATCTAATAAAAAAATAATAATTAATTAATTATCTAATAATTGTGAGCACCTTAACACAATATAATATTTGCATGCCAACTTATGGCGAAATGTGTCATTGTGCTAATAACTTATTTATACCATCTTTTGTACCGCATTTAACGCAAATATATGGCTTTGACTTTGAATGTTCGATGCGTTGTGGTTGCATCAGCTAAGGCTTAGAACACGTTCTGGCATTTCTTCACTGCTATAACCCAAAATTCGCGTTGTGGCCGTTTGAAAGAAGTAACAACGCGTTCTGAGCAATTTTTTCGCTCAATGAGTGTTTTCGATCTTTGAGTCTAACATACACAAACAGCAAGAACCGGAATACCTCCCTGTGGGTCCCATACGAATATTTGTTCACGACACGCAGCTCAGCAGCTGATTTGACGTTAGACTGGTGTTAATTAGCACATCTTTGGTGGAAAAGAACCCTGCCAGGAATGGCATTCTGATATAACCTCTTACTAATTATATTTATATTTTTCTCTTCCAGTATGTTTTCAAGCATGTCAAACAGGCTTCGTAATCGCTTGGCCATCAAACACTGTGGCCAACTTCAAGTCCAATGAAACAGTACTATCAAGACCGATGTCTTCGATGGAAGTATCACTGCTGGGAAGTTTGCCCAACATTGGCGGGTTCATCATCACTCCTTTCTGTGGTTACGCCTTCAATACGTGGGGAAGGAAATATGCTACAATGTTTTTTACTTTGCCTTTTGTGGTGGGTATTGAAACATAGGCGAAATCTTTTCCATATGTCGTTTGTGATTATGTTCTCCTAGGTTTGATCCCCTGGAGAGTGTGTTAAATTTCTTAGCACTAAGTTTCAGTACACCTCTTGCTAACAACATAAATCAAGACTTCTGCGCATCGATTTAGTACAGAGTATATTGCTATTGTCATTGGCCTTTACCCATTTCTCCCATAGAAACAACCCATTGGCAGCAGAGAACAGCGCTGAAAACATAGTACGAGTATCCTCGTTGTCCTTAGTCCGTGTAGTTGTAGTCTTTTAAAAAAACCGGACTAGTTCGTGTCGGACTTCGCACATTTAGGGTTCCGTATAAAATCTGGTTTATTAATATATTGGGATTTGTTAGTAAAATAATATACGTAATAATAAAAATAATCACCGAATTTCTAGTTCATAGGTCGATGGGAAGTTAAAAAAATCTTCGGAACAAAATTTTGTAAAAAAAAGCTGACTGGTGGCTTCTCATTCCTTTTTTTTCCTACTCAATGAGCTCTAAACAACATACCCCACATATATGGGAGGGTTAAAAAAAAAATCTATCCAAGAGGGATTGAATTTTTTTTTATCTGTATGAGTCCCTTAAAAACATTTAAAAATATTTTTTGAGAAATTGTATGGCTTTGAGTCATCAAGATGCTTAATGCATATACTGTGAAAATTTGAGACTTCTACTCCAATCTTTTGGCAGTAAAACCTGTGAGCCAGACGACGGACAGACAGACAAACACGTAAGTGACAGCAATAGGGCTCCGTTTGGACACTTCAGATACGGAACCCTAAAAAGCGGGTTTGGTTCTAGGTAACAGTTTGTATAAAATAATCTATCGTTTGTTTAGTTCAGAGCGGCCAGACTTTCACTTATAGCATTGTATCAGAGTATAAGTAGATTTAAACTAAGAGAACACTATACATATAATCGCTGTTCGCTATTAACCAAAGTATAGTGTTTATGAATAAATTACTTTTTACTGTATTCATTTAAAAATGCGCTACAAACTTCTTCTTCTTCTTCTTCTTCTTCTTTTATGACTTTTGCAATAGTACTAGTAAATCTGAGTAGATTTTAACTAACATTTGTGTCTTCTTTCCAGTTCGCATGGTTAACCATATCGCTGACCAGCAACGTGCCTCTTGTGCTAATGGCCATATGTGTGGCCGGCGTGGGCATTGCTGGCCAGAACGTGGCTACCATCTACATTTCTGAGATCGCCCACGACTCCATCCGAGGATCACTTACTGCTAGCTCCACTGTCGGATATTTCTTGGGTAAATATTAAATTATAATGATTAACCGTGAAAACACAATGCGTTAATGTCCGATCCCAACATGATTGGCAAAATGCGCAAGGCGTTCCACTGCTAGGATAAAGGAATAAATAAATAATGATAAGGCAAAGCAGACGATAACCAAGAAGAATTATCCAGCAGAGGAATTAAGTGGTAATAACCCACAGAACAAGCAAGTTGAAGTTACAATGGAGCAGCCATTTGCTACAATTGCACTTCTAAAGGCCGCAGAAGAGCAAATGTCTAATTAACCACCCCAATGGTCAGTCAGGTGTTTTTGAGTAAAGAAGCTGTTGTCCTAAACGTTCCGTCACTATTTTTGTTATTATGTTGCAACACTGTGTCAGCTCGTCTGTCATCGATTTGACAGCTTTTGGATTGATTTGGTTAGACAGTTGACACTTGACACTTGGCTAGAAAACTTTGGTGTGCTCGCGTGGAACGCGAATTTGGGTTCTCGTTTGATTATTATAATCGTTGAATAATCAACCCAGCTGTATCCTAATTGCATCCGCGATTCACGATTTATATTCGAGGTGTCTGTGCAATTGGTGTTGGTGTATATTTCACGCGCAGCGAAGTGCTTTTGACGGGAACGTGTATGTGTCTGCTCGGCAGCTGGACCCCGGCTCAGAACGCGTTTGTGTTCTTTTTCCAATCCTTAATCCATTCTTATGTGTATGCTTTCCTCCCCCTATACAACGCACGGCACGGGACTGAGTGAGGAACGGAAGAACCCCACGAGAACGCAGATAAGTGACATTGTACAGCCCAACACTTGTGGTCAGCCATAAACAACAAGCCCCTAGCTTTCCATTGCTGCGTACTCCAGTTTCGTGGTTACAGTTCTGCGGATCCAGGAGTCGCATGACTGCTATGGGCCCCAGTCTTCGGCCCTTGGTTGTGACGCGCAGACCTGTATTTAACATTTGATAATAAGAGCGTGGTTTGAATTCCACGATCATAGTATACGCAGGACACTGGTTCACACTGAACGCTGTATTGTTTGTCGGTTTGTTTTTTGTTGTTGAATATACTTGGGTTGGAAAGTGATACATTTTGAGTCACTCAGAGGTAGCTGTATCTTGTTGGGTTTAAATCGACCCCACAGTTATATACCAACCAGTTGAAGTAAAGTAGATAACTTGCAACTTGATATTTGTCACTCCGAGATAAAATGTAAAAATTTGTTTATGAAATTTCCCGTTTGTTGTATACTCGTATAATATAGGTTTGGTGCAGACTAGATAGTCTTCCCTAACTTTATTTAATTAAATTATAGTTATCGTTGAACCTTTCATCTTGGTTTTGTAAGTTAGTTTTATTGTAACCAAAACTCAGTGCCCGCCTGCTTGAGAAATTGATGTTGAGAATATTGATACTAATTGTATAAGGCGATTGATTAGTTAGTTTGATATTGACAGTAATATTATACATTGATTGAAGTTAAAGTCATTGTTTTAACTATTTAAGTAAATTGAATTTCTTTTTGGAAATCAACCCACCTACAAGTGTTTTGATAACTTTTGTTAAATTTTGTTGATTTGATTTTGATAATTTTATAACTTTATATTTGGGGTTCCATAATAAATTTGTATGGAAAAATAATATAATAAATGTAACCCGGTTCAGTACTATTTTTTATATTAACTTGTTGTTTCTCTTACAGACTTTATAATCTGATATTTAATTTATTTAAAGAATTACTGTCAAACTGTTATTTAGGTACACATATAGTATTAATTTAATTGGTTGAACATTTTGTGTATTAATTAATATTGACAAACCGTTGCTTGCATTTTGAAATCATGAATGCCAATACAGTTGCTTGTAAGATTAGAGCGGAATTGAGATGGGTCACCTCGGCGGCTTCGTTGATAAGTATAGATCTGATAGATCGGAGGCTTTGTTGGCCCGGTGTAATGACCTCCCGAAACGGCAAGCCAGGGTAGATGAATGTTATGCGGAATTTTTAGAGCTATTATCCACCGAGGACACCGAGTAAGCCGCTGCAGTTGAGGCGGACGTCACAAGTTTTATAAGTCCTCGGATGACATTGTTGAGGCAACCAGTAAGTTTAGGATTACTGAACATGATGCTTTGAAGGTGGAGACGAGGTCTCCCACCCATCCTGCTTTGCTGGGACGGTTGCTTACATTAGACTTGCCACACTTTATTGGAGATTTGGAGCTTTTCAACAGTTTGGAAGATGCCAGGGCGGACTTGGTAGATGCCACTTTTGATTAAGCGCTACGCGAATTTTAGGCTTTTGGCGTACGCCCACGTCTCTCAGGTTTTGGCGTTGCCTCGCATCCATCGGGATGCCACGCTATGAGTGGATTTGGTCAACCCACTGACGGTGGCCTTGAATTCTTTGAAGCGATTGGGCTTACCCATCGAACATTCAACATCGTCGTTTATTTTGCTTTACATCGTCTTGTCCAAATTGCCTTCCGATTTGAAGGTTCGGTTCGAGCAGAAGTATGGTGGGGATAATGCCACATACCGCCCCCTTTTCGATGATTTGTTGAAGTTTTGGATGAAATATGTCGCCTATTGGACAATTCTGGTGTTGAAGGTCCCTCGCAGGCCCCAGAGCGGTCCTCTCCGAACCAGTGTCGTGTTGGTGCACGCCCCTCCCCTTGTGGGCCACGACGCCTTCCTCATACGTAGCGACTCATGTTTGCGGTATGCGTTGCTTATATTGCAGCACAGATGGCCATGTGGTCACGTCCTGTCCAAAGTTCTTAGAAAGGAACAGTAAGGACCGGCGTGCAATTGCCAACAGCCGTAAGTGGTGCTACACTTGTCTGGGACAGCATTTGCAGCGGGATTCCCAGAGGTCGGATCCTTGCCCGAACTGTCAATGTAGGCACCACCGCGTGTTGTGTCTGGACCAAAATGATGTTGGTTGGCCTGATTTTGCCGTACGCTCCCCCATATGCAGGGGAGCGCATCCCCACCAACCCCAGGTGGATCCTCGACGGGGTACACCTCGCAAAGGTGGGGGCACCCCTCCACCCCCTCCTCAATTGGAGGAAGCGTCCGCTTTTGAGGACGACTACCAACCCCAGGAGGGTTATCAACAATAAGGTGATCGCCTCCCTCTCCACTACTACACCCACCCAGCCAGAGACAGTTTTTCTGCCAACTGTCTCTGTAATGATCTGGGGCCCGAAGGGTAAATCTTCGTTAGTTCGTGCTCTTTTGGATTCGGGTTCTTAAGGCTGTCTTCTATCCTTTTCTTTAGTGGAAGGATTGGGTCGCCCACGTAGAATCCACCCTTCTACCATATGGGTGATATTGAAGCGGTTGGTCAACGGGGAGAAATTAAAATTTGCGTTTCGCCTGTTCATTGTGGGCCAAGAATCTTGGCCAAGGCCGTTGTTTTGAATGATATTATGAGCAGACACCTGCAGGTGGCCATTAGCCCTGCAGCGGTGAAATTAACGTCGGACCTAACTCGTGCCGACCCGAAGTGGTTTTTTTTTATATCTTAAAGGCTCGCGCTTGACCACTATCTTGGTTTGTACTCGGACCCGTATATGGGTGAGAATGTTTTGGGTTCGATTTTGTCCGGTTCAAGCTGGTTCTGCAGATGAATGGGTTAGTAGTTGTACCGACGATTTTTGGTTTTGGCCTTACGGGTCCCGTGTTGAAAGGCTCCGCCCCGCGGATTGAGGACCAAGGACTGATAATGAGATAGTCCTGTGTTGGCTTCGCACCTCAGCTCATACTTTGGAGGTTTTTGTGGCAAGTGTTTACGACTTTTCAGTTCGCTTTTGAAGCAGTCGGGTTATGATTTTTTGTTTTTTCAAATCTTTAATCCATTCTTATGTATATGCTTGCCTCCCCCTATACAACGCCGGGCACGGGACTGAATGAGGAACGGAAAAACGCCACGAGAACTCAATTAAGTGACTAATTGTACCGCCCGACCCTTGTGGTCAGCTTTAAACAACAGACCCGTTGCTTTCCACTGCTGCGTACGGCAGTTTAGTAGTTATGGACCTGCAGGTCCAGGAGTCGCATGACTGCTATGGTCCTCAGTCTTCGGCCCTTGGTTGTGATCCGCAGGCCTGTATTTAAAAGAAGCTATATACAGATAAAGTGGATCATCGGACTGACTGATAGGTCTCTCTGTGAGGTTTTGCTTTTTTTTTTAAGTCAGACAAAGTCGTATAGGCTGTTTCTATACATACTATACATTATGAGTGTGTTAGAATCATGGAAGAACTCCATATAAAAGTATCGATATTTATGTCAAGATGGTTATTTACTGTGTATCAGAGTTCCTATGTATTTGGTGGATATGGGAAAGGTTATATGAAGAAAAGCACAAAAAGACAAGACTATGTATTTATTTCAATTAGGCTTGTCAATTAATTCATATTGAGACTCAGAGAGCTTACCGCCCGTTCGCTAGACCTAGTTCTCGTGGAGAAGAAGGGCAAGAAACTCCACGGAAGCAACAATGGTTGTAAAAGTATTTATAGATATATTTTACAACCATATAAATATCGTTTATCACAATAAAGATCTAATTCTATTATGGCCATTATATAATGATCTTGTAACATTTCACAATGTTATATAATCAAAACAACAAGGATAAGGCAAGGAACATGAATAGCCCTTAAATCAGTTTTACATTATTATGAATAAAGGCCACAATATGAAATAAACTTTCTACACAACCATTAGCAATAATCAAGTTCTATTATAAAATAACTTACGTGAAACTTATGTAGTCCATCTTTCACAAAATATAACAATTCAGGAAAACAATATCACTATTACTATCACAACATAACAACTGGGATGTACTGGCTCGTAGTTCACAACAAAGTGTATCAACTTACGAATTACCCACTATAGCAACGAGTCGACCTGTCAAACGTCCCCACCATTTTCTACATTTCTATGAATAATCTCACAATTAGGTCAATAATCAATTCTTGAGTAATGAAACCTTTTTAAAACGTATCAACACAATTAAGGAATTGAATATCGCCTATTTAGTCATTCTTAATCAATATTCGAAAGAATATTGATACTAATTGACAGTATTTTACTAATTGTCTCAAAGGACTTATAATACTAAAATGGTAATATAAAATCCAGGACACATCACAATGATCATTACAAATTACGTAATGTTTTATAGGAATATCATCACTTTGGCTTAGAAGTAAGTTTAGAGTTATTTCCTGTTCACACAACAATATTTACTCAGGTGGGTACTCTAACAATTGTAGATATTTGACAACACAATAATAATTTAGGTAGGAACTTCGACATTTGTCGGTAGATGCTTAATAAATATGACAATTTGCATTTTGTAGCAAACCATTGTGCTTATAAAGTGGAAATTCATGATTTAATGACGTCACACGTACTTCCAATACTAACAAGTGCATATCCGAGGCCTTGTCTGCCTAATAGCTTTTTCATGAGATAAAAGATGTTCCGAATTATAGGTTAAACATTAACAAATTTGAAACACACAATCTCGTTCTTTAAATTGATAAGAAATTCAAATCAATTAGGTTAAAATTCATTTTTATTTGTCTACAGGGATCCTGATTACCTACACTCTTGGTGGTTACCTCACATACATGCAAACGATATACACACTCTTGTCACTGTCCATATTGTGCTTCGCATTGATTTCGCTACTGCCCGAATCTCCTGTGTTCCTGGTACTTGTGGGGAGAGAAGAGGTAATCTTATAAAGTTACTATCACTGTTATTTGCATATTATATAATAGGCACCTCTTACTGTCTTTATCCATAAATTTATCTGAATTACCGAAATCGTAAATCTTGATAAAGATTTTATTTATTTATTTATTTATAACAGCTTAAACTATCATTACAAGTTTTACCCTAATGCGACAGCTAAGAACTTAAAACTAATAACCTTAATTATATATGTACTTACAACTAAATTAGAAAAAATAAAATAAAAATAAAAACATTATTAAAATTAAAAAAAAACAAAAAACATATCAAAACACAATTACTAACAAAAACATAGTACAAAAAAGTTAAAATTAAGTATTATTTTGCTTGTAGCATAACATAAATAGTAATACCGTTGCGAATTCACTAAAACAACATGTGAACACATCAATCTTAGTTTGAAGTTCGTTGATGGTACGGATAGCTCTGGTAAGGGGTGCCTTGGCAAGCAGGTGATAGCATATCTAACAGTAAACTTAATAAGTCGCAGAAGTACTTACCTGCTTTTCCATTAAAAAGCTTGCATCTTATTGCTGTTTTTTAGCGTGTCCTTCGGATAAAATCTTTGATGTCCTAAATTATTTGTAAAAAGAGCAAGTCAAAAAAATATAAACTACATAACACCACATTTACCTGCCAAGCACCATTTCTATCATCACTAAGCAATTCTTTTTCAGGAAGCAGCAAAATCAATATCATTTTACAAACAATTAGACGTAAAGTCCAAAGAAGTAGAGGTAGAGATCGCCAAGATCAGACTACAAATGGACCCGAGACTGGAGAAGTTACTTGAAGAAGACAATGGTTAGTGAGACAAAATCTATATATTCGTACTTACAATAAAATAGTTTTGTTAGTATCTCTGGTTGAGACTATGCTTCTAAGAAGAAGTAAATAAGTATATCGAAACTCGATCTGGAACTCCGAGACGAACTCGATCTGGAACTCCGACTAGGAGACGAAAGACTCAGTGAAATAAATATTAAAAGAACTTGTTACTTTAAACATTGCACATGTGCCATCATTTATGATGCCTATCTATATAGAGCGCCTAAACAAAAAATCTGAATGTTGAATAACGTTAGTTGCTCTTCACAAACAGTCAGGCGTTTCATTACGTGGTAAGTGATGAAAACTTATCTAGCATCATTTTGCTTACCATAATTACTATCGGTTTTGGATTACCTCGTACTGCTACGTAACAATTATGAAGATTCAAGATTAGGTACTTACACCGGTGCCAAAATTAATTCTGCCAGCTTTTTGATAAGTCCTTTACAGTCTATATCAAGCTGCAGACCACGACATCAAGAGCTAACACCAACACGGTCCAAATTGGCTTAGAATATGGACCGTGTCGGTGTCAGTGCTATTAGAAATAGGGTCTAGAGAAAAGACCCGATTTATAATAGCCGTAATTTGCCATTAGTCCTTCTAAAGTTTTAGTTAATTGATCCACGAAATCTCCCAAACCTATGAGTTTGTGAGGTTTTTTGTCTCCATATTCTACAATAGTCCTGCGCTAGCCGGGAATTGTCCTTGGGTACTCGCGTAGTGACTGTGCATACAGGGATAATCGCCGGTTGGTGTCACATTTGATCCTAAATGTCTAACAAGGCCTCTGCGAGTTGGTTTCGGCCCCTGGTACACCTTTCAAAGGTCCTAGACCCTATGGTCCCGTGAATTTCAAAATTAACTTTCATGAAAGATTATTCGACTCACATATTTTTAGTTTCATTGAAGTTTAATAAAATTAAAACATATTTTTATCAAAATATCTTGTAGTTTTTACAAATGAAGTACAGGGGCCTCTGATACCCCACGTATAGATTTAAAAATATTTATTTGTGCCGTGACACAAATTCAACAGTTACTTGGAATACTTACAAAGGAAGAAAATAGTGATGTTGGCAAAGTCAAAATTATATCAAGTTTTGCACCTCAAACTGAAACGTGGCTTTTGCTTCCAGATCCTGAAACCCTAGGTGAGCTCGTTGAAAAGAAATTGGAAACAGTACCAGAGGAAAGGAAGAGTGAGTCAGCATGGAAACATTTTAGTAAGTAACTTTCTTAACAAATTCCATAACAAAGGGTCCATAACAAAAACCAAATATCTAAGGAAGCAAGGAAATCTAGCAATGACTTATGCATCTTCTTATGATCTCACTTTTGCCCGCGGCTTCGCCCGCCTGGTATATATTTTAGTATCGCAAAAGAACCAGATAAAAAGCCTATGCACTATAAGTTTTTAAACTGTCATGGTCACTAACACTAACATTAACATTCGAAGCGGGCTATTTACCATGTTTTTTGTTTGTTGCGAGTTTCCGATATTCCGGTGCTGTTGCAAGCACCATGATCACGGATAAACTGAAGTTCTTCCGGGTGTGTGTTTATGAGGAGACAAATCGGTCTACCCTCTTTCTTGTTCGTTTTCTGCACTCAGTACCACCACCACTGTCACTCACAACTCGATTTTGTTCCCGACACAAGAAAATCACTGTGTCCGCTCGCGAACTTGTTTTCGGCACTTTTTCCAAGCTCTCGATAGTTGAAACCCATCCTCTCGGTTGAAATTCTTATATTTGGTAATCTCGATAGCTTCCCTCACCAGTCTGGGGATATAGTGGCGTTCTGTCGAAATGACCTGAGGGTTATGTAACTTAATCCAGTGGTTCATTCTTGATTCGAAAAGATGCTAATCTATGGCCGATTTTTGGGTGACATTGTGCTTTACCGCCCTGATAGGCTCTGAAATTCGACAAAGTTGAAAGTTGTCCTTCGGCGAGCGTAGCATCTGTGACTCTTTTCTGAAAGCAGTGAAGACAGTCTTAACGGCGTATTTCCGAAGAATGTTAGCAACCTTATCTTTTACTACCCTCACGTACGGAAAAAATGCTGGCTGCCTCTCAATCTCGCACTCCGGTGCTTACAACCAGTTTTTTGATTAGGTTGTGCAGTCTTACCTGTATATCCGTTTCTTTGTAGGACCCTCTGCACATGTGTTAGCTCAGCACGTAAATGTTCCTCATCGCATAGATCATATGCGCGGTTGGTAAGTGAAGTCACTACAGAGTTCAGGTGCGGAGGTCACGTAGTGCGGCCAACTCTTCAGCAGTGATATTAGATGTTGGAGGTTTAGCGTGACGTAACGGTACGGCGGTGTCCTGTCTCAGCACATCGGCATCACTCGCAGGTATCATATTACGTCTTATAGCTTCATCTACACCTCCGATCACCTGTTCGTAAGGTATGCGTTTCAGAGTAGGATAAAAATTCAACCGTCTCTCAAGGACCCTAAAATCACTCTGCGATAATTCCTTGCCAGACAAATTGACAACCGTTCGAGTATCTTGTGAGTTATCATTGAAGGGGCTCACCGATTTTTGTTTTTGAATTAAGTGATTCATATTTTTGTTTCTTTATCAATCATCATCAAAAATCTCTCGTGAACGATCTGCTTGTAACTAGGTAATACGATCACAAACATCGAAATCACTAGATGTCAAAAAAGCACTGCATTCAAGATGTTAACAATACGAGTATAACTCAAGGTGGATCACATCCAAATGGTATCTGGTATTGCGGATAACCTTGCGCAACAATTTATCACTCGCGTTACGTAGAATGCTCACGGAGCCGTGGATGTCCTGACGAGGTTTTAGTCTCACACACACAGGGATAACGTTCGCAACCCTGCATTTTATCAGAAAAGTCAAGAACTCCTCCAAACAACCACACTTTTTTCGCGCGCGTTCAAGATGTTTTTTTGCAAATTTTTACACCATGTGTTAATAGTTGAGGCTTCTAAAGACAGCCGCGACGCGACAGTGCGACATCAATGTTAGTGTCATGACCAACAGCGTGGTCATTGTCTGACTGCATAAAAAAAAGATAAGAGTTGAAAAACTGCATGCAATTTACCGCAAAATATGATCCACCTTATCGATTTACTAACAAACAAGCTTACGCAAGCTTTTGAGTTTTTGACAAGAGTCTTCGTCTTAATATCCACTTAAATTCCACAGAAAAATCAAAATCCTCCAAACGGGCGTTAGCAACAGTCCTCATCATAATGGCTCTGACCATCATGATGGGTTGCATCGTCCTCCAGGTGTACGCGGAGCCTCTGTTCAAGGAAGCTGTCCCGACCATGCCTGCTAACCAGTGCGCCATATTTTTAGCCCTGGACTTAGTGCTAGCCAGTAGTCTGTGTGTGCTGGTTATTGATAGGTGCGGGAGGAAGGTAAGATATTTACGCATCTTTAATTACTACCCTTAAATATTTATTTACAACTTGAGAAAGTTTAAATCCCTCGTGTGTATTTTATAGACAGTTTGAAATAAAATGAGAAATTTTACAAACCCCTTTTTACAGTCCGTTAAAACGATTTTGAGTTATATCCCATAAATATAAGGTTGGCATAAATAGCATAAACCTGTTACCAAAACTAACTGTTTAATACAGCTGTCATTTTTCATATCACCAACGCAATAGAAGTCAAAATCGGTTGAACGGGCTGTAAAATGGGATTATTTAAATGTCTAATGTTATCTCAAATGGAGTATAGGTTGATTTCTATTAGAAAGCATCTACTATATGAGTTGCAATGGAATTTGAACGTTGTCTAAAATTGAGGAATGAGGATTGTTTGTAGATATTGTTGGAGGTTTTCAAAATCGATACAATCAATGTTTTCAAAGATTTCCCCAAATCTTACGATAGTTCACAATTTTTTCGTTAGATTTGATATTCAAGTTAACATTTTTTTTTTTTTATCTCTGAATACTTGAAAAAATCTATCCAAACATTTTTCTTTTTCTTTTCTCTCATCTTCTTCTTCTTCCTCACCTTATCCGATGTTACTAGGGGTCGGTCATACCGTCGTGTCCCCCGTCATGCTATCACTGACACCCTTTTCTTTCATGTCACTCCTCACACAGTCCATCCATATTTTCTTTGGCTTTTCCCACCCTCTCCATCCATCCACATTTATATTCATAACTCTTTTAGTAATAAGCGTTTCATCCCTCCTCATCAGATGACCATACCAGGACAAACAGTTTCCTGTCATCTTTTCTGTCACTGGTGCCACTTTCAAACATCTTCTAATATAAAAAAACTCACTTTAACCATTCTCGTCACTCCACACATCCATGTCAACATTCTAATCTCTGCAACATGCAATCTCTTTTCATCCATCTTTTTCACAGCCCAACATTCTGATCCACACAGTACGACAGGTTTAATCACAGACTTGTAGAATTTGCCGTTTTTCTCTAGTCTTGTCCTAAACATCATAATTTCTTACAAACAGTTCCTCATAATCCTGACATCAGCAAGTTCTGGTGTCTTCACATTCTTGCTGGGAACTCAGCTGCAGTTCTACTGGGCACCGGCCTGGTTCACCGTGTTCTTAATATACGGGTTCTGCTTTGTTTACTCGCTGGGCTGCGCTGTCATACCTTTTGTGTTGGCATCTGAGGTGTTCTTGCCTGAGGTACGTACAGACTTACTTTTTATTTTTCATATCGTATTGAGTTGATCTGGCACTAGTGTTATCAAACTAGCTAACATGCTTGGATTTTAGGAAGCATAGATTATTCGATACGTTGGCATTAGTTACATAGCAGCATAGCATTAAAGCACTGGCATCGGCATTACGGCTAAGCCTTAAGACGGCGACTAACGCCAACGACCATGAGGGAACAAAACGCGCCCACGTTTCGACCACTTCGACCCAAAATTTAGTAGTTTTTTGTACTTTCCTTATTATTCTAAGACATTAAAAAAAAAGCTCCAGATGAAAATGTGGATAATTAAAAGTGTCTTTGAGATGGTGTTGATTTCATTAAAATACTCCCATCCATTTTGTTGCGATTGTCGTGTGTTTGTCCGTTTTAGACATAACTTTACAAATTAATTACACTATGTTTTACGAATATAACTCAAAATTTTCTTAGATCTAATTATTAAGAAAATGTCTAATGTAACATATATTTTTCCATAACATTACGACTAGCCGTTTAGGCGCGATTCTCATTTTAAAATCAGCTTCTCAAGGGAATCGGCGCCTTAAAGGATATAAATATTAATTGTGCTCCTTGACGGCATGAGTTTGTAGTGTTATAATATTTTCTTGCATGAGTCCTAAAGTAAAATTTCTAAAAGTAATAATCTTATTATGTTTTACATAATTACAATGAAACCAACACAATTCTGGGTTAAGTTCTCTTTTATATTCACATCATCTTTCCTATTGTAACAATAGTACTTGATTTATTTATATGCAGTAAATTATAAGTGAAAAGACTACCATATTAATTTATGCCTTTAAAGCAGTCCATTAGCTAAGCTATGGTTCCTTCATTGATACAGTCTTGTTTATTACTATCCTCATATTATGATTTTTACTTCCCAGGTACGAAGCTTATGTAACAGCATCGTGATGGCGTTCACGTGGATTTTCTACTTCAGCATACTAGTCATTTTCAATCCTCTCGTGGAGGCTGTAGGATTTGGACCAGTCTACTACTTCTTTACTGTAGTATGTTTCGTAGGAGCCTTGTACAGTCAGTTCTGCCTCCCAGAAACTAAGGGACTATCGGTTGATGCTATTCAAGCCCTATTTTTGAAAGTAAGAAGACCGAGTGTTAAACCGAAAGCTTAAGAAGGTTTGTTAGAAGGTTTATTAAAATGTCATTGGAAGAGAAAAAAAAAGGCCAAGTGCGAGTCGCACTTCATACATTTAGGGTTCCGTACCAAAGAGAACATCTGATTAATCAATATATTGGTAATTGTTAGTAAAATATAAATAATTAAAAACAATATCACCAAATTTCAAGTTCATAGGTCAATGGGAAGTTAAAAATTCTTCGTAATAAAAGTGTGTGATAGATGACGGACAGTCATCACGCACACGAGTGACAACAATTTGGCTCCATTTGGACCCTTCTGGTACGGAACTCTTAAAAACGAAATCGCTAACTTGAGGCCCTAGACAAAGACTTGTTATTCTTTTAGCGACGGCAACGATCGAAATACCAAAACGTAAAAGATCGATCACGTGCCTTTTCAAAAACGCTTGGCATTCCCATAAATTTCTGTCATTTTATTCAATCGCTATCGATCAATCAATAATATTAATCAATACATTTTGACAATCGCCTTTGCTGCTAGAATGACAGTTCTAGAGCTCCTGGTCTTGTATTGGGACCAATGAGTGTTTGCTCATTGCAGTACCTCATAGAATCGCAAAGGAAGCTTGATTTGGTCGCACTAAATGTCTCAATTTTATGATATATCAGGTCCAGTTGAAAATCAGCATCAGGCACTAGTTGACTGCCATTTTTACTGAACTGGGCCTTTTGGCGCAGCCGTGAGGCACACTTTCCTGCTAACTTCTTACACCAGACTTTATACTTGTTTTTTTAATTTTTATTTGTATTATAGCTGATGTAAATTATTTTGTTACTAGTA
This sequence comes from Orthosia gothica, assembly GCA_949775005.1. Taxonomy (NCBI): domain Eukaryota; kingdom Metazoa; phylum Arthropoda; class Insecta; order Lepidoptera; family Noctuidae; genus Orthosia; species Orthosia gothica. The sequence goes on from OX459035.1 coordinate 32,332,515, forward strand.
TATTGTGTGTCTTTTAGTCTGTGCTAAATAAATGTATTTATTTTTTTATTTTAAATGTTTTTATTTAATTTGGAATAAATGGTTATTGAGTAAAGTTTATTACTCTGCATTTTTTGTTCAATCATGATTGATCTCTGATTTGTGTTATCTTATGCCAACACAATGGTATAATCGCCGTGGCCGAGATTCAGAGTTATGTTTATGACTCAATGTACTTTTTAAAACCTAAACTAGCTTTCGCCCGTGGGAATTATCCAAAGGGATTTATCCAATCTAATCTAGGACAAGATCGGCTCGTTGCAATTTTTTTTACAAATCCATGCAGCCGTTGAGGCGTGATTTATTATCAAACCGAATCCGTAATATCCGTTACGGTTACTGTTACCGAAATATCGAAATATCCTTCCGTAGAAGCTAGTTTAATATAAGGTGCCCAGACTATGTTATAAGAAATATTGAAGCTCCTATATCTGTCGGGGATGGTGAGCACGTACAAGTAGGTCTCCTCGTGATGTGAAATATGGTAGCAGATGGAATTGCATAATTTGATTCCTTCATAGCCCTTTACATAATCATCGTGTCTGTCTTAATCACCACGTATATCATTATCAGACTACCAGACGTACGGGCGATGCTCCATGTGTAAATGGTGGACATCCACATGTAGCGGCATCTATGCCATCACAAAATGAACTAATGTCCTGACGTTTCTTCTAGGCAAGTGTGCTTCATCGTCGACCACATCATCGCTTACCATCAGGTGAGATAGTGGTCAAAAGCGAGTTTATCTATCAATAACAAAAAAAAAACTAGAACAAAAGACTCAGTAAGATTTTGCGAATTACACGCACAGTAGATTTGCGATAGGCTGGTTTGACGAAACGAATGGCAAGCGTCTGTAGACGAAATGGACGGTGGCTCGCTTACCCGGTTAAGGTTTTGCCCAATACCTGGCGTAGGATGTGAAGAAAAGAGGGGCGGGAACTGGCGAACTTACTGTCTGCTCGCGAATTACATACACGCGCTTATTGGAATTAGTAACGTGACGGTGTTTCGACTTTTCTACGCGACGGTTCGACGAGCAGAAGCAGGGAAGGATACTGGCTTTACACGGATCGAACAAGTCATTCGACACTAACGTGGACCTTGCAGCAGTGGGGTAAGCAGGAACGCTGGTTACGTATAGCCTTTAGGTCTCGCTACCCTCAGTCTTAAAATACTGGCGAGATGTGGCTTTCTCGCTTGCACTCGTTGCGATGGCACTGTGTGGGCGAGGATAGGGCGAGGGAATCGAAACAAGCCTAATATCTCGCGATTTCTTCCTACCCGCACACACGTTGCAAATACAATTGACATAGGCGCAAACATTCCCTCGGGCTCAAAATTTAACAGTTAAATTAAAGTAGAATTATTGTGGCAGTAAGATGAAGCACCATTTTTACTAAACTCTATCGTCAACTACGAAGGGGTAACAAGCAAATAACTGGGTTGAGAAGGTCTTATAGGCAATTGATCCATGTACGTAAAGTACTGATATTCAGCTGCATCAAGATGGTGTGGCAGCCGACACTAATATAGTAGGAAAAATGCTACACCGATGATGATTGACGTTCCTAGTAGTAAGCAAGTACACCTTCACAATGACAAGTGGAAATCATGATCTTTCTCTACAAATCTAATCAGAAAAGAACAGTGGAGCGGAACCTCCTCTGTTCTTTTCTGATTAGATTCGTTACGGGATCCGAGACAGTTGGATTGTGTATCCGGAACTCGTCGAGATGAATCCCTCGGCGGTATTTGTGGTGGTCGCCACAGGTGATTCTGGTTTTTGGTTGTAAAGATTGGTAATAGTGTAGCGGGTTGATTTCAAATGAAAATGATGACACAAATAATTGAGGTCAGTGGAAACACAATTATTCTTAACTGAATGAATACAGTGTATTAAATGGTTATCATACCTCAATGCAAGTGTGAACGGCATCATTGTTTTGCTCATAAATAGTTGTTTATAATTTTATCTCTGTGTTTACAAGTTTAGGTACCCACATAAGACAGTTTTGTGATAACGCGGGGCGATCTTTTCATTCATCAATATTAATAGTACAGTGTTACAAATTAAAGAAAAGTGAGTGAACGATAACTTGGATGAAAAAAATACTTATTGCACAAATCCAAAGTTACATTACATGGGACATGAGCAGAAAGATAAAAATAATGTAATAGTCATGTGAAAGGCAAAAAGTGCAAGTAAAATGTCGGAGGAGATTAGCACTACTTATTGCAGTAATCACATTTTCATCGTCCTCCAATACTGCTCGTCAGCGCAGCTTAGATGTGTTCTTCTTCCATGCATCTATATTATCGGTGAAATTACAACGATATATCAAATAGTATCATTAATATCATCATCAATCAATACATATAATAAATCTGTAGAAAAACCGTTTTTGTACATTGAAAATATTAAAATAAAAAATAGCCAGGGTGTTAAAGGATAACCTACAGAACCCATTTCCAGCATTTCTGAAATCTTTGTCTGTTTATTTGTGCACGCATTACTTAAAATATACGAAGCTAATTTAGATAACTTTTATACATAAACATTAGGTTTATTATTTATTCAGGGTAGGCAGGTAGGCAGGCAGTGTCAACTCTATACTTCGAATCAACGTTTTCGTTTCGGTGTAGTGTTTTGGAGAGCTACTAGATGGCGGGCAGCAAAACTGTCTTTACTTTTTTTGGGGTCTCATGTACCGTGATAGCTAGACAGTTGAAAATTTCACAAATTATTTATTTCTGTTACCGCTATAAAAACAAATACTAAAAACAGAATTAATATTTAAGTGGGGCTCCCCATACAACAAACGTGTTTTTTTTTTTGCCGTTTTTTCGATAGTGGTACGGAACCCATCGTGCGCGAGTCTGATTCGCTCTTAGCCGGTTTTTTGTATGAAGTCGATATTCATCTACCTAGATTAAATAATGTTCTGTGCAGGTAGGTAATTTGGATAGGTAGGTAGGGTAGGTAAGGCGTATGTTGGGTAAGTAGTGTAGGTAGCTAGGGTAGGTAAGGCGTAGGTTGGATAAGTACGTTAGGTAGGTAGGATAGGTAAGGCGTAGGTTGGGTAAGTAGGGTAGGTAGGTAAGGTATTTAAGGCGTAGGTAGGGTAGGTAACGCGTAGGTTGGGTAGGTAGGTAGGGTAGGTAAGGCGTAGGTTTGGTAATTAGGGTAGGTAAGACGTAAGTTGGGTAAGTAGGGTAGATAGGGTAGGTATGGCGTAGTTTGGGTAAGTAGGGTACGTAAGGCGTAGGTAGGGTAGGTAAGGCGTTGGTTAGGTAAGTAGGATAGGTAGGTAGGGTAGGGTAGGTTAGGCGTAGGTTGGGTAAGTAGGGTAGTTAGGAAGGGTAGGTAAGGCGTAGGTTGGGTAAATTGGGTAGGTAGGTAGGGTAGGGGTAGGTAAGGCGTAGGTAGGTAGGTGAGTAGGGCAGGCAGTTGACGGGAGCGAAGCCACAGCGGGCACAGCTCGTTGTTAATATTTTCCGAATGATTCCGATTCCGAAAACCGTGGGAAATAGCTACTACCAAATATTTCAACATTTTAGAGGGTTTAGAGGTTTTTAATGCATCTAGTGCAATAATTATTAATTTCAAGCTGTGAAAACCAAATAGTCAGTTTTGTAGGGTTCCGTACCCGAAGGGTTCAAACGGAGCCTATTGCTGTCACTCTCGTGTACATCCGTCTGTCCGTCATCTGTCACAGCAAACAGTATTTTACCCAAAGCCATACAAATAGTAATTTTGTTATGTTTTTATAGAGGGCTCCGATACAAGGAAAGGGGGGTGAAAAACAAAAAAAATAACAAGCCCGTGGAGTGGAGTATCGTTACAAAATATTGGAAAACAAAGAAATGAGAAGCCACCAAAGTCAGCGATTTTTACAAAATTTTGTGCCGAAGAACATCTTTTTTATTTTTTTTATTATCGATAGGCTCGCGTTTGTCCCCTAACTCGCCTGATGGTAAGCGATGATGTGGCCTACGATGAAGCACGCTTGCCTAGAAGTAACCTATTCACTCTTGACTTAAAGACCCCAAGGTTGTAGCTATCAGGAAACAAAGACTCCGGAAGGGAATTCCACTTCTTAGCTGTACGCACAATGAACGTATTAGCAAAACGCTTTGTGCGTATGGGTGGGATGTCCACCATGAACCGATGGCGCATGGCCGTACGTCTTGTAGTCCGATGATGGAAAGGGCTAGGCGGAATCAAATTATGCAGTTCCGTCGCACACTCACCGAAATGTAACCGATAAAAAACCGACAGGCTGGCAACTCGGTGTCGATGTTCGAGGCTCTGGAACTTTGACGCAACCAGTGCATCGTTGCAAATAAGCCTCTTGGCCCGTCTGTCAATCGACTCAAGTGCATCAAGCTAATATTTGGCAGATCGATCCGAGAGGTTAGAGCAGTACTCCATGCACGACCGAACTTGCGCTTTATACAAGTTGAGCAGCTGTTCAGGTGTGAAGTACCGTCTCACCTTTACAAGAATCCCCAACTTTTTTTGCAGCTAACTGAGCTTTCGCCTCAATCAATGGACCAAAATTGAGTGTCGATGTCAAGGTTTTACCAAGAAATTCGAGATGGTCCGTTAACGGCACGGTTACACCACGGAAAGATGGAGCCGGGTGGAATTGGCTCTTCTTAGCGGAAAAAAGACACGCCTGGGTCTTAGTAGCATTGAAACTGACCAGATTGGCATCACCCCATTCGAAGACCGCCTTCAAGGATAGATTCAAGTGTTCGACCATGGCCTCCCGGAGAGACCGAATCTGTGGCCCAGTAGTCCGTCCGTCGGACACGTATCTCTCAGCAACAGTGCTGTCGTCTGCGAACTCAAAGATTCCGGGTTTTAGCAGATCTTCCCATTGACTGAAAACTTGAAACTTCAAATCATATTGATAAATCAGATTTTTTCTTTGAAATTCCCTCATTTTTCCTATACAACCAACTTAGTTTTGGGTCTGGGTACGAAACCCTAAATGTGCAAAGTTCGACACGCACAAATTTTAAGAAAAAGTCCGCCCAGGACTTTTTCTTAAAATTTAAATTTTTATAAAAGTAAATATTGTCGAAAAATGTAAGACCTTTTATAGTAATTTTATATAAATGTTTGGATATAAATACCTGACGTGTTATGCCAGATGATAACAGTTTGACGAAATTCTGCAGCTATAAATAAAATACTAGTTAATCTTGCGACTTTGCCTTTGAATTTCTTATACACTCTTTAATACTTTAACATGTAACATTTTGAAAGATGTTTCAAATTGATTTACTCAAGGAAAACATTTTTTTTTTAAATTACATACCATAATTGATTTTCTAAAAATATGGAAGGAATGAAATATGGAGGAGCTCGTGGCTAAATAATAACAGCCGCACGGGTAGAACTTCAAGGTTAAGCAACGCTTGACGAGGTCGGTCCGTGGATGGGTGACCATTTTCAACATACCGAGTTTCCTCCGTGCCTCGGAAAGCACGTTAAGCCGTTGGTCCCGGATGTCATTTAAAGATCTTTGACAGTCGTTACGGGTAGTCAGAAGCCTGAGATCTGACACCAGTCTAGCCAAGGGGTATCGTGTTACTCAGTTATTGGGTTGTGGAGGTCAGATAGGCAGTCGCTCCATGTAAAACACTGGTACTCAGCTGAATCCGGTAAGACTGGAAGCCAACCCAACATAATTGGGAAAAGGCTAGGCAGATGATGAATTGATTTTCAAAAAATGTTGACTTGCACCATATATTACTAATCCCACCATTATGCGTATCTAAGTCAAAATTATAGTGTGGCTGTGCGAGCAGTGGTGGGTGGTGGTCGTAAGTTCGAACCCAGACAGGTGCTTTACTTTGTGTAAATTATTTCATCACCACTGCTCTTAAAACGGGGAAGGAAAACATCGTGCGGCAACCGGCATGTCCTAGAACCAAAAAATCGAAGACGTGTGACTTCAACCAACCACCCAACCGACCAACCCGCACTGGGCCCGAGTGGAGGATTAAGGCCCTTTACCTCTTTCACAGAGAGGATGCCTGTGTCCTGGCAGTGGCAATATTATAAGGCTGATGATGAAGTCATAATTCTATCTCTGTCAACTTCGAATGCTTGACAGAAATAGAATGTGTAAAGTGATTTGTAGTGCGAATGCAAATGCCTTAACGCACCATAGCTTATCTTGGAGCTTGCTAGCTAGCCGGTAAAGTCGTAGAAAATAAACTATGAAAGAATTAAGTTCAACAAGCTAATAAACTAAGAGATATTGTAGAATAAGAGCGGTGAAAAGGGCCATAGAGCGAGCCACCCTTGGTATCACACTATATTATAAAGGGAAAAGTTTGAGAGTGTGTTTTACTATGTTTGTTACTTACTACTTACTTACTTCTTCACGCTCAAACAGCTGTACGATCTGGAAAATATATATATATTATAGCCAGAAATTGCACATAAGGTACTTTTTAACCTCCTTAAGTATAATCTCTGGATTATTTTCGACTTTCACGAGTGCGAAGCCGCTGGCAGAAAGAAGCTAGCAATGTATAATTCTACTAGACCAAGTGTGCAACACAGAAATCCATTGTCGGGTGAAAGGACAGGGCGATGTGCCTCAAATCACAGAATAATTATACAAACAGTATAGAAATTACTTTATTACATGCGCATCGACGAAGCCTGCATGCCAGCATGCCTACGCAGCTCGCACTACTGACAGCACTGCAGAAGTGCCTTAATGGTCTCGTCGCGTCGGTGCAAATACTTGTGTGAGTGTGCCGTTTCGAGCGTTTGTAGGTAGTTTGCATACTGTTTGTATATTTTTATTGTGCTCAAGTGGAGCTAGGCGGGATATCTGAAACTGTCTCATCTGAAATCTGGGCTAAAGAAACCACGGCTGTCCATGTTAGATTGAGGATATCGTCAGTCGCGGGACACATCTGAGTTTCTAGACAAGAGTCAGCGATGTCTGCGATGCGAATGGTTAAAATGTCAAAATGTGAGAGATGCGAATCCTCACTTCGCATAAATATTAAGGCCTAATATTGTTTGGCCAAAAGGTTTCGCATAATAATACTGTGGTATAATAGTATAGTTAGCATAACTGCAATTTGGTCTAATTTGTTTTGGCGTTATTTGGATTTGCCTAAATTTGTAAGGCATAATATTTTTGTATCTGAAAAGTAAAAATAGGTGTTATGAACATACATTATTATAATTTTGGAATTACGATGGGAATCCCCTCTTGGTATAAAATTGTAAGGCATAAAGATTTCGCATAATAATACTGTGACATAATAGTACATTGGCATAATGCAATGCTTAGCATAACTTTCATTTGGTCTAATTTGTTTTGGCGTTATTTTGATTTGCCTAAAGGAGATGTTCCAGAAATGTATGGAGCCTGGGCCAGCTCTATGTACACTTTATGTAAAAATTGCTGTATAATATAGTAACTGTTTTTTATTGTAAATTTTCTTTATTGTAAATGTTAACTCATATTAACTTTGTCAAGTAGAGCAACACAATTTACAATTAAACATGGCGGGTCAAATCAGCAGTAGGCGAAAAATGTCATTTTGACAATGACAGTATGCGTAGAATGACATTTTGACAATGACAGTATGCGCAGAATGTCATTTTGACAATGACATTTGTTTGACGTGTTATTGGAATATCTGCGTCAATAAAAAACAACAGTAATTCAATTGCAATAGAGAAGCAATCAATTAATGCCCGTAGTAGTAAAACAATCCCTTAAAACTCCGAAACATATCCAATTCAAAGTCAAAGCAAAGAAAGACTCAAAGAAGTCACTTCTTAAAATTGTCAAAGTCGTCAGGCGTCATGTCAGACACAACTGCCATGGCTGTCCTAAAAATAGGGTTATCTTATTAAAAAACTTTAAATTATCATTTTTGTTACTCCTGTACCCTTCTTCAAATTAATTTGTTAGTATTTTTATGGAATTCCTCTATTTTTTTCCTATTTATCTATGTACTGTACATAGTGATGGCCCAAAATCGAACATCTCCTTTGTAAGGCATAATATTTTTATATCTGAAAAGTAAACAACAGGTTTTATGTGTTGGAGTTTATCAAAAACAATTCAATACTATGCAACACTATAGCCATCTCTCTCTCTAACCATTAATTATATAATTTATTATTTGAGCCCTTGTCAACACTTGAAACTGAAATGCTAGCTGGTCACGGTACAGTATTCCGTCAATCTTAGTAGGGGCCACGCGTGGTACACACCTTTCGATATATAAAACAAAGGGTAATTAAACTGTTATTATTCAAACCCTAAAACAGTTCTTTTCTTTGGTGTCCACCTTATTGACCCCAACATTATGATCTTACATTATATTTTATAATTTGGAAATTACTGTATTGGATAAGGTTAAGGTGCGGTGTGGCTTGAACCGCGACTTTGTTTGTTTTTATTAGATGAGTTATTATAGTAAATATCAACGCGTTTAAAACATTATGCTTTATACAATTATGCTTCATTATTAGTACGCTAACAGTATTTATGGCAATTAACACTATGGCAAAACATTTATGCCCAATAATATTATGCGTAATGATCATTATGCTGAATTTCGTTATGCCAATGTAAATTATGACTAAATATTTTATGTTTTTTTTTTGCTGGCTTTGCTTTGCTTGCTTGGTTTACTAATATAAACCGTAAGAAATTGATGACGTAACATTTCCACTAGCGTTTGACATTCTCATACATTTTTTCAGGTTTTATATACGCTATAGTCACGCTTTCTTTGATAGAATATCACTTGTCTAGAGCCTCTGGATGACAGACCGACCGCGACGTTCGAATAATTAATTTATTCTAAAAATGAACAAACATAACTACGTACCAATAAAATTTCTCCTAAAACAATCATTGTTCAAAAATAAATATCGCCACGTCGACAGGCCGAGTTTAATCCTAAACAATATAATAAAACCATAAGTATGGAAGTGTGTTTACTTGTTAAAACTATCAACATTGACTTGTTTTATCTATAAAGTATAGTGTAGATAAATTAGTTTGTATGTAAAGATGTTGTTTTGATATTGAATAGTTATGATTTTTGTCTTAGGTCTTTAAGTGACCTTCTTTATACTGCGATACAATTTAAATTTCGTCGATAGACGATATTTAAATACGTACGCGAACACGTATTTTCTAATATTTTAATTGCAGATCGGTCAAATTTAATCTATTGCGTCCATGTCAACGTTCTTGCCTTTCAAATTGCCCACCAGTGTGATATAAGACTAATTAAGTGGCACAATCAGAATGGTCGCTTATATGGATAAGGGTCCTTAGAACATGGAAAGAATTGGCACGTAACAGGCAACTATAAAAAGATTGAAAGAAGGCCTTTGCTCGGTATACTGTAATGGAATAGCACTTGGCTTGCTATAATTTTATTAATAAGTGTAGAACTAATATACTCTTTTACCATCGTACAGAAAACGATCAATTAATTCTTTACTTTGTAAGAAGTTTAGAAAACCAAACACAAATGACCTGGAAGAAGATGTCCTATATTGTTCAGATCAAAATCTGAACCTCGATAAACATTAAAGTCTCAGAACCCGTGACTGTTGCTGGAAGAAGGCGCAAATGAAGAAACATATTTAAGGAGAAAGTTTTAAAATCATTATGTAGTCACGACCCCCAGCATTGGGGAAACAAAGCAAGGACGAAGAATTTTGTAACAATTTCTGACTTGTCTGGACAAAAATTACGGTATCTGCATAATAATAAAGAGAGTAACAAACATATACGGGTGTCTACATTTGTTTGCGTATCAGTCATAAATGAGAATAAAGGAGGAGTGCTCCAGTTATCGGTCATGCATATTAATAAATAAAATGTGACGGGTTAAAATAAGGCTGTGTTATCTTTTGCTGACCCGACTTTATACTATTGACTTATTTTTAACTTTGACCTAATAATGAGACAAGTAAGTTAAGAATTGTTTGAGAACTAGAGGGCATATGCAAAGGGACACTTTATCAGAATAACATCCGTCAACAAGTTCAAAATATATGAGATTGACAAGCGCCAGCAAAGTCCCACAGACAAAGTTTAACGAAAAGTCTGTTTGAATTTTGTATATCACTAAACTGCCTAGTAAGCTGTGCACAAGATGAACCTATGCAACTCAAAGCTCGCACAGAACCACAGGGGCTGGCGCAGTTCACAGATACTACCAGTTGTTCTGTGATCGTCTAAAAGGGTAAGGCCACTTTTTTACTATATGGCTAAATTATTGCAAAAATCCCTTAAGAACACTGTGCTGCCAGCAGAAGTACAATTATAGAAGACAATAGGTAAGTTCAAATCTCCAGTTGAAAAAGGGTGTCTAACTTTTGTTTTTATGTAGCCTTTAAATTGATAATTTTAGTCACCAGTGCCTGTCTTATTATAGTTAAAAATATACATATATATTCTTCATCTAATAAGAGTGAGGATCATGTTCAGCGGTTTTTTCTGTGAACTCAAGTAACACCGTACCTTTTTTTCTTAACGATTCCTGACCTACCAGCGATAAGACCCATTAAACACACTTACGCGTTACCTATATTGAATAATAAGATAACAAGGAAGACAATTGTGGCATTCGCCCCACAGTTTGTTTGCTTACCAGCGTGGCAGCAAATACAACTAAAGATACCATAATATGATCTGCTTATTTAGTTAGTTATATATAAGTAATAGACACCCGTCATTTGATGATCAGATTGAGTGATAGACAGAGATAGTGTGTGAAGTTCTTTTTTGACAAAATGGAGAAGGAGAAAGTGAGGACGTCGGAGTTCTTAATTCAAAGCTTGGCAACGGCTGTCAGTGAGTATTTTTATTTCGTTTTTATTTACGTTTGTGAATTAACCTATTTGGGTTACAGGAAGTAGTGTTGTGTGGGTTGATTTTAAGTGATATGTACCAAACTTATCTTTTGGTAGATATAGTGTAATAGTAAGTGTTATTTAAAAGTAACGGTTTAATCAAGTCCTTCTTAAAAGGAAAAACATATTTATTTTAACTGCCATTTTTGATACAATTAATAGAAAGGTTTTATTCACATTTTATACTGGTCTTTAAGAAAGTTTTGAGAATACAACGTACCTATACGTACGTACTTGTAAACATCAACCGTAATATATATATATATATTCCGCCCTCGTAAATAGTTTGTATTTTTTCATGAAACTTTTGTGTGATCTCTTTCACAATAAGAATCTTCTTAAAACAAACTTTACATTAAATAACTTTTCAATAGAAGTTCAATGAGTCCAAACACGATGATGATATCTTGATTTGTTCTGAAGTCATCTTTCATTTTCACCATCGGACCAGCTACATATTGCTGTATTATTGCATAGTCTTCAAAGTTACGAAAGTATACAAAATTTAAGCTTACTTGAATACCAGGAAGTGCTTGAAAATGGATAGCTATCTAATGTGTAACGAGACACACGTAAACCTAGTTAATAATAAACCGGCCAAGTGCGAGTCGGACTCGCGCACGAAGGGTTCCGTACCATTATCGCAAGTAACGGCAAAGAAATCACGTTTGTTGTATGGGAGCCCCACTTAAATATTTATTTTATTGTTTTTAGTATTTGTTGTTATAGCGGCAACAGAAAAACATAATCTGTGAAATTTTCAACTGCCTAGCTATAACGGTTCTTGAGATACAGCCTGGTGACAGACAGACAGACAGACGGACCGCGGAGTCGTAATAGGGTCCCGTTTTTACCCTTTGGGTACGGATTCCTAAAAAGCTTGTCAAAATAAGTGTTTTGAATTGACACATTGTTGAAAATTATACCATCTTTAAGTATGTACTTTTACCAGCTTTGGCTCTTTGACTATTTAGCTAAGAGTATTGACTGGTTGCCACGAACTTGCACTGGGCCCGCATGGTGGATTACGGGCCATTCACAGAAAGGAGGCCTGTGTCCCAGCAGTGGGAACATTAATAAGCTGATGATGATTGCTTAGTGTACACGGGTAGAGTTAACAGTATAGTATCATAATACAGTAGGAACATTGCTACTGCTATTGTTCCTACTCTATCATGCTACTTTATCGTTAAATCTACCCGTGTACACCAGACTTAAAAGACGCACGTGGCACTCCTTATCACAAGTTTACGTAAATCTTTACATTCAAACAATATCTATTGTTTTGTTATAAAGTTGCATGTTGATAGTTAACACAGTCATTAGTTCCACTTCCTTATACTGTGCTATTCTTGGGTTTACTGCTTGATTCCGAATGTCATATCTCCATTGGCTAATACCCCGAAGTCATCAGATCGAACGTACGAATCGCCGAAATTCGATAGCTTCGAAATTTTGGTTCTAGGTCATGCTGGTTTCCTCACGATGTTTTCCTTCACCGTTTTGAGAGCAGTGGTGATGAAATAATTTACACAAAGTAAAGCGCCTGCCTGGGCTCGAACCCACGACCTACAACTTGTAAGTCGCGGCCGATACCATTGGGCCACCACAGCTCTGCTTTCGATCTTTGAGCCTAACATAATTATACACAAACAGACAGTGTCGGGATAACTTCTAAAATAAATAAAACTTAAAAAATATTTGTTTCGTACGAGAATCGAACACGCCACACGCTGCGCAACAGCTGATTTGTCTTTGTATTAGTTAATTTTCCTCGTGCAAGTTAGACGGTGTCACTTAGCACATCTTTAGTGGAAAAGAACCCTGCGAGGAATGGTATTCTGATATTGAACCTGTTACTTGTTCCTTTCCCTTTTATTTGTACCTACATTGTACACAGGATAGCCGGGATACGACACTACAAGTATTTTTATGTAACGATAAAGTGACAACCCCCCAAATGTCAGTTTATTCTACGAAATTAAAAATCATTGTATAGTTTTCTTTCTTTTTACCCGACTGCCGAAGGACGGTAATGTGTTTATCAATCTATGTATCTTTGTTCTAATGTAGCGTTCTAGAGACTAAACGAGTTGGCTGATTTTGTTGATTCTAAATCGATTCGTCTTAACCTTGCAACACTCTCATGTACATTAAAATTGCAAAATAGAAAAATGGCGGCATTTGGGCGCCATATTGTGGGGCCCAATTTTTTTCACTTCCAAACCCATCGAGTGTTGTATCAAAATAAAGGGTTTTACGAGGTGATTTCAGAAATATATAACACTTCTATGTTTAAATAAAAAGTTTATTAAAAAACTTTTACAAAAAATACAACTGACTTAGAATAAAAACACTTAATAATTAAAATAACTTCAATTTCGGAAGTCGGTGTGTTTTCGTTTCATTGTTTTTTCACACCGACTTCCGAAATTGAAGTTATTTTTCACTTTGTAGTGTTTTTATTTGGAAGTCGGTTGTATTTTTTGTAAAAAGTATTTTTTATTTTTCACTTTTTAGTTGCTGTACATAATGGACCAGTTATATAGGCTTAGAATAGAATAGAATATTTATTTGCTAGAAGCATGGTGTTTACAGAGGTGTTAATTTCATAACATTGCATAGTGCTACATGTCTCACCGTTTTCACGGCATGCAAAATCAAATTCCAATTAATTGAAATTCTTACATAAATTTTCAATTACATAACATTATTAATATTAAAATTAAAATATAATTTCAATAATTATATGCCTGTATACTAAACACTTCCATTTTTACCATATCATTAAATAAAACAATACATTTAACATATCATTTAACTTATATAATCACTTTAGCCTGTATTTTGATGCCAGATCAAGAGAAAAAAAAATACAGGGACATTTTACAAAAAATTGTTAATTGAGTAAAAACATTCCTGCAACAACCACTTCCGTAGTCCCGAACAAAATTTTCTGAAAGGGTAATTGGGTAATGGACTTCGTCAAAGCATTAAAAATTAGGGGAGCCATGTAGATACAACTCATTCGGAAAAGTTGCAACTTAGGATCAGGTATCTCGTAATCCAAATGTGCACCTTTCCTCTCCTTCGTTCAAATAATGCAAGATTGGATCTTAGAACTTACCCGGATGCAGCGTTTTTGGAGCTTGAAGACTCTGTCGGTATCGGTCGAGTTACCCCACATGATTAGACGATAGCTTAGAACAGATGACACGTAACTATGGTAAGCCGCAAGAGCAGCTTCTACAGACACATTTTGTCTCAGCTTTCTTAAAGCAAACACGAACCTATCTAGTTTCTGACATATATGGTCCACATGGCTTTTCCAATTCAGGTTTTTGTCAACATTAATTCCTAAAAATTTGAATTGATCCACTTCTTGTACCTTTTCACCATTACACAGAATATCCAAAGCTAATGGTTTGCTATTATAGGAGTTAAATTCAATTAATTTTGTTTTGGTAACATTTATATTTAAGTTATTATTTTGCATCCAACTTATTAAATCTTTTAGGGTCTTTTCCGTAGTTGATTTGTAGTCACTTTTATCCTGAAATTTTATGACAACAGTAGTATCATCTGTAAAAAGTATACATTTCTGCAAAGTGGCCTCTGGCAGATCGTTAATATAAAGCAAGAAAAGTAAAGGACCGAGAATACTTCCCTGAGGCACGCCCCCACTTATTTATTACCGCTACTGATTTGAACTTCTCTTTGGAATATAGTCTGTCACTTTTCTTTACAACTTTGGATATTTTGGTACACTGCTGCCTGTTTCCTAGATAACTAGACATCCATTCATATGCTTTTCCTCTAATACCGTAGAAGTCTAATTTGTTTTAGTAGCTTATAATGGTTAACAAAATCAATGGCTTTACTCATATCTAAAAACAGGGCAACCGCAGGATCGCCATTGTTAATACTTTCTGTTATAAGTTTTATAAAGTTAATAATTGCAAGAACAGTTGAACTACCTTTACGGAAACCAAACTGCAGGCCAGAAAAGATTTATCCAATAACATGAAACTTAATCAAAACTGGAAGAAAAAGAGTATACCAAGGTGAACTGTTTACACCTGCGAACCCCTATAGAGCGTACTAGTGAAGTGTTATGTTATGAAATGGTGTAAACAATAAACAGAAATGCGATTGCAGTTATCCCGAGTGATTTGCCGTCATTTATTGAAGAGTTCTGATGTATATCTCTGAAGTTCTTCATCGGATATTGTTGAAAATAAAATGGGACCACATGAAAAGCACCAGCACAAATAAAAGAAGAATCATCAAAATCGGTTTACCTAGAAACAAGTTCTTCTTGTTTATGACTTTTTAGTTCGCTTCTTACGCAGTCGGTTTAACTTTTTATTTCTTCTTTACTAATTATATTTATATTTTTCTCTTCCAGTATGTTTTCAAGCATGTCAAACAGGTTTCATAATCGCCTGGCCATCAAACACCGTGGCCAACTTTATGTCCAATGAAACAGTACTATCAAGGCCAATGTCATCGATGGACGTATCATTACTAGGCAGTTTGCCCAATATTGGCGGGTTGATCATCAGTCCCTTCTGTGGTTACGCCTTCAATACGTGGGGAAGGAAATATGCTACTATGCTGTTTACTTTGCCTTATGTGGTACGTAATTATTAATCTATATTAGAAAATTAATCTTGCATCCTCATGGGTTCGAATCACTGGAGTCAGAAAAATATGTCAAATTTCCTTCAACCTTTGGTTATTGTATAATGAGATTTTAAAAAGAGTCGATATTAATTATAACAATTTTTGTATTAACACGAACATTATAAAACATTTCGAGAAAAGCCCTAAGAGCCCGTATTCCTTTGTCTCGTCTTGGCGGGGACACTACCGTGTTCCCAGACTTATTATGTTCCTAGTTTTTTTTTCAGGATTCTTTTAAAATCTACGTGGTTTTTTGTGACACACATGCTGAAAGTAAACAAAGTAAATGTGGTAATATACTGGAAGCATTTTTTGCCTAGCACTGTCATAATTTCCTCAGAAATTTTGCAGATTTAAACCTAGCTAAATATTTTGAAGGACGGCCCCTTACCATGTCCGTTTATCATCGCATCGCAATTGTAATCCAATCCTTTTTGAAGATTTATAATTTCTTCTCGCCATCTTCACTTGGGTTTTCCACGGCGGGCGTCCCTTTTAGACCTTAGTCAATTGTTTAGATGAGACTAACCAACTTATTTTTAATCAATTTATTTCCAGTTCGCCTGGCTAACCATATCGCTGACCGGCAACGTGCCTCTAGTGCTAATGGCCACATGTGTGGCGGGCGTGGGCATTGCTGGCCAGAACGTGGCCATCATCTACATTTCTGAGATCTCCCACGACTCCATCCGAGGAGGACTCACTGCTAGCTCTGCTTCTGGATATTTTTTGGGTAAATAACATATCAATCTTAATAAAAGTATATGTCGGGTTAGGTTCAGACATCAGGAGTGAAACTCAGATATGGCAATACACAAATTTGTTTTAGTTGAACAATCACTTATCTTAACCTAGAAAATAGAGAGTTAAATCCAATTAATTAAATAACTGATAATGGCTATGAAGGCGGTCACATAGGGCAGTACTGGCTGTCAGGGACAGTGTTCCGTGCACCCGCCGCAATAAGGATAGAACTACTTGTCGGAGACAACGTTCCACATCCAATTACTGGGCAGTACTGACTGTCGAGCGACAGTGACAGTGGTCTGTGCACTAAGACGCATCCGTTCGAAATGCGTACCGTCTGAAAAGTGCAGCTCCTTATAAAGGCGATCACCAGTGTCGCATCAGTTTACCAACGTCACATTATTTTACTCGATTTAACTTCAAGTATTTTAAGCCAAATGACAGATAGTGAATGATTTGTCTAAGATGCGTCCGGTGCACGTTCCACTAGCGCCATGCAGTCGCCGTCTCACACAAATGCTAAATCATATGGCTGCCGTTATATAAATGACAAAAATTGTGAGGGTGGATGTTTGTTACTCTTTCACGCTGACTTAGCGGATCTTGATGAAACTTAATAGTAATATATCATCAGAATAACAAATAGGCTATAATTTATAAATATAGAAAGTACTAATTCCACGCGGGTAGAGCCTCGGACGGCAGCGAGTATTATTATAACTTCGCGCCTGTAGTCGCCGATGAATTAGAGAGATGTATTGAATACCCAATCACAATTCACTAGTTACTTTTAGGTCTATTGTTATGTAACTAGCTTCGCTCCCGTCAACTGCCTAACCTACTCTACCTTACTTACATACCCTACCTACATACATACTTACCCTACCTACCTACATACCCACCCATCTACCCTACATACCTACCCATCTACCTACATACCTACCCATCTACTTACATACCTACCCTACCAACCTATCATTCTTTTTTCTAGAGTCATTCTTCCACGGAGAATCTGTTAAGATTTTTCCGCCATTTAGAAAATGTAACCAAATGCTCAACGCCATCCATCTACCGAATAGGAGTTCAACTGTCCGAGTATCTGCAATGCGTGTGTTGTGATACTTTACTTCTTGATCACTTTCAATTCATCTTACTTTTGATACAGTGAATAGATTGCGATGAAAATAAGTAATACTTCAAGTTGTGCACAATTTTTTTTTTATAAAAGTTATCTACATTGGTTTCGTATATTTTACTTGAAGCGTGCACAACTAAACAGATAAACAGACAAAAATTCCAAAGATGATGGAAATGGGTTCCATTG
Source organism: Orthosia gothica (assembly GCA_949775005.1). Taxonomy (NCBI): domain Eukaryota; kingdom Metazoa; phylum Arthropoda; class Insecta; order Lepidoptera; family Noctuidae; genus Orthosia; species Orthosia gothica. The sequence goes on from OX459035.1 coordinate 32,350,250, forward strand.
GTTATCCTTTAACACACTAGCTATATTTTGTTACAATATTGTACAAAAACGACTTTTCTACAGATTTGACATATGTATTGATGAGGGGCGAGTGTGTTAGCATTGACCGGGTACGAATACAGACTCCGGGTTTCTGAAGTCGGTGTCTTTAGTAGGTTCCATTTTTTTCGTTATGGACACCGACTTCCAAAAAGAAAGTTATATTTCACTTGGTAGTGTTTTTATTTGGAAGTCGGTAGTTTATTGTAAAAATGTTTTTTTTTTTATAATTCTTTTTTTTTAGTTGTACCCAATATGCAAGTTCTTTAGTAAGGTACCTATACGTATGATGCCAGAAAAGATTACACAAATATCATGGAACTTGAACGTAACCGTTGAAATGAGAGTATACCAAGGTGAACTGTACACATCGGCGTACCCCTTTAGAGCGTACTAGCGTGATGTTATGAAATGGTATACACAATAAACAGACGATTGCAGCAATCCCGAGAGATTTACCGTCATTTATTGAAGAGTTCTATTGTATATTGCCGAAGTTCTTCATCAAATCATCACCAAATTAAAATGGGACTAATTTGAGATCATACTCCTTTTTGGAAAGTCGGTTAAAAACACAATAACACCGCCTGATCAGAAAAAGACTTCAAACTTTGCAGTGACGCTAGTGTCCGTTAGACCAAGGATGAAATCTATGTTTATACCCCATGTAGGAAGTCTGTTCTTGTTAGTTGTCTGCCATCAACTGCGCACAAAGCCTTCTGCTGTAGTCAAGGTCGTCGTTGTATGGTCGTTGAAACCGTCTGGGTCGTTGGAATATGGTTGCATGCGACTACTGGGAGTAAAGTCCTTTGGACAAAATTTCATTGAGTGTTTCTATTTAAGAATTCTCAGTAGCAGTCTAGATTAGAGCTTGTTTAGTGGAAATTGGTTCGTCTCCATCTCCATTTATTTTAATGATGTGACACTAATCTTCTAAACATATAAAAGAAGAAAGTGACTGACTGACTGACTCACTCATTAACCATCAACGCACAGTCCAAACGGCTGACGCTTCAATCATGAAACTTGGCATGTAGGTTCCTTTGGTAGTGTAGGTGAGCACTAAGAAAGGATTTTTTGAAATTCTACCCCTAAGGGCGTGAAACAGGGGATGAAAGTTTGTATGAAAATCCGTCAGTTTTAAAGTCAGGATCTTCATATTTTGGGTTTAGGCTGAAGATTAAAAAATAATTTTCACGTTTCTCAGGGATTTTGAAAATTCGATTCGTGAAAAGGGGGATGAAGTCATGGGAATAATGAAATCGTCTAGAGACTTGAAATTTAGCACATGGATACTTTATACTGTGCAGGCATCCAGTAAGAAAGGATTTCTGTGAATTTCACCCCTAAGGGGCTGAAATAGGGGATGAAAGTTTGTATGAAAGTCGGTCAGGATTGAAGTTCGGATCCTCGAATTTTGGGTTTAGGCTGAAGATTAAAATCTTACATAAACATCTAACCATATTAATATCTTCTTTTTCTATCTATAATAATATAAACATATAAAAAAAGAAGAAAGTGACTGACTGACTGACTGCCTCACTCACTGACCATCAACGCACAGCCCAAACGGCTGAAGATTCAATCATGAAACTTGGCATGTAGGTTCCATTGGTAGTGTAGGTGAGCATTAAGAAAGGATTTTTGGAAATGCCACCCCTAAGGGCGTGAAATAGGGGATGAAAGTTTGTATGAAAGTCGGTCAGGATTGAAGTTCGGATCCTCGAATTTTGGGTTTAGGCTGAAGAATAAAATCTTACATAAACATCTAACCATATTAATATCTTCTTTTTCTATCTATAATAATACTAGCTGGCCCGGGCAAACTTTATTTTGCCATAAAAACACCAAACATTTATCTACCCTACCTACCGTACCTTACACTACCTACACTACCCTACCCTACCCTACCCTACCCTACCCTACCCGACCCTACACTACCCTACACTACCCTACACTACCCTACACTACCCTACCCTACACTACACTACCCTACCCTACCCGACCCTACACTACCCTACCCGACCCTACACTACCCTACCCTACCCTACCCTACCCTACACTACCCTACCCTACCCAACCCTACACTACCCTACACTACCCTACCCTACACTACCCTACCCTACACTACCCTACCCTACACTACCCTACCCTACACTACCCTACCCTACCCTACCCTACCCTACCCTACACTACCCTACCCTACCTACCCTACCCTACCTACCCTACCCTATATACCTACCAACTTGTTGAACTATTTATTTGAATAAGAAATAATATATATACTACTATACGAATGCAACCAACTTTTGTTTCTACCGGCAGCGTTGATCTAATTAAAATTTAGAACATAAAATTTGCTATTGTGAGTCCACCTTAAAAGATAGACATATGGTGTCACGGACTTTTTTTTAGAACTTTTAAATAGAAACAATTCCATCATACATGATATTTGCGTAACTTAAACCATTTACGCAGCGCACGCAATGGAAGCGCTCAAAAAGGAATATTTTTTCCCGTTTTTGTAACATTTTTCATTTATGCTCCGCTCCTATTGGTCGTAGCGTGATGTTATATAGCCTATAACCTTCCTCGATAAATGGACTATCCAACAGTGAAAGAATTTTTCAAATCTGCCAAGTAGTTTCGGAGCCTATTCAATTCATACAAACAAACAAACAAACAAAAAATCAAACCTTTCCTCTTTATAATATTAGTATAGATAAACATATAAAAGAAGAAAGTGACTGACTGACTGACTGCCTCACTCACTGACCATCAACGCACAGCCCAAACGGCTGAAGCTTCAATCATGAAACTTGGCATGTAGGTTCCATTGGTAGTGTAGGTGAGCATTAAGAAAGGATTTTTGGAAATGCCACCCCTAAGGGCGTGAAATAGGGGATGAAAGTTTGTATGAAAGTCGGTCAGTTTTGAACTTAGGATCTTAGAATATTGGGTTTGGCTGTTTGTTTGTCTAATATAAACATCTATCTATCTTCTTCTTCTAAACATATAAAAAAAAGAAGATAGTGACTGACTGACTGACTGACTCACTCACTAACCATCAACGCACAGTCCAAACGGCTGAAGCTTCAATCATGAAACTTGGCATGTAGGTTCCTTTGGTAGTGTAGGTGAGCACTAAGAAAGGATTTTTGGAAATTCCACCCCTAAGGGTGTGCAATAGGGGATGAAAATTTGTATGAAAATCCGTCAGTTTTAAAGTCATGATCTTCATATTTTGGGTTTAGGCTGAAGATTAATAAATAATTTTCACGTTTCTCAGGGATTTTGAAAATTCCTCCCCCATGAGGGTGAAAAGGGGGATGAAGTCATGGGAATAATGAAATCATCTAGAGACTTGAAATTTTTCACATAGATACTTTATACTGTACAGGCATCCACTAAGAAAGGATTTTTATGAATTCCACTCCTAAGGGGGTAAAAAAGGGGATGAAAGTTTGTATGAAAGTCGGTCAGTTTTGAAATTAGGTTCTTCGAATTTTTGGTTTGAGCTGAAGATTAAAATCTGACCTTGGGGGGTGGATCATGGGGGATGAAATGTCGTGTTGTTCACTATTTCTGTGTTAATCCATGACTTATGTAATGGATTAACACAGAAACAGTGAAGGGATAGGGACTGCACAAGGATAGAGTATATTGATGATAAAATAGGTAAGTATACGTCTGTCCTTAGAAACACACACGCATTACAGTATCGTTATCGTTCTGTTTAAATATGGTAAGGAGAAGCATGAAGTCTACGCGTGCGAAGCCGCGGGCAAAAGCTAGTGTTTTATAAAATTCCTATCAATTTAAGATATTTTTTCTTTGTCTACAGGCATTCTGACTACCTACACTCTGGGTGGATACCTCACATACATGCAAACGATATTTACGCATTTGTCGCTGTCCATACTGTGCATAGCATTGATTGCGCTACTTCCTGAATCTCCTGTGTTTCTGGTACTTGTAGGGAGAGAAGAGGTAACCCTATATTGCAATTGAATAAGAAAATAGCCTGATGCTTTGCATATTGTGTTATAGGCCCCTTATTGTCTTCATCCAACATTTTTCTAAATATCTGTGAGCTACCTAAATTGTTGATCTCGCGAGACCTGCGATCTAGTAGTGATCTTAATAAGTCACAGAAGTACCTATGTGCTTTTACATTACAAAGTTTATTGTTCTCACTCTTATTGCTGATTTTAATTTCAGCGTGTCATTCGAATATAAGCTTTAAGTGAACCCAAAGCTTCTTCTAATTAATCCTTGTTATAATGTATTATAAGGAGCGAGTCTTCCATCCAGATAAATACAAAGTTCATGACGCTCCCTTTTCTTGCCAAGTACCATTTCTATCATCATGCGCTAACTAAGCAATTACTTTGCAGGAAGCAGCTAAATCAATATCATTCTATAGACATTTAGATGTCAAATCTAAAGAAGTTGAGGCAGAGATCGCCAAGATCAGACTGCAAATGGACCCGAGACTGGAGAAGTTACTTGAAGAAGACAATGGTTAGTAAGAGAAAATCTACATATTTCACGTGGAGCTGGTAGCTGAAAAGTTTCAAATAGAAGCTTCTTGGTCAGGGTTCCACTTTCAAATGTTTAAAAGGACACTGAAAGTACAAATTTTCTTTGATCAGGTGTGGAAAAATTACTTAAATAAGCAAATCTGACTAATTGAAATAGAAATTGTATGCTTGCCCTAAATCAGATGATTCCCGGGTTTTCTCAGCAAACCGCACCTACAGAGCTGTCAACTTTTCATGCTGAAGCTGAAAGTTTATTAAAATTAACATTTTAGCAAAAAGATTTCTTATTAAAACTTTTAAAGTGCCTAAACAAAACACCTGATTGTTGAATATCGTTAGTTGCTCTTTACAAATATTCAGGCGTTTCGTTAGGCGCTAGGCAATGATAAGTTTATTTTCGCGTTATTTTGCTTATCAAACAACATTTGTTTTTGGACTAACTCAATATGGATGTACGTCCCCGTCTGTCTAAGTTTAGGCATATAGGTGACACAATTGATTCTGTTGGCAATTCGACAGAACCTTTACAGTGTACATATCGTTGATTGATTATTAGCTGCGGATCAAGACATCGATCAAACAACGAGCCATCACCAATGACACCAATACTGTCAATATTGGCTTAGCTATTCCCTCGACACGGATTTTAATAACCATAATTTGAAACGTCACATTGAGCTACAGATTTTTCGAGTACAATCCAAGAACACATCATAGATTATGATTATTTACTGAGATCATCACCTCAACCTAAATACAAAAAGTGTGAACGACATTAATTTTTGAAGATCATTACCAACTTGAACATTAACTACGCACAAGCCGTAATACGTTTGAGATAACTTTATTACCATGTTTACTGAGAGATATCGTCTGTTTGCGTCTCTTAGCATTATCTGGGCGCCTGGTAGGTTTAGATTGACGTGGGGAAAACCTGTGCTAATTAAAATTACGGTATACTGGCTTAAAAATATTTATTTGTGTTGTAAAGCTTATTTCGGCATAATAAAAAGAATATTTAATGAAGCAGGTATGTTCTTATCTCTACGTGCAGATCGTTAAATGAGGAGGAAAATTTGGGTGGGATTGTCTTTGAAAGCATGTTGCTGTGTATTGGTATTTGGAATGAAAATTAAACGATCATTCACACTCACTTATTTTTCGTCTTTAATTTCTGTCGCCCAGGTACACGTCAAAAACACAGTCGCACTGAGCTACTCGTCAGATGTATAAGCTAGAATTATCCTTAGATTTACATAGTGATTTGTTGAGTCACAGTGTCTTCTGAGTACTTGGAACAACTTACGATGGAAGAACAGTGATATTGGAAATGTCACAACAATATAAAATAGTGCACCGCAAACTCAATTAGGCTTTTGCTTTTAGATCCTGAAACCCTTGGTGAGCTCGTTGAAAAGAAATTGGAACAAGTACCAGAAGAAAGGAAGAATGAGTCAGCATGGAAACACTTTAGTAAGTAATTCTTTGAACAAACTCCATCTAAAGAGTGAACAGGTTTCGCTTAGGGAAGCGTGCTTCATTTTCGACCTTCAGATGACATAGTGGTCAAGCGCGAGACTATCACTAATAAAAAATAAAAAGTGTGTGGAACTTATTTACATTTCTCATATACTTTTACCTACCTGTCGTAAAAGGCGACGAAAATACAGAAAAAGGGGACGCAGCGTGTTAATAATATAAACAAACCAGTTCACCACAACTTTGACTGATTCCTACACCATGTTTTAATAGCCGCCAAAATCTGACAACCATGCTACAACGATCTGAAAGCCACTTTATTGCTGCAGTAGTTATAAAGTTTAGTAGTTAATAAAAGGCTAACGTTCTTTTGATATGTCTCGCATAGAAGACCGGGACATGACCAAAAGCGAAGTGACTGTCTGACTGCACATATAAAAAAGAGATGCGCGCTGAAACATTGCATGCAATTTACCGCAAATTATTTTGACGCATTTTATCGATATGAAAAAATAAATAGATTTGGCAAAATGTGACAGATTGGTTCACCCTTGTTTGATAGAACAACGTTTGATATAATATAACTAAATCGAATTTTAGTTGCAATAAAGTCATTTCGAAGAATTATTCTTTTGACCGAATAATTCATTGGTAAATTTTTATTTAGCGTAATTATTTATTTGAACTAATTTCATTTAGCCGAATTTTCAAATGCACTAATTTTATTTAAACTAATGTTTCACTACACTAATAATGATTTAGTCGTAAGATCGTATCGAATATTTAGTTCATTAATAATTCGTTTCTTTCATCGTCTATAAACTAACATTGTTCTTCACCTATCGAATTAATGCCACGCCGCGCGCCGTACTTCTAACGCCATCTAGTAGATGTAAGTGGAACAATATTGAGATTTACTATAATCGTAAATATGAAGGTAGTACCAAGAAAAATGCATCATGCAGGTTGTCATTGGCATGCACTATAATGATTTGTGTCTCATCATAAGTTATTACTAAGTTCATCATCAGCCAACCAGCAGTCCACTGCTGGACATAGGCCTCTCCAATTGCACGCCATTTGGTTCGATTTTCGGCAACTGTCATCCAGCTGCGAAGGTCGTCGCTCCACCTAGCCTGAGGGCGTCCTACCTTACGTTTACCAGTTCGCGGTCTCCACTCAAGAACACGTTTACCCCAACGGTCATCGGTTCTACGACTTATATGGCCGGCCCATTGCCACTTCAGCTTACTTATTCTGTGAGCTATGTCGACAACTTTGGTTCTCTGCCGGATTACCTCGTTTCGGATTCTATCCCTTAGAGAGACTCCGAGCATAGCCCTTTCCATAGCTCGCTGAGCAACTTTGAACTGATGAACCAGCCGTATTGTGAGTGTCCACGTCTCGGCACCGTAGGTCATAACAGGTAGGACGCACTGGTTGAAGACTTTAGTCTTCAGGCTTTGTGGGATACGCGACGAGAAGACTCGACGAAGTTTTCCAAACACCGCCCAGCCCAGCTGTATTCTTCTGCTAGCCTCCTTCTCAAAGTTGTTCTTACCAAACTGCAGAGTTTGCCCGAGGTAAACGTATTCTCGAACAACTTTGAGAGCACCGCCATTGACCACAATCGATCCCGGAGTGACGTGTGAATTGAACATAACCTGGGTTTTGTCCAAGTTCATCCGGAGACCGATGCGTGCAGATGAATCAGCCAGGCTATCCAGCATCTGCTGCAAGTCTTGCAGTGACTCTGCCATTATGACGATGTCATCCGCAAATCTCAAGTGTGAGATGTACTCGCCGTTTATATTAATGCCGCGTCCTTCCCAGTCCAGCGTCTTAAACATATCCCCCACCGCGTTACTAAACAATTTCGGAGAAATTACGGCCCCTTGTCTAACCCCTCGACGCAGTGAGATATGTCTAGTTTGCCGGTCCTGACTTTGGACGGTCATTGTTGCGTTTTCATAAAGACATCTCAGCACTTGGATGTATCGCCAGTCAACTTGGCATCGCTGCATAGACTCCAGAACAGACCAGGTTTCGATGGAGTCAAAAGCCTTCTCATAGTCCACAAAAGCAAAACACAGGGGCCGATTATACTCTTCGGACTTTTGTATAATTTGCCGCACTGTGTGGATGTGGTCTATGGTGCTGTATCCTCCTCGGAACCCGGCCTGCTCCGGTGGCTGAAACTCGTCGAATCTTCGCGCTAGACGATTTGTGACGACTCTCGAAAACAACTTATAAACGTGACTAAGAAGCGAAATGGGTCTGTAATTCTTCAAAAGGGTCTTGTCACCCTTTTTGAAGAAAAGAACGACCACGCTCCTCTGCCACGCCATTGGAGTTCTCCCAGAGAACAGGACAGAGTTAAAGAGCTCCCCAAGCTCCTTCAATACCGGGCGTCCGCCCGCTTTCAGGAGCTCGGTTGTAATCCCGTCCTCGCCAGGGGCTTTTCCATTTTTAAGCTGTTTGAGAGCCGCCTCAATTTCATCTTGGCTTACTTCGGGCAGGTCTTCTGTAAAATGGCGGGTTAAGGTGGCTCTAGAATCCTCATTTTCGGGATCAGGTCGAGATGCATGCGATGCGTACAGTTGGCTGTAGAAGTCTTCTACTTCCGAAAGAATCTCCGGCCTCAAAACGACAATATCCCCACTCGATTTAGCCAGCTTCGTCAGATGGCTCCTCCCAAGTGGCTGGAAGAACACTTTGGATCCCCGGTTTTGCTCAATCGCTTTCTCTATAGAGAGCGTATTGGATCGTCGGAGATCGCGTCGTACCAGTTTCCTAATTAGTTTGTTGAGTGCCCGCTGTTCTGACGAAGTGGCTGGTGGATTTTCACGTCTCTCCGTCATGAGCTTTAGAGTTTCTTCCGAAAGTTTAGACTTCCGGCCCGTACGCCGCATCTTACAAAATCTCGTACCTTCCTCCCTGAGGATTTGCACCATTTGGTCGAGCGTCTGGTCAACGTCATCTGTGGTTTCCACGACTGCGAACCGGTTCTCCAGGTCTGACTGGAACGCTTCAGATCCCAACATAGTTTGGAGCATGTTTGGACGGAGCCTAGACTTCATCAAACGAGTTCTCTCAAGCTTGAAGTTGATATTCAGAGAGCCTCGGACAAGTCTGTGATCGCTGCCGGTATTGAACCTGTTGATCACTGAGACATCCCTGAATATATGCTTTTTATCTGTTATGATGAAGTCTATCTCATTTTTGGTCATAGTGTCGGGGCTTTGCCACGTTCACTTCCTTTGGGGCTGTTTCTTAAAAAAGGAATTCATTACGAAAAGTCCCTCTTTCTCTAGGAAGTTGACAAGCATTTGCCCCCTATGATTTCTGCTGCCAAACCCGTAGGATCCTACTACCGATTCGCTGCAATTCTGTACTCCCACTTTAGCGTTAAAATCCCCCATGACAACGCTGTAGTGGGTCTAAGTGGTGGAGTGCAAGGCCTTGTGAATGTCCTCGAACATTTCCTCCATTTCGTCGTCCGAGTGCGCCGAGGTCGGTGCGTAGACTTGCACAACCTTGAGGCTATACCTCTCGGTTAGCTTCACTATGAGGTACGCTACCCTGTTCGACACACTGGAGACTTCCACAACGTTGCCACAAATAGATTTGTTAACCAGGAACCCGACACCGCCTTGGGATAGCTGGTCTCCTTCTCGGAAATACATAAGGTGTCCCGATTCAAGAGTTATTGTGTCCTCTCCCTCTCTTCGGACTTCACACAACCCCAGAATGTGCCACCTTACATTTTCGAGCTCCTGTTCGAGCTGCACGAGGTGTTCGTCGAGCCGTAACGTGCGTCCGTTGTACGTAGCCAAGGTCAGTTGAGTTTTCTGATTTTGGCGGCCGTAGTCCGTAACCCGGAGGTTCTTCGCACCCCCGAGTGCCCTGCCGCTACCGTGACCGCCGCCATAATCAGCAATAAAAGCAGGGCGGCCGGGAACTGGGGGCCGTGGTTTCCTTTGACTTGTCATTGGAGGGTTTGCCCATAATCGCCACGCTGGGCATGCGGGTTGGCGATCGTAGATTCGCAGTTTATCGCACTGGTGACGCTGCTGCCCGTCACCAGTCTGTGCCATTTAACTGCGAAGATTTGTTGAAATGGTTATACCGCCATTTGTAGGTTGTCGTCAGAGCCTCGTTTGTTGATCAGCAGGATGCACCACGAGCAGGTGAGGTTGACTTGGGGCGCTAAGTTTGCGAGTGCGCCCCCTTACATCCCAGTGCGCCCCCTTACATCCCTTACTAAGTTAACATTATTTATTTTTTGTGCTAAATTGTTTAGTATAGGTAATTAAAATTGTTTCGAAATGTGCAGCATATTCCTTAGCAAGAGAGGTGGAATGAAGCTAAATATAGATGGGTTTTCGTTCAACAAAAATAAGGAAGTGGTGAATAAATACTATTGGTCCTGTGAACAAAGAAACAAGGATAAGTGTTCGTCGCGTGCTATAACTATACTCGACACAGATAATGATCAACATACAGTGTTAAGCCACGGCGAACATAATCACGAACCCAGTGCATGTAAATTACTAACTTCAAGTGTAATAAATAAAACCGTGTCAGATTTTGCAAACAGTCTTAAAAAGTACAGATTCAGTTATTGCATCACAGTTAACAACGACCAGTGCGTTAAAGCAAATAATTTACTGAGAAAAGCGTAAAAATAAGCCTGTGTTTGTTGAACCAAAAGATATATATTTTGATATTAACAATGATTATCTTAAATTAGAAAAAGGAAACTTGGTAATTAAGGATGAAATATTTAATGATAATAAGAGAGTTATTCTTTTATCAACAAAGAAATTGATGACTCAACTAGGACAAAGCATGATGTGGTATATGGATGGTACCTTTAAGTCTGTACCAGAATTATTTTTACAACTGTATACAATTCATTCTAGAATTTTGAATGAAAATAGGTCCACCGTGCCGTTAGTATTTGTGTTGTGCACTAATAAGGACAAAACAACGTACAATAAAATATTCGACTTAATTAATGAGTATTTTTGTGAAAACGATATTGTTATGAAGGTGAAATATTGTATGATGGGACTTCGAAATTACTGCAATTCAATGTGCACGACAAATTTTGGAAAATATTATGGTTAAATGCTGTTCGTTCCATTTTGGACAAATTATTTATAGGAAGATTCAATCAAGTGGCCTTGCAAAACTGTACGGAACGGATTACAGCTTCAGCTTGAAAATTAAGTGTCTCATGGCTTTATCTTTCCTACCTCATTCAACAATACCACAGTACTTCAAAGTTTGGGAAGAAAATTGTTCAGAAAAAAGTGCATTAATTGCCAAATGGTTTGCAGAAAATTATGTCGTAGGAAAGAATGGCAAACCCCCCAGTTTCCACCTAGCTTATGGAGTTGTCATGATTTGAACCATTTAAAATTGCCACGCACACAAAATAATGTGGAAGCGTGGCACCACAGGTTAAATAGTATAGTCGATAAAAGAAACCCCGGATTTTATGAACTGTCTACTATACTGCTTGCGGAAATGAATATAGTTGAAGGAAAAATACAGTGTATTTTAAATGGAGAACCTAGTGCAAAGCAGAAGAAGATTTGCACTAAAAAAATGTCAATATTGAGACCATATTGCGCAATTTTGAAACGTATACAGAACTGGATTTACTAAAAGCAATTACAAGTAATTTAAGATTAGTTTAACTGTTTTCTTGTTCAAAATAAATAATTTTTCAAATATTTACAATGTTTTTTTTTTGCATTTCATTACACCAATTGAATATTCGATAAAATACATGGTTATACCATCTGAACATTACATCAAATGAACATTATACCTTTTGATCATTAGCGCAAATGTTGTTATAGCAAATAAATATTCGATGAACTGAAAATTCTGTCAAACGATATTATACAAAGTGATGATTTTCTTAAACGTTGTTCGATTTAGTTATATTATATCAAACGTTGTTCTATCAAACAAGGGTGAACCTGACAGATTGTCTTGGCGCAAATTATGAGAGCCTACCTAAACTTTTAGTCTAGCATTTTGAAGCGGCGCCAAACAAAGAAATATGCGAATTAATTTCCTCTAAAGTGTAGTGATTGTAGCTAGGTTGATCATCGTTGATTGTCTGTTTGGCGCCGTTCCAGTTTTCAGTTCGTTATTTCGTCGGTATTCTTTACATTAAAAAGGTTTTTTTTTGCTTTTCAGTTTATTTAATTTCAACAGAATCGGTTCACAATTGAGAGAAAATAATTTTGTAAAAAATTAATCCTTTTTTTCTACATGTCGAACTGTAAATCTCTCTTCCTTTTTTTCATCGGTAAAAAAACGTTTGACTTTTTGTTCCACAGAAAAATCCAAGTCCTCCAAACGGGCGTTGGCAACAGTACTGATCATAATGGCTCTGACCATCATGATGGGTTGCGTCGTCCTACAGGTGTACGCGGAGCCTCTGTTCAAGGAGGCTGCCCCAACCATGCCTGCTAACCAGTGCGCCATCTTCTTGGCCCTGGACTTCTTGATAGCCAGTATTTTGTGTGTATTGGCTATTGATAGGTGTGGGAGAAAGGTAATATTAGTAGTAAACAGTAAAAAAATCCAAACTTAGTTTCTCTCTTGTTTTTGATATGCTGTCATAAATAAATTACTTAGTTGATTACTTTTAAAATAAGTAGAAAGATGTACCTTCAGAAAAGCACACTCATATGTACTCATAGCGACATTGAGTGTTATTTTTTTATAGTAAACACTAATCTATTGTTGTGAAACTAACAGCTCTTTAATCTATCTTATCTATTTCTGGCTTATGAATAGCTCTAGTATACAACAAAGTATATTTCTTCTGTTTAGGATAAATTGGACTTATATTTTTACTCTTTTTGTTTAAATCAAAGCCATTTTGAATAGAATTTAAAATATTTATTCCTACAATGCTTTAATTTTTTCTTTTAATTTCCAACAGTTCCTCCTAATCCTGACATCAGCAAGTTCTGGTGTCTTCACAGTCCTGTTAGGAGCTCAACTACAGTATCACTGGGCGCCTGCCTGGTTCACCGTGTTCTTAATATACGGGTTCAGTTTTGTCTTCACGCTGGGGTGTGCTGTCATACCTTTTGTGTTGACAGCTGAAGTGTTCTTACCTGAGGTACGTATAGTTAGGCATTTTATTATTTATGTTGTTAAGTTCATCAGGTACAATTCTTATAATAATAGGGAACATGCTCGTCATTTATAAATCATTAATCATCTTCCTGCTCTTGCCCCATGTTACTTAAAGTCGTCGCAACACTTCTTCTATTTCATCTTGTGAACCGTCACGCCGTCACTGTCTTCCTTTTCTTGCATATCACTCACACAATCCATCCATTAATAGGGATGTTTCCTTGGTAGAACAATGATAATTATATTTAGTCCGTCAGTGAAATTTACAAATAATATTGGACACGTTTTACTTGCTTTATCAAATAAATGAAATTTAAAAAAGATAAAGCGCATCAAATTTCAGGAGTGAGGGCTTGTGACATTACTTTGTCAGTAAGCGTGTAGCACGGTATGACGTCACACAATATTTTAACGCACTGTATCGTCGTTATTTTATGTTTACGTGACAAAAGTTCCAATACTTATAGGTAATCTAACTGACGGACTAAATTTTTTTTTCCATCGTCCCTATTCTTTGGCCTTATTTTATGGATCATTGATTGATCGAAATATAGGCATTATAAGACACAAAGTTATAATCTCATAGGAAAAATGACTGAAATTTCATCATTATATTTTTTCCGCTTATCAGCAAGAATATGTAACGTGGTAATTTTTACCTGGCCTAGTCCTTATTAAGGACTTGTTTCTCTACTTTTAAGAACAAGCATATTTTATAATGATCTAAGAAGAAGTAGTGCTTTATTGAGATAATCCTATTTTGCGATAAGCAGTCCGTTAGTTAAGTTAGGGTATCTGTTCTTTATTGAAACGGCATTGTTTATAACTCTGCTAATATGTTTTTCACTTCCTAGGTTCGAAGTTTCTGCAACAGCGTCGTGATGGCGTTCACGTGGATCTTCAACTTTATCACACTAGTCATCTTCAATCCTCTCGTGGAGGCTGTAGGACTAGGACCAGTCTTCTACTTTTTCTCAATAATTTGCTTTATAGGAGCCTTGTACAGCCAGTTCTGTGTCCCAGAAACTAAGGGACTATCGGCTGATGCTATTCAAGCCCTATTTTTAAAAGGAAGAAGACAGAGTCTTAAACCCAAAGTGTAAGAAGGCTTGGTAAAGAAGAAATCTTGATGACGTCACCGAAAGAGGAACAACGGGATCGCTGACTTGGTCTTGTATTGGGACTAATATTGTTTGGTCTACAAACGTTTTTTAAAATTGTGCCTGTGATATTTTTATTTTATTTGAAATAAATGGTTATTGAGTATTGTTTATTACTTTGCGTTTTTTGTTTAGTTATCTTATTTACACACAATGATAAAATCGCTGCACCGTCATTCATACCTTGTGTTTATCAGTCATTACTTTTAAAAACTTCTTCAAAATGGGAACCGTCCTAACACACTATGGTGCGCAAACTTAGACCCTGACCGAATCTCAAAATTTCGAACTCAAGGTTTGCCAAATGGCGATGAGACGTAGCGTATTGGGTATTAAATTAAGCTCAGTGACCGAATACGTAATAACACTATATGCTTCAAAACAGGCATCGCCGATGTTGGCTCCAAGGATACATGGCTAAAGAGCGATTGGAAGCCTCATATTTGTAGAATGCATCAGAGGCCCTAGACAAGTACAATTCTATAATCGACAGAGGCCTTAGACAAGTGGCATTCGATGTCAGCGAAGGCGATAGTTGAAATGTCAAAATGTAAGAGATTGATCACGTGATTTTTCGATATCGCTTGTCAATCCCATACAATTTTGCCTTTTTGAAAATCGCTATCGCCACGCTTTCGATGATAGCATGTCACTTGTCTAGGACATCGGGACAGATGTGACAGAGACGACACGCAGTGGGAGTCTGAGAACGGTCATCGTCGCCGAGAAGATTAGAAGCGTTTGCGACGGTTTAGGTTATTGACATAAGATACTTTTTTATTTCGTTATAACGTTACCTAGAGATAATGGGACGTTGCTCACGCGGACGAAGCCACAAGTAAAAGCTAGTTTAAAAAAGACCTGCCAAGTGCATGTCGGATTTCGCACATTTACCGTACCAATCCGCAAAATCAAGGTTGTTTTAATAGAAAAAATGAGGAAAGTTGAGGTTGAGGTGAGGAAAAACATCAGTTTTTTTAATATATTAATATTTTTAGTAAAATATACGTAATAATTAAAATTATCACCACATTTCATTGATCAATGGGAAGTTATAAAATTCATCGGAAAAAAAAATGTAAAAAAAAGCTGACTTTGGTGGATTCTCATTATTTTGTTTTTCAATATTTTTAAAACAGAAATATACAATATTTATTTACTAAACGGGCTCTAAACAATGATACCCAACTCGACGGGTCTTTATCTATTTAGGAGCTCCCCTTAAAACCAAAAAATATTGATGGTCAATCTGTTTGGCTTAGGGTCAACAAAATGCTCATACTGTAAAAATTTGATGACGGTAGTTCCAACCATTTGGCTGTAAAAACCTGTGTGAGGCGACAGACTGACGGACAGATAGACGGACATGTGAGTGACAGTAGTAGGGCTCCGTTTGGACCCTTCGGGTACAGAACCCTAAAAAGAGAAACAGACATTAACAAATGCTGTAGCTCCGGTATCTTACGGGGTTGCAGAGAACTTGAAAGTATGTAACTACGTGATGTCGAAATATCGTAGCAGGACATAACCGATTCAACATAACCGTACCCACCTAAAATTATACTCAAGATAAAAACATATTTTCTTAGTAATTATATTTTCCAGCAGTTTTTTCCAGTTTCATAATAAAGTTAATAATGTTTGTGGACTTTACACATGTCTCATATTATGTTTACTCAAGTAGACATCAAATAAATTGTATCATACACCTGTAAAAGATAAAACACGCTAGATTAGATTAAGCTCTGTCTAGAGATACAAACTTGCCTGGTCTATTGACAACCTGCCTTCATACTTTTTCTTTACTTCAAATTTATTCTAAGATGGGGTTTGCCCCTTCTTCTTCTTCGCTCCAATCTTGACAGCGGTCGTAGTCATGATGCATTTCGTCCAATCGTTGGTATTTTGTAACTCTCTTCACGTTCTCTCTACATCTGGTTCTTTGAGTAAATTATGTTAGTGTTTGTTCTATTAATTTGTTATGCTACCAGTTGTAAAAACTTGTTCCATTGCCATGATGTGAACAAATTTTTTGATGCCCAAAGTTTTCTTCCCTTGCCCCTCTCTAACTGACTTTCCAAAAAGGAGGAGGTTCTATGTTTGGCTGTACATTTGTTTTTTTTTGTGTATGTTCACCGATTACTCCGTCAATTATGGACCGATTTGTTATTTTTTTTTGGGTAAAAGGTTATACTCTCGAGGTGCTCCCATTGTCAACAAGTCAGGATCTGATGACCCCTCATCCATCCCAAGGAAATCGAGAGAACTCCTCAAATTTTATAAGCATTCTTATAGCGATTTTGGTATTTTCATCAATATGGCAAGCATCCAGAAAGTATCATTTGGTGAAGTGGAACTGATGAAAAAGACCACAAATAGGCACTGGAACTTCTTAGTGTATAGTATGTTTTGGGTATAAGGTATCCCGAATAGTTATATGACTGTGATGAAGTAAATTTAAATATATGGTTCTAATGGGAATGGTACCATCAAACTGCTTATTAAAATTAAGTAAGAGTATTTAAATAAGAATTTTTAGATTACTTGTATATAATTATAATTGTCAGTTTGTATGCTAAGTTATTTATTAATCCATATTGTAGTTAAATTCTGTTGTAAATAGATGAGGTATATAATCTTCAGTGAAAAGATTTTCAGTGTAAGCAGAGCAGTCCATTAATACAGATGACACACACATACACACAGTAAATAGTCTATTGTACTGTACATTGTTCAAAATTGCTTAGCACTTCGCGTATTAATAAAAGTGATCTATGTCTGTCTCCAAGGCATAAATGATAAATCACATTACCTCCATAAAGCTGATTGGCGATTGAAGACTAAAATATAGCTCGAGTCTTTTTTTATAAATACCAGGCCCCTCAGAAAGTATTGCGAAAAAAAGTTTTTATATATGGGAGACTGGCCAGTTATAATGTTTTTCGAAAATATGATTATTTATAAGTAAAAATAAGTAAGTTCCAATTTCAAAATTTCCCTCCACATTTTTTGCGAGTTAATTCAAAGTATTGTGTCTCACTGAAATATGGATCTGCGCCGGGAACATTTTAGAGCTATGATTTTATACGATTTCAAGTGTCGCCTGAAACCGGATGAATCGTACGATAGACTTCAAATGGCATTCATGGATGAAGGCCCTTCCAAGGCAACCGTGTATCGTTGGTATAACGAATTCAAGCGCGGTCGACCAACTTTGGGGGATGACGAAAGAAGCGGTCGCCCTTTGACGGCTGTTACCGAAGAAAACGTGCTAGCAGTGAAAAATTTAATCCAAGACAATAGGCGAATTACATATCAGGAGATTCAACACATATTGAAGATTGGATCGGGAAGCGTTCACGAGATTCTACACAGCCATCTTCGCGTGAGGAGGATAGTATCACGCTGGGTGCCGCACAACCTCACCGATGCTCAGAAGCAGGCCCGGGTGGAATGGTGCCGTGATATGCTTAACAAATTTGAAGCAGGCTCGTCTCGGCGTGTTTACGACATCGTTACAGGTGATGAGTCCTGGATTTATCAATACGACCCAGAAACCAAGCGCCAGTCGACTGTTTGGGTGTTTCAAAATGAGCCAACGCCTACCAAAGTGAAGCGATCTAGAAGCGGGGGTAAGATTTTGATCGCTAGCTTTTTTAATTTGACTGGCCACTTGGTATCAATTCCCTTACGGGATCAAAGAAGCATTAATGCCGAATGGTATACTACCAAATGTTTGCCAGAAGTTTTCTCTGTTATAAGCAACAAGCGACCAAACACAGGGCTCCGCGGGCTACTGCTCCACCACGACAATGCACCTGCGCACACCGCACACAAAACGAGGGACTTCCTGGACAGCACGCCAGTCAAACTCCTGGGTCACCCTCCTTACAGCCCTGATCTAGCACCGTGTGACTTCATTTTATTCCCAAAAATAAAAAATCACCTCAAAGGGATACAATTTTCGTCGCCGGAAGATGCGCTGGCTGCGTTCGAGCAGGCTGTAAACGAGGTGTCTGCGGCGGACTGGAAAAAGTGTTTTGAAAACTGGTTTAGGCGCATGAATCTTTGTATAGAGGCTGGTGGAAAGTACTTTGAAAAGATTTAATAAAAATATATGTACGTATAGAACAATTTTTTTTAGTTTCGCAAAACTTTCTGAGTGTCCCACGTAGAATAAAACAAAAACACTGCGTGACAACACAAATATTCATACGGTTTGCAATAATAGATAGAGCGATTAAACTAGGAAAGATGTTGTAGGTATATAGACAAGGTTACAAGCTAAGTCGACCCAGATCCTTTATGAGATTATAGTTCCCATTATTCCTAACTGATTTTACTATGAAACATCGTACCCCAAACGTAACCGTTTTCAAGATATTGGACATAGAAGTTATTTTTTTTCATTGCCGATTTTTTGTCTATTGGCCTATCTACATAGTTAGTTTTTTGCTTCTAATTTATTTGTGGTTGCAATTTTTGTGTATTAGAAACGGTTTATTCTCAATAATAAAATTGAAGTTAACTGAACCAAGACGATGGATAGTTATAAATTGAAATAAATTCGTAAAACATATTTTTTACTTTCCGAAATAATTAAAATAAAGTTTATGACAGTCATGCTGCTGATTTGCTTAAAATATTTAAGTTTCTCTATCTATCTAACAAGGTATAACAAGCTGGGGTATTATCAGAATTATTAGAAAAACTTTGATGAAAGGCTCCCAGGTAGTAATAAAAAAACATTATGACAAAAAATACAACCGAATACCACAAAAAAAAACACGATTAAAGTGAAAAATAAAATGTTTTTTTTCACTTTTTAGTGGTAAATAATAGATAAGTTCTATAGTAAGGTACCTATAATGCCCACAGTGATTCCAGAATAGATTACCCGAATAACATGTAACTTGAACATAAGAGTGGCATGAGAGTGTATCAGGGTGAACTGTACACATCTGCGTACCCGTTTAGAGTATACTACTTGTGTGATATTAATGTTCAATATGCCTCTCACCGTGCGTTGATCGCTCCCGGTTTTCACCGAATTGATCACAGAGACATCATTGAACATTTGGTTCTTGGTTGACATGATGAAGTCGATCTCGTTTTTAGTTGCACCATCGGGGCTTTGCCAGGTCCTCTTCCTGTGCTCGCGCTTTCTGAAGAAAGAGTTCACCATATAGAGGCCCTTCTTCTCCTTAAACTGGCCAGTAGATGAGCCCGATGGTTCCGGTGTCCTACTCCAAATTGCGCCACTTGCAGTTCATCCTCGTCTCGTTTGCCCAGTTTTGCGTTGAAGTCCCCCATGACAACGGTGAAGTGAGTTTTGAAACAATGCATGGCTCTAGAGATATCCTCATACATGGTCTCTATCTCGTCGTCGGGGTGTACCGAGGTTGGGGCGTAGACCTGTATGACCTTCAGCGAATTACTCGTGGATATTCTGAGTATAAGGTGCGCCACCCTGGTCGACACACTCGTGATCTTCACCACGTTGTTCACAAGGGACTTGTGGACGATAAACCCGATACCACCCTGGGACTGCCGGTCACCCTCTCGGAAGTAGAGCAGGTTACCGGATTTGAGTATTATTGAATACTCCCCTCTCTTCGGACTTCAGATCACCCTATAATACTCCATCGTAACCGGCTCAATTCTTACTCAAGTTCGGCTACCTTTCGTCTGTCTGGAGTGTTCGTGTGTTATATGTTGCCAGGTCCAGTCGTCGGTGTTTATTGGGGTAACCGGGTCCACTCCAGGGGCTGCCGGGTAGTGGCGTCGTTTTTTCGTTGTGCTTTCATTTTGTTTTGGGCGGTTGTAATAAATAGCAAGTATGAGTCAATTATCGAATATTATGATTATTTGACCAACGTTTGTGTCGACAACGCGCCAACTATTGTAAAAAACATCGACTGTTCTGAAACTTTGTAATTTAGACTTTAAAACATGCGTGTATGATTGAATTTGTTTTGATTAATGTTGACTAGCGAAGAAAGGTCGTGAAAAATTACTTGCTTTTTGAGCATAGCTTAGTGAATGTAACTTTAAGCATTGCATTTAAGGTTGAATTTGCATTAATGTAATTTATTTCAACTAGAATTCTTAGAATTACGTAAACACAATTGGCGACAGATTTAAAGTGACGTTTTGTATGGGATTGTGTATCTAGGGTATCGATGGTCGAAGAGAGTGGTGAGACATGTTTATCATATTAGAATTTTTGATTTTGACGTCCTAAAAAAAACGTCTCAACATTAGTACCTAGTGAAAATTTGTATTTTCCTACTCCTCCGTTATTCTTCTCTGATTAATTTCGTTGCGGGATCCAAGACAGTTAAATTCATTCTCCAGGACTTCATCGAACTTCATTGCCTAGGGACTTTTCTGGGGGTCGCCACTGTTGATTCTGGCTTTCAGAAGTCCACTAATGGCACTTGCGAAAAATATCGATAGTTGCCGTATATGGTATACCTCAGGTGCCATTAACTCAGTCGCCGTTAAAATGTGGTGCCCAATGTGGAAGACGTCCTTTCGTCAGCTCTAGTCGTCAGGATAAAAGACTTGCTAGCAGGCAGATAGCTAGCGAAACTGACTGCCAAGGGTACTATGGATAGTATTTACTTAAGAACGTCTAATAACTCGTTAAGGCTACACATGCAATCAAATAAATTGTAACGCAAGTGCATTCGTATTGGAGATAGAGGGAACTTAAAATAGCAAGTCCTGCGAATGCGATACAAGCTAACAATTATCTATGTTAGTCTGCAAATAGACTACATTATCTTAGATTTACGAGTATACAGCGTTATTTTGATGTCGTGTAAGTAATCTGGTAGGGTAGAGAGTGTTGTTGTCGTTTGTACCTTTAATGTTTTAGTTTGTTAGGATGAAAGTCTGTTACTCTTTCACGCAAAAAATTCACGCAAAAAATTCTATAATCGACAGAGGCCTTAGACAAGTAGCATTCGATGTCAGCGAAGGCGATAGTTGAAATGTCAAAATGTAAGAGATTGATCACGTGATTTTTCGATATCGCTTGTCAATCCTATACAATTTTGCCTTTTTGAAAATCGCTATCGCCACGCTTTCGATGATAGCATGTCACTTGTCTAGGACATCGGGACAGATGTGACAGAGACGACACGCAGTGGGAGTCTGAGAAAGGTCATCGTCGTCGCCGAGAAGATTAGAAGCGTTTGCGACGGTTTAGGTTATTGACATAAGATACTTTTTTATTTCGGTATAACGTTACCTAGAGATAATGGGACGTTGCTCACGCGGACGAAGCCACAAGTAAAAGCTAGTTTAAAAAAGACCTGCCAAGTGCATGTCGGATTTCGCACATTTACCGTACCAATCCGCAAAATCAAGGTTGTTTTAATAGAAAAAATGAGGAAAGTTGAGGTTGAGGTGAGGAAAAACATCAGTTTTTTTTAATATATTAATAATTTTAGTAAAACATACGTAATAATTAAAATTATCACCACATTTCATTGCTCAATGGGAAGTTATAAAATTCATCGGAAAAAAAAATGTAAAAAAAAGCTGACTTTGGTGGATTCTCATTATTTTGTTTTTCAATATTTTTAAAACAGAAATATACAATATTTATTTACTAAACGGGCTCTAAACAATGATACCCAACTCGACGGGTCTTTATCTATTTAGGAGCTCCCCTTAAAACCAAAAAATATTGATGGTCAATCTGTTTGGCTTAGGGTCAACAAGATGCTCATACTGTAAAAATTTGATGACGGTAGTTCCAACCATTTGGCTGTAAAAACCTGTGTGAGGCGACAGACTGACGGACAGATAGACGGACATGTGAGTGACAGCAGTAGGGCTCCGTTTGGACCCTTCGGGTACAGAACCCTAAAAAGAGAAACAGACATTAACAAATGCTGTAGCTCCGGTATCTTACGGGGTTGCAGAGAACGTGAAAGTATGTAACTACGTGATGTCGAAATATTGTAGCAAGACATAACCGATTCAACATAACCGTACCCACCTAAAATTATACTCAAGATAAAAACATATTTTCTTAGTAATTATATTTTCCAGCAGTTTTTTCCAGTTTCATAATAAAGTTAATAATGTTTGTGGACTTTACACATGTCTCATATTATGTTTACTCAAGTAGACATCAAATAAATTGTATCATACACCTGTAAAAGATAAAACACGCTAGATTAGATTAAGCTCTGTCTAGAGATACAAACTTGCCTGGTCTATTGTCAACCTGCCTTCATACTTTTTCTTTACTTCAAATTTATTCTAAGATGGGGTTTGCCCCTTCTTCTTCTTCGCTCCAATCTTGACAGCGGTCGTGGTCATGATGCATTTCGTCCAATCGTTGGTATTTTGTAACTCTCTTCACGTTCTCTCTACATCTGGTTCTTTGAGTAAATTATGTTAGTGTTTATTCTATTAATTTGTTATGCTACCAGTTGTAAAAACTTGTTCCATTGCCATGATGTGAACAAATTTTTTGACGCCCAAAGTTTTCTTCCCTTGCCCCTCTCTAACTGACTTTCCAAAAAGGAGGAGGTTCTATGTTTGGCTGTACATTTGTTTTGTTTTGTGTATGTTTACCGATTACTCCGTCAATTATGGACCGATTTGTTTTTTTTTTTTTGGTTAAAAGGTTATACTCTCGAGGTGCTCCCATTGTCAACAAGTCAGGATCTGATGACCCCTCATCCATCCCAAGGAAATCGAGAGAACTCCTCAAATTTTATTGACATACTTATAGCGATTTTGGTATTTTCATCAATATGGCAAGCATCCAGAAAGTATAATTTGGTGAAGTGGAACTGATGAAAAAGACCACAAATAGGCACTGGAACTTCTTAGTGTATAGTATTTTTTTGGGTTTAAGGTATCCCGAATAGTTATATGACTGTGATGAAGTAAATTTTTAATATATGGTTCTAATGGGAATGGTACCATCAAACTGCTTATTAAAATTAAGTAAGAGTATTTAAATAAGAATTTTAGATTACTTGTATATAATTATAATTGTCAGTTTGTATGCTAAGTTATTTATTAATCCATATTGTAGTTAAATTCTGTTGTAAATAGATGAGGTATATAATCTTCAGTTAAAAGATTTTCAGTGTAAGCAGAGCAGTCCATTAATACAGATGACACACACATACCTACACACAGTAAATAGTCTATTGTACTGTACATTGTTCAAAATTGCTTAGCACTTCGCGTATTAATAAAAGTGATCTATGTCTGTCTCCAAGGCATAAATGATAAATCACATTACCTCCATAAAGCTGATTGGCGATTGAAGATTAAAATATAGCTCGAGTCTTTTTTTATAAATAGAATAAAACAAAAACACTGCGTGACAACACAAATAATCATACGGTTTGCAATAATAGATAGAGCGATTAAACTAGGAAAGATGTTGTAGGTATATAGACAAGGTTACAAGCTAAGTCGACCCAGATCCTTTATGAGATTATAGTTCCCATTATTCCTAACTGATTTTACTATGAAACATCGTACCCCAAACGTAACCGTTTTCAAGATATTGGACATAGAAGTTATTTTTTTTCATTGCCGATTTTTTGTCTATTGGCCTATCTACATAGTTAGTTTTTTGCTTCTAATTTATTTGTGGTTGCAATTTTTGTGTATTAGATACGGTTTATTCTCAATAATAAAATTGAAGTTACTTTTGAACAACTTTTGTGTCGACAACGCGCCAACTATTGTAACAAACTTCGACTGTTCTGAAACTTTGTAATTTAGACTTTCAAACATGCGTGTATGATTAAATTTGTTTTGATTAATGTTGACTAGCGAAGAAAGGTCGTGAAAAATTACATGCTTTTTGAGCATAGCTTAGTGAATGTAACTTTAAGCATTGCATTTAAGGTTGAATTTGCATTAATGTAATTTATTTCAACTAGAATTCTTAGAATTACGTAAACACAATTGGCGACAGATTTAAAGTGACGTTTTGTATGGGATTGTGTATCTAGTGTATCGATGGTCGAAGAGAGTGGTGAGACATGTTTATCATATTAGAATTTTTGATTTAGACGTCCTAAAAAAAACGTCTCAACATTAGTACCTAGTGAAAATTTGTATTTTCCTACTCCTCCGTTATTCTTCTCTGATTAATTTCGTTGCGGGATCCAAGACAGTTAAATTCATTCTCCAGGACTTCATCGAACTTCATTGCCTAGGGACTTTTCTGGGGGTCGCCACTGTTGATTCTGGCTTTCAGGAGTCCACTAATGGCACTTGCGAAAAATATCGATAGTTGCCGTATATGGTATACCTCAGGTGCCATTAACTCAGTCGCCGTTAAAATGTGGTGCCCAATGTGGAAGACGTCCTTTCGTCAGCTCTAGTCGTCAGGATAAAAGACTTGCTAGCAGGCAGATAGCTAGCGAAACTGACTGCCAAGGGTACTATGGATAGTATTTACTTAAGAACGTCTAATAACTCGTGGAGGCTACACATACAATCAAATAAATTTTAACGCAAGTGCATTCGTATTGGAGTTAGAGGGAACTTAAAATAGCAAGTCCTGCGAATGCGATACAAGCTAACAATTATCTATGTTAGTCTGCAAATAGACTACTTTATCTTAGATTTACGAGTATACAGCGTTATTTTGATGTCGTGTAAGTAATCTGGTAGGGTATAGAGTGTTGTTGTCGTTTGTACGTTTAATTTAAAAAGTTCTACGTTATTACGCTAAAGTTTGTTAGGATGAATGTCTGTTGCTCTTTCACGTAAAAAATACTGAACGGATATTGATTAAACTTTACAGTAATAAAGTTTTTTTGTCAGAACAACACAAAGGTTATAATAATTCATTAAAATTTTGTGTAATCGACATTCATCACCATTATCATCATTTCAGCCGAAAGATGTCCACTGTTGGACATAGTGGCCTATTCCAGGCGTCGCCACATTGACCGATCTCGTGCGGCTCACAACCAGCGCCTTCCCGCAACCTTAACCAGGTCATCGGTCCACCTAGTGGGAGGCCTTCCAAAGTATCGTCTTCCGGTTCACGGTCGCCATGCCAGAACTTTTCGAATCCATCGGCGATCTGTTCTGCGAGCAATGTGCCCTGCCCACTGCCACTTAAGTTTGGCAATTCTTCGGGCTATGTCGGTAGCTTTGGTTTTCCTGCGGATATCCTCATTTCTGACATGACCACGCAAGGAACTCCGAGCATAGCCCTCTCCACAACAATCGACAAATCGAATAATCGACCGTCGTTTACACAATATTGTGTAGTGCAGCAGCTAGTTACAAGCTACGCATGCGACTCCGCCCGTGTTGAAATAGTACTTAAATAATTCCATATAGGCGGCAGCTAGTCGTTTTTATTAAGAATAATTAATTTATATTTTTGAATAATAATATTTTGCCGTATTACATTTAAAATTGAAATACGTTTCAGGATCAATTAATTATAGTTCTTCGGGAACCCGTATTTTTCCAGAGAATTAAATATTTAGACTTTTTTCATTAGGGTACAACAGACTGCTTGTTATTCCAAATCATTAAAAATCATTAAATAAATTTAAAATTTACGCTACTTTATCATTATCAAGTAGCGTAAATAAAAACAATGATTAGTAATACTTTAAGTTATTAAAGCCATTTTTAAAATAAGCCAATTAAAATCGATTAACCTAACCTTCATGCACAAAGGTACAATGGCAGACTTAATGACTTAGGCAATCTCTACCAGTCAACCAAGGGTGGTGAAGAGATAACATTGGAGGTGCAGTGTTTTAAACGTGGAATAAAAGAAAAAGAAAGTTATTCTAAATAGAAACTGCAAAAAAACGGTGGTTTCTCCGTATGTGCGTTAAAAATAACTAAATAATGTTACATGCTACGGTTTCAGTGATGTCGTCATAGGAAAGCCATATCACTGAAGCCTTGGCAGTGAAAAGGCTAAATTACATAAAAGTAAGACCGCATTTGACTGTGTACGTAGTTTTCTGATCTCTTTGGATATTGTTAAAATTGAATCCTTTGTACACTATAAAATATAGTTTATTTGTATAACATGACTATGTAGTACAAACTATAGTTCATACTGAAAGGTATTGTGGTTAAAACAAAGTTGTACATGTTTTGCCATAGGCCATCTTATCTTATCTTGTGGAAGGGCTGAGAAATAACTCTGACACTTCGACCCATTGGGATCTATTGTGGTCCCTCTCTGGTGTTGTATTTCCAACCCCTAGAAGACTCATTCGATTACCAGCCAGTGCATCGCATGTGCACAGAAGGTGCTCCATGCGTTCCGTATGTTCCCCACACAACATAGTTCATGGCGTACAAACTCATAATATTTAATATACTAGTTATAACTTATTGACAACTATGGCTTTCACTGAGGGTATTAAAAGTAAAATTTTGGATGACCAGCCTACAAATACGAAGCTAGAATTAAAATTGCACTAGATTTGCACTTGATATAATAAATAGCTATACTTCATAAAAGCTTGCTTGATCTCTGCGACACCTGTCTGTATCAATAGCGCTTGACAGGCTGGCAATAACGTAACAATAACATATACGTCAGTTTGACATATGTCGCAGAGATCGAGCTATCTTTTATGAAGTATAGTTCAATTTAACAAGACAATGTGAGCAAAGTAAAGAAGTGCAATACTGAGGAAAGGAAGATTCCGTTTCTGGAAGATGTTTATATAATATTTTTGAATGGATGTCCAGTTTAACGATTCACTTGTTTCAACAAATTTATCGACATTTTGTAATAAATTAGCTCTAGAGAATCACACAGTCACGCCCTTTCTAGTGCTAATACAAAAACAAATCCCTTGAATTCCGCATTGCATAAATTATCCATTAAGGTACATTAATACCTGATAACAAGCTTTACAGATAACACAATAATAGTGTCACTTAAAGTCATAACAATATTTATCGTCGGGCGGTAACTATTCCGCCTACCCTTCACTATCACACTGTACAACAATAAAGAGTAATGAACTATTTGTATAAGAGATCCTTACTTCTTTATATTGAGTAACATCTTGTGAGTAGTCATTTGATCTGAAATCTGTGATTGTTAAGCATGGATGGTGATAAAGTGACTGTTGGAGGATTTCTCGTGCAAGGAGTTGCAACTTTAGCAAGTGAGTATTGGATTTTGTTTACATATTGTGTGGTTCCGGATTAAAATGAATGTGTCACCGGATAATTGCAAACATAATAAGTTCAAAATAAATCGCATAATATTGTGAATTCTTTCTTCTCAATGAGGCACGGGTGTATTGTAAACTATCGAAGATGGATGGGATTGTTTGCATTTGAAATTATCTGTTTACAATATATCGAGAATTTATCATCTCGCAAGATAAATTATTACAGTGTCTGCTATAATCCGGTGACAATTGCATATATATTTCGCAGTGTTGGTGTTGTAAATAATGGCAAAGTGGTTATCTGAATAGCAAGAGCAGGACTATTCCGCGCACAAAATGTTAGTGTCAAGAGACACAGTGATGATTACATATATATTGTTATGATTATCTGATATATGTGAACTACAACACCTATTTTGAATAGGAGGGTTTTACTGAATGCTGTTATAATCAAAATGCAAAGCAAAGACCCACCGCAAATAAGTTTTGATCATCACGCAATACCTCACAATGTTTTCCTTCACAATAAGTCTTTTAAGTAAGAGATAAATTCTTCTTTATCCCTCATAGGACTGTAGTGTAAAGGAAATCATCTATACAGTAATCATCATGTTTTTTGCGAGTTCATTGTCTGCATGAGAAGAGGCCCTTGCCTTGTAGTTATATTTATGATGAAAACAGAGATTTGAAATCCCATAGTTAGACAATCTGTGGGGTGGGGGTCAGTACCCAAAAGAAAATAGGTGATTTGATCATATCCTTAAACTCTATTGAAAAGATTTAATAAACATGTCCGGACTCCCACAGCTCTATGTTTTGCTTATTACCGCTCCCCTTTACCTCTCTGCTCTCCTACGGCTTCAATGAATGAATATTATTTATCAATATAAGTTTTTAAGCTGACATGGTCACAATCATTAGAACTAATTTTTGTTTCGGGATATTTACCATGTATGTATATTTCGATTTTGGTTGAGGAAGAGGATAGACAGATATGTCAGCTCGTAAACAATACCCACCCGCAAAGACTTTAGTTCTCAAGATCATGGTCTCTAGTATATAATAGTAGTCTATGATCATGGCACTTGTAACGGTGCCGAAATATCGAGTTCTCAACCAAAATCTAAATATACATGGTAAATATCCCGAAACAAATATTATATCAACTTTAAAATACCAGCTGAAATACCTAATTCTTTTGTTAATTCGTTTCGAATATAAATAATTTGTATTTCAATGACCATTGTTGAATTACCTACTCTTAATAATCCAAATATTTTTAATAACTAAAAAATATTATTTCAAGTTTTAACTAAAATAGTAAAGGAATTTGTTTAAATAATTTACTGTTTGTAAATCACTGCAGATGCTCATTATTTTAAGGGTAGAGATTTGATCAAAATATCCATTTCATTTATTTCTCTGCGACGACGTTAAGTTAGATTCTGATAAAACGTTTTTTTTTTCACTTTTTTTTGTGATACATAATACATCAGTTATATAGGCTAGGAACCAATAATACCCAAAGTGAAGCCAGAATAGATTAACCCGATAACATGAAACTTAAACAAAACCGGAGGAATGAGAGTGTATACCACTATCCACCACTATAAATTATACGATGTGATAGTTCATAATGATAGATTTATTGATATATTGCTAAAGCTAATTGATACAACTTATGATAGCATGATTTTAGGATATCGAACTGCTACGATATTAGGATAGTGAGTACACGCGGCGACGACCGAACGCAAACTAACTGCTTATTTAACGTAAAAAGATATGAATTGTACGGGTGGACCGTACAGAGAGTATACCAGGGTGAACACTGTTCACAACTGTGTACCCCCTTAGAGCGTAGCAGTGTGATGTAATGTTATAAAATGGTGTAAAAAATAAATCTATCCAGCTATCCAGAGTGATTTTCAGTCATTTATTGAAGAGTTCTGATGTATATCTGCAAAGTTCTTTATCAGATCTTGATGAAATTTAAATGGAACCACAAGACAAGAACCAGCTTACAAACAAAAAAAAAACAATTTTGTTTCACCCAGTAAAAAGTTCTGAGGCACAAATTAAAATAAAATACAGTCGTATTGGTAACCTCCTCCTTTTGGTAAGTCGGTTAAAAATATACTTTATTGCACACTAAAATTGTCAGACATCTCGTTTACAATGTTAAAGTTATAATTATAACATTTTATTAGTACCAACAAATGATTATTACCCAAGCAAATAGAACTAACAAGTTTGTCTATGATTAGGGTTTCCCGGAATAACACGTTTCGGCTTATGTTGACAGCAAGACAACATATTCATGATGAGATTGGACTAACTTTTTAATAGTAACGTATTATGCGTTGGTCTAGTGGTCGCAAGTGCGGCGACTGAGCATGAGGTCCTGGGGTCGATGCCTGGGTCGGGCAAAGTGTTATTGGGTTTTTCCATCAGGAATGTCTTCAGTAGCGGCCCAGTGTCAGGATTTGTGACTGGTTGATGAAAAGTGGGTGTTCTGTAGGTACATCACAACCCAGCCCGAGAAATACAGACGGGATGTTTTGATAAGTATTGCATTCAAAACAAACATGTAAATAGGTATAAACAACTAGGTACCTATAAAAGAGCCAATTTCACCCGGCTCCAACTTGCCAATATGTGACCGTGCCAATAACTGACCATCTTGAGCTTCTTGGCGTTACGTTGACATCGACTCTCAATTTTGGCCCCTACATTGAGGCAAAGGCTCAGCTGGCTGCCAAAAGGCTGGGGATCCTTGCATAGGTGAGAAGGTACTACGCGTCAGAACAGCTACTCAGCTTGTATCAACCGCAAGTTCGATCACGAATGGAGTACTGTTCACATCTCTGGGACGGATCTGCCAAATAGCAGCATGATGCACTAGAGTCGATCGAAAAGCGGGCCAAGAGGCTCATCGGCGATGAGGTGGTTAAGTCAAAGCTCCAAAGCCTGAACATCGTTGTCGAGTTGCCAGCTTAACGGTTTTTTATCGGATACATTTCGGGGAGTGTGCGATAGAATTGCATGATCTAATTCCGCCCAGCCCGTTTGATCATCGTACTACCAGAAGTACGACGATGCGCCATCGGTACGGTTTTGAGAATGCTTTTATTATGCGTACAGCTAAGGAGTGGAATTCCCTACCGGAGTATCCGTTTCCCGATATCAACAATCTAGGGGTCTTTAAGTCAAGGTTATTTCTAGGCAAGCGTACTTCACCGTCGACATCATCGCTTACCATCAGGTGAGATAGTGGTCAACCGCGAGCATAGTTTAAATAAAAAAATAAATAAAAAAAACATTTCTGAATAAAAAACGTAAAAAGTCAAGTGGCTGTTTGTAATCAGGGTTTACTCTGGGTACAAAACGTGAAGGCAAAATTGAATCTAAAGCGCAGGCCACACCGCCAGCTAGCGGGCGGGCGGGCTAGGCGGGCGAAGCGAACGAAGGAAACTATACAAACTACGTGAAATATTGGCGAGCTAAACTATGGGGTTCACACCGAAAACTACGGACAGACGAGCGACGGGCGGAGCGCGCGGAGCGGGCGAAGCGGGCTAAGCGGGCGAAGCGGGCTAAGCGGGCGAAGCGGGGGGCGCGGATGGGAGAGCGAGAGGTTAGTTTTCTATCTGTCCATTGTCTAGTCGAAACGGGGAGGACGGTCGAACGAACCGGGCGAGCGGGCTGGCGGGCGAGCTAAGCTAGCGAAGCGCGGGCGCGCCAACGAGGTGAACGAGTAGCTTCGCTGGAATCGTCGGATATTTCGTTAGGTTAGTCGGTAGCTCGCGGTGTGAATCGAAGCATCCCGCCTAGCCCGCCCGCCCGCTAGCTGGTGGTGTGCCTGCGCTTAAGACGACGACTAACGCCAACGACCTTGAGGGAACAAAACGCGCACTAGTTTCACACCCGCGCGACCCAAAATTTAGTAGTTTTTTGTACTTTCCTTATTATTCTTTGACTTTAAAAAAAAAGCTTCAGATCAAAATGTAGATAATTAAATTGTCTTTGATATGGTGTCGATTTCATTAAAATACGCCTAGCGGTTTTGGAGTGATTGTCGTGTTTTTGTCCGTTTTAGACATAACTTTACAAATTAATTACACTATGTTATACGAATAAAACTCAAAATTTTCTGAGATGAAATTATTAAGAAAATGGTCTACTATAACATATATTTTTTTCAATAAATTACGACTAGCCGTTTAGACGTGATTCTCATTTTAAAATCAGCTACTCAAGGGAATCGGCGCCTTAATAGAGAAATTAAATAAATGTTAACCAATTTTAACTTGTTTATCTTTATTTTATTTACCTTCGGGATTGCTTTGGGTATCAATAATTTGCTCGTAGTAACTGCCATTCGGAATCCCTACATACACTTCATTCATTCGCATAATTATAATTCTGTTTAGATTTAGAAATTAGTAGGCAAATCTACGATATGAATTGATTGTTTGTTCTCCAATAGATGGAATATAAATGCCTACCCAAAGTTGAATAGCAATATATTTTAAAACGATTGTGGTTTAATAACATCAGGCGTTCTTAGTGCAGTGAAGAAGTGTTCATTCTTCATTCAATGCAATGCAATCAGCATTGCATTGAATGAAGAATTAACAAACAAGTAAAATTTCAAAATTTCCAAACCAACGACACATTTATCTTGCGAAAACACCCCGATTCAAACAGTAAAACGCCCATAACTTTTGAACGGCTGAACCGATTTTATTCAAACATAGCTAAAAACACTCTCGACAAAATCACCTTTCTAACAAAAAAAACTAAATCATAATCAGTTCATCCGTTTAGCCGCTATGATGCCACAGACAGACACACAGATACACAGCAACACACGTGAAACTTATAACACCCCTTTTTTTCCGGCGGGGGTTAAAAACACCCCGATTCAAACAGAAAAACGCCCATAAGATTTGAACGGCTGAACCGATTTTATTCAAACATAGCTAAGAACACTCTAGACAAAATCACCTTTCAAACAAAATAAAACTAAATCAAAATCGGTTCATCCGTTTAGGTGCTATTATGCCACAAACAGACACACATATACACAGCAACACACGTGAAACTTATAACACCCCGCTTTTGCCGCCGGGGGTTAAAAAAGATGCCTATGTATGAATGAACTTACTCCAAGGTTATCTAAGCGGTTCGTCTTAATTTATGTAATAGTACCGAATGTATTTCAAATTCTAAATTCGGACTTATAATGTCATTTCAGTTGCCTACCTCACCACTCTCACCGGGTTAGTCTTCTCCTGGCCTTCCTACAATGTGGCCAACTTTATGTCCAACGACACCGTCCTCTCGGAGCCAATGTCTTCAGTCCACGTGTCTCTACTGGGCAGCTTGACCAACGTTGGCGCTATGTTGGCCACACCTTTCTGCGGGTACATTGTCAACAGGGTAGGACGAAAGTACGGAGCGATGCTGTTTGGATTGCCGTTTGTGGTAAGCAGCTTGTTAAATTTCAAAAAGAAGTTTAGGGTTCCGTAGTCTACAAGGAACCCTTATAGTTTCGCCATGTCCGTCTGTCCATCCGTTCGCAGCTTAGATCAGAGAATAATAAATAAATAAAAATTTAGTACCTCCTGTACACGTAAAGTGGGGATCCTTTTTTTTTCTCGTCTATCCCATGGTGTGGGGTATTGTTGAATTGGTCATTCAAAAATATTACGGGTCTGGGAAATGCATTATTCGATTAAGGGATCCCTTTGCGTAAAATTAAGTTTTAAATGACTAATTTTTGTTAGAGTCAAGTGTCCTCACCCCTGCCAGCTAAATGGTTCCTTTTAAATATGTGGAAAAAGTCACGGCAGTAGTGTATGTAACGAAATTAAAAGGAAAACTATCACAGCTAAGTAGGCTTTACAAGTTTACGAGTAATAATCAACCAACTTATAATATGTACTTAGAAAAGTAAAAAAAATGTACATTGATGTATGGGGACAACAGTTTTCGAACGGCAAAGTTAGTTTTGTCCCTTCATTAGAGCAATTGTCGGTGCTTTAATTTTTTATGAACGTTAGTAATGTTACCTAATTATTTTGGTAAATGTACCTGATTATACGGAACCCTCTGTGCGCGAGTCAGTTTCGCAATTGTCCAGTTTTTTTTTACTTATTTCAAAGATGCATGAGGTTTCTGCAAACAAATGGAACGTTTCCTTTTTGTATGGATGTCATTAAAGACATAAAGGTTTCATTATCATCTTCGTCGCTTAATTTTAAGTTTTTTGGAATCTCTTAGCTTAATCTTCAATAAATCTCTTGTTAGCCGTCATCACTGTTATAAGTATTAATAATATATCGATATAGTCATAAATTCGGTCCGGTTTATTTTATTATTTCATTGGACCATTTATCAACATACCTATGTTTAGGTGTTTAGATATTTTATAGAAAACGCTACTGTATAATTTATTACCATTCTCTTAATGATACAAATTTATTTGAACTGATAGTGTAATAAATTCTTAAACACTTTTTAAAAAATATGGATCAATTTTAACGCTAAAGTTTGTTTTTTCCACAGCTGGGCTGGACGATCATCTCAGTAACCAACTCAGTGCCTCTAATACTCACATCAATGGCCTTAACAGGACTAGGAACTGCAGGCCAGACGATATCATCAATATACATATCTGAAATATCACAGGATTCGATAAGAGGATCCATGATGTCCACAGTAGTGTCCTCCTATTTCTTGGGGCTGTTGGTCTCATATATTTTTGGAGGATACCTGAATTATAATGTGGTGGTCTACATACATTTGTCAATGTCAATCCTGTATATTGTGATGCTGTCACTATTGAAGGAATCTCCAGTGTTTTTGATGCAGATGGGAAAAGAGAAGGTGAGTTTGAACATATTTATTTTTTGTATCAAGGATCGGTTCCAAAGGCCTAGCAGTCAGTTTTTTTTTCTAGGCAAAGTGACATTCTAACAGCGACAGCTAAAAGTCTAAAATGCCAATATATATGGGGCTGAAATGTTCTAACATACCGTTATTTGGCCCATTGCAAACAATTTCGAATTTATTTAAATTCGAAAATTCGAAAATTCGAAAATTTGAAATATGGCCAAAAATCGTCAAACGTCTAGAGAGGTGCTATCGTACCACATGATTTTTACCATTCATTATGCTGATATTGAAGCAGCAGAATCATAAATGTAGTTAACTGCCTCATTGTTCTAGTGGTTGCAAGCGCTACGGCTAGTTGAGGTCCTGGGTTCAATGCCCGGGTAGGGTACAGTTTTATTAGATTTTTCATCTGGAATTTCTTCGTGGCAGTCCGGAGTTTTAACTTGTGGCGAAAAGTGTGTCAATAGGATTGCCCACTATAGCGATGGCCGCTCTCCCTATCCCCTGCGGCCGAAAAATGGTAGGTGGCAGGCATTGACCTTGGCCCGTCACAAGGGGATCATGAGTGCCATACACGGGGTCGTCTGACGCCAATGTGCTGGTTTGGTCCCTGCGGTGGTCACGGCGTACAGTGGTACTCTCCAGAGGAGGGTCCGGTGACGGACAGCCGCAGCGGGTTCGCGGTGAGTGTTAACGCGTGCCACATAACTGCGTTATCTTTCTGTGGTAGCGCAATATGCATGAGAATATCTCCAAGACAAAAAAAAGTGAACTGCACCCTATTACATAGGACTTAAACATAACTGAGCAAGTGGTCAAACGCGAGACTAAAAATAATAAAAAGAACTGGCAATATGTGATTATTGGTCCACTTTCGCCTAACCGGTCGAGAAATACAGGCGTGATTATGACGAGACGTTATTTATCTATAGATACATAACAAAAACTGGCCAAGTGCGAGTCGGACTTGCGCACAATTGGTTCCGTACCATTATCGCAAAAAACGGCGTAAAATCACGTTTGTTGTATGTGAGCCCTATTTAAATATTTATTTTATTCTGTTTTTTTGTATTTGTTGTTATAGCGGTGATATAAATATATCATCTGTGAAAATTTCAACTGTCTAGCTATCACGGTTCATGAGATGCAGCAAGGTGCCAGACAGACAGACGGACCGCGGAGTCTTAGTAAAAGTAAGGCAAAATAGGGTTTTTTTTGCAGTTTTTTGCGATTATGGTACGGAACCCTTCGTGCGCGAGTCCGACTCGCACTTGGCCAGTTTTTTTATTTTATTTATGATAGGCTCGCGTTTAACTATGGACTACGGACGGAATACCAGCAATAGTTCTCAGAACCTGTGCGCCTGAACTGTCTCCGATCTTGACACGCCTATTCCGCCTTTCGTATGAGACTGGAAAAGTGCCGAATGCCTGGAAGCTAGCTAACGTACAGCCCGTGCCCAAGAAGGGTAGTCAAGCTGACCCGGCCAACTACAGACCCATCTCTGTAATGTCCATACTCTGTAAGAGTATGGAGCGTGTACTTAACACAAAGCGCCTGGCATACCTAAAAACTAACGATATCCTTAGTGACCGCCAATACGGTTTCCGCCGAAATCGGTCTACTGGGGATCTTCTAGCGTATGCCATTCACATCTGGAGTGAGGCCATCGAGAGGCACGGGGAAGCGCTTGCCGTCACCCTCGACATCTCGAAGGCTTTTGATAGGGTCTGGCACGAAAGCCTTATTGGTAAGCTTCCTTCATTCGGTTTGCACGGTGGTTTGTGTGATTGGATTGCAGACTTCCTGAGAGATCGGTCCATTCGAGTGGTTATCGATGGCTGCTCGTCGGACCAATTGGATATCAATGCCGGGTTCCCTCAGGGGTCGGTACTCTCAGCAACTTTATTCTTGCTGCATATTAACGATCTGCTTAAATTCCTTTGGGTATGCAGACGACAGCACTAATGCTGAGAGATACTTGTCCAACGCTCGTGCTACCGGGCCTCAGATCCGGTCTCTCCGGGAGGCCATGGTGGAGCGCTTGAACCTGTCCTTGCAGGCAGTCTCCGAATGGGGCGATGCCAATCTGGTCAGGTTTAATGCTGCTAAAACCCAGGCGTGTCTTTTTCCCGCTAAAAAGAGCCAATTTTACCCAGATCCAACTTTCCGAGATGCGACCATGCCAATAACTGACCATCTTGAGCTTCTTGGCGTTACGTTGACATCTACTCTCAATTTTGGCCCTTACATTGAGGCAAAGGCTCAGCTGGCTGCCAAAAAGCTGGGGATCCTTGCAAAGGTGGTGGTGGCGATGAGGCGCTGGTCAAGTCAAAGCTCCATAGTCTTGAACATCGTCGCCGAGTTGCCAGCCTGTCGGTTTTTTATCGGTTACATTTCGGGGAGTGTGCGATGGAATTGCACGATATAATTCCACCTAGCCCGTTTCATCATCGGACTAACAGACGTACGGCGATGCGCCATCGATACATGGTATACATCCCATCCATACGCACAAAACGTTTTGGGAACACTTTTATTATGCGTACAGCTATGGAGTGGAATTCCCTGCCGGTGTCTGTGTTTCCCGATAGGTACAATCTAGGGGTATTTAAGTCAAGAGTGAATAGGTTATTTCTAGGCAAGCGTGTTTCACCGTCGACCACATCATCGCTTACCATCAGGTGAGATTGTGGTCAAGCGCGTGGTTATAAAAAAAAATAAAAAAAACTACTTTCTCGCCTGGTGTTAAGTGATGATGTAGTCGACGTTGCAGCACGCTTGCCTAGAAGTAACCTATTCACTTAAAGTCCCCAAGGTTGTAGCTATCAGGAAACAAAGAGTCCGGCAGGGAATTCCGGGAAGTCTGATAGTCCGATGATGGAAAAGGCTAGGCGGAATCAAATTGTGTAGTTCCATCGCACACTCCCCGAAATGTAACTGATAAAAACCGACAAGCTAGCAACTCGGTGTCGATGTTCAAGGTTCTGAAGCTTTGACTCGACCAGCGCATTGTTGCCGATCAGACTCTTGGCCCGTCTGTCGATCGACTCAAGTGCATTAAGTTGGTATTTGATTGATTTGTCAAGTTCATTTGCAAATTTCGGAGCAGTATTGACGCTACGGATTGATGATGATTGACGTGCTATTAATTTTCATTTTGAAATTACGTACAAATCACATTTTACGCCTTCCATCATTTATACCGAATGTTGTAGCTTCGATTTAGTCCAGGCCGTAACTTAGATTTATTTTTTATTGCACAATATTATGAGTCACAGTGGTTATTGTAGGTGCATTGTCCTTTAATACAATCATGAATTAATACCAAAATATTGTAAAACATAATGACATTTTTCATATAGACTAAAAATTAAGATGTGACAATTTGTGTAACAAGTGTAGGTAGAATTAGCTGACGTTTCTTTTTAAAGAGGAAAATAATAAATCTAACATATATTAATCCATTCCATCCATTCATTCTAATTTTAATTATTGTTCATTTATTTTTATTTTTTTGGACTCCTACCACTGCTGTGTTCTTTTTACACGACTGCCGAAGGAGGGTAATGTGTTTATCAGTCTATGTATGTATGTATGTATGTAAGTATGTATGTATGTTTGTTCCTATATGGCGTTCCAGAGACCAAACGCGTTGGCCTATTTTGATGATTCATACGTCAATCGATGCGTCTTAACCCTGCGAGTGTCATAGGCTACATTAAAATTGGATAATAGAAAAATGGCGGATTTTGGGTGCCATATTGTGGGGGCCCAATTTTTTTTTTCTTCCAAACCCATCGTGTGGGGTATCAAAATAAAGGGTTGTAAGAGGTGGTTTTAAGAAATATATGACACTTATATGTTTAAATGTATCTAATTCGAAAAAAAAAACTAACTAAAAAGTTATAAATAAAAAAACTTAATTCAAAAAATCAATATACCCGACTGACAACATGATTTTTTCCTTGTTTACGACTTTTTAGTTCGCTTTTGAAGCAGTCGGGTATATTGATTTTTTGAATTAAGTTTTTTTTAACCCAAAGGTTGACTGGTAGAGAATGCCTTGCTGCATTAAGTCCGCCTATGTATCACCATTGTACATGAAGTTTAAATAAATAAATAAATATTTATAAAAAGAACTGACTGTGGTTATTCAATGAAAAAAGATAAAGATGAAAAACAATTATTACATAACTAGCTGTTGCCCGCGACTTCGTCTGCGAAGCATTAGTAATTCGAATAGCTTATGTTTTATATCGCAGCATAATATTGTGGGTTTTCCATAAAAACTTCTACCTCTCTTTTCACGCCCTTAAGTAAGATTTCCGTGATAAAAACTATGCTATGTCCTGCCCAGCGTTTCAAAATATCTCCGAACCAAATTGCATCTAAATCGGTTCAACGGTTTAAGCGTGAAAAGGTGGACATAGAGACAGACAGAGTCACTTTCACATTTATAATATTAACTCCGCCCGCGACTTCGTTCGTGTGATGACAACCAAAAATAAGCTGCTATTAAACCTGAGACAAACGGTCCAGTTCGGTAGTTCCAAATCGATGTAGAGTTCCCCATCCAAGTGCCATTTGATTTTTCAAAGAAACTTTGACACCCCTAAATCGTCTTCTGGGGGTAAATCCGAAAAACTAATGATGCCATCCTTTGTTATTTTGCCAAAGGAATAAGATTTTTATACAAATAAATGTCTCCCTTTTAACCCTTTAAAAAATTGAATTTCCAAAAACCCTTCCTGAGTGCTCCCCAACGTCATAAAAAGAAGCTATGTGCAGTAAAAGAAATCAAAAATCTTTACCACCCCGAAGTCGTATTTTAAGGGTAGTATCGAAAAACTAATTATTGAAAACCTTTATTGTTATTGAGGTTGGTATTCATGTCAAGTTTCATGTTTATTGACCCAAGAAATCAGATTCTTCAAAAAAATTAACATCCCCTAAATCGTCTTTTGGGGGTAGTTTCAAAAAATAATAAAAGCAACCTTTATTATTCATTTAGGATGGTATTTATGTCAAATTTATTGTTTATTCACCCAAGAAATCAGATTCTTCAAAAAAATTAACATCCCCTAAGTCGTCTTTTGGGGGTAGTTGCAAAATCTAATGATGACAAACTTTATTGTTTATTTAGGATGGTATTTATGTCAAGTCTCATGTTTATTCACCCAAGAAATCACATTCTTTAAAAAAAATAACATCCCCTAAATCGTCTTTTGGGGGTAGTTGCAAAAAACTAATAATGACAACCTTTATTGTTTATTAAGGATGGTATTTATGTCAAGTTTCATGTTTATTCACCCAAGAAATAAGAATCTTCCAAAAAAATTAATATACCCTAAATCGTCTTTTGGGGGTAGTTTCAAAAAATAATAACAGCAACCTTTTTTATTCATTTAGGTTAGTATTTGTGGCAATTTTATTGACCCAAGAAACCAGATTTTCAAAAACACTGTAATACCTCCAAAATCGTCTTTTGGGGGTAGTTGCAAAAAACTAATAATCACAAACTTTATTGTTGATTTAGGATGGTATTTATGTCAAGTTTCATGTTTATTTACCCAAGAAATCAGATTCTTCAAAAAACATAACATCCCCTAAATCATCTTTTGGGGGTAGTTTCGAAAAAGTAACAATGAAAGTCTTTATTGTTTATTTAGATTAGTATTTATGTCAAGTTTCAAGTTTATTAACTGAAGTAATAAGATTCTTCAAAAAAACATTAACACCCCTAAATCGTCTTTTGGGGGTAGTTTCAAAAAATAATAATAGCAACCTTTATTATTCATTTTGGTTAGTATTTGTGGCAAGTTTCAAGTTTATTGACCCAAGAAATCAGATTTTCCATACAAATTTCAACAACCCCTAAATCATTATTAGGGGGTAGTTTAGAAAAACTAATAATGTCAATCTTTATCATTTACTTAGAATACTATTTGTGCTAAGTTTCAAGAATTTTGGTCGAAGGAATTAGATTTTTCATACAAACTTTCAACCCCCTTTTTACCCCCTTAGTGGTGAAATTTCGAAAAATCCTTTCTTAGTGCACACTTACGTCATTTGAGGGACCTTTCTGCCAAATTTCATGCTTCTAGGCTTAGCAGTTTTGGCTGTGCGTTGATTGATCAGTCAGTCAGTCAGTCAGTCAGTCAGTCAGTCACCTTTCGCTTTTATAGATATAGATGTAAGACTTAATTTACATTTTGTTTATTTAAGGTTTATTACTATAATAAAAAGTAAAGAAGATTCGTGTTTCAAGCAAATTGTAAAATTCCCTATTCCGATTTGATATTTTTTAACTTACTGTAAGCGCAATTGACTTATACTTTAACAGTCGGTTATTTCAACTATTAATACATTTTGAATTGGCGTGTGTGTATAACTAGATGTATGAATGTGTGTGAAGCAAAAGAAGTATGTAAGGATCGT
Organism: Orthosia gothica; assembly: GCA_949775005.1. Lineage (NCBI taxonomy): Eukaryota > Metazoa > Arthropoda > Insecta > Lepidoptera > Noctuidae > Orthosia > Orthosia gothica. The sequence continues at coordinate 32,391,161 of OX459035.1, forward strand.
AGCAGGTGGCGTTCTGTAGTTTCTGCCTACCCCCATGGGAAAAAGGCGTGAGTTTATGTATGTATCTAATAAATTTTGAAAAAGTGAAAATTCTAATGAAGCTTGTTAGGTATAAAGCTATGTCGCTTCTGTAGTCAGTCAGCAAATTATTCTATATGAATGACAAGGTGTTGCAGAACGTTGTACGAAACGCGTAAGCGCCATGAAAATCACGGCGCTTCCGTCTTTTTGGTCGCGAGAAAACTACACCTTAGAAGCGCTCTAGCGCTGCATGTTTATATTGTTTTGTTAGATGACTAATTATTGTTTTAGCGCTGCAGCGAATTGACAAAATGGAGCATGTATTTTGCTTAGGATAGCTTCTCTAGTACGTAGTACATATTATCTCAATGACTAGAACCAATTTTTTTTTACTGTTAATCTTTACATTCAAAAGTGACTTGTATTGGCCTAATTGACGTAAATGATTTGACTTTGACCTAAATTAAAACATAGACTATATCTAAATATATAATAATAAAACTTACATGAAATCGAACATAGAACCTCCTCCTTTTTGGTAAGTCGGTTAAAAATGAAGCCCTATTTCTCTTGGTCACGCTATAACTTGAGAACGGCTATACATACATACATAAACTCACGCCTTTTTCCCATGGGGGTAGGTAGAAACTACAGAACGCCACCTGCTACGATACTACATACTTCTTTTGCTTGCACACACGCCGGTTATGGGTACTGCGCACTTGGCCTTTCTGAAGAACATCACCTATAAGGTCTTTGTATGTCTTTCTAGGGCGTCCCCTCCCGGCGTTTCCATTCACGTCTGACTTGTACCTTTCGATAGTCACCTTTCATTCATCCTCTCAAAATGGCCAAAACATCTTAACATACTCTTTTCAATTTTAGTCACTACATCTTCTTTTAAACCACAACGTTGTCTTATTACCTCATTCCTTAAAGTTACACCACACATACTCCGCAAAGAGCGCATTTCTACTGCATTAATCCTACTTTAATGTCTTTTTTGCCATACCCAACCTTCACTTCCATACATAAGTGTAGGCACCAGTACGCTGTTGGCGGCTTTACAGATTTCGCTAATTCTATTTTGTGTTGTTTTTGTTAATGTTAGGAGCAGGTTGTTAAAAACTAGGTATGAAGATAGGTTAGGTATGTAGGTGGGGTAGGTTTTTAGTTTGGGTAGATATGTAGGTAGGGTAGAGTAGGTAAGGTAGGGTAGGGCAAGTAAGTTAGGGTAAGTATAGGTTAGGGTAGCTAGGGTAGGGTAGATAGGATTTGGGTAGAAAGGTAGGGTAGGGTAAGCAGTTGATGGGAGCGAAGCCGCGGGCACAGATAGTAAGTCAATAATTTCCTCATACACGAGAAGCAACCTTCAATACTTTTCACGAGCAAACGTATCGTTATCTCGAGACATAGAAACACGTGAGTGAATCTGTACAAACACGCTTAGAAAAATGATGCCTACTTTACGATGCAGTTCTTACAAGAAATGCTCATATAACAAAGCTTTATTTGAATAAGCATAAATTAGATTTCATTGCGATAAAAATATTATGTAAAAGTATAATATTTACTTGCAATTTATTATACAGCTATGAAGATATATGGCGCAGTTTTTTGTGTTGATTTCCTGTTCTTCACTTGCTATGCTATCATTGTACTGTAGGTTAGGATAGGATTGATGGACCTGCTTTTCCGCACTTAAAATCTGATTTGGTCTGTTGTGCGTGCAGGCTTCCTCTCTGTGAGAATGAATGAATTTGAATGGGTCGTAATACATCAAGCGGGACCGGTGCGGGTCGGTGGATGTAAAATGTCTTCGAATTTTCAGTTCTAAGACATGCCGGTTTCCTCACGACGAGTTCCTTCACCGTTTTGAGAGCATTGGTGATGAAATAATTTACACAAAGTAAAGTGCCTACCTGGGTTCGAACCCACGACTAAAAACTTGTTGAGTCCAATTCTAATTTGTTAAGAGTCCCTCTTTCTCCACGTAACATACCATGAACCATCACGCCTGTATTCTTGAAAGAGTCATCTACGTTTCACTATTTATGTGAAATAGGTAACATGTATTGGGTGCGAGACAATGACAGACACCAGTGGAGCGAATATGGGCGTACCCAAGATATTTGTGACGAGACATGATAAATTATGACATGTCTTACAATTTGTCCTAAATGCTAACATGGGTCAAAGATGCGACATATTTTAAAGGCGTGATATGCCTTTCTTGTTGCTGCCCGGCGAGCATGGCCTACTGTGACATGGCTTGAGTCACACATTTCATCGCAGTTTGGGCGATACAGCCAATTTGTCTTAAATACTAGCACCGGCGGCGTGAGTAAATTGCCTGACGTTTATTTAGGACTCATCGGGTCTTAATTGCTAATACGGGCGCACCCATTTTGTCACAAATGTCACATTTTGAGAGATGATTAAGAAAAATGTATCACTTTCGTTCGGAGGTGGTGATAAAATTTTAAAGTCGAAAAAAAAAAATCATGCTAATTACTGCACCAAATGGCAATAAATTTATGTTGTGTGTGTGCAATGCTTATTAATTAATTGTATTGTATAGGATTATTCATTAATTCTATATTATAACTATTTTTATAATTGTAGTTTTTTATTGTTATTATTTTTAATTACTATTTTTATTTTGACTATTTATTTTTTTATAATTATTTTCTTTTATTCCATATTCTTCTTACTTTCTAAATTTTTAAATATTTCATAAATAAACCCCCAAAAAACATTTAAAATATAAAGAAATTGGGACCCACCGGTATCGGGAACAGGGTCCAGGCTATTGTATTTTTTAAGTAATTATTAAAATTTTGTATTGTACGTAAGCCACGTTAATAAAATCAAGATAAAAATAAAATTAAAGCAATGAAAATAAAAAGGTTATTGAGTATAAAAAACTATGGGCCGGCTTCGCACGTCGTGGTTTGTTTGAGTTAGGCAGCTAACCAGGCAGCAGGACGGGCAGGAGGACGTAGAATGCCCGAGGTAGACAGGTGAGCTGACACCACGACGGTCAAGCAGGCAATCGGGCAGGTAGGTAGCAAAACGGTTAGGCAGACAGCTGGACGGAATGGAACTCTTCAAAACGTCGTGGTATGCTCATGAGAGACACGTGAGCAGGCACCACGACGGTCTAGCAGGCACACGGTTTAGTATGCAGTTATGTAGGCATACAGTAGTCAGGAAAGGCAGGCAGTCAGGAGTGAAACGGCTAGTAGCCAGATACATAGGTAAATCATACACGGTATAACACTCACAGTATATATTTTAAAGCACTTCAGAAAATAATAGTTTCACAGGTTTTGAGAGTTTTCAGAATAGAAAACACATTGTATTATCGTACTCAGTAGCTAACGGCCTTTCAGGGCTCAGTCCAGATTCAAAACTCAAAAAAACTGACGCCCGTTTTTCACTCGTTCTGCCATCCCTTCTAAATTTCAAATCCAAATCTTAAGAAGACCAGAACGAATAAAAACGGCTTTACAAAGGCGGGTCAGTCTGCGCTGATCTTACAATAATATATAACTAGCTTAAGGAAAGGTCTAGGTAGTCCATGGTACCTATGGTATGTCTATGGCTTAAGAAAATAAAATAGACAGACAGATGTCATGCCAGATGAAAATGTCAGAGTATACAAAATTAAATAATCATGCAAATAAAAAAAATAAATTAATTTAAAGAATACAAATCAACCAGAGATAACTAAAAATATGCTTTACAGGTAATACGAATATCAAAGAAAACTTTTACAAGAGTTACAAGAATTGATACAATATCAAAAGATATGAAGATGGTTTGTAGAGTGTTGTGAAACGTAAGTAGATGTGGAATAAATACCACAATTTTCACAATAATTATATCTTTCTAAACAACATTTACTATGTTATCAAACAAACAAAGAAAAATAAAGTGTGCATAAGTCTATGGTCGTGGGTCAAATATTAATTTGTTCCCAACAAAATTAAATAATTGTTTATCTGTATGAACGGCACACTTTTATTCGTTTTATTCTATATGGTCGTCTATACAGATTATGAAGCACTATGAAGTCAGCAACAAGAAAGGCATGTCACGCCTTTAAACTGCTAGCATTTAAGACAAATTGTAAGACAAGACATATTTTTTCATAACTTGTCTGACCGAAAATATGTTCTGTTAAGAACTTGTAGTTCAAGTCGAAAACCATGCAATGTAAAAAAAACTTTTCGTAAATTCAAATTGGGATGCTGCTAGCATGGGGGTAGCAAAGGGGGCGGCAATATTTTGGTTATTTTTTGCCTAGGACATACCGTTTTCGAGATACCATTTTGGAAATATAGAGCGTTTTATGCAAAATAAAATAAGATTCGGAGGCCCATAATTCGGAAACAGTACGTCGTAGGGCTATGCTTCTCAGAACCTAAATGGTTTTTATGGCCTAGGTTAAACCGAAACTGCAATTAAATTGGAAAATTGCCAAAAAATAAATAAAAACGTCAAGAAATTATGCCACTAGTCAAGAAAATATCTCACGCCGCCGTGCTAGCATTTAAGACAAAATGGCTGTATCGCCCAAACTGTGATAAAAAGTGTGACTTAAGTCATGTCATAGTAGGCCGTGCTCGCCGGGCAGGGTGGCACAGATAAATTCCTAATAGGAAAAATCCTAAATTTAATTAGAAAAAAACAAACTGACTTATTTAACAGCTTCAATTCCTCTGCTATGATGCGTCATGTTTAGGAGCATTGAACTTAATTTGTTCTTAATAAAGTCCTGATGATCCAGATGGTCATCAGTAAAATTGGCAAACTCAAAATGAGGCTAATTTTTTGTTTAAGGGGCGGTTATAGAAGGTTACAGGGGATTTAAATAACATTAAGTAAATCATTTTTAACCGACTCCAAAAAGTAGGAGGGTTATGTTCGAATGAATGTTTTTTTTTATATTTTCACCGATGTCTTCGTCAATTCTGGACCGATTTTGAAAATTCTTCCCATTTAAATTTGGTGAAGATCTGATAAAGAATTTAGGAGATATATAACAGAAACTTCAATGAACGACGGCAAATCTCTCGGAATTGCTGCAATCGCATGTCTGTTTATACCATTTCATAACATAACATCACACTGGTACGCTCTAAAGGGATATGCAGATATATACAGTTCACCTTGGCACACTCTCATTTCACCGGTTATGGTTAAGTTTTATGATACTCAGGTTCAGGTTCTGGCATTATAGGTACCTTATAGAACTTGCCTATTAAGTACCACAACTAAAAATTAAAAAATAAAATCGATCCCATCATCGCTTACTATCAGTTGAGATAGTGGTCAAACGCAATCCTATCAATAATTAAAAAAGTTTTTGCAAAAAATTACAACCGTCTTCCAAATAAAAACACTAAAAAGTATTTGGAAGTTGGTTGTATTTGTTTGTAAAAAAGTTTTCACAAAAACGTCGATCATGGCCCGGTGGACGATAGATCATGTTTGCCTAAAAGTACTCTTGACTTTAAAACAAACCCCGGTTTTAGGTATTAGGAAGACTACGGCAGAGAATGCTGCACCCCTTTTCCTAAGAATAATCTCGACTAACTAAATCTTATGTTACAGGAAGCTGCCGAATCAATAGCTTTCTACCGACAAGTGAGCGTGACATCAAAAGTAGTGGAAGTCGAACTAGCGAAGATTAAACTCCTATTGGATCCGAGACTGGAAAAAATATTGGAAGGAGAAGATGGTAATGTACTTTTGAGAAATAAAACAATATTTAGATCTAATTAATACCTTTAAACGAGCAATTCTTGTATATATGTATATATATAATCTGAATCTCGGCAACGGCTCCAATGATTTTCATGAAATTTTGTATGCAGGGGGTTTCGGGGGAGATAAATCGATCTGGCTAGGTTTAATTTCATTAAGTTTTAGAAAACGTCGCTCTCTCTATTTTCAAGAACGACTCTTACTTAACTATAACGTAACAAACACTGTGATGGTCGCACACCTCGAGCAACAACACTTCTGGGATGATTTTCTGTAACCTTGTAGAAAAGCCGTGCTTTTCACATATTAATTTTAGACGTTCATCCAATTACAAAAGCTCTCAGAGGGCGAATTCTGTCAGCGACAAAGATTGTCAAAATACTTTTCAACAAAAAAAACAATACCGACTTCCAAAACAAAACACTACAAAGCTTTTAAAAATAACTGTCTTAAATCCGAATTCGGAATTAAGACAGTTATTTTTATTAAGTGCTTTGGTACCTATTATTTTATTCGTGTTCGACACCGATTTCGGATAACACAGTTATTTTACGCTTTGTAGTGTTCTGTTTTGGAAGACGGTTTGATTTTTTTATTAAAAAAGTTTTTATTTATCTCTTTTTAGTTTTGTTAGGTACCACATATTTACAAGAAATTATAACCAAAGTTCATCTCATGACGATTCCAATAAACCCAAACACGACTAGGATACATTGTTAAATTTCGGAGTTCCAGTGCCTACCTTCCGTCTCTATCATCCAATCAGTTCGGAGGTACCATTTTCATCAGTACCATTTATTTATAAGTATTTGCTCCATCACATCATCAGCCTATTAATGTTCCCACTGCTGGGACACAGGCCTCTTCTCTGTGAGAGGGAATGGGCCGTGGTGGATCCACGCGGGCCCAGTGCGGGTTGGTGGATGTCACATGTCTTCGAATTTTTGCTTCTAGGACATGCCGGTTTCCTCACGATGTTTTCCTTCACCGTTTAGAGAGCAGTGGTGAAGAAATAATTTACACAAAGTAAAGCGCCTGCCTGGCCTCGAACCCACGACCTACAACTTGTAAGTCGCGGCCGATACCACTGGGCCACCACTGCTCTCCACTGGGCCACCACTGCTCTCATTTGCTCCATCATAGTCGGTTAACTACCCGAGATGTCTTATACCCGCGACATATTAATCATTAAACAGTTCCAGTGGCCTATGAAGAAGGCCATTTCACCAAATGATACTTTCCGGGTGAAAATATTTGCATTGTTGTTAAAAATTAAAAAATTGCTCTATGCATGCCTATAATATTTGAGGAGTTACCTCGTTTTTAATGGAATGCCATCATCAGATTTCGCGTAACATACATACAAAAAAAAACGTACGGTTCAATAGGGATGTTTCCTGGGTGAAAAAATGATAATTCTATTTAGTTCATCAGTGAGATTATTAAATAATAAAATAATATTGGACCCGTAATTTTTGCTTTATCAAATAAATAAAAACTGACAAAGATAAAGCGCATCAAAGTTCAGGAGTGGGAGCTTGTGACGTCACTTTGTCAGTATGAAGTTTAGCACACCGTGACGTCACACGATATTTCAACGTACTGTATCGTCGTATTTTTTAGTTTACGTGGCAAAAGAAAAATACGTGTACCAATATTTTTAGATTATCTAAATGACGGACTAAATAGATATTTTTTTGTTAACTACTTGCTGTAAGTCGGTCTAAAATATTAAGTTGTCAATCTCAAACATTTCATTTACGCTGAGAGCTTTTTACTTTGTTTAGAACCCCTGATTCCTGATTTCGTTAATAACTGTGTCAGTTATTAACGCTTTACTTTCCGGTCCTCCTCGATCTGCACAATAAAATGCTTGTACATAGAATAACATGCTTTAGTATGATGTAAGATTGATATTTGCGAAACTCACAAGGTGTTATTTGCTAAATTTAGCTTTGTTTGTGGCATATTATCACAATCACAATGTTAAATACTGGTTATTTAGATAGTGTGATAGTGAAATATACGTCTTATTGCCCGTTACCAAATGAGATTGTTGTTCTTGTGAGTTGCAAGCCATGTGTTTTTTTTTTGTACTTTATTCGAAAGAACAAAATTCTTAATAATTAATTACGATCTAGCCTAAAAGACTAATAAGCAATTTAACTCTAACTTAATATGTTACGTTTTAGATTATGTAAAAACTGTGTCCATTTGCACTTTTACACAAGTCCGTAGCACTTTCTTAGAGTCTGATATAATTTATAAAAACACTGTGTTCATGTGTTATATGTATAGCATAGCATAGCATAGCGTTGTCACTATTATTAATTCATTGTACACTATACTAATTCAAAAGTTTTAGTTAATTTTAGCCTACGCACTAAGTCTGTATTGTCTAGCAGCTGGATAGCCTCAACATTCACGTGTCGATGAAGTCTATGTTCGTGGGCTTCAGCAAATTTTTGGATGATGGTGGTGATGACTGCCACTTTAAGGGTCACGGTGAAGATTCTAATTTCTAATGATGCTGTAAATGCATGTACATTATATATGTACATGCATTTACAGCATCCCTGAGCACTTTATTTTGGAATTGTTGGATTAATTTGACATTGCTTTGTTTAGTACAGTCCCAAAGTTGGATACCATACGTCCAAATTGGCATCAGTATATGCTTGTATATGGTTAGGTTAGGTAAGGTTAGTTATTATGTATTGATAGACAGGATTTCCTTCTGAGAAATCAATACATAGTTTTATATCGTATGTCGAGTTCCTGTCTTTTCTTTTTGATGAGCTTTAAAACGCAAATTGGCGTATTATGCCAAGGTATTTGGCTGTATTCGCATAAATCACTTGCATGCCATTTCACAAATAAACATTTGGACTATCACCCAATCTACATAAATGTAGATTGGGTGATAGTCCAAGTTTTTATTTGTGAAGTCAATGTGAATTGATTTTGGCTCGTTCAGTTTGATCTTTCATTTTTGTGTCCAGTCATAAACTTTGTTTACAGCTAGTCTACTTACGTGGAACTTTTTCTACTGCTTCTTTGTGGCTTGATCCGGTAGCCATAATTGCAGTAACATCCGCAAAGGTCGCAATGGTGTTGTTTTCCAGTTCTGGGATGTCACATGTGTATAAAAAGTACAGAATTGGGCCTAGCACGCTTCCTTGAGGTACCCCGGCTTTTATAGCTTAAGAGCTATAAAAGCCGGGGTAGCCGGGCGCTAAGGCTCGGAGTATGGGTCTTCTTGCCGTATTCTAAACATTCTATTAGGTATATACGACTCTAGAATATCTGCAAATTTTGGTAGCATAAGTCTGAGCTTGAATATTAGACCCTTATGCCAAACTTTCTCAAAAGCTTGAGCGACATCTAAAAACAAGGTGGCGCAGACTTCCTTATTTTCAATTATATTGGTTATTCTATGTACCTGGTCTATTGTTAAGTGTTTTTCACTAAAGCCAAATTGATGATTTGGAATAAGGACTTTATCTTCTATTATTGGTTTTAACCATTTCAATAATAGTTTTTCGAATAGCTTTCATAACACGGGCAATAGAGAAATAAGGCGGGTACGCACGCAGACTGCTTGCTTGAAGCACGTTGCTAGCTTGTCGAAAAAGGAAAGGCAAAAGTGGTTGGTGCTTTGACAGCTAGTTGACTGACTATATGATGATGCTTCATGGGTTGGTTTTCCAGGCTTCGCAATCATAATGAATTCAGCCACCTTCCATAGCTCAGGTACATATTTTAAGCCATGTGGATGTTGATAAAATTACTATGGATAAAATGATAATGGATTGTGAAAAAGATAAAAGAAAAGGTACAGAAAAAGGAAAAGAAAGAAAAACAAATTTTCTCTCAGAAAAGACGCACAAATTGAAAAAAATAATAATAAAGTAAACTTCTAAAAAGGTCCAAAGAACAAAAACGAAAGTAAAGGTCGTGGCCGAGTTATACGAAACCGCTCCCACCCAGCAAAATAAGGTTAATTGAAATGTGAGCTTCAGGGCCTCCTCTGCAGACATAATTTACATTGATAACATAAACTAGCAGACAGCTCGCTGTAAGCCAGCTTACCACCATCGTACCACACCACAGCTGACGTCTCTCGTACCGAATGCTTACCACGCGCTTCAAGTGGGTACGCACGCAGACTGCTTGCTTGAAGCACGTTGCTAGCTTGTCGAAAAAGAAAAAGGCAAAAGTGGTTGGTGCTTTGACAGCTAGTTGACTGCTAGCTGTAAGCGCGTGGACGGCTGGTTGCTTGCTAGCTGTCGGTACGTGGATAGTGAGCAATCATCTCCGTTTAAGGCGGTGTTGTGAAGAAGCAGGGTCGTGTAAGTGACCTTAACGTTTTGTAGCCGAACCATGTCAGGGACGTACACTACTAAGATTCTAGAGAAAATCTTATCTCACAGAATTTTGTGCTGACCAAATAAAAGCAAAAAGGGCTTAATAAGTCAAATCAAAATAAAGATCTTTTACTCTAATTAAGCTGAGTATTAGCACTTTTGATCCCTAGTAGACAAGGTGGCACCCTCAAGATTCCCGTACACCGCCACGAGTCATGGTGGTTACTATAATCAGAGCTTATACTCTTTCTTGGTCTATTCCAAAATTTTTGACTTTTAGTGTGCTTTTCCACCAAAGAAGTGCGACGTTGCGAGGAGAATATCCACTTCATTTTCTTAGCCAGGCTTAGCTTAGCTCTCGTGGAAAAGGGTTAGTAAAGCTATGTATTATTCCATCGAGACATATTTGCGAGGAGAGTCAGGCTTGCGCGAAGGATGTGTTCAAAAGATCGGGCGAGGGCTGTGTGCGATGGGTGCGCGAGGTATACAAAACTGTTTAGGTAATAAGAATACATTCTATATATCTTGGAAACACTTAGCTACACACTATTACACAGCTTTGCTATACATCCTCTCACCTCACCTCTTAACTACACACCTTTTCACGGCTTTATTACGCATCATGGCGTCACCTTGCTACCTCGCATAGCTTTGGTAGAAATAGTCTTCTATTTTCAATGTTTCTCTAGGCATCCTCGCGCAGCCTAACTACTTCGCTCATTTTTGATAGAAAAGCACTGTTAAATCGGGTTATATTTATTTATCTAAATATTTGTTTGGTTTTGAATATGATAAAATGGTGGTGTAATTTTTTTCTACACGTTGACGTTGACTTAACAACTTACCTCATGTTCCATAGTTTGCCAGTACTACAAAGAGATAACATGAGCAGTCTGTCACATTCCTTGACGTCATTAAATTTTATGTTGTACAAATTCAACAGATAACACGTGTTAAGTTTCTTGTGCGTTCTTCTCCATAACAATCTACTTTCCGAATGCACGGTAGAATCTTTTTTTTTTTTTTATTATTTGTAAATTTTAATTTTAATTTATGTGACGTTCAAAAGTGCCGTTTATTGGCCTAATTGAATAAATATATTTGACTTTGACTTTGACTTTGAATTAACTCTGTCTAATTTAGTTCTTTGCTTCTGCTTTCAAAACGGAGTAAGAAAATGTCGAGAGGCAACGTAATTTTATATATAAAAACTCGAAGATATGTGTTACCACCGTTTGTCGTACCACCAATACAAACTGGGCCAAGAGACCTCCAGTCTTCCTCCTTTTCATATAAACGTCCTCCTTTCCAAAAACGTTCCCACTACTGGGACAAGTGGGAAACAGAGAACGGACGTTTATTACGTATATCTTTCTTTGTAAAAGTTATTTTATTTAATCCTCAAATTAAATATTGACAGTGAACAGCGTATAGTTTGACTGCCAGCTTCATCCAACCCATTTGAGGGAAAAGTATGCGTCAGTATTGCAAAGGCGATAAGTTTAACATGGCATATATTTAGATTGTGTAACAATCCTTATGGTTACACCACAAAGTACAAAATCTCTTTCCATGACGTCAAATACTGTGTGTCAGTGTTTCTGATATTTTATTAAACAATTCAATTAATTTGATATCAAATATTAGCTCTATGGAAGAGTTATTTTACAACATGATTATAGGTCTTGTGAATTTTATAACAATTAAACAAGACTTATATTTGAATGGCTCATGTGTGACATCAGATGCAATAAATAGCTTAATAGTTGACGTAAGATATCATAGAAAAGTGGGCGGTAAATTCACACCTTTCTGCTATTATGTGTAAAGAAAAGGGCTGTAGGTTAGAAGATAATTCTGCCTATCTAGTACCACCCAGTGCTGATATAGGGAAGTTCATTCCTTTGTCAAACCATTGTGACAAAACCTAATCTATTTTCTTCTTTTCAGATCCCATAATTACTAAGGAGCTGATAAATACTCCACCACCTGCACAGAAATTAACAGAATGGCAATTTTTGAGTAAGTATAAATTAAAAATTATATAGCAAATTTTGAAAAAGAACATGTTTATGAAGAAGTTCGGGATTTCGTTATTACAGCTACAGTGTAATATTGCAACATTTTTCTTCAAAAACCTAAAACAGCGAACATAATTATAGGTGGTAACATCGAAGTTGATAATATCGTGGGATGAACTGAACACGAACTGTTGCAAATATTTTACGAGATAGAGGGAGAACTGAGAACGACTATTCAATAACTACTAAGTCGTAAAGCAAGTATAGATTTATATCTAGAAGCCATCTGAAAGTTTATGGTTCACTTATTTTCTATTGAAACTATAGTTGCTTTTGTTATATATTATCAAAACGTTCATGTCAATAGCACTACGGGATGGCTTTGAACTCACGATTTCTCTCTCGCATAGTTGGCATTTCAGCTAATGATTAAATTCATACTTTTAACAGGTATTTGGATATTTTAGAATCTTCAAAAAGCTTTGTATATTTCAGTGTTGTTCCCAGAATAAAAGTTGTTAATCTTCATAAATTCTGTGTTCTATAAAATCTTTTTAAGTCTATAACTCGTCACACTATATAGATAATACTTTACTGTATCCAAAATAAACAGTTTAATAAATAAATCAATTATTATTATCCCTTCTACAGAACAATCACAGACTTCAATCCGCGCTTTGATGACGAGTCTCGCTTGCATGGCAACAATGATCCTGATGGGTAACATAGCACTGCAAGTGTATGCTGAGACTCTGTTCAAGGAGGCTGTGCCCCTGATGGATTCTAACCAGTGTTCCATCTTCTTGGCGATAGATCTGCTGGTGGCCAGTGTGTTGTGCACTTTTGTTATTGATAAGTTTGGAAGGAAGGTTGGTATTGTTTTTTTATTCCCTGTGGTTGTCAAATTTTCACATATAATTAATTTTTGACTACCTGCTTCATTATATATTACTATTCGTGCCCAACTTTTCGGGGTATACAGTTGCTATTTTATGTCAATTTGTAAAATGTTTTATGATGAAAATAAACAGTATGTGTTAGCCTGACCATGACCAATAATTACATGCCCTTAGATGAAATCTAATCTTGGATGAAGTAAATATAACAATAATAGTGCCCTCTAAATCCTTATCTTCAGGGCAATATTATTTTTATTATGACAATTTATTTGGATACTAAAATATTTCGAAGCAACCAGCATTAAAAAGCCAATGCACTTACACAAGGGCACCATACAAATGGTATTACAATTATATTTGATAATTTAGCTAGGTTTTGCAAGTGGAAACCGTCATATTTATTATTCACTCAAGTGCAAACGCACCGCACGATTCCAAAACCACTGCAACTCCTTAAAGCCAGAATCAACAATGGCGACCACCAGAAAAGCGCCGAGGCAACGAAGCCAGACGAAGGCGTGGTGAATGAATTTAACTGTCTTTGATCCCGCAACGAAATTAATCAGAAAATAATAACAGAGGAGTAGAAAAAATAGATAATTTCCATTTCTCTATGGAGGGAAGTGGAAATTATGTTTTTCTGTTGTGTCACCTACTTGATATGTATCAAACAGGAGACATAACAAACAAGAAAACACGAACAAAGGGTTGTTTACAATTGGGATAAGCTTAGTTCCTAGCACCACTCAAGTGCAGTTTAATTCAGTTCTCCAAATGAAATATCTCGATTCCTTATAAAAGTACTACGCTAACATAATTTCTAACTGTTTGTTCCAGCCCCTCATGATCAGTACATCTATCCTGGCCAGTGTCTGCACGATGCTGCTAGGTACGCAGATTCAATGGCACTGGGCTCCTCACTGGTTTACGGCTGTCATTATCTATGTTTACAGCTTTATTTTCAACGTGGGGGTCGCTGTTGTACCTTATGTCTTGAGCGCGGAGCTATTCTTGCCTGAAGTAAGTACTATAATAGATAGCATCAATAACTTACCCTTTGCTTGAATTAAACTTATTCACATCTCTGTCTGACAGCTGTAATTTGCAGCTGTCAAACACCATTAAATTATATCTTTTAACACACTTTATTAAATTCGATACTGTTCGATCATCATCTGCCTAGCCTTTTCCCAATTGTTGTTGGGGTCGGCTTCCAGTCTTACCGGATTCAGCTGAGTACCAGTGTTTTACATGGAGTGACTGCCTATCTGACCTCCAAAACCCAGTAACTGGGTAACACCATACCCCTTGGCAAGAGTGGTGTCAGATCTCATGCTTCTGACTACCCGTAACGACTGTCAAAGATCTTCAAATGACAGCCAGGACCAACGGCTTATCGTGCTTTCCGAGGCACGGAGGAAACTCGGTATGTTGAAATGGTCACCCATCCACGGACCGACCTCGGCAAGCGTTGCTTAACCTTGAAGATCGATCCGTGCAGCTGTTATTATTTAGCCACGAGCTCCTCGTGTAAATTCGATACTGTTCGATATAACATAATATTCTATATTAAATTTTATATAGAGAATTTGATTAAATCATCTGTTAATCAGTCGCCTAGCAGCTCATTTTTTTTTATAAATAAGGCCCTATATCTATAAGGACTACAAATACTAAAATTTGGTTAATTAATAAATTATTTCTTACCTTAACTTCATAATACCTTAGCCTCAAACAATTCACGTAAAATTGGAACACGTCGCAGTTTTAGTTAATTAGAACTGTCCAATCTAAGGATGAAATCTTTGGAACGTTTTGACAAGTTACCAGAAGTACTTTACTTTGTACAACTGATCCTAATCTAGTATCATACAAAACGCAAGTTACACGTGTGTTCGTACTAAAAATAATTATTTGAAATTTCCCAAAACTGTCGTCTGTGTTTTTGATATGTATCTTCAGATATACTTGAAGTGATATTGTCACTGTGCAAGATAAATCAGTTGCTATGACTTTATCTTTATCTCTATATATATAATGTTACTTCCGAAAATAAATCTGGGTCATGGTTTACTATGAAATCTAGTTTTTTTTTAAGGTTCTGCAATGATTTTTTTAAGGTTCAGAGTTTTGGTTCTGATACAGATACTAATTGTTTCTGAATTTTCGGTACTTATTTCTAGTTAAAAATAGCAGAAATGAGAATGTTGAGATGGATGTGCGGAGTGACGAGAATGGATAAAGTGAGAAATGAGTACATAACAGGAAGTTTTAAAGTGGTTCCAGTGACAGAAAAGTCGAAAGGTAACCGTTTATTCTGTTATGGTCATGTGATGACGATGGATGAAACATATGTTACTAAAAGAGTTATGAATATAAATATGAATGGATGAAGAGGGAGGGGACAGCAGAAGAAAAGATGGATAGACTGTGTGTGGTGTGATATGAAAGAAAAGGGAATCAGTGATGGCGTGACGGGGGACAGGACGGTATGGAAGAAGAAAACGTGTTGCGCCGACCCCAAGTAACATGGGCAGGAAGATGATGATGTTTCTAGTTAAAAACAGACTTCATATATTTTTGTGCATTTGAAAGATAACTAAGAAGTCAGGGGACTAAATAGCACATTTGTTTAAACTGCAATTTTCTTTTTCCCTTTTTTTTTGTTATCTCTGGTTATGTTTAAACATTATTCTGACTCTCCATCTCCTAATTATTATCCATCAAAATATTTTTACCTTTATAATTTCTTTTCCAGGTTCGTGGTCTCTGTGGCAGCATTGTCATGGCTTGCGGATGGGCCATGAACTTCGTAACTATGGTCATATTCACTCCAGTAGTCGAAGAGGTCGGATTTGCTCCACTCTTCTATGCTTTCTCTGTGGTAGGATTCATCGGTGCTGGTTACTGCGTATTTTATCTACCAGAGACGAAAGGACTGTCTATAGATGCTATTCAAGCTTTATTTGTTAAAAAGACTAAAAGGAAAGTTGGGGCTTAGGCAGCTAGATTTAAGTTAGGATTTGAATTGAGAATTTTGTTTGTTATTTTTATTAAAAGCTTTATATTACCTGACTTTTGTATGTGTGTCTGGCAACTATAATTAATTTTCAAGCATATCCTGGCATCCGATTAAGCAGAAACTTAACGTAACTTTGTAAACTTTTAAATAATGTGATACTATGGGCTGGTCTCATGATGGAGCCAGAAGGTGGCTATAGCAACTGGTCAATCAGATAAGATAGAACCATCGTGTTTGGTGCTCATATGATATGTATTGACAAGTGATTTATATTTAGTAGCTTTCAGTACAAAAAGCTGGTCTACTTTTTTTTTTTACTTAATACTTATATTGTACGTACACGTTATAAGTACTTGAGCACACTGATTATTATCAGTTACCACAAAGATGATACAAAATCACCAGATGAAAACTTAAGAATATTGCTCAAATTTGGTCTGGTGACTTTTTTTATCAAAACAGGGTTCTGGTGACTTACTTATCATAACACGTCCAACGTTTATTATATCTATGTGTCAGACAGTTGTCTGGTATTTCCATAAAACTATGAGCATTTCATTAAGAGGATATATTTGGTTGTATTTCATCAGATAAAAGGGTACTGATTTTTATCGGTCAGTATTGATCTGGTGACTTTGTTTTGTCACAACACCTGTTGTTTAGATAAAATATTGTCACCAGATTATTTCTATTACATTGGGAATATGAATAATATATTCGTCACCAGATCATTTTCTGTTACCTACATTGGCAACATACTCGAAAATGATATTATGATCGTCACCAGATCGTTTTCTGTTACGTTGGCAATATAAATAGTGTGATAACCTTGTTTGATAGGCAGCGCTTCATATTAAATCTGTTGCGTATATTACGTATTTAATAAAATATCGAATAGATTATAATATCTCCAGTTTTCTCCTGTTTATACGGGCAAAAAAAGACATTAATGTTGGCTTGGCACTTATATTTTATAAAAAAGTCAGTCAGAATTATATTGCGAAATTTTCAGTCGCAATATACAGCATTGATTTTATCATAACTGCGTAATTTTAGTTTTCAAATAAAGATACAAGGAATAATTTAAAAAACGAGCCAAATACGATAGAAATTCGGTGTTTACAAAATAAAAACAAACAATGTGGGTAAATACCCACAAAAGTGTTACAAAAGACCTCTTGTACAAAATGATTAAGGACGCATAATGTAAAGCAAAATGCTGCATGCATAATATATTAAACCGGGATTAAAATTCATAACCCTTCGTCTGCTTGGCGGGAAATCGATAAAAATGTAATTATAGCTAGTCGTTGTTTACCAGCCTTGAATGGAGACAAATTGTTACATTGGATGGGTAAAGAAGATATATTTGAGTAGAAACAATATTTTAAGTAACTTTGCTGTTTCTTTCAATGTTCGTATGTTTGTCCTCTATGCGTTTCTGAATCGTTGATACCATTGTGATAAAAATTTGATGGGTTGCTCTGCTTACGGCCGCGAAGGTTCCATAAATCCAAATCAACAAATTATTCCATAACAACTAATCGCTATAGAAAAGAGTTAATTAACTTCTTAAGTTAATTAACTATTTTGCATACACGTTTAGTTTAGATGACAATGCATGATTAGCTAAGTAACGTCATTCTTAATCCAATATGGCCAACGGCCCAAGATGGCAGAGCAGTTATTTTTTGTGCACTGCCATGATATGGGTATCAAATAAAAGGATTTTCTGAGAAGAATACGAAATAACCTTGTGTTAAAAAAAGAGAGTATATAATGAATAATTCTATTTTATATATTGCAACTATTGAATATATTTACAAAAAAATAAATGCCATTTTAAATTTTATAATCTGTTTTTAATATTTTGATGTCAAAAATACTATATAAAAGTACGGGGTAATAATATTGTTTCAGAAAACCTTGAATCTTGTTTTGGACAAAGAATGGGAACTTGTTTTATTTTATATACAAGGACGCTTAATTGTAAAACTTACTGTGAAATAAACTATATGAGAATAGTCAGTTGAATGAATGAGATAAGAATTAGTTTTAATTATAATTAAGTTAAAAAAACAAATAAAAATTATTTGTTTTATAACGATCTATCATGATGTATTTGAACTCGAAGGATTGGTTACTTTTTAATTATAGAACATAGTCAATAGGGAGTTGTAATGATAAGATTTAGAATAAGGAGATCTGAAAATAAATTATATTCATTTCTTAAACTGTGGTGTATCATTTCCTACTAATCGATTGAATTAAACATTTATAGGTTTTCTATTATGTGTGTTTGTGTTTCCAGTCTAACTGTATGCAGTGTTAGTATTTGTTACTAATATTCATCGAGTAATCGAGGATTGTAGTAAAAAATAAGTTCATTATCTAAAACCCGACTACTGAAAAATCACGCCCTGAAAATTATGATACAAGAAAATATGCCCGTAAATTTACCGTCGTATTGGTATACGACGGTAAATTTCCACCTACCGTAACAAAATAGCATACGACCACGGTAAACTTACTGTAATATTTTCTTGTTTGATACTATTCCGACCGTGATTTTTTCAGTTTTTGTACTTATTTTTTATTTAAAGTCTTTTGGGATTTTTGTAGACGCCGTAGTAGGGTAAAAATTAGTTTTCATGAGTTTTTTTGGATATGACTACCAAACGGTACGCTTAACAAAAATATGATTTACCCACCAAACCCTAGCTTCATTTTAAAATCCCTGTTCAATGATACCATTCAATACCGTTCAATGGTACATAATAGGGTGGAGGAAACAAAATTCTTTGTTCTTGAATTGATGACCTGTAGAGGCCACCATATTCAATTTAATGTGACGTCACATATCTTATAACCAGCGGACAAACAAGACGCTTTCAACGACACCTTATTTGACAAATTATGATAAGTAGTTTAGAAGTTATTAGGGAACAGATGAACATACGTACATACATACAAACGTACTGGTAAACATAACCCTCCCTTTTGCTTCGCCGTAGTCTAAAAACTAAAACTTTATAAATGCTACCTATGTTGACCAACTGCTGGTTAATGGTGTCCCGGATAGCATAAATATAACTAGCTCAGAAAAAAAGTACCTATTTGATTTTTTCAAATTCATATGGACTATCTAAGTTTATCTTGGACAGCACAGACAACGGTGAAGGAAAACGTCGTGAGGAAATTGGTATTATATAGTTAATGTAAGACTAAAATAGCCAAGTCAGAGGCCTGTGGGGTTCCCAGAGACGCACTATGGGCCAGAACCGTGCGTACCGTCTCAAAAATAGGTTTTCGTAATGATCTATATTGAATATTTTGTTAATGCACATGTCTAACTGAATGTCCAATGCATATTATACAGCAGTTAAAATATACTATTTCTCATTTTTACTATTAAACTAACCCTTGCAAGTTGACGCTCAAAATTATGTCAATTATGTAGAACATCATTCCACCAGTTTAAATGGTCGTATTTTAATAATTTTCACAACAAATTTGTAAGTGTCATATATGGTTAGAATGGTTATAAAGTTCTATATTTAAAAATAATTTAAGTGGACCATTATGTGAAAACTGAGGAGGTGTAGAATTTTTATTTCAGGACCTAAAATTCTACCCTTATTAGAAACTTTACATAGACTTTTGACAGTTAGCAGTGTCCGCCAATGTCGTTATTTTGATAGCATCACACAGAGCAGCTATTATAGAAGCCAGAGCAAAAAAAAATCTGCCCGAATCTGCCCCCCTTGAAATGAAACGAATAATACCTGATGGGGGGAAAATACAAAATTTACCAAAAAATATTTTAGTTGTGATTGATGACATTTTTGGGTAGGTATTTAGATTACTTTTGACCCTTTTTTTTCTTAAATAATATTATATATTTACTTAATCTGTAGGTAAGGTTGGAATATTGGGTAATGAATTATATTAATATTCTTTTATCCTTTGGTCAGATATGGTTAATGTTTTGATATCACTGTGTGAATAACATATTTCTCATGTAGTTTAAGTATTTCTCTATCGCGGTGAAGGAAATGGGAGGAAATGGTAGTTAAAGTTATTATTGTACATTATATCAGTACTACTTAACACCTTCATAGTGGTTAGGAACGTGATAGTGACAATATAAATAATAATATTTATCTACACTCACAACGTAATGTTCGAAATATGAATTCAAAAAATATTCTATAAACACGTACTTTATATTCGTGGATAGGTAAAATTTAAAAAAAAAAACATTACAGTGCAACATTTTTCTTCGATTTTCAAACAACTGCATCATTAAATAACTTTTTAATTTTTATATTTTACTGGCGCGTATTATTATTGTACTTTCAACATTGACTTAATGTAGAAAAGTAGTGCCATACCACATATTTTTTCCGTTTCCACTTTTGTTTTATTTCAACTGTATAAGTGAAGATAATAATATTTATTCACACGAAGTTTCAGTATAAAAGTAATTGATTTACGTTGTCATTTACCAGTATTTTAGTGTGTTTTGACATAATAAAGTCTTCACCAACCTCGGTAAAAAGTAGTAGTTTGAAGTAAAAACAAAATGAGTGAATTTGTTGTGCCTCGACGAGTATTTTGCGAATTTTTCATTGATCATAGAACAAAATCAGAAGATATTCAAAAATATTTAGAAGAACACCACCATTTGTCGTCTGAAAAAAGTGAATTAGTTGTGAAACGTATTCAAAAATGGCTTATAACAGCGTTTAACGATCGGTGGACCAAATCTAACCGAACTAAAGAACGTTTCTTTAGTAAAAATACATCGTGGTTAGACGATGAATTTAAGGTACAATTCGAAGAAGCACCGATGGGTATAACACCTACAACATCTGGAGAACGTGGACGTCCGCCAAAGTCTTATGAAGATCTATCAGAAAAATCGAAAAAAAGGAAAAATATGGAGTTGGTACAAGAATATGGACTCGAGTATATACATAATGCATACGTTCAAGGATTGCGGTCTGAAGGAGAATTCGAAGAAGCTACTGTTGTTTCAATGATGCGCAATTGTGATAGAAATAAAAAAGGATCATTAAGTAAAAATTATTGCATGAAAGTCGCAATGCAACAGATTTTACGGTGGATGAAGCTTTAAGTATATTTGCAGATTTAGATCTTTCGAAATCACAATACGGATTACTTCGAGCAAGTCTGATTAACAAAAACTTCGACATATTGCCATCATATAATATACTGACGAACGCCAAAAAACTATGTTATCCTCCACCATCCAGCATTCAAATAACCGATATAAGTGCTAAAGTAAATCTACAAGATTTGCTGGATCACACTTCTTCTCGCATCTTAAAGATTGAAAATGTTTACAACACAACAAGAAAATCTCTTAAATTGTTTACCAAGTGGGGATGTGATGGTTCATCGGGGCAAAGTGAATATAAACAAGTTTTAACAGATGAGAGTGACTTAGTCTCAGATGCAAACTTAGTTATAGCGTCTTTGGTTCCAATAAAGCTGACTGATACAGAAACAAATGAGGTAATTTGGCAAAATCCGGCGTGTTCTTCTATTCGTTATTGCCGACCAATCCTGATGGAACTTTCAAAAGAAACGCCCGGGAAAACCCGGTCAGTGGTAGGTGATATTCGGCGTCAAATTAATAATTTGCAAACTTCAAAGATACACAAGGAGGAGCAGGTAATTGAAATAAGTCACGACCTATTTCTAACTATGGTGGATGGAAAAGTTACACAAGTTCTAACTGACACAAGTTCTGGAGCTGTGTGTACAGTGTGTGGGGCTAAACCAAGCGAAATGAATAATTTGGAAAAGATTGAAACAAAGCCAGATAATGTAAATGCTTACGAATACGGTTTGTCTACATTGCACGCGTGGATCAGGTGCATGGAGTTAATTTTACATATTTCATATAACCTTTCATTTAAAAAATGGGCTGCGAGGACTCCGGAAGATAAAAAAAGTAAAGAAGACAAGAAAAAGCTTGTACAAAGTTTGTTTCGAAGCCGAATGGGATTGCACGTTGATAAGCCCCGACAAGGAAGTGGAAATAGCAATGACGGTAATACAGCTCGACGTTTTTTTGAGAAATACTATTGCGCTTCAGAAATTACAGGAATTAACGAGGAACTTATTAAAAGGTTCTATGTTATTCTTCAAACTTTGGCATCCGGTATTGCTGTATCCAGAAAAATTTGGTGAATATACTCGCGCAACCGCACAATTGTACGTAACAAAATATATGTGGTATAATATGCCTTCTTCAGTACATAAAATTTTAATACATGGGGAAAGTATAATAACACATTTAGCTGTTCTGCCCATTGGTAATTTATCTGAGGATGCCCAAGAATCTCGTAATAAAGATTACAAAAAAATCAGATTGCATCACGCTAGAAAATGCTCTAGGTCCGCAACGAATCAAGACGTATTTCATGGTCTTCTTTTTACGTCAGATCCTTATATATCAAGTATCAGAAAACCATCAGTCACTATTCCCAAGGAATTGTTAGACGAAGCTAAGAACCTCTTAGCTATTTAAATAGAAGTAAATTACGTACATTAATTGTAAAATATATTTTTGGAGTGGATTATTATATCATATTTGTCATTTATTTAAATGTAAGATATAAATGTAATATACAATAACTTAAAATAGGTTTAATATTATAAAATTGTAAAATTATAATTCAATAAGTTAAACAAACTATTAAAAAAAATACATTTTTATTTTTGTTTTATTTTTAAAATATCATTATTAAACATTTGACAATAAGTGTGTCATTATTGGATTGTATATACTCTGGAGATACTACGTGCCAAATTTCAGTTATTTACTTCAATCAACAAAAAAGTTACAGATTTTTGAGACGGTACGCACGGTTCTGTCCCATAGTGAGACGGCTTAATTAACTCTGACACCAGAGGTGGCCACATCCACAAGGATAAAGAAGAAGATAAAATTGCCTGACTCAGTGTTGCACGTTACGACGATTTGTTGGTTGGCTTGAATTGGTAACGTTACCTGCATGATTTATTTGTTAACAGGCAGCGTTTTCCCCTGTTTCCAAATTGTAAATCGTGACTTCAAACCCAAGCAAACACTGCACCTTTTGCAATTTAGTTCATCAACACCGCTCAAAAAACATTGGAGGAAAACTTCGTGGTGAAACAGGCATTTACTAGAATAAACCATTCGAAAATATTATCCCCATAACATGACGACACCAACCCAACTAGGCCCACATGGTGAATGTTAGTCCCCATGGTGAAGTATACTTGCGTAGCTAAGCCACGATGTTATGAAGTCGTTTTGACAACCGCTTTTTTATTTACCAAAAATACAACTAAATTCGAAATAAAAACACTACAAAAGCCCCTCTCGGAGAGTTATCTGATGCCATTGGGACAATTAATATGGACCTCGCTCGAATAGGAGACTGGAGCACTGAGTTCGGGCTGAAGATCAATCCAACGAAGACTCAAGTGACGGTTGTTGGTAGTACCCGGACTGTCTCTAGGATCGATTGGTCGACACTTCCCCAGGTTTCATTCAATAATACCATTATCCCTTTAAATCATATTGTAAAGAACTTGGGGATTTATATCGACAGCACTCTATCCTGGAACAAACAACTGCAGGAAGTCAGTCGAAAACTGTTTGCGTCTGCGGGCTCCCTGAGACGGCTTCGTAATTTTCTTCCCATAACAACTAAAATTGCGATAGCACAATATCTTCTTCTCCCTATCTTAGACTATGCTGATGCCAGCTATCTTGATCTCAACCAAGACCAATTGGATAAGCTTGAGCGACTTCAAAATCTATGTATCAGGTTCATATTTGGCTTGCGTAAATATGATCACGTTTCTGAATTTCGTACTAAGCTCAAATGGCTTCCTATTCGCCTTCGCCGAAATGCCCACATACTTTCTATGCTTTATAATGTGCTATTTAATCCTTTTACTCCTATTTATCTCAAAGAACGCTTTCAGTTCCTCTGTGACACCCATTCTAGGTCCTTGAGATCATCGGCGAATCTAAAATTAAGTATTCGTATGCATTCCACTTCCTTCTTTGACAAATCTTTCACGATTTAAGCAGCTCGGTTGTGGAATGCATTACCTATTGAAATAAGACGTGCTCAAACACTGCCAACGTTTAAGAAAATGGTGAAGGAGCATTATCTTTCACTATAATTTTCGTTCTTCTCCTTTCTCTGTTATATTTGATATATATTAGTATATTTTGTATATTGTATGTTTGTATTTTATATTATTGTGTCTAAGTAGTATTTATGTTAATTTGTACACTGACAGCCCTAAATTCTTCTCCTGTGTTGCTCAGTCCATCCAAAGGTTGTCTGTAAGAGATTGCCTAGTGCGATAAGACCGCCCATTGTACACTTGTTATTGTGAACGTTTGTCCTGTATGTTTTATGTGGTGTACAATAAAGTATATAATAAATAAATAAATAAAAGGAAAAATAACGTCAATTTCGGAAGTCAGTGTTCCTGTTTTTTTGTTTCTTCGTTTTTTGACTCCAACTGCCGAAATTGAAGTAATTTTTCCTTTTGTAGTGTTTTTATTTGAAGTAGGCTGTATTTTTTGTAAAAACGTATTTATTTCTCACTTTTTAGTTGTGGTACTATAATGTATTATTTCTATAGTAAAGTTCGTATAATATACCTATAATGCCAAAAGTCATGCCATAATATATTACGCGAATAAAATGAAACGGAAGCTAACCGTTGAAATAAGAGTTTACCAGGATGAACGAAACAAATCTGCATACTCCTTTATAGCATACCAGCGTGATGTTATGTTATGAAATGGCGTAAACTATAAACAGGCATGCGATTGCAGCAATCCGGAGAGATTTGCCATTGTTTATTGAGGAATTCTGTAGAATATCTCCGAAATTATTCATCAGATCTTCACAAAATTTAGATGGGACCAATTCGAGAACATTCTCATTCAAATAAAACAAGAATTTACAAAATTCACGGAGAAATCGGTAAACATATACAAAATAAAAAAAAGCATAGTGCGTGCCACGAAAGATGAGACTAGACCGCGCCTACCGCACTCTGTCTGCTGTCCCGATGACGAACGGTCTCTGCCCGCACTTAGACCTCATACCGCTAATAAGACCTATAAATCGTCCACTGCGCAAGTCAAACCACGTGGTGTGTCAAGTCTCATATTCGTTGCACGCACTGTATTTATTTTTCATTTTTTATTATTTTCTTTATTTATTCATGCCTGTGGCGTTTTGCCCTCGAGTATGACGGAATCAAACAGCTTCTGAAGGGCCTTAAGGACCGGTTTTCCACCCGCCTTCAGGAGTTCAGCCGTGATTCCGTCGTCACCCGGCGCCTTGTTGTTTTTGAGCTGTTTCAGAGCCATCCTAATCTCGTACAGGCTGACGTCCGGGATATCTTCGGTATAGTGTCGGGTCAATCTAGCTCTTGGGTCGTTTGCTAGATTCGCAATGGGTTTACTGGTTGACGTGTCATACTCGAGGGCAAAACGCCACAGGCATGGTGCAGGGGTGTGGTGGTCCTCTTCTTCAAAAAGGGTGACAATGCCCGGCTGAAGAACTATAGGCCCATCTCACTTCTTAGCCATGTCTACAAGTTGTTTTCAAGAGTCATCACGAATCGTCTCGCGCGCAGGTTTGACGATTTCCAGCCTCCCGAACAAGCCGGATTCCGAAAAGGCTTTAGCACCGTAGACCACATACATACGCTGCGGCAGGTTATACAGAAGACCGAAGAGTATAACCTGCCTCTCTGCTTAGCGTTTGTGGACTACGAGAAAGCCTTCGATTCGATCGAGACTTGGGCTGTACTGCAGTCTCTCCAACGGTGCCAGATCGACTACCGGTACATTGAGGTGTTGAAGTGTTTGTACAGAAACGCCACCATGTCAGTCCGTCTTCAGGATCAGACCTCGAAACCAATATTTCTCCAGCGTGGCGTGAGACAGGGAGATGTCATTTCTCCGAAACTGTTCACTGCTGTGCTGGAGGATGTATTCAAGGTTCTGGACTGGAGGGGCCTAGGCATCAATGTTAATGGCGAGTACATCACTCATCTTCGGTTTGCCGACGACATAGTGGTCATGGCTGAGACCATGGAGAGCCTCAATACAATGCTCGATGACCTCAGTAGAGCTTCCGAAAGAGTGGGTCTTAAAATGAACATGGACAAAACCAAGGTGATGTTGAATGCCCATGTTACACCCACTCCTATCAAGGTTGGAGACTCTACACTCGAAGTTGTGGACGACTATGTCTACCTGGGACAAACGATCCAGTTGGGTAGGGCCAACTTCGAGAGAGAGATAAACCGTCGAATCCGACTCGGCTGGGCAGCGTTCGGGAAGTTGCGCGGTGTCTTCTCGTCCAACTTACCACAGTGTCTCAAGACAAAAGTCTATGACTAGTGTGTGTTGCCAGTGATGACATATGGCTCTGAGACGTGGTCGCTTACAATGGGCCTCATCAGAAAGCTTACAGTCACTCAAAGGGCAATGGAGAGGGCTATGCTCGGCATTTCCTTGCGTGATCGAATCAGAAATTTAGAGATCCGTAAGAGAACCAATGTTACCGACATAGCTCGAAGAATTGCCAAACTTAAGTGGCAGTGGGCAGGGCACATTGCTCGCAGAACGGATGGCCGATGGGGCAGAAAGGTTCTGGAGTGGCGACCGCGAACCGGAAGACGTTGCGTTGGAAGGCTTCCCACCAGGTGGACCGATGACCTCGTGAAGGTTGCGGGGATCCGCTGGTTGCGAGACGCACGGGACCGGTCAATGTGGCGACGCTTGGGGAGGCCTATATCCAGCAGTGGACGTCTTTTGGCTGATATGATGATGATGACTGTATTTACAGCCGAATATATAACCTCCTCTTTTTTGGAAAGTCGGTTAAAAATGAGTATCAAAGTTTCTACCATGTTTTAACCATTCCTATTTTAGGCTTCATTTGTACCTATTAGTATGTGTTTATTTTAATTTCAAACACGTGTTCGTTAAAAGTTGTTATGTATATTATTTTTTTATATACGAAGTACGACCGGTTTGGCTAAGAGCAAAGCCACATTTATAGGCGCACCTTTGAAGGAATAATCACATGAAAAATGCCTACTTACGGTCTACGTGTTTGAATATAAATATTTACCCATTTAATTAAAACTCAATTGCTGAATTTGAGAATTCTTTCTTTTTTTTCTGATTCAGAAAATTAATCAGTACAGATATCGAAGTATAAATCAGCAAATCCACGTACTTTTATTTATTTATTTATATACACTTTATTGTACACCATAATAAACAAGAAAAAGAAACTTAATACTAAAAACATACAATGGGCGGCCTTATCGCATACCGCGATCTCTTCCAGGCAACCTGGAATGGACAGAGATTACCTGGACATGACATGGGGTTGTCATTGGTGCGACAATACCAACAATGAACATAATGTAATTTCAATAATATTTTCTAAAAACACAAATAAATACATATGCTAAATAATAGATACATAAATACATACATACAAATATATAAGCAATGAAAGTAAATGATTTACGATATTCACAGCACATTATGTCTAAAAACAAAGAGCACAATCACAGCGATAGGTAATGTTCTTTGAAGAGTTTTTTAAATACAGGCAACGACTGAGCACGTTTAATTGGGTCAGGCAATGCATTCCACAGACGAGCAGCCTGGACAGTAAAGGATTTATCCATGAAAGTTGTGGAATGCATTGGCATTCTAAGTCGCAAGTTATCTGATGACCTTAGAGATTTCGTGTGGGAATCGCAGATAAACTGAAAACGATCTTTGAGGTCAAGGAGTAAAGAGCACATTAAACAAAAGAGAAAGAATGTGAGCATTCCGGCGAAGGCGAATTGGCAACCACTTGAGCTTTACACGAAATTCTGAAACATGGTCATATTTGCGCAAACCAAATATGAACCGTATACAAACATTTTGAAGCCGCTCAAGTTTATCGAGTTGTTCTTGAGTAAGGTCAAGATAGCTGGCATCAGCATAATCAAGGATGGGAAGAAGAAGAGATTGTGCAAGCGCAATCTTAGTGGCAGTCGGAAGAAAATTACGCAGTCTCCTCAAAGTTGCAGCAGATGAAAACAACTTACGGCTGACTTCTTGCAGTTGAGCAGTCCAAGAGAAGTCCTTGTCGATGAAAATCCCCAAGTTTCTAACTTTCTCACTGAATGGAATAACTGAATTGTCAAACATAACTTGGGGAAGACACGTCCAGTCGATTCTAGAAACCATTCTAGAACTGCCCACTACAATTACCTGCGTCTTTACAGGGTTGACCATAAGCCCATACCTCTTACTCCAATCGCAAATGCGAGCCAGATCAAGATTGATGGTAGCTATAGCCTCAGACAGCCTTCCGAGAGGAGCTCGCGAGTATAATTGCAGATCGTCTGCATAAAGATGGTAGGAAGAAATTAGTTCATTGGAAATTGAGTTTATAAAAACTGCGAAAAGTAAAGGCGATAAAACGCCACCCTGTGGTACCCCGGCAGAAGTACTACACCAGGAAGACAACTTCTCTCCGATGTTAATACGTTGCCGGCGCCCGAACAGGTAACTACGAAACCAGTCAACCACCGATGGAGATATATTAAGAGAGCATAGAATGCCAAGCAAAACATCGAAATCAACAGTATTAAAAGCATTACTGAAATCGAGCAATGCCAAGACCGTCAGATTACTGCTTTCCATGGCTGACCGAATATCATCCGTAATGTTGAGAAGAGCTGTGGAGGTGCTGTGACCAGGACGGAAGCCGGACTGGAAGGGATTGAGGAGATTATTTTTGGATAGGAAAGTGCTTATTTGATTATGGATTAACCGTTCTAGGACTTTGGAAAGGAATGGTAAGACAGATATTGGACGGTATTCAGAAAAGGATGAGGATTGGACTTTTTTGGTAAAGGAATTATCTGTGCATCTTTCCATGAGAATGGAAAGACACCGCTAGACGCAGAAAAGTTAAGGATGTGGCAAATGACAGGAAGGATAACGTCCAGCACCGGGAGTAACATTTTACGGCTGATACAGTCACTTCCTACTGCATTGGAAGTAATTGATAGTATGCTCTTCTTAACATCACATGCGGTGAATTGACTAAAAACAAATGGAGCATAACTGGGAGTCGGGAGAGATGAAAGATAATCCAACGTATTCAATTTTACTGTCCTATCGAAATTGGACGAAGCTGTGAAATGATTATTCAATGCATCGATATCTAAATCTTTAGGGATTGACTCTTGTCGCGTTTTACCGACCCCCGATGATCTTAGAAAATTCCAAACTTTGGATGCGTCTCCGTTTTGGACAGAGTTATGAATGTGTTGGCGATTAGCATTCCTACACACCTTGTTGCAGAGTTTGCGGATAGAGGCATATTTGTCCCTATTCGCATCAGTAGGTCGTCGCTTAAATTTGGTCTTTGCCGCAACTTGCAGGTTTATTTATTTATTAAAAATGAGTATTGTAGCCAGCTCGTTGTTTAGTAAAACAACGAACACCAAGTTGTGATTTTTGTTAAAATCCAAAGCTGTTTCTGCCTTTTACTGGTTGAATACGAGGTAATTTACAAAATGTTTTGAAAATCTTCATGTTATCATGTTTTTCGTCAAGTACCTTAGAAAACATCCTGTTTCGTCCATCGTGACGCTCGCTGGCAGCACCTGGAGATGCGATCCTACTAATATTGTCAATGTAAAAGTCCGAATCTTTGGGTGTCACCTTTTCAAAAGAGCTCTGAGGCAGTACTTCGCCAAAATATTTAATTGCGGCCAAAGAATGTTCATGTTGACCTACATATGAGCATTTGTAGTGCAAGGCCTTAATTTTATTTAAACAATAGTTTTTTGAAACTCATAAGTTAACTAAATAGAAAAATAGTCTAAGAACGTCGTTTGTGCAAGGGCATCTTGCCCTTAGTATAATAACATTGATAGCATCTTTCGCCTTTAATATGAGGAGAACGATTAGAACAATTATTATTTTATACATTTAAAGAGTAGTGTACTTTTTTAGTTACAATTCAATATTTGCTATAAATTACTGCAGGGTTACAATGAGTTTCTATGTGATAATGTAGCATTTTGTTAAGATAGCGTCTTGTCTCAAGTGGCTGGAAGAAGCCTTTAATAACTGAAATCGATTAATTGATAGATTGGTGCTCCATAACAATTAGTGGAAAACTGCGCAAAGTTATTTACCTTATTTATTTATTTGTTAGTATCTTGGTATTTTCGTATAGCATTTGGGTGTCACTCATAGAGGATAAAAATATTAAAAAAAACAATTTGAACAGAAAAAAATTGGGCATTAATTTAATCGAAACCAATTCATCTTAAAGATAAAATACATCTTACCATTTTTTTCTGTATTATCAAGTTTTGAGCTTATTTTTTTTCAACGGCTCCGCGTGGCCTTCACGTGGTCGCCAGAAGAAATGACGAAATCGACTCACGCTTAGATTTCCAGTTCGAAAATATTCGCGAAATCACGCTGGAAATTTAAAAATACCAAATCAAATATTAATTTAGCAAAATGTTGATTTTGTAAATCTTCAATTAATATCAGAACATTCAGACAAACAGATATTTCGCTCCACAAATGATAAGAATGACATACTCTTATCAAAAGATAAAATATTTACACGCAGGTTTTGTTTACACATCTTGTGTATACTAATTCATTTATGTAATAAACTATTTGCCGAAATGTTACTATTACTTGAGCGTATAGTGACGATTGTCGTTAGTTCGGAGTGAATCAACATGAATAAAGGAAGACTTAGGCAGTTCCATGCCGCTTTGGCCGGTAAGAAATAAAAAAAATACTTCTTATTTTTAGCGCGAATTTAAATTTGAATTTGGAATGAGGCATCGTGACATCTCGTTCGAGATATAAAAATTATTTGTTCCATGTTATATAGCTCTAAACAGTGATTGCTTGGAGACGTGCTACCCAGTTTCGATATGTTTGTTCCGAGTATGGATGTGTTATTTGTGTGGTTTATTGAAAATACTAGTGTAGGTCCCCAGATAATTGAAGAAAGAGAGAAAATAAAGGAAGATAATGCTGTTGAAGAAAGGGTAAGAGTCCTTGTTTATGAAAGCAATACCCTTGTACCATGTACATTCTTTGGTAGCCGACACAAAAAAAAATTGTCGTCGTTGTGAACGTGATTTATCTAGTAAAATTAATGGGAAATCGTGTTGAGTTGTTTTGAATCTGGATAAAAAGTGTCAAATAGTGTTTTTAAAACATTGTGAGAATGTTCGTCGTAGTTTCTTGTTCGGGAAATTATCCAAAACTAAATGATAATGATAAATGATTTTATTTCTGTAAGTTGGTTTGTACAAACGCTTTTACATGTCTAAAACTGAATAATAACTCTATGGATAGGGATTTTATTAATAAAATATTGTTAAACGTTGACGACGCAATTCGAGACGGCACCGTGAGAATAGACAAAATATTCGGAAATAGATGATAACCGGTTCTTGTGGACAACTATTTTGTGAGCAAACTATTAATAATTAAACATGTGGATATGTTTGTACCCGCATGTTTACAAGGTTTCGAAGATGTTCGATGGTTGCTTGTTTGGTAGTGATTGCCAACTTCATCTCAATGATATCTGTTTATGTCATTTTTAAGACTTATTATCAATAATCTAAATATGTCAAATCAATCAAAGGCCAAAAATAAAAATGTATTTTGATCTATGTAAAAGTTATTCACTACAAATGTCAAAATAGCAACGTCATTTTTGTTTTTACTGATTGAGTAAAAACATTCATCACAGAGCCATAAAGTTTTAAATTAAAATATTTTGTGTGATCTCTGTGTTCTTTAGGTAATTTGTTATAAATTCGTATTGCCATATTACAACAATTTTATCGTAAATTTTGAGTTAGTGTCTTGGACCTGCAAGTGGTTTTTGTACAATTTTCCTTTTTAGTATCATCGGTTTGTTGAACAATGCGATGTTAATATTTTTAATTGGCCAATATGATGTTAATATTTTTAGAAACGTAATATAATATTGTAATAGTGAGCTTGTCATACAATTTTGTCCTGCAAAATTCAAATTGGGCTGATAAATAATGTTGGGACATATTTATTATCACTTACATCCGGTGCTCTGCTTTTGTCTGATTCGATAGCAACAGCGTGTGTCACTGATGCACGTGCCTTTGTTATATCAAAATTCGGTATCTCTCGCAAACGATTTTTTTTTTTTAAATTAGTTCATCTTCAAGTTTTGTTCACTCATTGGGTGAATTCTTGATTTTTCTGATAGACAGAGGATTTGGATTGGACTTTCGAATAAAAAAATCGAGTTTATATTAAGAGATTTTTTAAGGTGGCACTTCACATCGCTATTCGTGGTCGCGTATTTGCCTTATTCGCCCAAATAGGACGATGTGAAGTAGCTCTATTCGTCTATATTTGCCTATTCTCACAAACAAGAATAATACGCCAAATACCCAAACACCCGTATCCGCCCGGCTGTCGGTTTTTTGCAATATATCAAAGGATTGCGAATACGGCGAATATGTTCGTTTACCTGCCACACATCGCTCGCTCAGAAGTGTGCGGTGCGCGTCAGCGGTGGACGTGTATAAGTATTTATGTAGTTTGTTTACAGCTTGTTCGCGCCAAAATGGGTTGGACAAATGATCTTGTTATATTTTTGGCATATTATCAAATGCATCCCCGCACATGGGACCCGCAACATGCCTCTCATAAAAACAGAAGTAAAGTTGCTGCAGTTATCACGTCCATCGTAAACTATAGCAAAAATATTCGTAAATGTTCGGCATATTTACTGTTCATGAACGATGTGTAGTCGGTGTATTCGTGTTATTCGGAATTCAACACGAATATAGCGAACAAAGACGGAAACAAACGCAAACATCGAATAGCGATGTGAAGTGCCACCTTTAAGTTTAGTACTTTGAACTTTTTTGCCTTTGTACCGAGACTTTTCGTGTGCCGGTAAGTACGTTCAAGGTGAACGCACATCTGTCCGCACCGCAGGAGCCGCACGCGCCGCAGTCATCGCGTTTTCTTAAGGCCCCGCGCAATCCGCGCCATCCGCGCCGAACGCGTCGCACGCATTGTATCCACTTCTGTACATCTTGAACTATATTTTCATACGGATACGTATCATGTTTCCGCGCCACCCGCATTGCCCGCCGAATCTGATGGCGTCATCCGCACGCGCTGGTGGAATCCGTATACCTACAGCATTTTGCTGAAATGCGGCTCGTGCGGCGCGGATAGGTGTGCCAGGCTGCATACGATTTCATATAAAGATTTATAAAATGCGCTGACTGCGGCTAATGATTGTCGAAAATCTTTGACAATCATTACGATAATCAAATTTAGAAATATGACACCAATCATGCCAAGGGGTATTGCCAGTGGTTGAGCGATTGGCTGCTGCGCTGCGTGTCGCGGGTTCGATTCCCGCACGGTACCAATATTTGTAAGACCTACAGATAGTTGTTCCGGCTCTGGGTGTTTGTGTATGTGAGTTAATATGTTTGTAAACGCACCCACGATACAGAAAAAAATCGTAGGGTGGGCAAAGATTTTTAAAGAAGAAAAAACCGGCCAAGTGCGTGTCGGACTTCGCACATTTAGGGTTCCGTACCAATTTATCAATAATTGGTATTTGTTGGTAAAATATACGTAATAATAAACATTATCACCAAATTACAAGGTCAATATCATTGGTCATAAATCAATGTGAAGTTAAAAATTCTTGGGAACAAAATGTGTGACAGACGGCGGACAGACAGACAGACGCATGAGTGACAGCAATTGGGCTCCGTTTGGACCCTTCGGGTACAGTAAACTAAAAAAAAACGGCAGACCGAAAGCATAACAGAAAAAAGGCAAGGCACACTGATTGATTTTTTGAGGAAATCCTCCATCCAGAAGCATCTTCACATGGTGAGAAATCTGCCTTGGCAAAATTACTTGCCCAGCATTCACACAAAATATTCTCTCATCAACCTGGAATCATAAGCAGTTTTTTACCTATTTCATCATAACTTTTTTTTTCTTTTCAGGTGGCTTCGGCTCCCTCGTCATGGGGGCTCTCAACGTGTGGCCCTCATACACCTCCGAGCTATATGCTTCAAACACAACGACGCCTTTATCAGTACCCATGACTAAACCAGAAGAGGCGTTGTTGGGCAGTTTACCTTCATTAGGAGCTATTGTAGGATCAGCTGTGGCTGGTCTGTTAATAAATTCGTTTGGCAGAAGAAATGGTGGTGTTATGTTGTCTTTGCCGGTTGTAGTGAGTACTATTTCTTTATTAATATGTTGATATGTTTGTAAAGGTGAACGTGCACCTAGACGCGTTTGATGCGTTCGGCTTGTACTATGTGGATTGCGCGAGAACATGAGAAAATGCGATGACTGCGGCGCGTGTGGCTCCTGTGGTCTAGATGCGCGTTCACCTTAAAACGGATTTCTACTTCGATATAGATATTTATAAGTGTTTTATAATATGGTCTTTTGTCTGTTCATTTGAATTATTTGTATAAGTCTGGCGGTCGGTTTTCTGTCTGGCGTGGTTACATTCAAGCAACTAAGTTCATGTATTCGAATGGAAACTCTTTCATTTTGTGTAACAGTATTCATTGCGTGTTTCGTGCTGTGGAGTACATTGATTTTCAAACATATTCAAGCAATGGATTAGATACTCCTTTTAATTGTGATGGCACTTCTGTTTAGTGTATTACGCAATCACTTGCTGGAACGAAAACGTAGTCTAGACTCTGTTATACACCTTTTTCTGCAGACTTTTCATGTTAAAACTATTTTTATTTAGATCTACAGTAAGAAGTCAGTGGAATTATTGAATCTAGTAACTTCACTGGTTTTTATCACGTTACAGTTATCATGGGCGATAGTAAGCGTATCGTCTTCAATAAACCTGATCCTGGCAGCAAGGTTCTTAGCCGGGATATCTGGTGGAAGCTTCCTAGTTTTATCGCCTATATTTATATCAGAGGTAGCTGAGGATGCTATAAGAGGAGGATTAGCATCAGGTAAGATATTTTTTACTCAATCTTCTTTATCTGGGTTTGGACCATCGCATCGGTAGGCAGTGGTTTTGGTCAGAGTGTAGCAATGGGTGTACAAGGAGGATTTTAGGTTAATTTTTTCACAAAAACGTCACATTTATTGCCTAAGTCGACGGAAGCCAGGGCCCTATTTCCAGGTTCCCAGAAACTTAACTTATCCGAGTCGTAGTGACCCAAGACACTCTTTGTTTTTTTTTTTTTCTGACGAACCGTTGGTTTTAGTCGTAAAGGATTTAGATTTAGGACTATCTTTCGTCTTATAATTGATAGGCAAAAAGGATAAAAAAAAATCGATGAATATGTCATT
The DNA here is from genome assembly GCA_949775005.1 of Orthosia gothica. NCBI lineage: Eukaryota > Metazoa > Arthropoda > Insecta > Lepidoptera > Noctuidae > Orthosia > Orthosia gothica. The sequence continues at coordinate 32,426,770 of OX459035.1, forward strand.
TTATTTTTTTTATATCATTTTCTAAATTCTAAAATTCTTACATACTCTTTGCTACCTCCAATCGTGGTTATTTTTTCGAAGAAAGTATCATCATTGTATTTGATCGCGGCGCATCGTATCTTTTTTTCGTGTCAATAATTTAACTTTAACATAGGTACAGGAAAAACTTTGTCATTATCAGTGTTACTACGCACAAAAGGTGGCGTCGATTCAGCCTCCAAATCTCTTGAGAGAATCCGATAAAACAAAATTGCATCAGCTGTTATAAAGATATCATTTATACCTGATAACATATCCAAACAGACCAATTTTAAAGATTTTTCTAACACGTGGAGTGTCAACAGAAGACAGCGAACAAAATCTAGCCTTATTGGAAAAATACAATGAACAGCAGGATTATTTTATAAAAGGATTAAGATACTAATTAAACGACAAAATAAATATAGCCTTAAAACTGACCCATTTTTTGAAAAAAGAACTACTGTCTGCCGAAGGACAATACCTTAAAAATTACGTCTTGAATCTGAATGTATAGTTTTGTTAAGGTAGGTGGCATACGACCACGGTTGTCCTCTGAACACCACTATTTTTTTGTAGAATGTTGCCAACTCCTCGATCATTTTCATTGTCGCAGATGTGTTTGTGTAAATTGTTTGTTACTTGCGATCATTGCTATTTTCATGATGTCAGACATACCTGTGCGTAACTACCATATAAAACTTAATGGCTGAATTATTAGGTAGATTAAGGTCAAAATCATACCGTTATTCAAACCAAAGACTGATAAATCGTTATTATCTTATCCTTAACCTGCATTTGGTGTTTCTTTCATGTCTCGTGCGGACCTAAATCTGATAAATACCTATTCTGCCTTCCTTAGCCTTTTCCCATCTATATTGGGGTCGGCTTCCAGTCTTACCGGATTCAGCTGAGTATCAGTGTATTACATGGAGCGACTGCCTATCTGACCTCCACAACCCAGTAACTAGGTAACACGGTTCTCCTTGACAAGACTGGTGTCAGATCTCAAGCTTCTGAATACCCGTAACAACTGTCAAAGAACTTCAAATGACAGCCGGGACCAACGGCTTAACGTGCTTTCCGAGGCACGGAGGAAACTCGGTATGTTGAAATGGTCACCCATCCACGGACCGACCTGGTCAACCGGGATGATCGACTAGTGCGGCTGTTATCAATTAGCCACGATATCTTACGAATACCTATTCTGATATATGATATTCTTTCTCCCCCTTTCAGCCTCCATATTCTTATACTGCATGGGTACACTGTTGTCCTACATAGTCGGCTGGTGCCTGACGTATAGAACCATCATCTGGCTGCAGCTGATACTGAGCATTAGCTGCACACTTCTTATATTGCTGGTGGTGGAAAGTCCTGTGTATTTGCTGAGGCAAAAGAGAGAAGAGGTAAGTTTGATCTTAGAATAAGTTATTTTATGTGAGACTGGAGAATATGGCAATCAGAGATCTTATGACGAATGTTACCAGACTGAACATGGTGGTGCGAACACATACACTGAAGATAATTAAAGTTCCAAAAGATAAACATACGAAAGAACAACGTCTATACTAATATGATATTATAATGAAGAAAGATTTAATTGTTTGTAAGTTTTTTGTAATGGATAAATTCAAAAAATACATAACCGATTTCAAAAATTCTTTCCGAAATAAAAAAGTAAAATAATGTGGTTTTCATAAAACCACAAAACTAAACTACTAAACTTTTATAAAATACTAGTTTTTATAAAATAGAATTAAAAAATAGTAATTTTATAAAATAAAAGTTTGTCATATGACAAACTTTTATAAAATACTAGTTTTTTCCCATGGCCCACCAGGACCCATTTTTGGGATAAAATAATAGCCAAACTCTGAAATAATGTGATTTTTTGTTGGTAGAAGTTAGTCCGGAATAAATATGTATTCCGGACTAGCTTCTGCCAGCGGCTTCGACCGCGTGAAAAGTGTTTTCTCATCCCAAGGGAAAATTTATACCAGAATGAAAATTAACGTATGTACTATTCCAGACTATAATCCATCTATGTGCATCCAGATCCGTCCAGCCGTTGTGGCGTGATTGAGTAACAAACATCCATCCAAACTTTAGTTTTTAGGGTTCCGTACCCAAAGGGTATAAACGGGACCCTATTACTAAGACTCCGCGAACCGTCTGTCTGTCTGTCTTTCTGTCTGTCTGTCACCAGGCTGTATTTCATGAACCATTATAGCTAGGCAGTTGAAACTTTCACAGATGATGTATATCTGTTGCCGCTATAACAACTACTAAAAACAGAATAAAATAAATATTTAAGTGGGGCTCCCTTACAATAAGCGTGATTTCTTTGCCGTTTTTTGCGATAATGGTACAGAACCCTTCGTGCGCGAGCCCGACTCGCACTTGTTATAATATTAGTTAGATTAGATAAGGTAAAATAAAATGCACATCAGTAATACTAGGAGAATATGTAACAGATCATAATTATTTTGCAAAACGTAGGCAAATCGTAGAGTATGTTGATTCAATAATTTGAAGTGTTGAAGATTGGAATGTAGTAATTATGATTTTTCAGTCATTTAATATGTAACTAATAAAATAGCTACAATTCCCATTTTATAAATATTTATTGTTATAAAAAAACTACGTATAAAGACGTATGACTAACTACGTATAAAGACGTATGACTATGAAATTATTGAATCAACGTACAGTATTTTTCCTTTAGTCATTGAACACAAAACTAATAAATGCAAATATAATTTCAGGATGCAAGACAGGCGATAGCTAAGTATCGAGGGGTGCCTGCATCTTCTATGGTGGTGATCGATGAACTGACGAGGTTGAAGCAACAGATCATGCCGGCTGTTGAACTGATATCTGTAACAGGTACGTTACATAAAACCTTTTTAACAAAACAAATAACCGACGTAAAAAACGAACTGAAAAGCTAGAAATAAAGCCTAGCTAACAATCATTCTACGGCTTACGTTGTTTGTTTGGCGCTGATTCGGAATTCATTACTTACTTTAATGTGGAGCTTAGCTAGACTAAAAGATTTTATTACAAAATTATTGTATTTTAAGACAAAAAATATAATTAAGAGATATCCACTAGTTGTTGCCAGAAAAATCACAATAATAGTACTGTAAGGGGGTAGATAGGGTGATCAGCAGTTAAACATGGAAAATAACTTTATATTATATATATTTAGTAAGATATTACAATACGCCTGCCTTTGGGCGGCTTCAATCCAATTCTGACACATTGAAAATTAACAAAAAACATCTACAGCTATTCTGTTCGAAATTCATACATCTTTCAAGTAATAAATATTGCCAGTGTTTTAATAGGCAAGTAGGTTGCCTTCTCAAATGGTAAGTCCTTACATGAGCTACGCCCCTACGAATAGGCGCACAGAATCATATGAGGTGCTTCTATTCTAAGTCTTGAAAGGATATATGAATCCTACCTTATCCTAACCCGAACATTTACCTAACAGAGGAATCAAAGTACAATTGAGGTACGACCCTTAAAAGGGGAAGGCTTAATCATGACAAACGAATTACCGGATACTCCGATATGTGCTTTTAACTTCAGCTGACGTGCACATACGCACTAACAAATCAACGCAGTCATGCTTGAACCTCCTTGGCCAAAACCTCTGAAAAAGGTACAAGGCGTCCTCCCAACACTAATAAGAATGATGCGTCAACTCACATCGACCCGGATGGGGTTTAAATTCAAAAATTCAGACATGATACAATATTTCGATCTCGTGCGTTTATCAGGCCAGAGAAGGAAAGGCTGGATCGCATCGAATTTAAATTCTACTCATCAAACTTACACCAGGGCATAATATCATAAATATATTTACTTTTTTAAATAACAGTCATCAACTGGACCGATGATGTCAACTCGACATCCTTTGCAAAGGCTATGCCCCGTTAGCAAAGTCGGATTCAGTTACAACTATTCCTCATCTATTGTATTTTATCACTAGGAGGGCCTGGTGGAAGTTTCGCACCTACAAACTTGCTCATTATATAAATAGTCGTTTCTTCGATGCATAGTTAATGTTGCCAGCCTCTTCTTCGCCCAGCAGCATACAACCCATCAGCACATCAACAGCTCATGCAACGGAAAGAAATAATTTTATTATATATATCGATACTATTTGAAAATTTCGATAAGAAAACTATCGATACATTTTTCCTACTTTCCCATCCCTATTAACTTCAATATGTCAAATTTGATAGTTGTCATTCATTTTTTTTTTTTTTTTTTAATAATTGACAACAGGCCTTTTCTTATATATAAACCTTAAATAACCATAACCTATTCTTATCTATTCTATTCTAACATTAAAAGGTTTTAATCTATTTACATGTATTCTAGGCTTAACTCTCATATTTGCCAACTTTCTATCTATAATGGACCTTATCTCTAAATAACTATTCCTATCTATGGTCCGGCCTAATTAATCTGTGGCTAATACGGCGCATAGAGTATTATTTAATTATTATGGTGTGAATACTGCTTTATTATGTTGTTTATAGCACTATGTCAACCAATTCTTTTAATGAAAACTATGCTTTACTTTTGACAAGGTTTTGACACTGTCCTTTTTTGTATTATCTGTGGGACTATGTGTCAAACCATTTCTTAAAATGACATCTATGCTTTCATAGCATTTATTTGCCTTAGGGGCTTAAAAGACTTTTCTAATAATATTTGACCGTTGTAGACTTAGTCCTTATGGATTAGTATTTGGACTTTGTCTGCAATTTCATAAGCTAATCCTATTCAGTAAATATAGACAAGACAAGGGAGTATTTAATTTCATCAAAACATATACAGATAAAACATTCAAATCATTGTTTCTTTCGATGCCCAGCGCGCATCGCAAATTCCTTTCAGGTTGGACCACATTCATTTGCACGACATGAAAAGAAAACATTAGTTAATAAAGCACAAAATATAAGCTACATTACAATTAATAAATTATTTACAACACTCTATTATACCTAAACTTCTTTCTAAAAAACTTCCAAAACTTGCATTTTATTAGATCGAATTGATGTATGTGATCACAATGCAAATTTCCTAGTTCTATGTTACGACAAAGGCATATATAATGGGAATTCTTCCTTGCCACAATCCTAGTAATATTCTTTACACCAAACATAGCATTCCAAGAAGTTTTATCATAAATTCTTAAGTATTTAATTCGGTTCATAACCTTTTTATTGATCGCCTTCTTTAAATTTATGTTGGCGCAATAAGAAACCTTACTAAAGACTCCTTTAATTTTCCTACGGATCTCTTTTGGTGGAAAACTTTTCTTAATGGCTGACAATTTATATCTTTCCAAAATGACATTTATTAAATTTCGTTTTATGTCAGATTGAGAAAATTCAATATTATTTTCAATATTATCGTTGAAATCAATGGGATTCAGTATGTTAACAACAAGATCATTTTGGTGTTCAGATGGAACAACAACTAGTTGTTCTAACGAAATCTCATCATTGTTCTCTGCAAAATAAATGGAATTAGTTGAGTCAATTGGACTGGACCGATACATTACAATACTCTCGTCCGCGCACTCGCTGTTGGAGAGGGACTCCAACTCGTCGTCACCGCCGTCAGCGTGCTCGCCCAGGAACACAGCTTCTGCCTCCAACTTGACATCGACGAGGCCGTCATCTCCGCTGGTCTGGTCAACATCGTCCTCGAAGATGCAGCTCTCTTCGTCGGTGTGATCGCCATCGCCATCAACTGCGTCGCCTTCTCCGTCAACGTGGTCAACGATTTTCTCACTGCACTGAATATTGTTTTGTGTTTGATCGTCCTTAATCACCATACTAGAAAATAAATGTGCATTAACATCTTCACACAATACATCAGGTTGTTTTTTATCCGCTTTTATTTCAGCGATTATTATGCGCTGTTCGCAATATCGACATCTGCGGTGAAATATTGAGAATTCACTCCTCAAGCGATCGCATAATACTGCAAAGTCCATATCATATTTAAAAATCATATGGTAGAAGTGATATGCAGCCCCACGTAAAAAAGCTCCTAAGATCAGGCTATAGTCACTCTTTCTCCATTCGTTAATTTCAGCCACTGACTCGAATTCGGTCAAGAATTCCTCCAAGCAGTATCTGTCCGTGCCTGAATAATAATGATCCATCATGCTTTCCATAAGTTCATTTATACTAAATAATAAAACCACTTAGCTTTTTCATATATTTCATCCGCTGTTTATTTCCGTTCACTGCTTCGTGCGCTGTATCGCCACACACACGCGAAATGTCTTTAAAATACTTATAAGTATACTGTACGCCGTATACACGCGAAAATTTATAACTTTTATTTTTTCTGGGATTTTCTTACCCGGCATGCTCCACCAATATGTAAGGGGGTAGATAGGGTGATCAGCAGTTAAACATGGAAAATAACTTTACATTATATATATTTAGTAAGATATTACAATACGCCTGCCTTTGGGCGGCTTCAATCCAATTCTGACACATTGAAAATTAACAAAAAACATCTACAGCTATTCTGTTCGAAATTCATACATCTTTCAAGTAATAAATATTGCCAGTGTTTTAATAGGCAAGTAGGTTGCCTTCTCAAATGGTAAGTCCTTACAGTACCTCTCTCTTATGCGATATTTAAAGAATAGTGAATGCTTGAGCGGAAGCATTGAAAACTTCTGGTATTGTATAGTATATCAGAATAGAAGGAGTTAGCAGCAGAAGCAAAGAAGACTCCTCAAATGTGTCCCAAAAACGACAAGCAACAGCGCAAAAAAAAAGAATGCCATGTTATTAATTATAATGTGTGAAATATTTTTTCAATTCATGACCCGTGATAGCTATACAGTTGAAATTTTCACAGCTGATGTATTTCTGTTGCCGCTATAACAACAAATACTAAAAACAGAATAAGATAAATATTTAAGTGGGGCTCCCATACAACAAACGTAATTTTTTTGCCGTTTTTTGCGATAATGGGTCGGAACCCTTCGTGCGCGAGTCCGACTCGCTGTTGGCCGGTTTTTTTATTATGTGAAGTGTAGTCAAGAGTGTGAGTGTGTGTATATGTGAGTTTGTGTGTATGTTTTTGTGTGTTGAGAGGGTGAAAAGTTATATGAGTGGGTTCAGAAAGTATGGTGTTGGTATGATACATTATTTAATTCCAATTAAGTTTTTTTTTAATAAATCGTATCATAATTAAAAATTCAGTGGAAAATTATTCAATTAATACCTTTTTGTTCTACCATTAGTTAGGGTTGGTGGACCAAAATTTGAAGTAATTAAATAATAAAAAAATAATTTTTGAAATCAGACCACTCTATTATAAGTTATGCGTGCTCATAAATAAAAAAAATCAAATCGAATTGAGAATCTCCTACTTTTTTATTCGTCGGTTAATATCAAAGCTTTATTGTAACTAATAAGTTGGTAAAAAGAGTACTGTTTCCGCCCGGGATCGAACCGGGGGCCTTGTGCGTGTGAAGCACACGTGATAACCGCTACACTACGGAAACATGAAGTCAATACTACAAATTACCAAGTACATTCAATGAATCTAGAGCAACTTTCACTTTACTTGGCAGTTGTTGTCAATCATGGACAATCTCCTATTAGATTAGAATACTTCTATCGTATTTTTTTGTTTATCCTTTATTCTTTTTTAACCCCCGCCGGAAAAAAGGGGTGTTATAAGTTTCACGTGTGTTGCTGTGTATCTGTGTGTCTGTCTGTGGCATCATAGCGCCTAAACGGATGAACCGATTTTGTTTTTTTTTTTTTTGTTTGAAAGGTTATTTGGTCGAGAGTGTTCTTAGCTATGTTTGAATAAAATCGGTCCAGCAGTTCAAAAGTTATGGGCGTTTCACTGTTTAAATCGGGATGTTTTCGCAAGATAAATGTGTCGGGGGTTTTTTAAATTATGAAATTTTACTTGTCCGCTAATGTATTTGTTTACATAAGAATTAATAATTGTTTCGGGATATTTACCATGTATATTTAGATTTTTGTTGAAACTAAAAAACTTATACTTTGTTAACATAGTTAAAAATATAACTACACATTGTATACAAGTAAAATAAAAAAAAACCCCGACATTTTTTTTGTCATCTTATATATACGTAATTTATCCAGTAATAGACACGCTTCGATCGACAATTGAACAGGAAATTATAATACGATATCTTGCGAAAACACTACGATTCAAGAGTTAAACGCCCTTAACTTTAGAACACTCACGATAAAGCCACCTTCCAAACAAAAAAAAAACGAAATGATATTCCGTTCAACCGAGCTATGATGCCACAGACAGATACACAAATACACATATACACAATTAGAGAAACACACAGGTAAACACGTCAAACTTATAACACCCTCTTTTTCTGTCAGGATTAAAATAACTAAGTACCAATATAAATAGTTTGGTTCACGGGTAATCTCAGTCACAATTTTGTTTATTTAGCCTAGAACAATTTCTCAAATTTCACATCAAATATCTTAGGTGGATAAGACATTTTTGTAAAATCATGTCCCAAAACAAATCTATGAATTCTTTGGTGAGAGGATCGCGATCATATTTTGTCAATTTTATTTTTCTAACACTAGTTTTGTTCCTAAAGGTTCCAAGGCACGGACTATTTTCCGACAACACGTGCGAATGAGATTGATGCTGTGATGAGCAGTAAGAAGCTAGTTCTCGTACGAATTAGCACTTTTACAATTTTGTAGCGAATTTTATAAACAGACCTTTCGGAGTCTAGATATCATGAAAATACTACTAAATGTATATTTTCAAAATAAACTTATTTGCATTGTTGCATTACTAATCTATCCCTGTATGGAGGCCGTTTTGCAATTTTCCTTCATCTTATGATATTTATTTCCGCCCAAAGATGCGTTAAAATTAGTGTTAAAATATGGAACTTTCGACGCTCATAACTTTCAAATATTGTATATTTTTACTTTTCTATTTCCATACAGGGCTAGATAATGATGAGACAAATTGATATCATTTCTTATTTTGAATGTACATCGTCAAACAGTGGAGCATTCGCCAGACTACGTTTGTATGGAAGAATTTTCGACTAGTGTAACTTTAATGAGTAGATCATTTGTTTATTTTCAGAATCCGACCCAAAAGCAGAGGAAGCGGAAAAACAAAAATTAAACAATGAAGACGTGGTGCCCGAGCAACCGAAGGCATTGTCTCCAATCAAGCTGTTATGTAAGTACTTAAGAACTCAGTCATACTTCAAATTGTTTGACTTGGGGATTTTGTTCTACATGTCGCTTTTTGCTTGATTTTGGTCGATAAAGTTGATCTATAAAATCTTAAACTATTGTAAAAATGCTCTATCTAACTATTATTAAATTAACGTGGTGTATGGACGATTTTTTCGAGTGAGGAAGGCCAATTACGAAACTATATGGAATAGCGAAATCCACTCAAAGGAGCCTCGAGCCCGATTTTGATGAAAACTAAGATGGAACTGAACCCGTGCGTGTTTTTTTACAAATTCAACAATTTGTAAAAAACACGCTGGAATGCATGGTATATCATCGAATAGTGTCATCAATAACTATTAAATTCTGGAAAGTAATGACAAACGAGTTTTCCGCTATTCCTCATAGTTTCAGATTTCTTCATCCACACCCTCTTGGACCATTTGCCCTGTATTTGATTTTAATAATCATTCGTTCTTCTCTTCCAGTTGTGTCACCAGTTTCACGAAGGGCGTTCATTGTAGTGATGATAACGATCACGATGCAGGTAAATAGCGTTTCTCCAATTTCACCAACTCGGCCCGGCAAAACTATATTTTATTTTATATATATATATTTTTTTGTACGTAATTTATAAGTACAATTTTTTTCTGCTCTTTTTGACTTTTACAAGTACTGTCTTTTTTTTCATATAAGTACTGTTAGGGATCACGGTGATCTCTGACAGTATCTATCCAGTTACAAAAAATATATTAATCCTAAATTCAATATATTAATAATTCTTCTTCTTTGTCTTTATTTTTCCGGATTCTTTTTACATGCCCAATATGCCAAAACTAACTGAGATAGTTTTCGCTAATTGCAATATACAGGTTGTAACGGAAAGGTACGATCATATTTTAAATTCAGCTCGTGCACATGTATATGGACTACTTTCACCAATTCATTCTCAAAATGAATTGTATCTCTCATACAAATGTTGGTCAGCTAACGACAACTTTGTATGGAGAAAAAAAAATTGGGAAAAAAAAACCTCGAACAAAATGAACTTTCTATGAGATCCTTGAAGAAAGATGTTCATTTACATGGGCAAAAGCAGTTTTTAAAATATTATCGCATCTGTCCGTTCTTAATCATCATCATATCAGCTGAAAGACGTCCACTGCTGGACATAGGCCTCCCCCAAGTGTCGCCACATTTATCGGTCCCATGCGTCCCGCATCCAGTGGATCCCCGCAACCTTCACCAGGTCATCGGTCCACCTGGTGAGAGGTCTTCCAACGCAACGTCTTCCGGTTTGCGGTCGCCACTTCAGAGTCTTTCTGCTTCATCAGCCATTCATTCTGCAAGCAATGTGCCCTGCCCACTGCCACTTAAGTTTTGCAATTTTTCGTGCTATGTCGGTAACCCTAGTTCTCTTGCGGATCTCTACATTTCTGATCTTAACTTTCCGTTACATTCTGTATATCCGTTATTATTACTTTAATCATTATTTATTTTTTCTATCAGGTCTTGATGGGTATAGTCCCAGTCCAAGTGTACGCCAAGACAGTGTTCACAGAGACAGATCCGAGTAAGTCGGATCTGTATACGGTGATATTCGCCGTCGTACAGTTCTGTGGAGCTATTACTTCGGCTCTAGTTGCTGATAAAGCTGGCAGGAGGGTAAGATCATTTTGGATAATACTTACTTTATAAGCTGACATAATAATTTAAATAATTGAAGCAATTTAACGGAACAACTAAACGGAAACATGTTGGGATAAGTCAAAGTCAAAGATAACGATAATATCGTGCCAGTTTTCAAAAGGATTAGGCAGAGGTAAAATCAAATATCACTGGTTATATTCTGGTCACATGTTATAGGCGAAAGCCTATTTCTATATTCCATATCTAGATCCCTGGTTACTGAACTATTCAAAGTAGAAAACCCTAATAACACTTCTGACATAATTTATGACACAGCTTCTGCATAATTTATAAAAGTGTGCTAATTCGTCTCTTCTTTCTCCAGATCCTCATAATAACATCATCAATCCTGGTCTGCCTCTGCATGGTAGCGCTCGGGTTCCTGCTGCAGACGAGGTCAGCTCCCGCCTGGGTCACCGTGCTGCTACTTCTGGCTTACTGCTTCTCGTTCCTTATCGGAGCTGGTACCATTCCGTATGTCCTGCTGGCTGAAGTGTTTGAGTCTGAGGTAAGGATAGGTGATCGTATTTTTTATTGCTTCAGCAAATCAGGTGACGACCCATCTTGTGGTAAGTCGTAATCGCTGTCTATGCACATCTTCAATACCAGGTATTGCAGGTGCACTGCCTACCCTATAAATATGATTTTTTGGAAATGTCATATTTCCAGATGTATCTTTGGATTGTTTTAGATAATAATTATGATATTATAAAAATATGTCATTTGTTTTTTCGGTCCATATTGTGATTGTATATAATACTAGCTGACCGCGTGTCTTCGCTATCGTCTGCTGGCTACCTACCTACCACCTACCTATCCTACCAGCTACCTACCCTACCAATCCTACCTTGCCTACCTACCAATTTGTTAAACTATTTATTTGAATAATAATTAATATTACACTACGAAAGTAACAAACTTCTGTTTCTACCAGCGATCTGTTTAAATTGTAGAACACAAAAGCCGCTATTGTGACTTAACTATGATAGTTAGGGTTGCCTGGAAGAGATCGCAGAGCGCGATAAGGCCGCCTGTTTTATATTTGTTTTAATTTTAATGTTTCTTTTTGTATTGTCTTATCTTGGTCTACAATATAGAATATATAAATAAATAAATAGTTAGATATTCTCGCAGACTTTTTTGTAGCTACTAATGAGTACTTTAATCATGTAATATTTAATTTTTATGTATCATCCGAAGTTTTATCAGCGCACGCCAAATAATGAATTTTATAGGCAAAATTTTGCTACTATTTTTGAAAATAAATTATAGCCTACGTTACTCCGGTATAATGTAGCTTTCCATAAGAGAAAGATTTTTTTAAACGGTCCAATAGTTTCGGAGCCTTTTCGGTCCAAACAAACAGAAAACCTTTCCTCTTTATAATATTAGTATAGATGTTGCCAAGCCCCAGCAATTTTATCATACCACAACAAACTACTCTTCGGCATCAGTGTGAAATAAATTGCTTATTAAAGTATTTCTTTCAAGATACGTTGTGTAGTGGTTTCTTTGAGTTTATGTACTATATCTCATAAATGGGGCAGAGGGTTTCCACAAGAGTTCCAGCCTTTTTAACATACCACAGCAAACTAGTCAGAATCATCATCTGATTTTTTCCTAGAATATCAGTGTGAAATAAATTTATTATTAAAGTATTTCTTTCAAGATATGTTGTGTGGTGGTTTACTTGAATTAAGGCGGTACCCCGAGCAAAACGCCACGCAAGCCGTTTTTTGTGCTGTTTTTAGGAGCTATCTACTCGTTATTTAAAAAGAAATATCAATTATTAAAAATACATTAAATTTCTACATAATATTGATTCTCAAATGGTAGATTTAGTTTTTTTTAAATGTTGAATATATTTCACTAATCTCCTTCCAAAAAAACAGAAAAATGAGAAATAATTATCAATATTATGCATCTCCTCGTAAAGTGTTCATTAATTATTTTTTGTACTAACACTAATGGATAGACAATTTAATAACGAACATTTTTGTAGATTTATTTTTTTCAAAAGACCAAAATTCGATTTTATAAAGATTATATTCTAAAATCGGGGCGTATTCACTACTGTAAGTCATGCGCCACCAGTGCCGCTAGACCAATAGGAATGCTCATGTCTCATGCCGATTTTTTGGTCAGGGTACCGTCTTAATGTACTATATCCCGTAAATGGGGCAGAGGGTGTCCACAAGTGTCCTCCATCGCGATCGGTCTTGAGCTTCACGCTTCACCTCGCACCACATCATTATGATGCTCTTCACTTTTGCCAACACGGTGCGACGCCAGATTTGACGGGGACGTTATATAGTCATCATCATCACCAATTGCCTTTCCGTCTGTCCCAGGCTGTATCTCATGAACCGTGATAGCTAGGCAGTTGAAAATTCTACAGATGATGTATTTCTGTTGCCGCTATAACAAAAAATAAAATGAATATTTAAGTGGGGCTCCCATACAACAAAGGTGATTTTTTTACCGTTTTTTGCCATAATGGTATGGAACCCTTCGTGTGCGAGTCCGACTTGCACTTGGCCGGTTTTTTATTAACGTTCCTCGCTGTGAGAAACGGGCCATAATCCACCACGCAGGCCCAGTGCGGTTTGGTGGATGTCACATGTCTTCGAACAGTTTAATAATAGTATAGTGCAAGTGACTAATTCTGGTCTTTTTTCATATTTTCAGGTTCAAGGCTTGGCATCAATGATGATCATAGAATGGGTGTGGTTCCTCAACTTCTTCATTCTAGCGGTCTTCCCATACCTGCTCGGCGCATTCGGTATCTACGGCTGTTTCTATTTGTTCGGTGCAATGGGCCTTATCAACGCGGTCCTATCCTTCATAATGGTGCCCGAAACTAAAGGACTCTCCAATGCACAGATCCAAGATCTTTTAAGAGCAAGAAAGAAGAATTAAATTAGAAACTAACTATTTTTGTAACAATCTGAATCCGTAAAACAGGGCCAATTCATAGTATTGATTTTGTATAGTAAATATATTTATGACGAAAAAATGCAATATGAATATTGCTCCAATTGTTATATAGAGCAAGCAGATGAGTTGAGCAATCAATTGAGTTGCTCGATAAAGTGTCATTGTGGATACTGTTTTAGAGATCTACTAATTTTTGAAATATTTGGAGCTAAATATGGTTTGCGTCATATAAGTTGCCCGCTTTGAAGTAGGTTACAAATAACTATGGATAGTAAATCTCATATTAGTTTAAGTAGATACTTGTGAGATGACTATCGCACATCAATGTGCTTCGAAACGCTTGCTTTTGGAGTGGCAAACTTAACCGTTGTTGGCACTATATTGTTCGTATTTTTTTTAAAACGCTGTGATCATACGGCAATATACTGTAGATAATGAAAAAAAATTTGAGGTGTTATGCCGTGTGTCATCTTATCATTAAACTGCTAAAAATGTTAGTTGTTTTTTGGTGTATTTATCAGGGCTTACCTGACACAAGCTGTAATATAATGGTTTAGATGGTGGTAATAATGTTATTTGTGAGATGAATGTTATAGTTTAAGAGGACAACGAATTTAACCATTGTTTAACATCTAAGTCAGAGAGGATAGATTTATAATTAATATAAGAGCCTTGTTTTCTAAAAGTTTATTGACTTTTTTTTGGTGATACTTCAAATGTGCTACCAAATACCATATTAGTTTTGTACACATATAAGTCTACCGTCTATAAGAATTAGTTGAATTCAGTTGCCAGCCGAACGATGATATATATTTAGTATTATCTGTTGTATAAAGTCTATATTTATTGCTTATGCAAATAATGCGTCAAAGACAAAAAAGAAAGGTACATATTTACACGTCTAGAGAATTTCTATTTTAGGTAGATAAAAGTTGTTAGACGACTATAATTAAATATTTTATATTATTAGCGTAAACGATAACGTTATTTGAATAACTGAGTCACATGGAAACATTAGTGTCATTCTTTTTAGCGAATGCGGTGGTCATAGTGCCAAAATGTATTAGGGATTAAAGACATGAAATTTAGATTCCACATACAATTTTGAAACTTTTTCAATGGCTAACGCAACGTTGTTGTTGATAGAATGTCACTTGTCTAGAACCTCTTATTGTTCATTTAGACTAAACAATCGCTGGCATTGTCTGGTTGACTAAGTGCTTTAATTCTTCTTTGCGATTATTATTTTATTTATATATTATACATATATTTTTATGTTTTTGAGACGTTGCGTGTATCTAAATGATCGAATTTATAAACATGTACCAAACCATGTTCCAAGCCATTTTTGTAAGACCGTATTTTTAAGTAAAATATTTTTTATTTATTATTAATAATTTGTTTTATTCCTTGCGATAGTATCGCGCAATTCTGAATGAGTATCAGAATCGTTTTGAAAAGATGTATTACTACATCATGATCATAATTAAGATTTTTTTCAAAAAGTGCTGTTTAGTTCCGTATCTAACGACCAAAAAAATCTTGAACTTGACTCTTTTACCAGGAAACCAGACGTTAAAAAGAGTACTTTCACACGAAAACACATAAAGCTTAGGTTTTATTACGGTATTGCGTACATTGTACTGCGTAATGTTAGCGATATCCACGTTTATTATGTTTGCCTAGTACAACGATCTTTTGACGAGAGTAACTGGAGAAGTTTGGATAGTGTTATTTTTTGTTTGCATGTCTATTATGAGATTATGCAAGGCTTGTAATGACTCTATGCAAGTGATAAAGGTTGGAAAATACGACTGTTAGGTTTATCTGGCGAGGGTTTTTCAGAGTCAAGTGCAATCTCCATTGCTTTAGTGGCTCTCTTGTTAATTATCTACTAGTACTGGCAATTCTTAATAGCCATAAAGGCTAACTTTCTCGTTGAGGTATTGCATTTTTAACCCCCGCCGAATAAAAGAGGGGTGTTATAAGTTTCACGTGTGTTGCTGTGTATCTGTGTATCTGTGTGTCTGTCTGTGGCATCACAGCGCCTAAACGGATGAACTTATTTTGATTTAGTTTTTTTTGTTTGAAAGGTGATTTTGTCGAAAGTGTTCTTAGCTAGGTTTGAATAAAATCGGTTCAGCCGTTCAAAAGTTCTGCGCGTTTTACTGTTTGAATCGGGATGTTTTCGCAAGATAAATGTGCCGGGGGTTTTTTAAATTTTTATTTTACTTGTGTATAAAGCGCTTTTTAATCTCTTTAGTGGCAATTTAGAAAATATACATCCTGGGCAATTAGAGCCAGCTCTTTTGACTATATGGCTTAAGTGGATTAAAGTAAGTATTTAATTTTAGATAATTCCGCATTCTAATTTCCGACTCGAAGGACAAAAACGCTGATTAGAAACCATATTAAAATAATATTTTAGGAACGGAACGTGTAGGTCTGACATCAATAATACTTTGTCAAATGACGATTCATGATAAATGAAAATATACATTTTAATTATTAAGTACTTATGTTGTTTGAAAATAATATTTCACGTCAATATTTATTGCAATTTAACTAGATATGGCTGGTGATTTCTAACTAACTACTCTGAGAAGAATCACTGAAATAAACATAGATATCAAAGTTTCTTATGAATTCTCATAATTATCATTTAACCATTATGTTAATTGCGTGCACTTTCCATACAGTAAATGTAATGGTTAAAACATTTTATGAGAAGCATTTTAGATTAATGTCTGAGGTGGTCTTTTGCATAAAACACCACACAGATTTGAGTGGACCTGTCTAGACATTAAGCTTAAACAAAAACTTTTGCTAATAATGTTTACCACTATGAAAAAGATTACGATCCATAATTTTATGTTCATGCAAATTTTACAGGTAGAAAGTTCACTTACTAAAATCTATAAATCACAGAACTGATAGTACCAGGCTCCCATAACATGAACGTAGTACAAAGATGCAAAACCATTCAATAAAGGTGAAATTATACGAAACCGGGACAGTGGGCCAATGGCATGCAACCATAGCTAACATTGTTTGTTCCATTGTAAATCTTTATGACCAGGCAAATGGGACGGCTGCAGCATAGTGCATGGAACTTGTATTAGGTTTAGGAGGTCATATTTGCTGTTCGGTTCTTCTGAAGATGAGTATGTAGTTTTGAGGGTCGTTTCGATTTCGTGGTTAGAAAGTATATGGCTTTCTTATTGGTGATACAATTTATCCATTTAGGTACATAAATAAAGTGTGACCGAATTATATGTTCAGCTGATAAAGTGCCCACTGCTGGGCCACAGCCCTCCTCTCTACGAGAGGAACGTAAGTCATCACATAGACCCAGTGACTTTATGTTTTTGATTCTAAGTCGGTTTACTAACGATGCAGAAAACGTGCAGCTAAACAAAAAACAAAAGAAAACCACCCGTTTTTTTTGTCACTAAGCAAATCTAACAGGTGTTTGTTCGTTGATTAAGTCACGGGAAAAAGCTCTATTGGTGATACTCGTACTTCCAACAAGAAATAACAAAGAACACTTATTTTTTTTATCGTCAATGAAAGCTTCGAACGGTCAGCTGCAGTTTGCGCCTAGCGACATCATATAGCAATCTTTGATCAGTTTGCCAATAAAGCCTTTCGATTTTTAAATAAAGAATGATACGCTCGAAAAAAAAAACGCCCGTTTGTTATCCATAGCAGACGACAATAATTATACACTTCTGATTACACAATGTTTGAGGTGAGAAGTCCTTCATTGTCCATTGACCATCAGTAATTCGATACTTGTGCGATCAGATACACCTTTGATCGAATTGTATCCAAATCGATCTTGTCTTTTGTCATAATACTACACTGGTTTAGCTTTATCGGATCATGTCATCAATTGGAGAGTATTCAGAATATTTCAAGACTAACCTTTCCCAACGGCTTCTCTTTTTGCCTTGTCTCATAAAAAGCGTGCATTTTTCCAGTCTTCTTCTTAGCGTGTCGATGGCAAATATAAAAATTTAAATATTGTGGTTGGCCCAGAAATAATAATAATTTTTCCAGTTATATCAGTGAAATAATTGTTGTAATAGTATCTGTATTTCTAGAGAGTACCTTTTAAAAACATAAAAACGAACAACCTCTTCATATATTTTAACTATTCATTACTGCGAAGGTCTCCTTGACTGGTACTCGTCGACTTCTTATTGTAATATTTAAGTAAAAAAACAAATATCCTTAAATAATAATAATTTATTACATGCTAAAAATCAGTATAACGGCGCTTTTCTCTTTGGTTTTACGAACCGAGCCTGAATCTCTTCTACTGTCAATCCTTTCGTCTCAGGTAAGAAAAAGAAGCAGAAGATAGAACTTAAGAAGCAAATGACTGCAAAGACGTAGAAGACAGGTCCCCAGCCGAGAGCTTTTAGGAGCGGGTTGAAGATGAAGAGAATGACGAAGTTGCAGAGCCACACGTATTCGACGAGCACCATTGAGAAGAAACTCTTGACCTGTAAAGAGATAATAAAGCTGTTTTAGGCATTAAAAGTGTTTTAATAGACGTCGTAACTAGTACATACTACCATATTGACTATGGCTCGTTGTTGTTAAGTTTTTCCTCATACCCGCGCCAAATTTTGTAACACCAATTCCCACGCACGGTGTCACAGCCCGAAAGTTTGGAACGCAATTTACAATATTTTATTAAGAATATATATTGTGAATTGAGGTTTTCTCAAACTGGGGAATATTCTGAACAAGATAAACTCAATTGCCCAACAATTTACAGTACATTTACTGGGCAAGACTATTTTGTAACAGTTTCTGAAAAATAGCGTGATTTTCGTAAGAGTTTATAAAATTTCGTATAATCCGGCAGCTAAAAGGAAGTACAAAATGCCAAAATTGATTATAAGAGAAAAAATCAAGCAAGTGTGCTTCGACGGTCTCAGAGACCAACACGCGACTATAGGAAGGTTAAAAATTAGTGAGGATACCATGGTAATTATCACCTGTGTTTGCTATATCCTCGTATGTACATAGGTTTGAATAAAATGGTTTCAGTTAAATCCTCGATTTAGTCTTGAAAAGATCTGGTAATACGAGTATTTTCACTTAAATACTCGTACCATATGGACACGTACATTTATTTTAGAGTATTCATTTTACCTATAACGGTATTTCATTGGGTTATGCGCACTTCGTCCCATTCGCACTTCGTCCTATTCGCACTTCGTCCCACGTTCGCAGTAGGTCCCATTCGCACTTAGTCCCATTCGCATAACCCATTTCATTTTCAATGGCAAAACAATAGCACGTTTGTTCTTCTTCATTTTCCATTTGTTTAATAGTCAGCTTTTCCTTATTTGCTACGTTCTTTGTTTAAAATACTAAGAGCACATAAAACAGTAGCATCACTTACTTCAGGCAAGAACACTTCAGCTAAAAGAACGAAAGGCACAGTTCCCGCTCCACACGTGTACATCACAGCAAACACGTAGATGAATGTGGCTGTCAACCAGCTAGGTCCCCAGTGAAGATGCATCTGTGTTCCTAGTGTCACGCAGCTGATTCCGGCACCAAGAGATGAGTAGACCATCAGGGGCTGAAATTAATCGTATTTCTTTTTCAATATTTAGCTCGATCTTTAACAAACGTTTTGGTAAATTTAGTATCCACTCCTGGAAATGGAGTAGGATAGGGAGGTGTCACATTCCACAATCAAGCTTTGAAGAAAACAGCTTTGAAGGCATTGTTTAATCGTAAGATTATCTTACCGACTTCAAAAGAACGGAGGTAATCAATTCGATACGTACGTATGTAATATTGTTGGAATTGCAAATATTCACATAAATTACTTTGTATGGGCCTCTAACAAGTGTGCCAAATCTCATAAGTGTATTTATGTTTGTTTGTATGTATGTATGTTTATCGACGCATTTCTCCGCAACTATTTATCGGATCGTGATCTCTTTTTATTGGTTTAAGTATCTCTCAACTTAGTGCAAGTTTCATCAAAATCGGTTCAGCAGTTTTCAAGATACCACCGAATTCTTTAGCGAAAAATATCACGAATGTGTAAATTAAGTATTTATGGATATTTTTTTAATCCTTTAGGTACATTTCTTTAGAATTTGCTCACTTTTTAGTGATAGGTTAGTAAAACTAAAAAGAGAGAAATAAAAACTTTTTCACAAAAAATAAACCGACTTCTAAAGCAAACTACTAAAAAGTGCAAAAATAATTTTCGTTTCGGAAGTCGGTGTTGAAAAACGATAAAAAATAAGAGGTACCAAAGATTCTGAAGAGACTTCGGTAACAAAAGTTATTTTTGCACTTTTTGGTGTTTTAATTTAGAAGTCTGTTTGTATTTTGTGATATAGGTTTTTTAAATAAATGATTCGTGATCCGAGAGCTGACATATTCGCGAAATTAAGTAATAAGCGGTTAACTTGTGGTCATTACAAGGCATGAATGCAGACTCCAGGAATCTACAGAGGCTCTAGATAAAGTGTCATTCTATAGCGATAGTGATGGTTGACATGCCAAAATGAAAAGGAAATGTCACCTGTCATTTTGACAGTCAAGCTTGCAATACCAACAAAGCAATCAATCATTACATAAATAAAATAACATGTTTTTACAAAAAAATACTACCAACTTCCAAATAACAACACTACAAAAAGAAAAATTGCTTTATTTTTGGAAGTCGGTGTCTTTGGTAGGTACCAATTTTTTGCGTTATGGACACCGACTTCCAAAAACAAAGTATTTTTTTACTTTTAAACAAAATAGGTCTACAATTGGCGGAGATATCGGTGAATATACATAAAAAAAACAAACGTAAAGTCGAACATAGAACCTCCTCCTTTTTGGTAAGTCGGTTAAAAGTAACCAAAGGCACCGTGCATAATAAAAGTACCAGGGCATCAAAAAAACAAAAGAGCCTCACCCGTCTTCCAAGGAAATCAGTGCCGTACGCAGCGACCATACCGGCGACTACAGTTGCAACAGCTAACATGACACTCAGAAGAGTTGGAGATGCAGTTGGTACCGCTTCAGTGAATATGGGCTCCGCGTATATTTGGACCACGACTAAACCTTGGAAAATGGCTGCGGTCATTACAACTACGTTGACAAGGAAGGCTCGTTGCGATGATTTTGATTTCCCTGTGGAGATAATTATACAGATTAATTATTATAGACTGGAAGGTATTGACATAAAAAGGGTGGGGATGTTTACTGGGTAGAAAATTAAAATTCAATTTAGTCCATCAGTCAGATTATCAAATAATATTGGACCCGTATTTTTAGCTTTATCAAAAATAAAAATGTACAAAGATAAAGAGCATCAAAGTCCAGGAGTGGGGGCTTGTGACGTCACACGATATTTCAAAGCACTGTATCGTCGTAATTTTTCGTTTATGTGGCTAAAGAAGAAATACGTGCCAATTAATTTAGGTTATCTAAGCGACGGACTTACGTAATAGATATTTTTTGTCAACTACCCTATTGCCAGAACAATATTCTATAAATTAACATCTTCAATCTATGATCCTTTGTATTAGGGACAAGAATATTTAAGTAAAAATACTTACTAATGAACTTCCATAGAGACATCTTCTCAGCAGGTTTCATGTCAGGTTTCAGCTTTTCTTCCTCGGGCGTCTCCTCTGTGGTCAAAATAACAACAAATTATTAATTTTGATATTTGTTGTATCCATACAACTTTAGCTTCGAGGCGTTTGCTGTACCATTTCTTTTTTAAAGTATTTTTTGAAGTTTAGAAAGTTGACTGCTGATTCGCAGCTGCACTTAAAATCAATTGAAATATTATTAAATTACTTACCTATTATTGACTTCTGACTTTTGATTTGTCTCTTTTGACTCATGATTTTAACTTTGACTTTATCTGATTTCAGGCTTCTAACTACCCGTAACGACTGTGAAAGATCTACAAATGAGAGCAGGGACCAACGCAACGGCTTAACGTGGTTTCTAAAGGACGGAGGAGTCTCGTTATTTAGTGGATGACTACTCATCCGCGGACTAACCTCAACAAGCGTTGCTTAACCTGGTTACACACTGGTTTAAATTTATACACACCTCCAAGGTCTGGGTTGAGAGCGCGTTTCATGTTGTTCATCTCCTCCAAAAGCTCTTTGGAATCCAATTTCCACATTCTGTAGAAGGCCAAAGATTGTGCTGCTTCCTGGAAAAGTTAATAAAGTTAGTACTATATTTTCTATAATGACATAATTTTTTTTTCCATAAAAAATTTGCTGTCGAATTCTACACTCTTTGCGCTGTACCATGGTGCGGGTGAGAGTTTCAATAAAAAAAAATACTCATATACGTATACGCATTTTTGTAGTTTAACGTCATACCATATACCATAGTTGCCTGTATGACGTTAAACTACAAAAAATGCGAATACGTATATGCGTAAAAATGTTATTGAAACTGCACCATGCTACAGCGCAAAGAGTATAGTATATATCAAAGTCGATAACGTTTTCGATCTTTTCAACATAGTTCATTAGTTGCTTTTCGTATATTTTCTACTTTGGTAACCCGTCTTAAAAAATTGTTGTTGGCGACAAAACTACAAATCATCCAATCTTCATTATCAGTACAATTAAAAGAACAAAAAAAACTAATCACCTTTTCTTTACCAGTAGTCAACAAATGCATGGGCGATTCCTTCATAATAAACAGCAAGCATGCACCTGCAACTGCCGTGGACAATCCAACATACAACATAATATCGTACGGTAGGAATCCTCCCAGCAAATAGGATAGCAGCATCCCTATTCCGTAAGAAACCATATTGGAGGCCGTCATGGCTCCTCGGATGGAATCTTGGCAGATTTCACTGATGTAAACTGTTGCTACAAGGATCACTGAACTGGCGACCCCAGAAAGGAATACGGCTGCAAGAACTGTTTCTACATTTCTGGTGCATACTAGTAGCACCCAAACGAGCTGTGAACAAAATAAAACTATTTATAAAGCATCTCAGGGTCACAGACTTCTGCGATTCATGGGTAAGTATGTGGAAAAAGCAGGCTCTGTCCATCCCTTGATGAAATTAAGAATATCATTACGACATACATATATTTGGACAGAAACTGACTTATTCTTTGCTAAGAGTTACAGGATATCGCATTGTATTGAAATAAACAAGCGCAATTTTGGTAAGAATCACTTAGTTTTAAAATAAAAGTACCTAATTAATCTGATGCAACATTGAACTACAAACGACAACGGCGACGATTGTTTTAATAAGTTACTATAAGTTCACTATTTTTAACCGACTTCCTTAAATGGAGGAGGTTTCTCAATTAGACCGTATATATGTTTTTTATGTGTGTTGGCGGATAACATCGTCGTTTATAAACCGATTTTGATGATTATTTGTTTGATAGAAAGTAGATATCTCAAGAGTGGTAACTTGATAAAAAAACCAGGATCTGATGATGATGATGGCATCCCAGTGAAATCGAGGGAACTCCTCAAATATTATAGGCATACATATAGCAATTTTGGTATTTTTATCAATAATGCAATCATTTACACTCAGAAATTGTCATTGAGTGCAATGGAACTGATGAAGAAGACCAAGATGGCCACTGGAACTCCTTAATGCTAAGTATGTCACAGGTTTAAGATATATCAGTAGGCACTGGAACTCCGTAAAAAAACAATGGATCCTAATCTTAATATTGGAATCGTCATGAGATTTACTTCGGCTATACATGATTTTCATGGTATTTACAGGTACCTACCAAAACTAAAAAGAAAGAAATAAAAACTTTTAAAAACAAAAAAATCAAACCTACTTCCAAAACCCTTGTAAACTTTTCCGAAGTCGGTGTCGAAAAACGGAAAACAATAGGTACCAAAGACACCGACTTCATCATCAAAATCGGTTTATAAACGCCGAAATTAACCGCGAACACACATAAAAAAAATATCATATACGCATTGATGTAATAAAAAGAGGAAGATACGGGACTGCTCACAGCGCTTGGTCCTACTAATCTAAGTGAATGCCCGCAGCGGGTACTCAGTCGCGCACGGCACATTGTTGATCACACAGCTCATTAATTTCAGTGTTTTTATGTTTTTTTTTGCAATAAATTCGCATCAAAATGACTTTTTGTGTAGCTAAACAGTGTTTAAATAATACCAGGAAGAAAAATAAGTCACACGGGATCACTTACCACTCGTAAGTACAGTTAAAAAGGTATATTGTTAAAAATTACAATAATATTTAATGTTTGATTCGCCATATTTGTGAGAGCGAGATAGATATTACAAACATGCGTGAGAGACCCGATACGCACATATTGCAATGTCATTTCATTCATAATAGTAAACATTCGGTGTTTCGGCCAACATTCGGTGGCCAACGCGATTTCGCTTGCACTACAGCGCCGTCTCATATCTCTGTCCTTGTCTATTGGTAACTGTAGGTTTGGGACTGGTGATGACACTGAACACAGATGTGTGAGTTTCGGTGCATGTAGTCGTGCGCCGAGCCCAGGTTTTCTGATCGCCATGTTAGCGCGTAACGTATCTTCCGCTTTTTAATACATCAATATGTACGTATAGGTTGGTCGATTTGAGGAACCTCCTTCTTTTTGGGAAGTCGGTTATATTTATACGGTTTGAAAAATTGTTCCTTAGGAGGTCAGTCATATGCAGAGATCAAAGTAAAGAAAGAGTACTTACGACCAATGCCAAGCCGTTCAGAATGGAACAGTATTTACGCCCCAACTTTTCTAACATATATCCTGCAGTAGGTGTAGATATAAGTGCTCCAATTGAAGACAAGCTGCCGAACAGTGATATTTCTGTGTCTGTCATCGGCCGGTTCAGAGTTGTGTTTGTCGTTTGAAATAGGGTTATGGTGAAGGCTGGCCACGCAAAGATCACACCCATGTTCATACCCATGGTGCTTACTGTGGACAAAAGATAGGTTATTAAGGTCGTCATAGTACACGTCTCGACCGAATTTTAGACACGATGGACAATCTAAACGAGATTAGTGCACCAGTGTGTACGAAAACAACATTCACATTCTACCGTAATATTTATGTAACATACTACAGACAATAATAGTACTACATGTGCTAAGTGCTAAGATATAACTGTCGCAGATAAAATAAAATGTATTGTAATCACATACGTAATAGCGAATTGTAAACTTTACGATCGTGTTTATTTCTAGTCCGTGGTTATCGCTGATGTTTTGTCTCTTTAGATGTACCCATGCTTGATCATTGTGGGATTAGAGAGGCATGATTAGATTAGAGCTTTTGTAAAACTCTTTATAGCATTTTTTATTATAGATAGGCTCTCGTTTGTCCACTATATAACCTGATGGCAAGAGATGATATGGTCGACGGTGCAGCACGCTTGCCTGGGCTAGAAGTAACGTATTCACTCTGGACTTAAAGACTCTAGATTGTAGCTTTTAGGAAAAACAGACTCTGGAAGGGAATTCCATTCCTAAGCTGTACGCATAATGAAAGTATGCCTAAATGATTGACAAGTAAGCTTAATCTTTGTTGATTCTTGCAAATACGCTCACATTAGTAACTATGCCAGGCTTTTTGCTGATATTCCTTGATATTGTAGATAACTGATTCTAAGCCGCAACTTTTATTAAAGGGATTGACTTTGATGGTAAGCGATGATGTGATCGACGATGTAGCACGCTTGCCTACAAGTAGCATATTTGCTCTTGACTTCAAAACTCCCCGGAGTTTAACGGCGGAGTCTATGCAGCTATAATTAGGCTAAAAGAATCACGTATACGTTATATATCGTAGTGTGCCAGTTGGCTAAGCCCTCACCTTTCGTGCTTGAGGTCGTGGGTTCAAATCCGGGCAAGTACCAATGTGAAATTATAAAATTTATATGTACTTTCTAAGTTTATTTTGGACATCACAGGCAACGGTGAAGGTAAACACCGTGAGGAATCCTGGACTTATATAGTTAATGTAAGTCTGAAATAGCCAAGTTAGAGGTCTGTGGGGTTTCTAGAGACGGCTTAATTAAATCAGACACCAGAGACGGCCACGTCCTCACAAGAAAAAAGAAGATGAATCACAGACTCTGCAAAAATATTGAGATTGGCTAACAGTCTAACTGAAATGGAACATAAAACTGAGCAACTATCTTGGTCTCGTACGCAAGGGCGATAGCCGAGCATGGGGTACTGGGTTTATTCACAGGTCACGCAAAAAGACTTATTGGTGTTTTCCTTTAGTTACGCTCGCTTGAGCGTATAAATAAACAAAAATGTTTAAAAAAGTTGGCGGTGCGACATCCCAGAAGCCCAGAAATCCGAAAAGCTGTTAGTCCTACGCCTAATCTCTCCCGGGTCATCAAAACGTCCACTACTGGACATAGGCCTCCCCCAAACTTATACTAACTTTATTGTGCTCTTATTTGGGCCGGTGAGAAAAGGATTTTTTCCTCATATATTGAACTGAATGAAAACGTAGAAGCACTATTTAAGTAATCCTTCAAGACGCGTTGATATTTCAGGAAAAGTACACTTAGCGTAGTATGTTGTTACGTTTGTTTACTGCATATTTGCAAGTTATCAAGACTAACTTTGCTCAAGATCCTTTTTGCTCATCGAATCTGTTGTGTGTATGATACCAACATTGGCAAGCCTCGAACCTGGACTTTTCGAATTGATTTGGGGAATACTCAATCTGCCTACTGTTTTCCCAACTAAATTTGGGTCAGCTTCCAGTCTCTATCTATCGTGTTACCCGGTAACACCACAACCCAGTTACTGGGTAACACGATACCCCTTGGCAAGACTGCTGCATGGTTTCCTGACTTCAGACAATCCGTAACGACTGCCAAAGGTCTACAAATGGCAGCCGGGACCAAAAGCCTAACGTGTTCTCCGAGGCACAGAGGAATCTCGATACGTTAAGATGGTCATCCATTACGGAGTGACCTGGAAGATCGACCCGTGCGGTTACTATTTAGACTCTAGCTTCTTGAAAATGTTATATGTTCCATAGTTTTAGCTGTAGCCAACAGTGGGACATAAGTAAAATTTAAAACCCCCGATACATTTTTATTTCATGCTACATAATTTATCTAGTAGTAGACACTCTTCGAACGACAATCTATTGAGCACGTAATTATGACACGATATCTTGCAAAAACACCCCGAAACAAACAGAAAAACGCCCATAACTTTAGAGCGCCTGAACCGATTTTCATCAAACATAGCTCAGAACACTCTCGATAATGTCATCTTTCATACAAATAAATCAAAATCAGTTCATCTGTTTAGGAGCTATGACGCCACAGACATATACACAAACACAGGTACGCACGTCAAACTTATAGCACCCCACTTTTTCCGTCGGTCTTTAAAAATACTTCAACATTAATGAAACTAGAGAATATCTTATAACGTATTCATACAGGCTCTGTTTGCTGTCATAACAATGTACTCTTTAATTCAAATAATCTTAATTAATGTATGCTTTACATTATAAAATTACAAAATACATTGTGTGCTTGAAGTTATAATGCTACAAATCCTGATTTTATGAGTTTCGTAAGCAATCTTAATTCTTTGGTTTTTTTAACTACATATTTTTCACACTTTATAATGTTAAATATTAGTTGTTAATTGGTGGTTTGTTATTTTACTTTGAGAGATAGAAAGTGGTATGAAAAAAGCTCGCCTTTTTGTCAATTGAATCAATAAGCTAGTAAAAGTTATTCTGATGTAATCCAGATAAATATAATAAAGAGATGATTTTTTTTATTAGTTAATGTTTGTTAAAGGTGGTTTCTAGAATTACTCGCATCATAAAATAAAATAAAAAAGCCTTTTATATTATGCATTGAAGAATAATTATCATTATCACTTTTGCATAAGTATTTTATACATGATAATAATTTAAAAAGAGTTTGAGTAATTTTTTTTTTTAGTTTTTTTCAACGTCATATTAGTTTATAGTTTAGATAATATCTTTTCGTTCCGATTTTGATGTAAGTATAAGAAAGTTACATTATCGTTTATTGTTCAAATGGGTGTTTTATTCTGCCCGAAAAATTTTAGGTTTCAATGGGAGATGACATGGCAGTATCGCTGCGGGAAAAAGATGATTTTTTGTTAGGAAATTAATGTTCTGAAATTAATTTCTATACATTATTAGAATAGGTATTATTTAAATCGTACCTTTCGGTAATCGTTCCTTTAAAGAAAACGTGCCTAAAACAAATATCTATTTGAACGTTAATCCAAAATGAAGTACTTTCATAATATTGTACGTTAGTGGTATATAATTCCTGATAAGACTTTCCTAGAAAATCAATGCTGACCGATTAGCCTGATAGTTGTGTTTACACTATAGTAAATATGATTATAAAAATACGTAGGTACCACTTTTTCATACTAATGCAGTCAAAGTGTCGAAATATTTTCGTACACAGGACTCTCGGCTCTATAGTTATCAATATTTTCATATTCATGCTGACCATCTAGAGATTCATTTACAGTTGATATTGTACTGTTGGTATCTCCAAATAACTTGCGAGGTTCCAGAACCCTTTCAGCTTGATTTTGTACTTCTAGGGGCCTGTTTAGAACTTCTTCGTTATATTCCAATTCTGGTTTGTATCTTAGTTCAAAAATGGCTTTTGACTAGGAGCAACTACAGGAACGTTGACATTAGCTATGTTTGGATTTAGGAACAGATTTGTATTTCTTGTGTTAATCCTTTTCTTCTTAGTTATGATTGTAATAGTTTTGATCTCCATAATATTGCTTTTATTCAAGTCATCATCGTAGAATAACGATTGATTTGACAGATTTTGGTGAGTCCAACGCAACTCTGTCGATAAAACTGAGGTTTAAATTGCTTGAATTGTTGGTAAATTCTTGATTTGTGACATTCGGGCATCGGGGCCCGAGTGCACGACTGGACGTATACCTACGTATCCTGTTTAAGGGTCTTCCACTGCTTTAGTGCCGTAAAACGGTTACTGTCTAAAGCATACTCCTTAGTAAGGCTGGGTTAAAAGGTTTGAAAGAAATTATATTTATTATTGATTCATGTAAATTATTTGTTAAACATGTTTTTTTCGTGTAGCTAATAGTTTTGCTTTAAAAACTGTTAATAACACGATATATTTTCGCTACTTTGGGATACTCCTCCAAAACGACTTGGAGGTTTAAAAATATTTATACACGGAAAAATTGGTGCTTAGAAATTATTCATAACTGAAATAGCATAAATCAAAGAATATTTTGCAAACAAAACTGTCCAAAAGGAGGTTCAATATTGATATTATGGCTCCGAGCGCACGGGCAGTACTGCGTTAACATTGGGGAATATAGTTATTCGCCTTAAGGAGATCTCTTGCCGGCCGACTGATCGACACTGCATGTCCAAAGGGCTGGCTCGTTATTTGCGCACAAAAAAAGGAGTATGTACGTATGAAAAATTACAAAGGGATTATTTGTTGTATATATAAATAGTACACCAAAGACTACCTACAGTACTGTCTTTCCTTTAATTTTTAAAATCCATCCAAAGGTTGTCTTGAAAAGATCGCTTTTAGCGATAAGGCCGCCCATTGTGCCACCCAGTGTAATGTTTTCTTCGTCTAAACTTTCTGTAACTTATATGGTGTACATAATAAAGAGTATTCTATTCTATAAATCGTTATAATAATATACATTCTAGATGGATAGATACTCAGGTATATCCTACATTCACACAGTGTTACAGACAATATTTCAGCTATTCCTCTTTCCTAATTTTTGCTGTGCCCGACGGGGTCCATATTGTGTGTCCATAACTTTTGCCATGTCTATACCATCTATGTAATACATATGGCATGCAATAAAGTATTGAGTATTGACTTGTTCCATTTTTTGGTCTTTTAGACTAATAATTGATATAACGAAAGAACTATGTTTAAAATATCTTCATATTGTGGAAAAGGTAAAAATGAGGACCATACTTTTCAGTTTTTCTATTTGAGAATATTTCTCGATTTTAATTTTGACAAAACAGCTTAATAACCTTTATTTATTACAGAAACAAATTGTACTCACTTATCGCCGTCCCAATAAACTGATACAGCAAACCCATCTTGAAAACTTACAATAACTTTCACAATTAAATAAAAAATCAGATCTCCAGACGTTTTCAATTCTGATCCCTGGGTTCAACTGACTAGTAAATAAAATATATTTTGGTTATATCATCTGTTATCAGGGGTAATTATGTTGTAGAGTACTAGGCAAACATAAGAACAATGTGCTTGGATTAAGTAATTAAAGTGATTACGCATCATCGTGATTTTAGACGAGACTATGTAGTTCATAAAACTTAGGTTATTATACTGATTAGCTTCGAAATTCTTCATAGATATTTGTCTTTTATAGTTTTTAGGGTTCCGTACCCAAAGGGTAAAAACGGGCTCCTATTACTAATTCTGTCTATCCGTCTGTCACTAGGCTGTATCTACATACGAACCGTGTTAGCTAGGCTGTTGAAGATTAATTATTTCAGTTGCCGCTATAACAACGCAAAAATGAAAACAGAATAAAATATATATTTAAGTGGGGCTCCCATACAACAAACGTGATATTATACCGTAATTGGCCGGTTTTTCGTGTGTTTTGCGGGTAAGTTATATTTGATATAATTACAAAATCTCTATTATTCACAAGATATAACAACTGAATCTATAATTTTATTTGATATAATGATCAGTTAATATAATAAACGATTGATATAATTTTAAAGTAACTATTTTTTATAAGCATAGCATACATTGGATATAAAATCGTTTGATATACCACTCAGAAGACTTAAAACCTATTTAGTCTAATATGATAAAACGCCATTTTCCTGTAAATAACATGCAAACAAGCATACACCATGCATGCAGCAGGCATGCAAACAAGCATATCCATACATTCAGCATGCAAGCAAGCATGCAGCATGCAAGTATGCAGCAAGCATACAACATGCAGCAGGCATGGTTTCTGTCACGGCTCCGGCGCTGCGGGGCTCCAGCGGACCCAAGCGAGCTTATCGTCGCTGATGTGTTTCACGCTCACCACCGCCCACCTGCCTCAGCCGCGGCGGCGAGTGTTAAAACCACCTGCTCCTCGGCTCGCGGGCCGCCTCGCCCCTTCGCGCCTACGAGATTTTAAATAACACTCTAGGGGTAGGACAGACAAGACTACGTGGAGTCGGCTTTGCAGCGATTCGTTTCTGACACGCCACTCTCGCAGCACGCTCGCTTCACTCGTTCGCCTTCGCGCGTTAATGGTCACTGTTCTAACCAAACCTAACCCAAATGATTCACCAGCATAGAGGGGACCTGGCACTCCACATAACCCATCCGAGTCGGATTGCTTTGAATCGGGGTGTTAACCATAAATATGGTATCAATATTATATATTTTAAACGATAGCCCTAATGATTTTCGATTAAATAAACGTTATATCCAATAACGTTATACGAAATAAGTTTTAGAGAATATAAATGTTATATCTAAAGAAATTATATCAACATTTGGTATAACTCACGTTTATTATATTTTCTGAACGTTATTGAAATATGAAGTGAGCCGCACCCATGTTTTGCTTACGTTTCAATTGATTATAAACCTGTGGTACGCATAACCTGTTTACACAATGTTTCGGTCCTATGAAATGAATAAAAAAAAACCTGTTTTTATTGGGAATTTCATATTCATATGAACATTATTTCAGTCTGATGTCGTCCACTGCTGGACATAGGCCTCTTCCAAGCGCCGCCACAATAAATGGTCCTGTGGAGCTTGCCTCCAACTGATGTCCGCAGTCTTCACCAGGTCATCGTTCAACCTTGTGCCATTTGACCATGAGGCCCAATTTTAAATTATTGGAATTTTACAAGTCGATATCTAAGAAAATTTGAACGCGACCCGTTTGTTGGTAAGTCACCACACCTGTGTTTAGAAACATCTACAATACCGGAAATATTCTTCTTCTTCATGAAATATTGCAGGTACAGTATCCTTACAACAAAGAAATGTCTCATGCCCTTGAAATAAAACAAGCAACACAAAAAAAAACAGTACTAATACTTCTCTGGACGAATCTAGAGATCTGCTTCTGCTAAAGTACGGCTTAAAAACAGTTCATCTCCTTCTTTTGCTTCGGGGAATACCTCGTGATGTTATACATACATACAATTGAATACACATACATTGATTTAACCTGAATCCCATAGTATTGGTACACTTCCACGGTGACTTCTTTCAAAGTTGCTAAACAGTTGGTTTAGACTTGCTGATTTCAAGATAAATATCTTCGCGGGTTAATTTTGTTAGCAATGCCACGACTTAGATCTTATAAACGAGACACGTTACTTTTAGAATGTGTGGTCTGAACATGTCCGGTTTATATATTTAACCAATGAATGTGCAGCTTTTACCATTAGCGATGTGTACTTCTAAGCATAGCTGTCAGATTTCATGGTCATTGAAGCACGTGGAAAATCACCTGGTTTTCTACTTGCTGAGTTTACAAGGTTGAGTTTATATCTGCGTTGCGGATTGCCTTTCCACCTGCAAAGGAAACCCGCAAAAGCCTAATTCTACGCAAACGGGTCCCATAGTCTAGAAATAGTTTTCACAGATCCGTTATATTTATGAATGGCCTATCCAATGGGAATCATCAATCACCACACCAAGGGATAGCCGAGAGACCAAGGGTGCCATAGACGGGGTCGTCTGCCGCCCATGTGCTGGTTTGGTCCCTGGGGTGGTCACGGCGTACGGTGTGTTCTGGTGCGCCGTTGATGGGGTGTACTCCCTTGAGGAGAGTCCGGTGACGGACAGCCGTCGCGGGTTCGCGTTGAGTGCTAACGCGAGCCCCTGTTCCCGCCATAAGCGGCACAGGAGGACACCGTGGCGTTTTAGTGGGTTAGAGTCTTACTTAACTGTACTATCTCCCCTTGGTAGTGCAGTATGCATGAGTATTGCTTCAGGAAAAAAAATTAGTGATTGCCGAGAGAAGGAAAAACATCCCCACTTTACGTGTACAAAACCTAAAGACATTTTTTTGTTTATTTTCTTTTACAACTTTTCCGGCGTGATTAATATGTATATCCATGCCAAATTATAGCTTTCTAGTATTAAGAGTCTCTGAGCTAAGCTGCGGACAGACGGACATGGCGGAACTATAAAGGTTCCTTGTAGTCTACGGAAACCTAAAAACCCGCTTGACTGTTTTATAAGCTTGCTATTTGAAGTTTTTGCTTAAATCTTTCGTGTGCTTGTGTGAAAATACCCAACTATCGGTAACTACGTTATTCATAAGGACAACAGCATCGGTTAAGCTAGAAATATCTGAAATTACATAAATGAAACAAACAAAAAATAATTAATGTACCTGAATAAAAATATGTACTTAATGATAGGTCATACGATAAACTGCTATTATGCTAATTAAAACTCTCGCTCCGATAACTAAAACTTCTCGTCATGCGCAATAAAAATAAGGGAAAAAACGGCAATATATTTGATATATTTTATTAATTTCCTTCTTTACGAGTATACAAAACCGTTGCATGACATAATGATGATAACGGTGGAGGAAAACATTTTGAGGAAACGGCATGACCTAGAACTAACAACTCGAAGACATGTGACATTTACCTATTGGCCCTGGATCCGCGTGGCGGATCACAGTCCACTCCCTCTCAAAGAGAGAATGATTGTGTCCAAGAAGGCTGATTATGTATACATAGCATGACTGACTGATCTGGAAGGAATGAAAATGGTCTCCAAAAGGTCTTCATACCAGAAGGCCCATGTTTACCAAAAATCACTTAAAGTTATTTTAAACATGGATTTATTTCATATTTAAAAATGTTTGGGACTTATTGATAAATTTGACATATTAATTGATGAATTTGACATTCAAATGGTAATATATATATATATATATATATTTAGGTTTAGCTAGTGAGTAGTTTTTGGTTAAAGTGTATATATTTGTAGTATTAGTTATCTAAGTATTTTATACACTGTATATACTTGTATCTATGTAAATAAATTTATTAATGGTAATTGTTTGTGACATATTTGATGAATTTGACATTATATTTATTTTTATTTTTTGTGGTAAATTTGATGATATAAATATATGGTTTGGAACTTATATTTGTAGGATTAATATGACATTACACCTGTTTGTAACATATTTTAAATCAATATACAATTTGCTACAATAATTTAAATAATCTTTAAGTGATAATTTTACTGCAATTATGTTCCACCAATTCCTATAATTATGTACCAAATATTCTACACAATGTTAATTGTTTGTGAATAAATAAATAAAATTAAATGTATAATTGTAATCTATATAAATTGTGTTGCGGGTGACCTAGATATAATAAGTTGTAATTTAAAACTATTCGGTGTGTCCGTTAATTGCCTTTATTTATATTTTTAGCGTCAAATTCTAACTTTTGCATGCCTCTTGTTAAAATATGGACGAACCTACTTTTTATCTGTTTATTTACTGTACTCTACCCATATTTGCAAAATAAAGAATTACTTACTTACTTAAAATAACATATTTTACTGAAACAACGATTATTTATATCCGATTAGTGCTAAAGTGATGTGTTATGTAAGCGTGCATTTTCTTCCTAACTTCCTCCTGAAATAATAGAAGTAGAAAAAAAAAATGTGTACATTTGTAAGGACAACTCCACAAGTATTTTTCAAGTTTACATTCAACTCCCCGCTGGTAAAATCTTTAGTATACATTATATAATCATTAATGTTTATAAATGGTAATAAACACATTCAATGCTGCCAGTCACTATGATTATAAATTTTCAGTTAAATCTTTTTATTTCTGTCTTTTATTGTTTAAAACACTGCCTTTGTATTTTGCGTTGTATTTGTGTGTAGAATTTACAAAAAAAAACTTTTATCTTAGTCCTTAATCCCAGTCCCCAATCTGGAGTACGGATACTAGCAGTGTAAAATTTTTAACCGACTTTCCAAAAATAAGGAGTTTTTATGTTCGACTTTATGTTTATTTTTTGTGTAAGTATATTTCTACCGATATCTCCGTCAATTGTGGACCGATTATGAAAATTATTTTTGTTTGTTAAAGTATGTTCCGAAATTGGTCCCATTTTGATTTAATGAAGATCTAATGAAGAATTTCGAAGATATGAAACATAATTCTAATTCATAAATAACGGCAAACTCTCGGGATTGCTGCAATCGCATGTCTGTTTTATTGTTTAAACAATTTCATAACATAACATCACGGCAGTACGCTCTTAACGGGTACGCAGATCTCTCATTTCACCGGTTATGTTCAAGTTACATGATGTTCGGGTAATCTATTCTGGCGTTATAGGTTCCTTACTAAACAACTTGCCTATTAGGTAGGTACAACTAAAAAGTGAAAAATTAAAAAAGTGTCTTTCGTAGGTACCAATTTTTTGCGTTATGGACTCCGAATTCCAAAAATAAAGTTATTTTTCACTTTGTAGTTTTTTTTTATTTAAAAGTCGTTAGTATTTTTTTATAAAAAGTTTTTTTTTTTGCTTGTCTCCAGTGCAATTTTATTAATGTTTCATCCTTCTATTATTATAAACGTGAAAGTTTGTGAGGATGTATGTATGGATGGATGGATGTTTGTTACTCTTACACGCAAAAACTACTGAACGGATTTTGATAAAACCTTACAGAAATTTAGCTCATGCATGAAAATAACATATTATTATAGGTTATAATTTATAAAGATATTGGGAGAAGTACTAATACAACACAGGGGGAGCCGCAGAAAATTATCTTGCACTTATCCCAGTTTACTTTGGGTAGCCACTTTTCTATTAGTCGTTATCAGGAAGAATTCTAGCCATATTATCTTTTAAAGTCCATACATGGTTTTCTTGGTATCTTATTTTTACATGTAAGTATGTATGTAAGTGTGGTCGGGTCAAATCATGCAACTGATTTTTGAAGCAGTTATCTTCAACCGATTAAGATGAAATTTTGCATTCACGTTTAATTTGGATGACAATGCACGGTTAGCTAAGTGACGTCATTCTAAATCCAATATGGCGGAAGGCCCAAAATGTCGGAATAGTTATTTTTGGTGCACTGCCATGATATTGGTATCAAATGAAAGGGTTTGCTGAGAAGAATACGAAAAAAGCTTGTCTTAAAAAATATTTTTTAATATGGAGCTCGTGGCTAAATAATAACAGCCGCACGGGTCGATCTTCAAGGTTAAGCAACGCTTGACGAGGTTGGTCCGTGGATGGGTGACCATTGCAACATACCGAGTTTCCTCCGTGCCTCGGAAAACACGTTAAGCCGTTTCCTGGCTGTCATTTTAATATCTTTGACAGTCGTTACGGGTAGTCAGATCTGAAACCAGTCTTGCCAAGAGGCATGGTGTAACACCATACCCCAAGACTGGTTTCAGATCTCAAGCTTCTTGGTGTTACCCAGTTACTGGGTTGTGGAGGTCATATAGGCAGTCGCTCCATGTAAAAAACTGGTACTTAGCTGAATCCGGTAGGACTGGAAGCTGACCCCAACAACAATTGGGAAAAGGCTAGGCAGATGATGATTGTTTGCGAATTGATATTATGATTTTATCGTCCGAGCAAACTTGGGACAATTCGCTTGTTTATTTCAATCTACAAGGACATAGCCATAGTTATTATGTCTGATTATAGCTGTTTGATTACAAACACACGCAATTTTCTTTAGGATTTCCCCTTTATATTTTTTATCTGATAACTTTTTTATACTACGATGTTAGTTTTGTTTTACTTACAAATTAACTACGCTTAATTTTTCCATCGGTGATATCTAATCAGTGAAATAGCTTTTCGAAATTTTCAATCATCAGCTGTTCTCAATCATCATATTTAATGTTTGGGCGTGACATATCGTTAGCAGATTTCAATACTATACACTTTTTAATCGACTTCAAAAAGGCGGAGGTTCTCAATTCGACTTTTTGTATGTATGTAACGCGATTGATTTTTTTATTTGAATACTGGTGCTTCTCATTTGCCATTCAAATTTGATCAAGACCTGACCAGAAATTTTTAAGTTATCCTTAATAATGCGCATTTTCATGGTAATTTAAGATATCAAAACTAAAAAGAGAAAATTAAAACTTTTTAACAAATAAATCATATATGTTTTTTATTATTATTATTTCTGCAAGAATGTCAATTTATCTAAGCTCTTTGGTTTTCCATCTCCTACGTACAATCTGTCCTTGCGCCCTTCTTTCAGGTCATTGGTCTATCTAGGTTTTTCGGCAGAAGAAATTTGAAGACTTGTCTGCTTCTATGACCATCGATCCTGTGACAGACCAGGTGAGCCATTATGCTAGCTCAACTTGTGTGCTAGCTCCAGTTTTCCGATAGTTTAGTTTCATTTCCAGATAATTCACTATCATCATTCCAGCCGAAAGACGTCTACTGCTGGACATAGGTCTCCCCCAGACAAACTCCCCAACATTAACCGATCCAGTGCGTCTCGAATTTTATTAATAGAATTATTACTTAATTTAAGAGATTTTTTTTCATGTTGTTTTTGTATAAATGACACCGTGAAAACTTAAGTTAGCTATCAATCGAATACTTCATGTGAATTGACTTTTCATTACAAGCTTACTTCTCCCAAGCTTTCTTAGAGAAAGTTTGAAGAATTTCAATGCTGATCAAAACACATAGACAGAAAGGTTTACTAATGATAAGCATAGAATATATAATAATATATATATATAGTTATAATTTACAGTGGCATAACGAAATTCAGCATAATGATCATTACACACAATGTTATTAGACGTAAATGTTTTATCATAATATTCATTGCCGTAAATACTGTTGGCATAATAAAATTGAAGCATAATTTTATAAAGCATAATGTTAAAAACGCATAATGATATTTACGATATAACTCATATAAAAACCAATATGTTCGGGCGCAAGGGTTGCTCAAGAGCCACCCCGCCTAAACCTAATCCAATTGAGTTATTCCCAAATTATAATAAATAACGTAAGTATATTAGCAATACATTTATTTTTTTGTTTCAAAAAATATTAGGCCTTAAAATTTTATGCAAATCCAAATTATGCTAAAACATAATTAGACCAAATGACATTTATGCTAACCTTTGTATTTGCCAAAGTATTATTATGCCGCAGTATTAATAAGCTAATAAAAGTTATGGGAAAAGGTTATGCTAAACAATTTTATGCCTAAAAATTTAATTTTATGCCAAAGGGGGGAAAAAACGATCACGTGACTATAATTGTATTCTTATACAACTAATAAAAAAAGAAAGAAACTAGTTTATTTGGCACACACAGATACACACAATGTAGGTACAAATAAAAGAGAAATACTTAAAATTATAATAAAATTGTTAAGAAAAAGAGATAAAATCTGCCGCGAAAAGTTTTTAATGATAAAAAGTTGGTATCACGTAATAAAGTTATGGCAAACCGAGACGACACTTTATAAACCCAAAATATTTATAGTTTGTATGACATAACCAAATACTGCAAAATTAGTTTTTACGAGGGACAATCTTGTTGTTAGCATACGTGTTTTCCGCGTAGATATCAAAACAAAAAGTCTTTCACAAAGAGTTGACGTGCATAAAGGGATAACATGTCTCCAGTATTTCTCTTTTCCTTTTGTCTTTTTTCTGTATTTTGTATGGTGTAAGTAATAAAGATATTATGTATTTACGATTCAATTGCGAAAAATTTTCTTATTTTATTTGAAAATTAAACTGGAATTTAGGTTAAATCAAGGTGTCAAATAGTTTCTAGAATCTTAATTTTGTTTGATATTTTTTAATATTCTTTTTGATACGGTCTTACACTAGATTGACAAGTTTGTGACATACTCACCAATGGTGCTATACTTAGCATAATGTTTACTTTGCCGAAAACTTTATTTTTATTTTTCTAACAACTGGGCTAAAGATTGAAGCGATTTTCTGTATGAAAATATTAATTTTATTTGGAGAAAATTCGCGTTGCCAGTGGAAGCGACAACAGGAGCGAAACCACGGGTAAAAATAGTTCACAATATTTTTAATGGCTCTGATTTGCATTCTCAGCACGAACTCATCACATTTCAGTTCACACCAGCATTAATTTTAAACCAGGTTTAAAAAAAACAATTTTTCGTACCAGGACAACAAAACTCAACGAATCTACCCTTAAAACTTCCTCGACACAAGCACACAAGGCGATACTCGTACAACTTCTAAAACGTGATTAACGTTCCTTTAGTCTCTGCATGCCTGGTACCCGATATGTAATGTTTGGTTAACTTTAATTGGTTTAGTTTAGCCGGTACGGGATCAGATTGTAATAGTTTACAATCCCTTAGCTGTTAGAAGTTATTCAGTTAACGGTTTTGATAATAAACTGTGTGGGACAGATAACATTAAATATTGGTCGGTTTCTTAGGTGTAAAACGGTGCTCTGCAATGTCTAACTGGTTTTAAAGAACATTTTGGAAGATTTATTTAAAGAATTCGTTTGTTAAGGTATAATAATCATGAAAATTACGCCTTTATGTTTTTTTTTTTAGATTATATAACTTCGGTTTTTTTTGTAAAGTTGACGTCCGTCTGTTTTTGTTTAAAAAAGCAGGAAAAGTGACAAATTATCAAAATATTTCTCGATTTTATTTATCGGGTAAATCAGCATTATGGATAAATTATCAAGATGAGATAACTTTTTCAAACTTAATTTGGAATTGCAATGAAATTCAAGCTTAAGTGACCAAACCTTAAATAATTAATATATTTATTTATTTATTTAAAACTGATAAATGCTGTCTAATCTATTGTTACGTGTAATATCAAACACTATGTTTTCTTCGACTACTTGTGCTCTTCCTAAATAGATCGCCTGGTTTCAAAATCCACGCATTTGGCAGATCTGTTATAAATTGCTATACGAAGTTCGTATTACTAATGAAAGGCATGTGCGGCAAACAGAAATGAGTGTGACTGTACTATGAAATGACCTACTAAATGTTTTAGGAATTTCTTTAACTATTTCAGCTGTCCCGGCAGTTTTCCAGGAAACTATCAAGAAAATAAGTGCCATTGCTCAACTTTAACTGGCAAACTTCATCAACCTCGACCCTTAAACTAAAATGTCTCATATTTCGTACAACCGTCCAAATGCAATGGCATTTTAGTAGTACGAGTAGGTATATATGGTGATTGTGAGATAATTTGGATGGTTATTAAAGGTTTTTTTTTTTAATTCATTGGCTATCTTTCGGGAGGTAAAAGTTCTAATGAATTTGTGTGGGTGTTTTTATCCATAGTTCGCTGGTTCAGATACGGCTTGAAGGACCAATGTTAATAGCTTAAATTTG
This sequence comes from Orthosia gothica, assembly GCA_949775005.1. Lineage (NCBI taxonomy): Eukaryota > Metazoa > Arthropoda > Insecta > Lepidoptera > Noctuidae > Orthosia > Orthosia gothica. Next base: position 32,467,167 of record OX459035.1, read on the forward strand.
CCTTTAATTATTTTGTTTTCTTTGTAAATGGACTGTATATGATGTAGGCTGGTAACTGATACAATTTGCTTGTTTTATTAATTATTTACTATAACTCACATGCATACATGTTGGTCATCGACCACAGGAAGTAGGACGAGAGCGTATGTCAGGTCCTTACAACAGATAATATATTGTACTGGATAATACAAGAAAAAAATAGCTTTGAGTTGCCATCAACATTAACAAATTTAAAAATAAAAACAGGCCAAGTGCGAGTCGGACTCGCGCACGATGGGTTCCGTTCTTGTAAAATTGCGGTTTACGATTTATGACGTATAAAAAAAACTACTTATTAGATCTCGTTCAAACCAATTTTCGGTGGAAGTTTACATGGTAATGTACATCATATTTTTTTTCTGAATACATCTACTTACCAAGTTTCAACAGCATAGTTCTTATAGTTTCGGAAAAAGTGGCTGTGACATACGGACGGACAGACAGACATGACGAATCCATAAGGGTTCCGTTTTTTGCCATTTGGCTACGGAACCCTAAAAACTAGAGCTGGAACGAGAAATGCGAATATAAATGTAATAATTTGTTGATTTTTAGGTTTGCTGCCATTTCAAAGTTTCTAGGTTCTAGCTTCAGCTACCGACTTCGCTTGCGTGAACATCTTAAACTAACACAGGGGAACGCACTCCCGGGATAAAAAGGATCGTATGTCCTCTAATAGGTTTAGCTGTTCAGTCCGTAACAAACAAACACACGGACAAACAGATTTATTTTTGCAATAATAATATTATTTTATATACCCCCTAAAATATTGCTCAAAGAATTTAAAAACCATGCTGGATAGTAACTATGTCAACACTTCAAAATAGCTATTAGGGTTCCTAATTTTTGTACTTCACACAAAGTAAGAATACAGACAAAAAAAAAACGAATGGACTTACGAATTAAATCAATAAAACAAACGGGTTATTCAATTAAACACGCTAATCAGCTAAATACTTGTGGGAAGTAGGTGGCGACTGCCTGTAGGCGGCTGATTAGCAATTCATAGAAGTGTTTACATCTGGCTTAACCCGTGTTAAGAGTCTTAACATCAATGTTAGCATGGGTTTGAGCACTTTCGCTTTAGCACTTTCTGAGTATACAGTGTGCATTAAAAGTACCTCTTGTAGGCCTAATATATGGTTGGCGCACCTTAGGCTGTCGGCTCCGGTACTAGCTTGTAGACTGGCTAAGATATACAATATGATATTCCCTTCTCTTCTTTTCTATTTCTCTTTCTAATTCGTTACTACGTGATGAGCTGTTCTTATTAAATAGTTTGTGCAAAAGTTTCCTTTAGAACTTTGTTATTCATCATCGTTTGCACATACTTTATCATTATAAAAGCTTATGCCGTAAAAATTAAATCAAAAAACCCGACTGCTCTCTGCTGCTAGTTCGCTTTTGAAGCAGTCGGGTATTTTATTTTTTTATTTTTTATTATAACTTTTTAGTTAGTTTTTTTTCAAATTTGATACATTTAAACATATAAGTATTATATATTTTTGAAATCAATTTATATTGATACCCCACATGATGGGATTGGAAGAAAAAAAAAAATTAGGCCCCCACAATATGGCATCCAAAAGCCGCCATTTTTCTATTGTCCAATTTTAATGTAGCCTATGACACTCGCAGGGTTAAGACGAATCGATGGACGTATGAATCATCAAAATCGGCCAACGCATTTGCCGCTTTCTCTGGAACGCCATATAGGAACAAACATACATACTTACATACATACATAGACTAATAAACACATTACCCTCCTTCGGCAGTAGGGTAAAAATACATCAAAATAGTTTTTGATTGAAACTTTGAATTGTTCTAAGTTTCTCTCACCTGAATGTATTTTAAGACCTCTCTTTCAGTTGCTATAGGTATCTCGGTTTACTATATATACATTTAAGTAACTAGGTTTATAATCACATCCTAGTTTAATAACGATTCTTTTAGGGTTCAATAGTCAACAAGGTACCTTTATAGTTTAGCCATGTCCGTCTACCCTTCTGTCCCCAGCTTAGCTCAAAGACTTTTAGTACTAGAAAACTACAATTTGGCATGGATATACATAATAGAAACGCCAACAAAGAGGTAAAATAAAAACGTCGTCGTCTTCCATCGTGTGGGAATGCCATTCAAAAATATTACGGGCTTACAAAAACCATTTTTCGATTCAGGGATCCTAAAATAAAAGCTGTAAATTCCAATTTTTGTTAGAATTAAGTGTCCCTGCCAGCTAAATCTTGCTTTTGTGTGTGTGAAAAATTCACGGCACATCCTACTGCCGTGATATAACGAAATTAAAAGGAAAACTATCACAGCCAAGTAGGTATTACAAGTTTACGAGTAATAGTCGATCAACTTATAAAATGTATGTACTTGGAAAAGTTAAAAAAATATATTTTCGTCAGAGCAATGTTCAGTGCTTTCATTGTTTATGAACTTCAGTATTTTAACCTAACTATGTTGGTGTATGTACATGTACGGAATACTCGGTGCACGAGTGCGACTCGCACTTGGCCGTTTTGAGGGTTCCGTAACCAGAGGGTAAAACGGGGTTTTTTGTGCAGTTTTTTTTGTGATAAAGGTACGGAACCCTTCGTGGGCGAGTCCGACTTGCACTTGGCCGGTTTTTGTAATCTAGGAACATGGCATATATACCTAATTTGTGGAGTTCAGATTGGCAAACGTTCCACGTAAAATACTTAGATTGAGCTACACCTGGGTAGCCAGTAAGGGGACCCCAAAATATTCATATTTGGGAATAAGGCAAGGCAGATGCTTATTTCTTTAATAAAGTTAAGTTTGTTATTTTTTTTTTTATGGTACCTTTTCCCCACACTAGGAATTGCTCCTCTGTAGTAGGTGCGTTTACAAACATTTAACCTCACATACACTAGACACCCAGATCCAGAACAACTATCTGTAGGCCATACAAATATTTGTTCCGTGCGGGAATCAAACCCGCGACACGCAGCGCACCAGCCGGTCGCTCAACCACTACACCATTGAATACTTTACAGACACTTGCCTGACCTACATCGAACACAGACTCTTTTTAAGCTACCGCGCTTGCTATCAATGAGGCTTGTCTTATTCCAGATTATTCTGAATCAAATAACTCCACAAGTCACCTTGTCCGAACTCGATACCAAGAAAATAAATCCCGTTAAGAGATTGCCTTGAAGTACTGTAATAAATTGAAAACAATCAGCCAGTGTCCCGTATCAGCAAACGAATCGTTATGTGATTCATATTCTGGATTAAAACATATTACCTGTATTCACCGAAAATTTAGGCGGGTGTACCCATTATACACCGAAAGTGCCATCAGTGACAGCAAAGTTGAAAGGAAACCGTTTGTCCTGGTATGGTCATGTGATGAGGGATGAAACGCATGTTACAAAAAGAGTTATGAATATAAAAGTGGATAGATGGAGAGGGTGGGGATGGCCAAGGAAAAGATGGATGGACTGTGTTAGGAGTGATATGAAAGAAAAAGGAGGAGAGTGATAGCGTTACGGGAGACAGAGCGGTATGGAATAAGAAAACGTGTAGGATCGAAGTAAAGTAACATGAGACAGGAATAAGATGATGACAAATATGATGAGGAAATATTGATATCAACCGAGCATAAATTAAAACTTGGGTTTGCTACTAAAAAACAAATCGAATTTCATGCTTGGCGTTCTGGATTAGGTTTCCTTGAAAATGTGTTTTTAGCGCTACAACCAAGTAACCAAGAACGAGGTAGGTATTCCACATAGGTGGTGGGTATTGTACACTGACAGCACAAATTTTTTCTCCTATCGTTCAGTCCATCCAAAGGTTGTCTGTAAGAGATTGCCCTCCTTTAAATTAATAATTAATAGATTAACGAAATTATTCAGAAGATAAACTTTCTGATTAATTTCGTTGCGGGATCCAAGACAGTTAAATTCATTCTCCGGGACTTACGAGCTTCATTGCCTCGGCGCTTTTCTGGTGGTCGCCACTGTTGATTCTGGCTTTCAGGAGTTGTAGTGGTTTGGGAATAGTGTGGAGGGATTGCCCAATATAAAAAAAGATTGTCATGTGTGATAAGACCACCCATTGTAGACTAATGTTTGTCCTGTATTTTTTTTCTTGTGATGTGCAATAAATTATATAATAAATAAACGAGGTAGGTATTCCGTAAAACTTAAGTGAAAAGGAATATTGATAATTTGCTCCCCGGGAGGCTTTCTAGGATAGGGATGATTGTATAAAGGTTAATAAAATTATTAGAGGCAAGTAGGATTTTCGAACTTAATAGATTATTCTGTTGTAGAAAAGAGAAAGTGGTACATATTTAAATGTTTTATCAGTCTGTTTTATTCCGCTTTTGCATATAGGCATTCGCGTCTTTTGCGAGCCGCGCGTTTTTCTGCCAGTTCCGACGGATCCCCACCTCTATAGTGGCCTACCGCTACTCCGCCTGATAGTCTCTGGGCACCAGTTCTATGCTATTTAACCAAATAGTTTTGCGGCATACACGACCTGTTAAACAATTTACACATTCAGAAACCACTTCAAAAGATGTTAAATTCAAAGCACTCCCGAATGGAGGCACTATTTACTTTGTTCTAACAATTACCAATACTGAAATCCAGTTTAGACTAAAGATATAAAATCAACCCAGTTTCCCGGCTCGACTCCATTCCGTTATGATATACGATTCGTCATACCTCAATGTAAGGCACTAGTATCTAAGTATCTAAGACGGTACGCAGATCAAAAATCAATTTATAACTTAGACATTAAGTTTTATGTTATGTCAAGTTTGGTAACTAAGTACTTTGACTATGTTAATATTTTGTCTTTAGAGTGATCAATATCTTGACTTTAGACCTAAAAATATCTTGAAAACTTACACGTTTGCATACATGCATGTTACATGTCAGTTTATGGACACTGTTAAGAAGTTTTTAAGATGACATGGTCACAATCATTAGAATTAATATTTGTTTCGGGATATCGAGCTCACAACCAAAATCAAATTATACATGGTAAATATCCAGAAACAAATATTCATTCTAATTATTGTTAAAAAGGTCAAGAGGTATCTGAAGTATGATGTTGGCAAGAAGAAAACATAATGTTTCGCCAACTCCAAGTAATATTTGGACTAGAGCAGGCAGATGATGTGGTCTGGTGCAAATCAGTCTATTTTTTCTCATTCCAAAAGTAGGATAGTTCTTTACCAGGTGGGATGAGACTGAGGTGAGCACTAATGGAGATGCGTTTTACAAGGACATTTACCCGCACATTATGAACCCCACTGATGCTACAATGTGGGTTTTCTGATATGGTGTCCACTAGGCGGCAGCACTGAGACGTAAGGTACAGATATCTGTCAAAACCTTTTTGTTTACTGACATGAGTAAAATTGACGTCAACGTCATGTTGATGTCATAAGTTGCGATTTTAAAGGTGAACCTCTCACCACAGTGGCGCCAAGTGGTAGAGTGAATTTTCCTGAAAACCCTCATTGGAGTAACCACCTAATGGGCCCGAAGTATTTAAAGAATGTCCATCGACTCGAAAAGACGAAGAAATTGGTTAAAAACCCGACTGCTTATGAAGCGAACTGAAAAGATGTAAACAAGAAGAAAATCATGCTGTGCAGTTGGAGGATACATATACATGAGCTAGCTGACCAAACACATATATATCCTCCGACTGCACATCATGATTTTATTCTTGTTTTCATCTTTTTAGTTCGTTTCATAAGCAGTCGGGTTTTATTTTAATTTATTCATCACTCTAAGCCTTTTTAATGTTCCCACTGCTGGGTCACAGGCCTTCTCTCTGTGAGAGGGAATGGAAAATAAATCCGTCTTGTGGTTTGATAGATATGGTAATAAAGAATATTACATACATACATATATACAAGATACGCGCAAAAAACATTATCCTTTCCGATACGCAGACGGGTAAAAAACTACAATAATGCACCGACCCCAAAAATAATTGTAATCTATGTACATGTGAGTGATTGTTTGTTTGAATACAGCCAGTCTATACAGGTTGCTGCAGTCAGTAACTACAAACAATCTTGACTCAGCCTGCGCACAACCTAAATCGACAGTTTTCTTTATTGGTTCATTACAGTTAATTCTATGTTTATTATTCTCAAGTAGTATCTTACAAGTGATTTGAATTTCTAAGATGAGAATTGTTTAAACTTGACTGCTTCGTTGCTCTATTACAAGCAAGCGAATCTGGAGTCTAGATAAGTGACATTCTATCAATGAAAGCGTCACGGACGATAGCGATTGGTAAAATGTCAAAAATACAGTAAGGGATCGCCAAGCGCTATCGAATGTTTGTGATCAGTTCCTTACATTTTGACATTTTGGCCATCGCTGTCGCTAATAGAATGTCTCTCTTTGTCTGGAGCCTATGCTGATGGCATTTTGGCATTTGTCCCACCGCTGGCGACGAAGCGATTCGCTATCGTCTATTTGCTCGCTGAAGAAATGAACAAAAGATAAAGATCCCGTCTCAATAAAAGAGACATATATATTAATAGGTTGATCGCTGACTGTTCACACTGCGCGAGTACTCTCTCAACATAAGTTTGTTGCAGCGACAAGAGCTATTAAGGATAATACTCGCTCAGCGATACTCACTCGGTGATGCTCGCTTGGCGGTTAGAACTCACGCTGAGAGACCAACCAATCAACACGTGCAGGACTGACTACTCGGGCGAGTGGTGCAAGTAATCGCCCGTCCTATATAAACATTCACTAATAGCCGAACGGTAAAGCTATTGAAACTACACACTCACTTCTCGCTGCTTGCCAACTCGTATCTAGTGTCCAGCACTACTCGCTTCTCGCTGATCGTCGGCGGTGAGACAAGTGTAACTTTGATAGCTCTTGTCACTGCGATAAACTAGTGGTGAGAGAGTTCTCGCCAGCAGTGTGAGCAGCCAGTGATCAACTATTAATGTATGTGTCTCTTTTATTGACACGGGATCTATATCTTTTGTCCATTTCTTAAGCGAGAAAATAGTCGATAGCTAATCGTTTCATCGTCGGACAAGTGCTTTATTGATTGGATAATCTATTTTCTCCGACATACCTAAACTTCCGACGTACCACATGCATGTTGCCATGCGAGATTACGAATAAGGTTGGGAATTAGTCGGTTGCCAGATTTGGCTAATCCAATACGCCTGTTAGAAGCTATGACGTACCTACATTTTGGCATAAAAACTGAATTTCCTTTTGGAATGAGCTAACACCGTATTCGACTGCACTTGCGACCATCAGTAGGTCAAAAAGTCATTCAAAACTTTGCCCGTTTTCTGTTCGGTTATCAAGTTGAACATCAGGGAAGATTAGAGAGAGAGAATTTTCAATGAAGGTGATAAATGAACGTCCGTAATTCCGTACTATGTAGAAAGAGAGAAGTGGTGGTCCAGTGGTATCGGCTCCGACTTACGTGGATTTGAATCAAGGCAGGCACTTTTCTTTGTGTAGATTATTTCATCACCACTGCTCTAAAATCGGTGAGGAAACGGGCATGTCTTAGAACCAAAAATTCGAAGACATGTGACATCCACCAACTCGCACTGGGCCCGTGTGGTGGATTAAGGCCCATTCCTTCTCTTACAGAGAGGAGACCTGTGTCCCAGAAGTGGGAACATTAATAGGTTGATGATGATGATGAATTCCGTACTATTATTTTAAACGGGTAAATAAACAGTGATCTTGTTGATATTAAAAGTTTTAACAGTCAGTAAAGAAACTGAACATAGATTAGATTTTCTTTACTTTTCCTGTTTTAAGTGCATTTTAGTTTATTTTTGTTATTTCTGTTAGAATAAATTACTAAACCGTTGGCAGTAAGTTCTTAATCGTATAAAAAAAATACAGCTTTGCAATAAAATTAATAATTCATAATTCAAAAGCTTCTTCTTATTTCATGTCAATGGTTCAATTTAATTATTTTTTTAAGTTTCGTCACAGATGGCTCCTGTTCTCGGTGAGTTCTTGGTTTTGCAACTTAGGTCGACGAACATGCAGGAGTTTGGGCTTAGTGGAAAATGCAGACAGCTTAAATATAAACAAAAAACATTTTTTTGCAGTTTCACCAAAAAAACGTCGAAAAGTATCAGCGAGGTACCAGGAGCGCATAGCAACGCAGCCGTTCGAAAACCACTCGGCACCCGACGCGTATTCGAAAACGTAGAAAACGGGCGAGTGCGGGCTCCATCAGGCTCCTCATTAACCCAGAAAGTACTGGCCATCGACTCGAAGCTAAACCAGTGAAAGACGATGAAAACTAGTATACGAGATATATTAGCTTGTGGAGAAGCGAACGCGGGCTCAGTCGCGAAGCGTCCGCGGATGGAACCGCACGTGTATATCGCTCTTCTCGAACCCGATCGCGTTTAAGCGTTCCAAATTTGAATTTTGCTGGAACTTGGCTGTGTTGTGTGTTGAAGCGTGCTTTGGGAATTATTTTGAGTAAGTTTGTTTTTTGTTATTTATTTCTATAACTTATTTTTAAGCAATCCAATTAAAATTATTACTCAATTAAGTTTGAAAGAAAGGAAGGTAAGTTAAGAAAGTCATAGAGCTTTTATATTTAGATGATTTTTTGTAAAAAAAAAACCTTGCTTTAAGTCAACTTTTTAATTGCATTAATTTAAAAATGGTTTAAAAGAAATTCAAAAAAGTCTTTTATGAGCCTATAAAAAAAACTTATTTCATACCGACTTAACCTATTAATATATAGCAAAATACCAACACCACAGTATATTTCTCCAGTAACGAAAAAAATGCATTCAATAAAAGTTACCAACGTATGTGAATTAACTTCACCTGGTCTTTAAAAGGCCATTTTTTAAATCACAAACGAGATCTGTAGTGCTCATTACCCACATTGGTATTCATGGAAAGCCATGGATAATCTATGATGTTCATTGAATACTGTCGCCTTACACATAGCTATTAAAAAAAAGTTATTAACCGCGGTGTGCGGTTTTCAAAAAGAGAATATTTTTAAAGCTGACAAGATCATTCTTATTTTAAAGATTAGAAGACTATAAAGCTTTGGATTTACTTATTTCGTTTTCAGTAAATATTTGGAAAAAAAGTAGTACAAATAATCATTCGCTCTGTCGCAGCTTTTGGATTTAGGGCATATGAATGATGAACGCCACCAAAATCTTGTGAATTCTAATGACAAAGAAAGTCTTTGTGTAAGTTAACTGACATTAACTTAAAGCTATATATACTGTCATGAACTTATAGCTTTATAGCTATGCTGATGAGCATATTAATTTGGAATTTAACTGGTTCTATTTAAAAAAAAAACAGTTATTTTGATGACTAAATTAGCAGATGAAAATACCCTTTCTAGAATTCTTCCCTTGTATACTTGAGGTCAACGCAACATGTTATTTTTTTATCTTCTTACTTTAATTTAATCAATGGATTCTAAGACTGACACCTCCTTAAAATTGATGGAAAAATCTGCGCAGATTGATTGACTGCATGAATGCACTTGCGTTACCGACCATTAAATACGTGGGACACTCAGAAAGTTTTGCGAAACTAAAAAAAATTGTTCTATACGTACATATATTTTTATTAAATCTTTTCAAAGTACTTTCCACCAGCCTCTATACAAAGATTCATGCGCCTAAACCAGTTTTCAAAACACTTTTTCCAGTCCGCCGCAGACACCTCGTTTACAGCCTGCTCGAACGCAGCCAGCGCATCTTCCGGCGACGAAAATTGTATCCCTTTGAGCTGATTTTTTATTTTTGGGAATAAAAAGAAGTCACACGGTGCTAGATCAGGGCTGTAAGGAGGGTGACCCAGGAGTTTGACTGGCGTGCTGTCCAGGAAGTCCCCCGTTTTGAGTGCGGTGTGCGCAGGTGCATTGTCGTGGTGGAGCAGTAGCCCGCGGAGCCCTGTGTTTGGTCGCTTGTTGCTTATAACAGAGAAAACTTCTGGCAAACATTTGGTAGTATACCATTCGGCATTAATGCTTCTTTGATCCCGTAAGGGAATTGATACCAAGTGGCCAGTCAAATTAAAAAAGCTAGCGATCAAAATCTTACCCCCGCTTCTAGATCGCTTCACTTTGGTAGGCGTTGGCTCATTTTGAAACACCCAAACAGTCGACTGGCGCTTGGTTTCTGGGTCGTATTGATAAATCCAGGACTCATCACCTGTAACGATGTCGTAAACACGCCGAGACGAGCCTGCTTCAAATTTGTTAAGCATATCACGGCACCATTCCACCCGGGCCTGCTTCTGAGCATCGGTGAGGTTGTGCGGCACCCAGCGTGATACTATCCTCCTCACGCGAAGATGGCTGTGTAGAATCTCGTGAACGCTTCCCGATCCAATCTTCAATATGTGTTGAATCTCCTGATATGTAATTCGCCTATTGTCTTGGATTAAATTTTTCACTGCTAGCACGTTTTCTTCGGTAACAGCCGTCAAAGGGCGACCGCTTCTTTCGTCATCCCCCAAAGTTGGTCGACCGCGCTTGAATTCGTTATACCAACGATACACGGTTGCCTTGGAAGGGCCTTCATCCATGAATGCCATTTGAAGTCTATCGTACGATTCATCCGGTTTCAGGCGACACTTGAAATCGTATAAAATCATAGCTCTAAAATGTTCCCGGCGCAGATCCATATTTCAGTGAGACACAATACTTTGAATTAACTCGCAAAAAATGTGGAGGGAAATTTTGAAATTGGAACTTACTTATTTTTACTTATAAATAATCATATTTTCGAAAAACATTATAACTGGCCAGTCTCCCATATATAAAAACTTTTTTTCGCAATACTTTCTGAGGGGCCTGGTACATAACCTATCGAAAAAAGGTATAGAAAAAAAAAATTATATCTTTTTGACACCTAATAATAAGATACTTAAAATTTTTGTTACATCTTTAAAAATCGAAAGCGATTCCACACTATTATGAGAAACATCACCTATTCAATTATTAGGCAAATAATCACAGTCCAGCACCATAAAACTGTACCGTATGAGTAACGAATCATTTACGGACTCTACAGCATCATCCACAGACTGCATACGGTACCGCCTGTGCGGTCCAGACACGGCAATTTAAGCATTAGAAACAATCAAATAAGCGTGCAGTTAAATTACTTGTTGTTGCTATGTTTTACTGTGGTGTGGTGTTTGAGATGGTGTCTGCAAGAAATGGTTATTGCTGTACTATTGGGAAAGGAGTAAGTTTATAGCAGTACCGTTGATCAAATGAATAGCATCAAAACATTTTGACAATTTCTGAAAGTTTTATAAGTACCTTTCTGTCCTCGCAATACTTTCATCTACTTTCTTCCTTCGTTTTACTTTTATTATTTCTTTATACTTTTCTCTAATCCTCCTGATTGCGATCCCGTTAGCAAAATCTATGATAGAGTCGACCTATCTTCATCAACTGCCTAGACATTTCCTAAATTTTGTTATGTTTGACTTTTAATCCTAACTAGATACAGTTGAATACTAAAATCAACCCATGGAATACTAAATGAGTGGCCAGTCACCCAACCATCCAGCCAGGGTGGTAGCCAAGTTGACTTCAAAGGCCCAGCATATCGCTGGACAAAAGCTAAATCGTCACTGATGAAACCTCTTCATTGAGAACAATAACAGATACTGCACCGTTTTGATCTGGGAGGATTCAAATCTCAATGATTAGGGTTCTTCTAGACATGAACGCCTCAATGACAAAAGCCGTAGGTCAGCCTCCTAGATACGTTTAGTAACTTGATGATACAAAGATAGCAACATTACCTAGGTCATTAGGTCTTAAGGTTGCAGTTGTGGCGATAGTAATATAATATTTATGTTGGGTTAGCAGGCCATCAAGATAACCTCTTACAAAGCATTAGCTCTCTCATTTCAATTCAAAGTTCTATGATAGCTTATCGCTATTGATCGTTTTAATTTTTCTTCGTTAAACACTCATTAAAGCTCTTGATTCTTTCATTAGCTTAGGATTGCAAAGCAGATCCTATTGATTTGAGTCTTAAAAATAAACCGTGAGAATCATCCCTTTATGATCACGATTATCTAATCCAGGTCTTCAATTACCTGCTATATATACTTTTACTTATAATGGTATGGTACATGCTACTGCTAAATCAATGAGGTAGCCAATTATTTGATTGATTTATTACATACATTAACTGAACTTGAAGAATTCTGTTCCTTTAAGGTGGGATAACAAGCAGCTGATCCTTTCATTCACAGTAAGGAAGTAATAAAAAAAGAATCTAGCTTTTCATTGGAACTGGTCATGTCAGTTATGTGCAATCAGGTCTAAGCCTGTGAAATAGGAAGTGTTAAGGGCACACTAATCCTGGTTTAAGATCTATATAATTAAAGGAAGAAAGCTGTATGACGTGCGGTTTAGAGTTAGAGGATGGTAAAGTACTTAATGATAGAGGTACTGACCAGTAACCTAGAACTGTTGCTAAATCAAATGATTTTGAATTCGCGAAAGACGGCGCTGTATGCATCGATTTAGTAATCAAATCATTAAAAGTGCCTTGCAGTATAGTTAAACATAAAGTAGTTTCAAAAACTTTTAACTTACAAAACGACTAATGAACGATAAAGATCGAAAATGAACTTGCATATTCAGAACATTATAATAAACCACAACAAAACATCAACACTCGATCATAATAAATATAAAAACACATCTGTCGATCAAATTTCAAAACACTTCAACAAAAAATCCGTTACACCAATCTATAAGGATCGGTATCCTATTCAGGCTTTGAACCATCAATCGGTTAAGCAAAAAATGACCAGTATTGTTCATAAGATTTGGGTCAGATTCTGGCACAGTTCTAAAATGATTTTGATATTCTTGACCACAGAATAGATAGATACAGCAGGTCGGTTCCGTACACAGAGTGTAAACGCACGCTGACGTAGACACGCTTCACGTGCTGTAAGTGCAAGCACACTCGCAACTGCCGTTTGTTCGAGATCTACGCACGTTTATGTCTATGTGTTCGTGCATCTGTATTCGTTTGGTCTATGGAGCAGACCTTCTATACCTATCTATTCTGTGTCTGGGCGTTACTGACGCCTGCTGCGATCTTAACGGTGTGCAAGTGGACCACAATAACCAATTGTTGGTCTCCTTTGATGTTATTATGATCCTTTTCTTCTGATAGTGAAAGGTCAAGTGAATCATGCTTGTCAGTGAAATTATAGGCATTTGGGGTGACATGACAATCATCGGTTTTGGAACTGTCAGTTTTTATATTCTTGAGTGTTTGTTGGTCTACGATGTTTTGTGCTGCAATAAGCTTAATGTCTTTATTACCGTTTGGATTGTGTGTCATTTCTTTTTGTCGCACAAAGCTTCGATGTCGTTATCAAGAGCATGTAATATTGTTCTTACTAAAAGCGGTTATTTTCTTGATAGCACTTTTATGGCTTTATAGCTTGCTTATGCCCATTGTTGCTTGCTGTCATTTTTGACACCACACGATAGCAAATTAAAGTTTTTTTTTTTCCATACATGTCATCTTCTTCAGTTATTATTTTCTCGAATAGTTTTTAGATATGAATGCTGTTATTCGTTTTATGATATATATATATATATAATTTTAATAATCAACTACCGTAGGGAATAAATGAATAACATAATATCTGAACCGACCCGGCAAAGTGTTTACCTTAGGACTTTTTCACTCAAAGGCTTGTCCCATTGATTGAAATATGTTAGTGTACTCATCTCAATCTAGCCTTTTGAATATACACTTGTAAAAGTTAGTATTCATAACGTATAAAAAAAACTGTCGAAAAGTGTTAACACACCAGCTAATTTTAAGTTATACAACAATCCAAACATTTTAAGCTGTAAATCAAGAACCACAGCTAAGTGACCTAAATGAAGTAATAATACTGTTAATTCTATCTTATGAGAAACATAAACGATTTTAAGTGTATTCCCATTACACCGACCATTAATACTGATTGAAAACTCGCATCCTGAAGTATATTAAGCTATATAAATCGCGTTTGCAATTAAACTTTACTACCTTAGTAAACATAAATGAAGAACCAGGAATTTAGATTCTTCGTTAGTGAGAAATATCTCTTAAAACGGTCCTTAGAGAAGTTATTGGTATAGACAAGGCATCAAACCGTGAAATTAGATCCTAATTTATTTGTTTTACGTTGTTATAGAACGACCAAAGATCAATTACAATAGTTAAAGCCAAATTTAAAACGTAAAATCCGAGAAAAATATTCACTATACAACCGCTATACGCTCATCTCACAATAATCCGGATTTAAAGAAAATATTTTTTTCCATTCGATTCACAGTAAGATCTAATCTAGATCAATTAGAAAAAGAAAAAAAAAGTGAACACGTGCTTTGGCTTAGATATGTTTCCCTCTCAATCTTACACTTGTAATTTGAGAGTTGTGTGACAGGTTTAAGAATAATGCTTTAGCCAAAGCACGTTCTTTAACTATATTAAGCTCGACCACAGTTTTCCAATGCTAGCTTACTGTGAAAAAACTCTAAATATCAACTGCAGAAATCCCCATTAAAAACTAGAAAGCATGTATCATCATCCATATAATGTGGTGGACCTGGTCGAAGATGTAAATGAACACAATGTATGGCCTTAATCGCAGCATTGAGGCCTTCGGGTCACTCCCAAGTAATTTCTCGATGCTCGTTAAGAATTAATTCAACTACTTATTGGTATCAATTGAATGAATGTAGAGCAAGAAATTCTGTTGGTGGACCTTTTTTTATTGAGTAAATTGATTTAATTCAATTCTCTTGTTTAGTTTTGATGGGTTTAGGATTTTTTTGTGTATCATTCGTGTCCAGTAAATCTTTGATTAGAGGATTTTGTTGTTATACTGTTATTTGAGACAGGAAGTTCCGGGATGGTTCTTGTATCAAGCTTCGCAAGTCAGATCATTGTGTGCAATTTTGCTTTGCAAAGTCTGCAATCTAATGTATATCTCTGGCGGTTCCGGTTTAGATAGCGCCAGCTGATGTATCGAGCAACAGATGATATCAGAGCAAATTTTCACTTCAACGTGTAATTAATTAATCCCACGGAATCGGTCCAATCCAAGCTATTAATCACCTTACAAATTGTGTGCGAATTGGAACGTCCAAACCTTGTCTAGCGTAATCACGACTTTCATCGACAACGGGCGAATTAAAATCATATCAATATACTTTCAAACGTAATGACTTACTTCACAGTAAGATGGAATAATGAGAGTAGTAATAACTTTAATGTTACCATTATAAGTTTGCGTGTTATGACGGTTATGTGCAGCATCTGTAACTACATGGTTGTGGATGACTGTACTATCATTATTTTTACTAACAAGATAAGTATAACATATTTGTGACAAGAAATTCTTAACAAAGTTGAGATAGTGATCGATTCTTTAATTGCTAGTGAAATGGTGGAGATGTAAACTTGATCTGAAGATGAATTTAACGGAATAAGTATAGGAAGAAAGAGTGATGAAGATAAGCTTAAGAATGGGTGTAGCAGAGAAATAATAAGCTGTTTTTAAAACTAGTAACAGTTGAGTAAACATGAGCTCATACAGTTGCCAGCGTAGGTAGAATCTAAATGAGGTTAGCACGGGAGTGAGGATACAGGCACAACCATAGAGAGATTTATGCCCAGTATTAGGTACAGATGGGCTCTGGGTATGGATCTTCAGAAAAGAATTAAACTTTACTGTTACAATTGCGATACCAGTGGCATTATAATTTACGTTAAGTTTACTCGGTTCGTTTGTATTGGGGCCTTTGTTCAAGTTTCACCTGTTGCATGATTAGATTTAGACTAACTTCAAAGCCCCACATCGCTTAACAATAGCAAAGCTATTTCAATAAGTAACGTCTGGAAAATGCAGCACACATTTGGGGAGAATTCTCATTGTATAGCAATCGCTGTTCAAAGCTTTATTGTGCAATAGAACCGTAGAATTGGGTTCAATCAAATAGTTTTAACGTCAGTTTCAACCAGTATTCTTCAGATAGGCATTCAGCCCTCTGGGTTTGACTGGTAATTGCCAATCGTCTGATCGAATTCTCCTTTGTGTTTCGTTTTGTGTGTTTTTTGCGTCAATTTATTTTCCAGGTTCTATTAATTGTAGATCTGTCTATGTTTCATGTTGTAGCCCACATTGCGTTGCTCTTCAAATATGCAAGGTTTATATGCTTTGCCAGATGACTTATCAATAAACTACTGGTGGGTTAGCAATTTTGTAACAGAAGATTATATTCACGATCATCGTGAGACAAGACCGATCTAAGTCATCATTGATAGGATTCAGTGAAATTACGGAAACCGATTTAAAATAATCTAAACCCATTGCTAGTTTACCATTTCGTGTCACTGTCATCACGGATCTTATGTAAAAGCGATAGATGCATTTACAAATAATGATCGATCTGACCAGTATGCTGAGAAAAATGAGCTTGCATAAGGGGCAGAACATAACCAACGCTAGTGCAGATAAAAATCAGGCATGTCGAATATCTTGACTTAAAATTTATGCGTAACTGTGTTACATACGTAAAGATAACGGTGGAAGTGCAGTATATATGTCTTAGTATAAGTTCAACAGGAAACTACAAAGCGTTAAGCATACTATAAGATTTAATATTCATGAATCTCAGCTTTTTTTTAACGTGATGCAGCGGTGAGAGAAGCTTTTAATCATTGACAAAAAGCTCCGTTACACGGATTATGAACTTTCGTTTTATTTTTACTCAGTAAATGATAAATACGCGAACATCTTACAAATCAATGGTAGAAAGATCAGTAAATTGTATTTTTAACCGACTTCCCAAAAAGGAGAAGGTTCTCAATTCAGATGTTTCTATTTTTTTTATGTATTTTTATAAGTTATGCCCGAACCATAACTCCGTCATATATAAAAGGCAAATCCGTTTGCAAGATTTTTATTCGAATGAAGTTTGTTTCGAAACGGTGCAATATAAATTTGGTAAAGATCTGATGAATAACTTCGGAGATATACAACAGTACTCTTCAATAAATAACGGCAAATCTCTCGGGATTGCTGCAATCGCAATCTGTGTATTGTTTACACCATTTCATATCATACCATTACGCCAGTACGCTCTAATCGGGTACGCAGATGTGTGCAGTTCACCCTGGTACACTCTCATTCCACCGGTTATATTCAAGTTTCATGTTATTCGGGTAATCTATTCTCTCTCTATTCTCTCTATCTTGACCCACTATAAAACTTGTAAGTACATTATGTACCACTCATCATCATCATCATCATCATTTCAGCCGAAAGACGTCCACTGCTGGACATAGGCCTCCCCCAGGCGTCGCCACATTGACCGATCCCGTGCGTCTCGCATCCAGCGCCTTCCCGCAACCTTAACCAGGTCATCGGTCCACCTAGTGGGAGGCCTTCCAACGTATCGTCTTCCAGTTCGCGGTCGCCATTCCAGAACTTTTCGGCCCCATCGGTCATCCGTTCTGCGAGCAATGTGCCCTGCCCACTGCCACTTAAGTTTGGCAATTCTTCGGGCTATGTCGGTAACTTTGGTTCTCCTGCGGATATCATCATTTCTGACGTGATCACGCAAGGAAATTCCGAGCATAGGCCTCTCCATTGCCCTTTGGGTGACTTTAAGCTTTCTGATAAGGCCCATTGTGTGCGACCACGTCTCGGTCCCATAGGTGATCACTGACAACACACACTGGTCATAGACTTTTGTCTTGAGACACTGCGGTAAATTAGACGAGAAGATACCACGCAACTTCCCAAACGCCGCCCAGCCGAGTCGGATTCGACGGTTGACCTCTTTCTCGAAGTTGGACCTACCCAACTGGACCGTTTGTCCCAAGTAAACATAATCGTCTACAACTTCGAGTGTAGAGTCTCCGATCTTGATAGGAGTGGGTGTTACATGGGCGTTCACCATGACCTTGGTTTTGTCCATCTTCATTTTAAGACCCACTCTTTCGGAAGCTCTACTAAGGTCATCGAGCATTTTACTGAGGCTCTCCATGGTCTCAGCCATGACCACTATGTCGTCGGCAAACCGAAGGTGAGTGATGTACTCGCCATTAACGTTGATGCCAAGCCCCTTCCAGTCCAGAACCTTGAAGACGTCCTCCAGCGCAGCAGTGAACAGTTTCGGAGAAATGACGTCTCCCTGTCTTACGCCGCCGCCGCATGTACTACTAAAAAATGAAAAATAAAAAACTTTTTAACTTAAAAATAAAATCAACTTCTAAAGCAAAACACTACAAAGCGAAAAATTGCTGTTATTTCCGAAGTCGGTGTCTAAAAACGAAAAACAGTAGGTACCAAAGACTCCGACATCGGAAAGAAAATATTTTTTCGCTTTGTGGTGTTTTGCATTAGAAATCGGTGTTATTTTTTTGTTAAAAAGTTTTACCCGAGATTATCGGAATCAAGAAAAAGATGGAGATATGTATACGATTATTTAGTACAAATCAAAAGAACACCACAAGTTTGAGCTAAATTAATATTGTAAGAGTAAATTTCTGGCAATGGAACGAGTGAAGTTTGAAATCATGACCTAACTTGCGACTCTAAATCAATTGTGCTGTTTGCTACTAGTTGAATATATAGCAGATTAAGTTAATATTCAAAAGTTAAGATCCGTTATCTGCAAATATAAACTTGCGAAATTTCCATTTTTTCCACTTTAAAACTTAAGACAGTTAAGCCATACATTTTTTACAAGCAGTATCAGAGAGACAATTTTCTGGTCGATTAGTAAATTGATTAAATATGGTAGGTAACTAATCAACATTGGCTGCTGCTGGATCGACGACCTCCAACTCAGTGGCGCGGTGCCTGAGGGCAGAGAAAGAGAACTGTCAGGGGTATATATACGTGTAATTAAATTAGTGATTGTTAACGCTATTGTGAAAAATGTTTAGAGTGACTAGTCTAGCGTTGAAAAGAAGTTCAAAGATGTGAAAAATACTTTATCGCGTGGGCTATTATTCTACAGCATGTCTCTTTATATTTTTTACGTTTATAGAACAATTTAACTTAAATGAGACTATTATTACTTCTAGTAATGATAAGACTATCTCTTACAAATTACTCGTATTCTAGTATAAAACTATATATACTTCTGTTGGCTCGTTGGTTTCGTTTAGTATTTTTTAACTACTACCATATGCTTTATGGAATTCGCTGTGGGTTTCACCATAATTTGAATAACGAATAGTGCAATATGCATCCAATAACAGACAAGTATGAAGCCTTAGGAAGTCGCTAGTAGTTAAATAAATATCAGCTTACATTCAAAAGATTGTTAGCAAAATCTTGATCATTAATTACGAACGGTACACAAGATACATTCAAGATAAGACTATGCAGATGAGATACGATAGTATGCAAATGCAAGCAGAAATATTAGGAACTAGCTTCTACCAGCGGCTTCGCCCACGTGGAAGTCAAAATTTATCTCAAGGTAACATAATTCTGGAATAATAAAATGATCTTATGCCCTTGTCCATGTTCCAATCTATCTCCATACCAAAATTCATCATTGATTCAGCGGTTGGGCGTGAAAACGTGGTAAATAAACAGAAATACACTGTCATGTATTTTCATATTTTATAATATGGAATTATTATAAAAGATACTAGCTTGTGCCAGTGGCTTCACCCGCGTGAGAGTCGATAATTATCGGAACATATTCCCGGGATAGAAAGAACCGTTCAGCTGTTCTGGCGTGAAGAAGTAACAAACACACTCACAAACTTTCGCCTTTATAATATATTGCGATTAGTCTTACCAAAATGATAGTCAATTACAATATTCTGTTGATCGCCTCTTTGGTCTCGAACTCGTAAGTTAGATTGTAAAGTAAAGGGTACTGGGATTGATCCCAGTTCGGGCAAGTCTTCTTGACTTTTTTCATTTGTAATTTCTGTCCATTATATAACGTGCAGACATCACATCACACATCACCAGCCTTTTAATGTTCCCACTGCTGGGACACAAGCCTCCTCTCTCTGTGAGAGGGAATGGGCCGTAATCCACCACGCGGGGCCATTGCGGGTTGGTGATGTCACATGTTAAAATTTCATGTTATAATCATTGGTGATGAAATAATTTACAAAAAGTAAAGAGAACTCACGACCTACAACTTGTAAGGTGCGGCCACTACCACTGGGCCACCACTGCTCTCAACGTGCAGACATGAATGTAACTAAATCTTCAGTGAAAAGAAATGCATGATGTTATTTTGTGAAACAATTGAATAGCCTCTTGTCAAAAATTCAATCCTCAATTTTGATAGCAAAATGTTTGTTGTTCGGTCCTTCCGTACCGCTGCTCACAAATGCCTTTTACGCGAACTGAATTTAAATTTATAGAGGGATTCAATTCAAGTGGGCACAAAAAAAATAACATGGTGACCGATTTTAAAAACAATGTCGCTTCGTATTTGTTGTGCAATAGTTTGCGCTGTTGTGAACATCCATTGTCACTTTATACCGGTGTGCTTTCGACCAGAGCCAACTTTCTGTGGAATATAAATTATTGTTTTTTGATTTGTAGTTTCATGGAGTTTCAACGTCCTGCAGCTTGCAGCAAAGAAGTAACGGGCTTTGAGTGATGATTGCTTGTTCACGATTTCTGATTGTTTACGTCTGAGTGGGCTACTTTATGACGATTTATAGACAGTGACATAATGTCTAAGGTAAAGTACAGCTTACGCACATTTCAAACAAGAAATGTGGTGCTTATTTAAATCTGGTCCTTAAATCTACTCCACCACGGCCAAACTTATTACTCCCACAAACTAAATTATGGGTACAACTATTTGGAAATAATTTATTTTATCAATTCGCATAAAGCAGGTTATTCCGGATTCCGAGCTTAAATATCCCAAGACAAAACAGAAGCCTTGCTCCAACTATCACACCAAAATCGGTCACCATCTTTGTTTTATGTAAATCAATCGCTGTATCGCTGCTTTATTTGTTACTTATAAACTTAACAATGAACAGTTTTGTTCAATGCTAGCGGCTAGCGCTTTACGGTACTGATTTTAGCGGTTCGATAGTTTTGTTAGAATTCAATTATGGTGGAGAGCAGTGACCCTGTTTGTATGCACTCGGCAATGCTCATTGGCGTATAGTAATGTTCGGAGTGTTTTAATCGGGAATATGTTATTCCAATATCGTGGTTTGTTTGTTTTTCAATGAGGTTTCTATTATTGTATGGGATGAAATGTGTTTTGGCGAATTTATATAAAAAATGTGTCTTTTTTATTGATATAGGATAAAGTAGCTTGGTGTAAGTATAGTATTTTTCTACTAATCATTTACTTGAGCGTGATCAAGATGATTTTCTAGTATTTTTATATCTTTAAGATTTCTAGCCTTTGTATTTCATGTAATTTTAATCGAACGTAAAAAAATATTTCATTTATTGTACAGTACCAAAAATGTTTAACCATATTTATATTAATATCTTTGTGAAAGTAGGTTGACTTGCCAACGAGCCAAGTAAATTTTAATTAAGATAAAAATACTTCTATTGTAAACATTACATGCATTTCATATGCAGATATGCTTTCTTAAGTGCTTATTTTATTTTTATTAAAGTTAGAAAATTTATGTGAAAGCAGAACTTGATAGATGGTCATTAAAATTATGAAAAGATCTTACTTATTGCAAGATTGATTAATAGGTACTTTTAACGACTCTGTCTTATCTACATCAGCAAATCTTTTAATTGCTAAAAGAACTTTCAATGTTGCAGCAATCTCAATGTTTTGAGTAATTGAATTACGGTAGTTTTAAAATCAAATAGTGTCATCAAAGATTTGTCTTCTCTGCAAACACCTAAAATATTTACATAGTTTTCTGACCCACCAATTTATTTGCACGTGACTTTAATCCTAAGTGTGAATACCAAACATCAAAAAGAGATAATTAGCAAATGATCAGTGTAAACAAAACGTGTGGTGTGCATAATTTTGTTGGACCGAACACAACGCCTTGTGGCACACCGCCCCAGTGCTCATCAAATACGAGTGCTGAATACAAATCACCATCTCTTTATGGTCGCCTAGTTCATTCAGAACAAAATCAGAGCTTATAAGCGTTCATGACCTTCCCAACATGGCGAATAAACGTAAAAACCCACTTTAACAGTGTCGAAAGCATCTTAATGAACCAACCAGAAACTTTTAGGACCAACGTGTTACTTTCCAACTTAAAATGCAATTCTAGAATTTCACTGAATTCCGAAATCCAGATCGGTGGTGTTTGTAAAATGTTAAGTGCTCATATTGTTAGTCTGGGCTTGTTTTAAGATATAAATTGGTGCAGATTTACTACTAAGGAATTCTTGAAGAGGAAATGGATGTACTAGGTTGAGTGACTCATAGAATAAGAATTTCAGCTGCCTAAAGATGTTTAGTGGAGAAAGTAAGCTACAGTCTGGAAGAACTGTTGTGCCTATCTTTTCTTATCACCCAAAGTATAACATTAAACCTATTTTACTCGAAGATGTAAGCAGAGACTCTAGAAAAAGTGTCATTATATCACCGATGGCAATGCCAAAATGTAAGGGATTGATCTCATGCAATTTCAATAGCGTTTGGCAATCTTATACATTTTGAAAATTTTGTCAATCGCAATCGTGACATTTTCATTGATAGAATGTCACTTGCCTACCGGCTCATGGCTACACATATTTTAGCAGGCAAGTATTACGACCATATTATATTGAACGATTCCATAGTCACAAACGGGGCTAGATTCCAGACTCAATCAATGAAAATACTAACATTAAACGATAATATTCTACACAACCTTTCTTAAAGCCCTCAAGCCATCAAGTAGAATGTCAAACATCACAGCTATGTTAATAGACATAATGCACACAGGATATGAACTAACGACTTGACGCTCGCGGCGACTATTTCATTCACCACTTAATTGCATTATAATAAATTGTGTAGGATGTCTGAAACTAGTTTTTTCTGTTATTCACATGAATGGAAACATTAATGTCTGATATATGTTTATCTGTTTAGTTAAGTATCTGAGATATATTTAATTGGTCATTATTAATATATCCGAAATTAAGTTTATTGCTTTTTAATAGGATTTAGTGCATTCATATTTCCGGTGATAATATTGTTATTATATTAATTGATGCTCATTATGAAAGCAAACTAAGCAGACTAAAGAATTGATGGATAGACTATCTGATAAATAATATAGTTATAAATAGAGTGACTAATGGGATGACAACTGATACAGATTGTATGAATGAAGACGCATGTTACGCTAACCTTAATCAAAATGAAATATTGGCAAGAAAATGATGATGATCAAAATCTCTCTATTTATTTATCAACTAGCTATATCTTAAAGTCAGAAGATCACCTAGAAGTCTAATCATATACCAGTATTTAAGATGGAGAGAATGCCTATCATAACCTAGTAACCGGGTATAATATCCATTGGCAAGACTGATGTCAGAACTTTCTGGCTTATGACCATCATAACGATTGCCAAAGATCAAAATTAAATATTGTAAGAAAGGCAGGCAAACACTCCAGTTAGAGAAACGTATCGAAATATTAAGCACCTTGTAGAGAACATAAGAAGCACAAAATTTAACACTCTCTAGTGCAAAACACGATTCATTTAAAACCACGATTCATATCACAAACATTTTAGAATTACCATTGAACTGTGAGCATATATTATCATTTTATCCGTTCAGTTCGTGCTTTGAGACGACTATTGTGCCAGTAATAGCTTGATCTGTCGCACTACTTTGTAGCTTCAGCGTCAACTATCACAATAGCCATTAAGACCTTAATGTTGTAATAAAAGTTTATAGTATCGGATGCACTAAGTAAAGGTAGGCTGTTTATTTTTATTTTAGATCGTTTTTTGTTATGAGGGCTGTAAATCTTTTGACAGTGTTAAGTGGAGGAGAAGCTGATAGTGATAATGTGTCAGGTGTAAATATTAGACGCATAAATGTAAAATAAATGTATAGAAAAAGAGATGATGCCATTCAAATATACACTAGAATACAAAATACAACATTTACACACACACACACACTACTGTAGTATTACAGTACATTTATATAAACACACTACTGTGTGTTTATATAAATGTACTGTAATGTAGTTGTGTAGTGTAATGTAGTTTAACACACAGACCCACACACACAAGAGACACGACATGAGTGTATACAGTATATCATGTATTACTTTAATTACAAACACAGACACGCACACACAAGATACACGAGACACCACACGAGTGTATACAGTACATATAATACTTTAATTCAAAAGATCCCAAAATCAAAAAGTTTAATTTAACGGTGGTTTTGGAATATATTATCTACTTACAGTCAAATAGAACGAACCTAAGTCAGTCTTACAATAATTACTTACATAATAACATCATCATTTATAATAAGGCGGTATGGCAACATGTCTTTTTTTGCCGTAGTTCTCTTTTAGTCGTCACTTCCGAAGTCATCATTCAGAGAAAATATAATATCATCTTTCAAAAAGTCCATTCATAGTTTTTTGGTCTTTCTCTATTCTCATAGCCACTTAATTAAATAGTTAGTAACTTAGTTTAATTTAGTTGAAAGTATAAACCTGAAGCAAAATAAAACAAAGAAACAAATTAACGCTCAGTACATTTACTTTATATAGACGTAATACGTAGTTTTGTTGTTAATAAAACTGCAGTTAGATTACAATGAAACGATTCCTTTGTGAAATATATCGAAATTGGAATAGAATTGAGTCTGTTTGGATACACAGAGTCTTTGTCTATTTTATTTATTGTTAAAACAATACAAGAGAGCTGTTCTGTAGTTTACCTTTACTTGTACGTTTATTTGTTATTTATCCGTTATATAGCATACTAACTCTTGCCTGTGGCTTCGTTTGCCGATAAGGTTCAACCTTCCCAGAGGGGTTTAAATTCATGACATTTTCTTTAAAGGTACCGCCAGTTTTCTACTTTGATGTATATTTCTGTAGTAGAATTAACGTATATCTGCTATGGGATAATTCTAGCTTTGTACATTTTTGTTATTTTTGGCTGATTTTATTTTACAGTAACTAAGAGCTTGTGCCTGCACAAGGTGACAAATGACTTTTTTATTAAATCACTCAAGCAAGAAGATCTTTAAAGAAGATCAGTAGGCTTTTGTGTGTTGAGGTAATCTCTGTTTTCATGTATGCATCCCTATTTTGCTTCCATAAAAACTGGTTTCCCTTGATGCTTCATCATTGATGTCTTGATGCCATGCCTATCATATCTACTTGATGCACTTTTACGAGTTTACTACATTATGTCAGCGGCTTCACCCACGTGAATGGCGGAAATTAGGCCAAGCGAACACGTTCCCGGGATAAAAATTTTATATGTGCTATTCCAGACTATAATCTATATCTGTGCCAAATTTCATACAGATCCGTTCAGTAGTATTTGCGTAAAAGAGTAACAAACATACAAACACACACTCACAAATTTCCCCATTTATAATAATATAATGGTATAGGCTCCAGAGAATAGCTTCGTTATGTTAAAAAAAAAACACATAATTTTATAAGCGATAGCGGCATTAATTCAAGCGGCATAAATACAGAATAAAGTGAATTACGGAATAGTTTAGAATCACGGTATTTATTCTACAAAGGAACAATTGTGACTAATTAACCTTCTCATACAGAACTACTTTTTATTCTACCTATATAAACTTTTAACTAAAACCTAACCGGACAGTAATCTACGCTGGCCGCAAATAAAAATATTAAAAAGTTTAATGACAGCGCAGGGTGGCGGGAGCAAATAAAAAAATAAAAACCATCATGGCGGACAATGGCAGGAGCAAAGACAATGATAGTTGTACCAGACCGTGAATGTAAGCTTTTGGCGCGATTATTGTGGCGTATTTTTTTATAACAAGAATTATAAGGATTCCACGTAAAAGGTACGCTCATTAAAATGTAGTTCTTCTTTTTTGATACAAAAATGGAGAGAGAAATTGATATTCTGCATAATTTGCTCCGGAATTTTAAAGGTTGTTGTAATGCTGTTTTGTAACATAATTATGTAGTAAAGGTCGTAATTGATTTCAAATTCATAAAATTCAAGGCTCTGAAGTTATTCTTTGTTCCTTTTTTATTTCGGCACCTTTCTAGCTACTGATGGCGATCTTCTTTTTTGGAACATTGTCGTTTATTGTTGGCATATTGTTAACCTATTGTTTTATTTACTATGTAAGTAGTAATCGTGATCCATCGACCTTATATCACATCAGGTCGTTTCAGAGCGTGTAGGTTTTTTTTATGGCATTTAATCAGCTTATAATTGCTGTTAACTGGATTCTTAACCTATAAGTTATATGTGGTGCATATCGTGTTTCTCAAAAGTTTATAAAAAAAAAATCTTATAAATCTATTAATGATCTCAGAACATGATTTTGTTCTTACTCTGTCCTAAAGTTACCCATTAACGCCAGTTAAAACCTATTTTATACATGATTATCATACATTTTCAAGCATGCGGCCGCTACAGAATAAACGTTTCCAAGCAACTAAGGTTGTAAGTATTAGCTATTGGTATAAATATGAAGAGAGATATCTTACACCACACAAAACCACGACTATAATCATTTTAAATTATGCACATATTCATACTTAATAAAGAATAATATCGTCTTGTACTGGAACGTAGACTCGATGCAGGCACACGAGAATGTCGTAGCGTATTTCAATACATACGGCATCTGCCAACCATTTATATCAGCCATCCAGTTTATAAGACCCCTGATCTTCTTCATCATTCAGTTGCAAGACAGAGGTGGTGGAGGTCAAAGTCAAATAGTCTTCGCTATCTGGTCTTAAAAGTACTATTGTCAGGAGAGGAACTTATTGGCGATATTGGAACTCTCCCGGGCCTGTGTGTAATGATGAAAGGGTTTTTATTATTCGTTGGTGATAAATTGAAGGATGGTTGTGTAAACAATTCATTAGGTAGCGACTGTGGGGAATTTATACTCGGCTGGTACATTTTATGGAGATCGGTGGTTTATGTATAAAAAATAGTTTCGAAAAAATGTCGGAGTTTGCAAAAATAAAATAATGAGAATAAAAGCATGGTTAGATAAATAACTAAATTCATTTTACGGTTGACTCAACACGTTTTACGAATAAAGCTTTAAACGTTATAAATGAATAATTCATTTAATGGTATATCAGTACGATTCGTTCAGTCTCTTTCTTCTATTAATTTCTAATGAAAAAGATAGAACTAATGAAGCAACTAAAATCAACATTGTAACAAATCAATTTCAAGAATCAACTTTTTTCGTCTGTTAAATTGACTCCTCGTTCGAAATTCTAATTGACTGCAATTCGAATCTAATCGACACAATGCGTCAAGAAGGAAAAAGTCACTTAAACTAATTCAAGTATTTCACATATCGAAGTGATGTGAAAACGAAAGTTAAAAAGAACAGTTCCAAATACTACTTTCACTTGTTCCAGTACAATAGCTGTCAAAACAATTGAAGATGGAACGGATTATTTGACTTAATAACACCTTCTGACAGTTATAATACTTATAATAGGTACTGTAATCAAGTTTTGGGTGATGTTACCGCCCCAAGAGGTTTGTAACGATTAACAATTGTTAGAGAAACCTCATTCTGTCGAGTTTTGATCAATAAGGTGATTAAGGATAGTGTTGAGTCGTCAAGATGCTAACTTGAGGAAATGTTTCGAGTAGTAGTTAGGTATCTTTTGGTTAGTGATGTTTTGCTTCAATGCAAATTCTACTTGGGTTAATGTCAAAAAAAGAGTATATAAAAAAAGTGTAATATAGTAAATATCTAACCTAAATTTATGTAGGATAGTAGCATTTTTGTTTTGATGTGAAAAGTGTTTTAAAGAAGAATCTTTGACAATTGGCGGCGCAATTACTCTGGTGAGCTCTATGTAAAGCAGTGACAACTTACTGTGTGACGCCCTGAGATTTACAAAAATACATAATAATATGGAGTAAAGCTGAGCCAACCAGCAAGTTTGCTGAATCAAACTGACAAAAGAGTCTGATAAACAATATGATTCGTAGACGCTCGCTTTAGCATCTAAAAACTAATTTTTAATAATCAGTACCCCAAATCCACTTCTATTCTTATTATTACCTCACTGAGTTAAACTATCTATCAATAAAAGGTAATTTATGACTCTTCAATACAACAACGCACTAAACATCAGTGATGGATGACTCGTTTGTCCACTAACACTATTAAATTACACTGACCGACGCAGTTGACCCCGCACAGCGTTAAGCAGTTCATGTTGTGAATGTGATCTATTGGTCGTGCGGGGTATTGAGTATCGAGTATAAGATAACTGTTATAAATCTTTTGGAATCCTTGGTTCTGAATTTGAAAAATTGTTTTTGGTTTTTTCCTTTGATTATTTTACAAGCCTCCTTTAACTGATATATGTTATTTATGTATTTATTGCAGCTCTTTATCAGTGCTCCTCTATTTGGCAAATGAGGTGGTCCTGAGATTTACTACTTGCTTCTGACATAAAGTGTTATAGCATCTAGGCATTGTAAAATACGTCTTTTCCAATATGTAGATCTGGAAGGCTTTATGGATAAGGCAATTCTAACGACAATTATTAAGCGTTTCTATGAAAGATGATAAAGCTGAATACTGAGAAGATTAAAAAAAATCTGGATTTGCATTTCTGAAATCCCAACTCGCAATGAACAAACTTTTATGAAACACGTTACACAGTAAAAGAGTTCTTTGCCCCCAAAAAGTCTCTTGATATTACGCACATTAAATCAGTAATGAGTACCCTTCGTCAAAAGTATTAAAGGTTTCAATCAAGAAACCAGTTCTTGGTACAAAGTAACAGGTAAAGAGATGTTTAAAAAAAGAGAACCGGTAAAAAAATATTTCAATGTTCCTAAAGAGTATTGAGGAAATAATTGTATGCATCATTTTGTTTTAAAGTCCAAGGAATAACTTCGGTGTAAGCTGACCCGTTTCTATCATTATCATTCTTCTTCTGTCCTTATCCTAATTTATTTGGGTACTTCCATAATATAAATTTGCCTTTCCCATAGTAAAAAAAATATATATTGTCACAGAGACTTCCTTGCATATATGACATAACCAAATTGTAATTTAGCAACCAAAGCCACCATCCTTACACACCACGTTTTTGATGCGTGCATGGCCTAGTTAGAAAGCCACAATATCTTCTGCGTTGAAAACAATATACTTTTTTAGCACCTTGATTTTCTAAAAATAGAAATATCAAACCATATACAGCCCGTACAGCAATCAACCACACAATAATCATATACTTTAAAAAAAAATACAAGTAGCAATTTTAAAAATAAGACATAATTCATCACTTGCTAAGTTTGACAGGTGCTCCACCAGTGTATATCATCAGGTACTCATCAGGCTAAATGAGTACCTGCCAATTCACATGTCAAAAATGCGAGTTTGTTTAATACTTTCTTTTTTAAAAGCACTCATAATTCGCTTTCAAATCAGCTGTATTCTTATTTTTATAGGCTTGCTGCAGACTGTCTGCGAAGGCTTTTTCTCCAAAAGTTTCGTAAGGTGAAATAACTTTTATTATATATACTATTGACTCTTTTATTTAGAGAGTTGGAAGCATTTTTATTATTGCCAAACAAACATGTTGATAATTCAAATGAATAAATGTGAATTAAAGACTGCACTAAATCACACTGAATCACATACTTCTCTTATAACGATTAGCAATGAAAAATATTTAAAGTTCTTCATTTAATTAAAAAATCATGAAAATAAAGTTCACAAACACTGGTACCATTTCCCAATTTCCCATTTTCACTTTTGCTGTTAATCTGATTCATAATAAAAATTCATCTATGTATTTCCAAACCAGCAGATACCTAAAAACAACCTAACAAAACTGCGAAAATCGTATCAATATATTTTTCATCGGCTTTTTCTCGAACGGAATTCATTGCAAAAAATACGTTTTAATTTAATCGATCTTGTGGAAACACCTTTATTCGAGATTCGTATAGTCATTATTGAGCAAAAAAACGTTCTTTGTGTACGTTTCCATTCAAGTTAGTGAAGAGGCAAAAAACGGATGGTACTTGACACTTTTTAGTGATGAACGGCAATGAGAAATTAGACTTATCGGTCAGTTTACAATTTAGTAAATTTGGTCGTTGATTCAATGATAATATACCTTGATTTTGTACACAATGTGATGATTCGCAAAAAGTTGAAAGCATGCAAATTTGGGTAAGAAGAAAGTTGAGTTTGGTTTATTAATTTTTACAGACATTGAACAAACGGTTTTTTTTAGACTTCCCGTTATTAAAAATTTTAGCAAAACTTTAAAACTTTGTGCTTTAATAGTTGAAAGTAATGAAGAAAGGTCTACAAAACAAAGGAAAACTCGCTTTCAGAGTTTCAAACAATAACAATCAGAGGAACAATGCCCGTATTTTAAGAACATTTGCTTTCTAATGTTATTTTAAATCTTTAAAAAACCCTCGCTACGGTTTTCACATAGACAACCACTGAGTTGAGATTGTTTTAGTCAGAGGGACAATGCCCGTATTTTAAGAACATTTGCTTTCTAATGTTATTTTAAATCTTTAAAAAACCCTCGCTATGGTTTTAACATAGACAACCACTGAGTTGAGATTGTTTTCGTCGATTTTTACTTATGTAAAAAAAATATTCAGATATTAGCTTAAAATAAGTGTTATTGATGTTAACACACAAAGTAATTCAACGAAAGTAATACTATTAGGTAAAGGTCTTCCTCAAGCACCGATTAAGTACTATTCGTATCATATTAATACCTCTTTTATCCGCAAAAAAAAACATACAGATAAGTCCGCCGTGATTTGTAACCTGCAATTAGCAAGTAATACTCCAAAAAACTAAACCATTACCCTAATGACGTGCACAGCAACAGTTTGTAAATCTAAGGTTAGTTTAACGGTCAAAATTCAGTTAACCGTATTGCCGTTGTCTCGGATTACCGTTAACCATTATTAACAAGATAGTTTAGCTGTAAGATTGAGGAATAATTGTAATTAATTCATCTATTGTAGAGCTAACGACTGCTCGTAATTTATGTGGCTCTGGTACAATTAGTATTACGTGGATACGCTCGTGTACGCCTATGGTCATTACTTTCTTTCTTTCTTCCTTATGATCTTATATTTTTCTTTTGAACGATTTTGAAGTACGTTCTAAGTTCTGGGTTTGATTGTGGATGAAGACTAAAGAAACGATGGACGTACTGTGCTAAAGGTGGTATGGCTAGAAAGAAAGACTTGGCTGAGGAGGATGCTAGGGCTGAGATGAAGTCTAAAGGAATGTATGGCAGACAATATGCTGCGCTGACTCTAAATAAATTAGGATAATATGTAGCCAAGTATGACAAATCCATCCTGGGGGTCTTTAAGTCAAAAGTGAATAGGCAAGCGTGCTTCAACGTCGACTACATCATTGCTTACCATTAGGTGAGAAAGTGGTCAAGCGCAAGCCAATCTACAATAAAATAAATTGCTATAATATACAAAAAAAAATACAGAATTTTTAGACAATAATTTGTGTAAAGTTTTAAATAAATTAATAATAAGGCATTAACATTGTTGTTCTTATACTTCATGGCACGCAAAAGCGTACAAATTCAATACAAAGGCAAGCGTAAACCAGAGAGGCAGCAATGCTAATTTTCTACTGATCTGAATTCGTGAGTAGCACTTTAATTCCAGCTAATGTATAGAAACTGAACTTGCAAACTGTTACTAAATTCAAAGCTGAAAGCTAAACAGAGAGCTTCAGCAACCTCTACCAACTCGCTTTGCTAAAGGATTCACAAACACTTTAGCCTCAGTAATTTCTCAGGTACTAAGTGCAGTGGTTTTTCCGAGGGTAAACCACAGTCGGTACTTCCATATTACCCGTATCCTCGATCCCACGACCACACAGACTCATCATTATGTCGTAATACCATTTTAATGGATACCATCTTGTGAACTAGGTCATTGTATTGTACGGCAATTTAAAAATCTTTTACTCGTTAAATCTTTACGTGTCCTGAGAACGGTGGCGAAATCTATTATTATTAGTTTTGTTTAGTAATTGGTTTGGTAATCAGGACTCTTATTTTGGTTTATTAGTAATCATCTTCTTTTTATGTTCTATTTATCCTATCGGTGAAATAAATACCATTGTTAGTATTGAAGTTATCATTTGTTTTCATGTCAGCAATTTTGAGTTTGGTCCTTGCCTTCTTTAAATAAACTTCTATTGATCCAGGTTAGAAGTGGAACATAATATATTATTCAATTTTGATTGCATAATATCATATCAATAATGTGATTATTGTTCACAAATGTAAAAACCAATTCAAACTCTATCCATTGTGACACAAAAACTCTAAAGATGTCTGATATATTCACAAAGAAAATCAATGTGACACACAAGTTCACTAATGACAAAGATCCTCTGCATTGTGCGTGCCATTATATACAGTTAATATTGCACAAACATCCGAATAGTAATATGCATCTGTAGTTGCATCACAATTTTCTTTTGCTAAATGGTTCTCGCATTTAGCACTCTCGGCCTCACCAACTGCAATTAGGTCATCCAAATAACTTTTATAAATTTTTAACGGACTTTTTAAAATACCAATAATGCGGTAATTTTGTCCGTCTGGGTCATCGTCGTTCGCCCACTTCTGTTTTTCTGTGTATATCATACTTAATGGTTATGACTTTATTTTCCTTTATTGTTTGAGTCGTATTTTTGCTGCTGAAAGAAGATGGTTGGTTCATCTATATTATATCTACCTTAGTAATTTGCATTAAACATGCAAACTATATTCTTTATTTTATGCCTTCAATAAAAATCTAAATAAAAATCTAAATCGTCAGCAAAATTAAGACGACTTCTGTATTTTTGCCTAAAAAGTTATTGAACGCTTTTTCGGTATCAACCATTTTATTGATTTCTGCCATTAGAATATTGCGTATCTTAAGAATCAACCCATGTTTGTTAATTTTGTCAGTTAAATGGTCATCTGCAAGTTATTTTAATCTAATTTTTTACTTAAATCCATCTATCAACTCGGCCTACCACTGTCCTCTCGATCAATTGTATGGTTCACTTTTTTACTCGTTCTCGTTAATCGATCAATGCCTCAAGATTAAATTTCAGATTATTTTCAGCAAACTTTTTATAGTACTAAGGACTTTCGTAAAAAGATATCCGCAAACGAACCGATACTAATCGTAGCTAATTTGACACACTTCTCAGCCAGCAATACAGGCAAAAAAAGGTTCCAAAATTCAATGAAGGAAAAAACTATAACTGTTAAATAAATCTTATTTAATATATTACGGAAATGATGGCAAACCTCTTAGGATGAACTAAAACTTTATGTTTTTGCAAAAAAAATGGTTTAGGTCAGGGTTATAATGTGGACTTGCGATTGTTCTGTTATTAATGCTAAAAGAAAAGATGTCAATTGCTGTCATTATTTGGTGTTATCCTCAAAATCTAAATCGATGATTTTTGAGGTCGCCGTTGACATGCGTTAGTCAATAATGCGTCAATATGCTTATCTTCTTCATAGCGTTTTAAAGCACATTCATGTATTATTTGTGCACATTTTGGCACATTTATGTAAATCAGTGCTCGTTTTCGTTGTTGAACCAACCCGCATTTTTGCATCACTAAGCCATCAATGTAACTTTATCATGTTGAATGTACCAGCATAATTTGCAGGAACTGTGAAGTGCACTTTACCAAACACGTGCAATAGTGATGACATAGTTGATGCCCAATACGACCTACGTTGACGAACTACCTTTTAGGCTGGTTTAGACTAGTCCTAACTTTGTACTTAATTTCGTAAGACATTTGGTTCAAGGTTCAAGCATTGGTTTACAAAGAAATGAATACGGAACTACCTTCACAGATATCGAAAAAGATCTGTCTGGCCGGCTATTAACAAAATTACTGTAAAGAACTGATTGTAAACCAAAGGCAATTATTGAGCTTGCAAAATTGTGCAAAAACTACTCTAAACGTGTATCCAGTGTACCAGGCCAGCATGAATCGCGAGAAAGTCTTTCAAGGTATTGTGCGAAGAACTACTTTCGTTGCACTCTTCCGGGTCATGGGTCACGCGGACTCAAGGTTGATCGGCCAATGCAGTGACCTGTTTGATTTTATGATTACCTCGTACATTGCGCACGGTTGAAATATTTGACACTAATTCGTGCGTGCATTATCTTTTTGCCGTTTGCTTTGATACTGTGGAACAAGTTTATCATAAAAGCTGTCTTCACGGTATTTATTTTCTTTGTATAGTCCTAAACGGTAAATTTTTGTATGTTAACCGATATACCTCACATGTTGAAAAATATTCCATGCATGCTCAATTTATATTTATCTCTCATAATATTGACAGTGATGAGGAAAACAATACCCAAGATTGACCACAAATAACCACAATTCAACCTCGGACGGTCATCCACGTTTGACCCACAACAGAATTAGGTGAATCAACCCACGTGTAGGTTTTTATACGTTCAAAACCAATGTCAAGGTCTTAGTGCCGTTAGCGAGGCAATATTACGGCATAACAGCCGTTGACCTCAAATCATACATCGTAAACTATCATAGGCTGGGTTACAACCTGATTTCTAGATATTGACGTTTCTCTTTGATTCCTGATTAATATGATGATTGAGAAACACAACAAGAATATAGGGAAATGAAGTAGGTAATATAATAGGAAAGTTTTTAGTTTGAATGTTTAAAGGGTAGAGGGTGATCAAAAAATTATCGATATACTGAGTGAAAGATGGTATACCTGAAACTGAGGTGATAAAGATGACGGCAAATATTGTATGAACGCCGAAAGTATAATTTTGGGAACTGTAATTATGATATGTTTTTTTACATTTCGAAAAAAGTTGGATTTCATACTATCAATAACTTAATTTTTTAAGTCGGTGTCTTTCGTAGGTACCATTTTTTGGGATATGGACACCGACTTAAAAAATTAAGTTATTTTTCACTTTGTAGTTTTTCATTTGGAAGTCGGTAGTATTTTTTTGCAAAAAAGAATTTTTATTTTTCCCTTTTTAGTTTAATCATATTAGTTTATATTATATATTGTAATAAATAGGCAAGTTGTTTAGTTAGGTCCCTATAACACCGAATAGATTACCCGAATAACATGAAACTTGAACATAACCGGTGAATTGAGAGATCTGTGTACCCCTTGAGAGCGTACTGGCGTGATGTTATGTTATGAAATGGTATAAACAATAAACAGACATGCGATTGCAAGAATCCCGAGAGTTTTGCCGTTATTTATTGAAGAGTTCTGTTGTATATCTCCGAAGTTCTTCATCAGACCTTCACCAAATTAAAATGGGACCAATTTCGAAACATACTCTTTCAAACCAAAAAATAATTTTTAAAATCAGTTTACAATTGACGGAGATATCCGTGAACGTAAACAAAAAAAAAAAAAAAAAAAACTAACATAAAGTCGAACATAGAACCTCCTCCTTTTTGTAAAGTCGGTTAAAAAATATATCGAAATGAAACCAATGAATTTCAGAAATCGAGACTAAGGTATTCTGCAAGCATTTTTATACATTTAATTATTCTCTTATAGGTCTTCTTGAGTTTACCCAAAAGTATGGTATGGTCTCTATCCGTAGCCGTCGCTATGGTTCATTACCAACTTTATTTGTTTTACTTTTGACTTAGTATCTTCTTAGTATCTGTAAGTGCTCTTTCGCCCCTATGTTGTAGGATATGTTTGTTTATACTGGCATGCATATTTTTTCATTATTGTTTGACCACAGCTGTGTGCCCCATATATTTGCCAAACTTTTCTTCGCTACTGACCTGGTGAAGAAATAAGTTAGGAATTACGATATAAGTAAGATACTTCTGCACTTACACCTCCCTAGTAACAGTGATCCCGCTATCACGTAGTCCAACAATCTATTACTATCAGAGATGAAAGTTTAACTGCTGTATGTTCTGTGATCCTGGTATAAACGCTGAGCTTAACACAATGTGGGTCGGTGAAAATACAATTAACATAGAACACAATAGTATAATGTTAAGTGCGCAATTAACTTTAATAAGATGTAGAAGAAAGCCGTTGAATTATTGAATTGATTGTTTTGTTGCTGTGTGACATACGAATGTTATTGTGCCATGTCTCGACGTTTTGGGAAACTGCCATTTAATTTTCCCAGTTCTGAGAATCATCAATTATGTTATTGTGAAAGGCAATCTTGTAAATATTTCTACAGTATTTAGCAGCAACTTTATTCACGTTAAATCACGATAAATATACATTTACATATCATTCTAATCTTCATTTCACTACCAGCAATGATACAAAAATATCCACACTTTAAGCTAGTTTATGGTTTGTTGAAAGATGATTTAAGCTAGGCACATTTTAAATGATGTAACGATATAAACAAGTAATGAATACGAAAGTATCACAGTATATTTTGAAATTGCTATGATAGCGACCATTCTATATCGGTGTCAGCACCGACCGTTATTTTAAAATTCAAGTTATAAGCGCAGACGGTCGAAATTTAAAAATCTCGGTGATCGGTGCTTTTCAAAGGAATGTTTCTCAGAGTACGGTTTAAGCTCGGATTAAATGCATGCCCGACCGAGTGACATACTGGTGAGATACAGGGCTGACTAAATAAAATATTTTTTTGAAAAAATTGCTCTAATTTTTGATGATAAATTAAATAATCTCTGAGCGAGCTTATAACAATGCTCAATGCTGCAATTCAATTATTTTGCTGCTAATAACTGTTTGCCAAGTTTATGTACTTCATTTTCATGACATAGTCTACAGTTAATTCACCAACAAAAAAGAAACCACCCAAGTACGAGTCGGACTCGCGCATCGAGGGTTCCGTATAATGAGCTACATTCACCAAAATAATTACTTAGGAAATAATACTGACTTTCATAAACAATGAAAGCAGGGAAAACTGTTCTCTCACGGTCAGTTTATCAACTGCAAATTAGATAATAACCTTTTATATTTTATTTAGATACAAATTTATAGTTTTCGGATTTTTCCTTTATTTGTGCTCCTTCCCCAATTTCACGATACTAGATCAACGTGAGGAACTTTTAGGTTTTGATTCCCTTACGATTATTCAAATATGCGACATAAACGGCTATATCTTTTGATCACGTTGATTTAGAAGTTTGAATTTTTACAGCACCGAGAGATTTCAGACTTGTATATCATATTAATTTAAACTTGATACCTCCAGGCGTTCCAGAGAAAAAAGTCTTGACACACGGAAAGACAGACAACGAAGTGATACTATAAGGGTTCTTTTTTTCCTTTTGAGGAACGGAACTCTAAAAATAAAAATAAACCCACATCATCATCATATCGACTAAAACACGTCAACTCTTGGACATATTTAGGTATCCCCTAGCATCGCCAGGTCCACCAAAACCATGCTGGGTCCAATAGTTACATAACACGTAACATCACGCCGCTATTCATCGGAGCGTTACGTAGTAGAGTAACTTATAGTGCAAACTAAAATGATTTTAAAAAACATTTGGAAATATGATTGTTTAGTTCATTATTCAATTTAAATGTATTTATTGACATGATTTTCTTCCTCTCTGACGACAGTCTTAGATATACGGCATCACATTTGGCAACTTCTGACCGATATTTCTCTAAATCACTAAGATTAACTTCCAACCAATGCATGTCGATGGATTGACCAATGCATTGACTGCCAGCCCTAGTAGTACCGTTGACAATGAGATTAATACTAGCATTCCGAGCGGTACCCGCGGTTTTGTGGCGGAACTATCGAACAATATGCATTGTGGTGCCTGGCTGCACACATACACGGGAAATACTAGATATTGGCTGGCTTCTCTTGTGTATCGTTAACTGTCTTAATGTTAGTATTACCTTTTAAAACATTATTATGCCTTTAGGCCCTAGACAAAGTGATATAGTATCTTTTCTTAGTCATTATGCTCTAAACAGAGCGGTCGTGCTCGTCATGAAGTGTTGTTACTATTTGCGGCAGATGTAATACAAGTCACAATGTCTCGCCACTTTTCCCGATTAGAAGTTATCCGGGTACATTCGTGCACGGGACCACCCACAGCAGACTTGATCTGGCCTGTCATTTTTCCTTGGACGACTTTCCAATCTATAGACGACGATGTCTCGCCTTGAAACGTGTCCGAAGAAAGTGAGTATTCGGGACTGTACAATTGTAGACAGACGCTGCTTGATGTAGAGTTCTTGGAGTATCGAGAAATTTGTGCGGTACTCGGACCGCGACACTCCGAGCATTCTTCTCCAGCACCACATCTCAAGAGCGTCTATCTTTTTTATTCACCTCCCACAACGTCCACGCTTCGGCAGCGTGCAGAAATATGGGTAGAATTAAAGTGCGCACGAGCCTGGCCTTTGTGGCTTTGGTGATGTCTCTGTTCCTCTATATATTTTTCTTTTTGTCCGTTGCAGTTCTTGTGATCGCCATACCGCCATACGTCTCTTTATCTCTTCAATGCAGCCGCCATTATTGGACTACGTCACAGATATAGTATCAGCGATTACGATTGTCGAATAATCAATGTAGTCATTTCGGTAGCCATACATTTCAGATATTTTGGCAGTCTCCTCGTATACCATATTTCGATTTTATCATCTTACTTCTTTATTAGCAGAATCAATCATTGCACTTCTTTATTAGCCCTCATCTTGATTGTCTCTTCTTCTCATACTCTTTAATTGTATTATCATTTTCTACACAATCCATTTACCGTTTTTTTTGTCTTCCCTTAGGCACTTAATTTTGTCCCGACCATTTTGTAAAGAACTTTTCAAGAAAATGTGATCATAAAACATTTCACAGCCATTCAATAAACTCTCGCTTTTGACCTCTCGTACAAAATGAATGTTATTGAAACAAAATACGATCATTATACCTTTAAACGCCACTAAAGAGATTCTAATACATCTTCTCAGCAAAATGGGGAAAGTCCACAAATGTACTGACTGGATAACCATAAAGCAAGACATGGTAAATGGCATTTAATACAAGGTCACAGTCGTGAGAAGTTGCGAGGAAAGGGCCATTCTAAAGTACTAGAAAGTTAGCAATGCGCTGGAGATTTGTAAGGCGTTCTATACAGTAATTGTTTTGCCGTTTGGTTATATATAAATAAATGCTAATGGTCGATCTTGCGGTAGAGAGTGGTCAGGGTGAGGGGGCAAAGCTTATTGACCGGTTTAAAATGTATTTTGTAAAAGGCGATAATGGATGAACAATGCATAGTGCAATTTTGAATTTCGAAAAAAGAACGAAATCAGGCAATCTGTAGCTTACATTTTAACAGGATAATAAAGTTTATCTACTCTTATCGTAATATTCGAATTATAAACTTCAAAACGTTTATATTGACATACTTTATAAACACAATACCAAAATTTAAAGATAGAATCTTAGTATAACACTTTTTCTCTAACAAAATTATGTTATAAAACATTTTTTTTTATTAAGATACAGGGTAAATGCAAGAAGTTAATATCACCAGGGAGTTTACACCAATTATTTTTTTGAAATATATAAATAAAGATACTATAAATGTTTTGATTCCAATTTTTGTTTGTCTGTGGTAACGCCCGCTTCAGCGCATGCACGGTTAATGCGGTGATGGCGCCATTCATACGTTTTGCTGTCCTGAATTTCATGAGTTTTTAAATTATTGCTTAAAAATGTCAGTCAATATCAGTGAACGTGAAGAAAATTTGACTCCGGCCGATATTTTAGATGCTGCGACGGAAATTACTCAAAATCTATTACCGAGAAAATTCGAGAAAATTATATGATAAATGCTATCACGTCTTTAAGGTATGGAAATGCAAACAAAGTTATTTAATAGGTTCAATCCCAATATATGAGTGTAGATAAAGTAGTGTATGAAACTGCATTGCATATACTGCATAACTGCTGCTTGCTGCATAACTAGGTATTAAAACATTCGTGTGATACTTTTAATAACCGCGCCCATGTTTTTATAGCCCTTATTATGCAACAGTTTCATAAACTACTATTACGATTTTAAAATAAATCTTTAATACGAGTAGTAAAATTAAACAGTAAAAACTGTTAATTTTTCAGATTGCAACGTATGTGGATTAACACTGGTCCGACTGCGAACGTTAAGCTTAAATGTAATGGATGTAAAGTGCCCTCTAGAGCTTCGAACATTGTGTTAGCTGATTTCAACGTGTAGAAAATGTAAATATCATATTATTAAGTAGAAGCCTGTTGTTTGCACTGTTATTAACAGTTTGTAGCTGACTATTAAATACATAGTAACTTTCTTTGTTTATACAATAATAGACATAGGATAAATATTGAAAACTATACACATTTTCTCATAGCAGTCTCATGTAATGGGCGACGAATTTATTACTATTAATCGCTGCTTCAGAGATTTGACTAATAGAAATTCCTTTTGAAGTCTATATGACCATTGGGACAGTTCAAAATTGAGGGATCAAAAAAGCCAGCCTGCAGGACCGTACCCGTAAAAGCGAGGCACCCAAAGTGACTGCTCGATACATGTTGCATCTGATCTGACACCAATTTATTGTACTTAATCATCTTGTCGGGGCCTTTAATTCATTCTCTTACAAAGTTCAAACCACCCCATCGGTTTAGATATCAGGAGCTGTTGGAGCCTAGGCTCAATTCTGAGGTCAAACAAAATGTAGTTGATACAGTGATTAAATCAGTAATCTTTGTAGCTGCTCAGAGGATATTACTGAAAATTTATTAGTAGTGAATTTGACTCGTTCCCTACAACATGATATTAAAACATTTATCAACCGATGCATAATTGAACCCCTCAACATATGTTTTACTTCCATATCTATAAGGTTCAAACCTTCTTGCTACTTTAATTTTTAACGTTTCCTTTCCTTTTGTTCCAGAATCTCAACATCATGGACGACTGACTCCACTGCTCAGTGTTATTTAATTTATAGTTATTGTTAAAGACTGACTAGTGTTTAACTGTGTTCAAGTGTTCGTTTATACAAAATGGAGGCCAAGACACATATACTTGCGGCGGCTGCGCTTCTTATAATTGGTAAGTAATAGTTTATCGGATCTATATTGAACATTTATTTTATACATATTATATATTAGGTAAATGTTCGCGTTGGTAGCATTTTTCTTCTAAACTACGATATGGAGGAAAAGATAATTTATTCTAAAAGGGTTACCTAGTACATTTATATTATTTAACAAGCATCAAATAGCATGTATTAAAGAAAATAAATTAAATTATTTTATTTACATATTATAAGTTGTAGAGGCCCTCTTTTATGTATGGATATACCTGTACCAGAGGACCTCTTTCTTCCCTATCAATACAATACTTAAAGAGCCTGTTAACAACGTAATCATAATCAAACCAAAATGATAATAGAATTACATAAAATTAGAAATTAAATTAAATAATAATGATTGACATAAAGTTAAAAATGAATAAATAAAATAATGAAAGAAATAAAGTTCAAATTAAATAAATTAAAAAAAAAACTAAACCAGCCAATAATTAAAATTAATTAAATTTAATTAAAATTGGTTTAAATAAGAATAAAATTGGAATAGATGAGAAAAAAATCCATCAATAAAATAAAATACAAAACAAAGTAGGTGCACACTATAAAACTGAACTAAAGACTTATGGAGTGTCAGTGTGAGTATGAATGTGTGTGTGTGTGAAATCAAGGTGTCACTGGCTAAGTTTATTTCATAGTTTTTCGTTCGTGTACAAATCCTCATGTATATTAGCTGCTCGAGGGCAGACGGTAGGATCTATGAGACTGCCTTATACTACAGGCACGGTACACACCTTTCATGCTCGATGAGTTGCGTAACCAGATTCAAAATACTTCTTAACATACTGTGAAAACTCAATTTTGTCCGTAAAAACTGATATTAGCTCAAGTATTATTTTGTGATTATAAGAGGAAAAATTAATCACAGTTGTTTATTTATATAGACTCGTATTTATATGATGTCTCAAATTTTATTGAATCCCTAAACCTCATCTTTGTCATGTGATCAAAAACGCGTCTTGAGTAGTAAAACACAACTTAAAAATAACTTACTGCTTGTATGCAAATAGCCCACAAAGTGTCCAGTCATGCGGTTAAAGCATAGAGTATAAAGTATCTTTCTATTTTGTATGACCACAAAATAAAAGACGATCTATTAATAAATATCTAGCTGTTAATGCTTGGAAAATGTATGAAGATTCAAGAAGGCTTTATGCTGATTCAGGAATTCGGTTTAGGATGCAAACATTTTAGTTTTTCATTTCGGCAATTTTGCATGTTAAATTTTTTTTCTTCTTATATATATAAAATCCAAAGTGTATTTTTTACGGGTATTACTACAAATATAACGTCAAATTGTAAAAGCGAATCTAGTTCTGAGATTGAAAATATTTTAATCTATCTAATACATTTAAACGAGCAATTCTTGTATATACATATATATATAATATATCAGAATCTCGGAAACGGCTCCAACGATTTTCATTAAATTTAGTATGCACGGAATTTCGGGGGCTATAAATCGATCTAGCTAGGTTTCATTTTTAGAAAACGTCGTTTTCTCTATTTTCACCCGAGCAGAGCACGGTTGCCCAGGTATTTATTAATAATCTTTCCAATGCTAAAGGAAACTGAAGATAGGCATAAATATGAAGTTGGTAAATAAAATCTGGCAGAATTTAGAGAACCAGCCATTAATATTCTACTAGGTACTACCTACGTACGTTAAAATCAAATTAATCAACACTGACTTACAATCAATAACCCCAAAACA
This sequence comes from Orthosia gothica, assembly GCA_949775005.1. Taxonomy (NCBI): domain Eukaryota; kingdom Metazoa; phylum Arthropoda; class Insecta; order Lepidoptera; family Noctuidae; genus Orthosia; species Orthosia gothica. The sequence goes on from OX459035.1 coordinate 32,510,338, forward strand.
CTCACTTAAAAATAAATCACCATATAAATTAAGTACTTACAAAAAAGCTCGCACAATTTTTTCCATCTTCAAAATGATATGACTAATAATAACATAAGCAAAAACTGGCGACGATGCTTTAAAAAGAAAGCTTAGTCATTTTTTAATAAACTCCAAAACGTACAGTGCATCAAATAATTGATTAAAACCAGTTTTTGATAATGGTATGGCCACATTATTGAATTTGGCACACGTTTTTTGTAAGACATAAAATTATACTAAATTATCGAGGTGTTAAAAATAGCAAAACGGCTTGACTTACTAATATTATTCTGTGAGTATTTTTGGATGTTATTTTTGATTATGATAGACGGTTCGGACAGGTTTTATAGACATTACTTTTATTAGTTATAAACGGTAGTTTATTAATGCAAACTGCAGGCGTCTGTATCTGTTATGCGTTGTGTCTCTCACTCGCTAGTCACTGAGCTTTATAATTCTTGAAGTGGCGAATAAATCAAAACCTTATCAAGGTTAATTTGTCCACTAATCAGCTGAACAATTTGATAAAAAGATTGATTATTTGAGCTAAGATAATATTTTTTTTCCCAAAACTGTCCTACAATAAAAACGTATGTTACATACGACTCATAATTATATTATTGCACTAATAAAATAAAAATAATCCATATATTCAATAAACTCTTTTACCCGCTGTCTTTATGTTGTCCGGATTGTTATAAAAGTTTGCTGCCATTAAACAGTATTCCTAATTTATTTAATTGCAATAAAATTAAGTTGTAGTCAATAATTGTTTTAAATTAGCCATTTGCAATAAAACAAATATGTTATTTTGCTTTTATAGACATTTAAAAAATTACTTTGCCGCAAACACAATTTTTATACTGTATGTTTGTAATATTTAATTTAAATTATTTTCATATATGTTCTCATAATCATTTTTGTATATAATAATCTTTGTATGTATTGACATGTTTATGTGAATTGCTAAGCAAAAGCTCGTAGTTAAGAGACAACCGTGCATTATTTCTGGCGTAAAAAGTCTACTATTAAATAGTATAGCTCCTGACAGTCAAATAATTTTTCAAATCGGGTCAGTTCCAACATAACCTCGTTTTAAAAGAAACAATTGTATTATTTATTATGGTAGAGACTTGGAAAGCGACTTAAAAAAAACGGAGTTTATTAGTTAGACCCGTATGTTTGTATGTATGTTTGTCCGCGATTTTCTCGCGTTTGGTTGAACCAATTTTAATGAGGTTTTCAGAAAAGTATTTGTTACATTCTGGAATAGGTTATGGTATACAACAAATGGATACTCCGTGACGTCGTCCGCATGGATCCGTTATGATGTTTTCCACAACTTAGGTAATAGTGCAAGTTTCATCACAATCGGTATGGCAGTTTTCAAGATATGGAGCAAACAACTGAACTCTTTAGCAACAAACAGCATGAATGTGTAAAATGAGTTATTATGGGTATTTTGATAATCCTTTAGGTACCTTACAAAAACTTGCTCAATTTGTAGTGATGGTGAAAAAAACCTTTTACGAAAAAAAAAACCGACTTCAAAAATATATAATTTTCGCCTTGGAAGTCGGTATCTTTCTTACCTCATGTTATTTTCTTTTTGTGACACCAACTGCCGAAACGAAAGTTATTTTGCACTTTTTTGTGTTTTATTTTTGAAGTTGGTTATTTTTTTTTGCGAAAAAGTTTTTTTAATACTTCAAATGCGTCATGAAATGACATTAGTCAGGTTTCCGGACATTCGTCGCTAAATCCTTGCCAAATCAGTCAAAGCTTGCCAAAATCATTAAAGTGTGGCTCCACCATAACACTTAAAAATCGAGACGCACCAATTATCTTATAAAATATGGCGGCCATGACACTCCGCGTATAACAGTACATAATTAACCAGTAATTAGTTCCTCGAATCACAATCTTGGTCTGGCATCGACTTTTATCGTTTTATATGCTCAGAGGTATTTTTATTGGCATGTAAAATATTTGAATTGAATGAAAGAAAGGTTTTCCGACGTGTTTTTAAATATTTATGTGGCATTTTTGTATCGTGGGAGTTTGAATTTTTGATTAGCGAAGAGTCAGTTGAAATTTTTGGCATGTTTTGGTTTTAGCTTTCAGATTTGGTAGATACCTGTAGGTATCTACCAAATCTGAAAGCCTTTCTAGATTTTCCTTTCAGTAAAGCTGTGTAAGCATATAATGTAGTCTACGGTCAATGTGAACATATTTAGGAGACTGTGAGGCAGATATCATATTGATGCTATTAAAATAAATAAATAAAAATAATTTTAAATATTAAATTAGATATACATCATAGTACCTATGATAGAATTGGATCTAAATGACTATTAAAAAAATATATAAATAAAATCAGTTTAAGTGTGTATTTAAGAGTGTTTTCTGATTTAAGCTTTTTAATTAGGAGCCGGAATCGATTTTTATTGACTTCACCACCTAGCTGAAATACCTTCCGAAACATATTTTGATGCTTTGAGAAACGTGAAACTCAAATGGATTCATCCACATTCAAACCTCATTATGTATTACTTACAAGCATAAAAAGCTTGCCAAGCCTGTAGTTCTGAAAACCAGATTTCCGTAAACCTGATAAATATTTTGATATACTTCATTGAGCCCATATCAAGTGAAAGTTTACCCTATAAATAAAAACGTGCAAAATATTTTATCTTTTTTAAAACATTCACACGCCTTTCTTTTCTTAAGATAACGATCAATCATCGCTATCTTTAAAACTGACTTGGCCCAGAAATATCAAGCTGCACTTCAATGTATGTATTTGCTTTAATATTTTAACATGTCGGCAAAAAACTGAAGATGAATTAAAACATAATTTAATTTGTCTCGCTCTTGATCAAGGCGCTTTGTGTTTGGCCTTATCTCGATCATAAATAATAAAAGTTAATTCAGAAGTATCACATGACACAAATCATCAAAAACAGGAGGCTAAAAGAATATATGAAATATAATTTAATTTTAATCGGTGAGTTTGCATAATGTTGAACCTGGTATAAAAGCTCAAAAAGTTGCTAGCTCGGACGGCAAGCGAGAAGTTTGTAAGTTTTTATTTTTACCCGAATAGTGGCTCGCCCCATCGCCGACGATCAGCGAGCAGCGAGAAGAGCTGGAACCTAGATACGAGTTGAAGAGCAGCGAGAAGCGAGTGTGTAGTTCCGATAGTTTTATCGCTTGGCTATGAGCGAGTGTTTTATGCGAAGAGCGATTACTCGCATCACTCGCTTATGCGGTCAGTCCTGCACGCGTTGATTGGTTGATGTCTCGGCATGAGTTCTGATCGCCATCGAGTATCGCTGAGCGAGTATTATCTTTGATAGCATTTGTCGCTGCGACAAACTTGTGGTGAGAGAGTATTCGCCGGCATTGTGAACAGCCAGCGATCAATTAGTTTTTATATGTGTCTCTTATGACACGGGGTCTGTATCTTTTTTTTTCGTTTTTTCAGCGAGGTAACTAATCATTTCGTTGCCGGCGGTGGGACAAGTGCCTTATATTCTAAGTTTTATGTAAAGCAAGAGAATCATCAATTTGCCTTATAGGATTCTGATTTACGGCTACCCTTCTAATCTAATCGAAGCAGCCTATATTGTCCTACTGAACGAAGTCAACTGGGCGAAGGCCCAGGCTCAATTTTTGTAGTAAATTCTGGTTATGAATTATTATAATAATCCCATAACGAGTGACCAATCTATTCCAATACAGATTAGTCGAATCAACATAATGTACATAACATAATGAATATGAATACTGGGGAGTATTTACCGAAGAGTTGGGCAGAGGGGCACCAGTAAAATCAAATCATTATAATTATTTAGTAGATTCAAGTTCATAAGATATTGATTCACCCACTACTTTTATAGTACCTACCCACATACAAAGCGAAACTTCTGCCCCTCCACTTTACAGTGGATAATGGCGCTAATGTTATTCGACGTTAGATCAATGATCTATAGATCGTGATCGATGACGCGTGCGCAGCCGTCAATAACCGTTAATACGACACTTGTTTTGATTTATTATTCTATTCTTTTGTTAGGGTTCCGTACCCAAAGGGTAAAAACGGGACCCTATTACTAAGACTCCGCGGTCCGTCTGTCTGTCTGTCTGTCTGTCTGTCTGTCTGTCTGTCACCAGGCTGTATCTCATGAACCGTGATAACTAGACAGCTGAAATTTTCACAGATGATGTATTTCTGTTGCCGCTATAACAACAAATACTAAAAACAGTATAAAATTAATATTCAAGGGGCCTCCCATACAACAAACGTGATTTTTGTGCCGTTTTTTGCGATAATGGTACGGAACCCTTCGTGCGCGAGTCCGACTCGCACTTAGCCGGTTTTTTATTAATGATCTGAGAACATTTTTGTGGCGTTACGATTTTGTTATATTGATCATCATTAATCACTTTTGTTGTTTTGGGTGTTAAAAAATAACAGTATTTACAAAAAATTACGACTACTGAGACTTACCATCACTGACTCAACCTACAAATAAAGTTGATATTTTTGTATAATGCACTTATTTCTACCTAATGAATCTTTAGACAGGTTTCCCAATGATTTAGATCATTGCCTCCGAAAGTTTTACAATTACATACATTTATAATAAAATTATGATACTCTACGGAACATCGCAAGTGTATAAAATTGTTCACCATAATTTTACAACAAGTGTACTGTTAGTTTGTTTTTTTAAGCAATCTAAGATTCGCAGACGATATTGTGCTCTTTGCAGAGAGTGCATCAGAACTAGAAGCTATGGTAAAAGAAATACAAACGGTTAGCCAGGCAATTGGCTTGCAACTGAACACAACAAAAACAAAAATAATGTCAAACAATAAAAAAATCCCCATAAGCGTCGACAACGGTCCTCTTGAGTATGTTGAAGAGTACATATATCTAGGCAAGCAAATATCATTCAAAAGATCTAGACACCGAGATGAACTGACTAGACGTGTGAACATGGCCTGGAACAAATTTTGGAGTCTCAAAGAAGTTCTCAAATCAAATATCCCTGTAAGACTGAAGAAAAAAGTCCTAGACTCGTGTGTGTTGCCTTCTCTTTCTTATGCATCACAAACATGGATATTCAACAGATACACTAGTAATAAGATACAAACCACCCAAAGAGCCATGGAGCGGAGCACTCTAAATATAAAATTAAAACATAAAAGGTCAAATGTATATGTGAGAAATACAACTAAAGTTATAGATGCTCTACAACACTGTAAAAAACTAAAATGGAAATGGGCTGGGCATGTTGTACGTATGAATAATGATAGATGGACAAAAAAGATCACCATTTGGAAAGGGCCAGCAGGAAAGAGAAAAAGAGGTAGACCAACTGAGAGGTGGCTCGACGAAATACTGAAAACAGTGGGCAACAATTGGATGAAAATAGCAGTAGATAGGGATAAGTGGAGAAAAATGGAGGAGGCCTTTACTCTGAAGAGAGGTCCTTAATAATAGTGATTTGTTTTTTTTGCATGTAATAATAATTTTATTCTATTTTATAAATGTTAATTTCATGTTGATTTTATAATTATTATTGTAATTTAAAGTTAAGTTATTTTTTTTAAATTCTCGAATTGTAATGAATATCAAATTATATAATCTTTTTTATTAAGGAATAAACAAGGCTTTATTATTATTATCTCCTTTATTCATATTCATTCTTATTATTTACATTTTTAAATATTTTTAAAAAACTCATACAAAAACGAAAAACATTTAAAAATATAAAAAATAGAGGCCCACCGGTATCGGGAACAGGGTCCAAGCTACCGGCGGTCAGGGCTCCAGAGAGAGGAACCTCCTAACAATACGAGCCGTGTCCAGCAATACTGCTTTCTGGATCAGGCCCTTGACCCAGCCGCCTAACGAGAGCCTCCTAAGATGTTGGTCGAGGCTCGTGGCTATTAAGCCATTGGCCGACACGACAATCGGTACAATGATCGCTGTGTCCACATCCCACATGTCGACAACCTCGCGAGCCAAGTCAAGATACTTAATTTGCTTATCTTTCTCAGCTTTCACGAGGTTCCCGTCATGAGGGACGGTAATGTCAACAATCATTGCACGCCTCTCGATTCGGTCCACCACCACTATATCAGGTTTATTGGCTACAATAGTCCTGTCAGTGATGATGGACCGATCACAGTACAATGTGATATTGCCATTCTCGAGAACTGGGTCGGGCACATACCTGTAGTACGGCACCTCCGATGCCACAAGAGTGTATTTCAGAGCAAGTTGCTGATGGATAATCTAATTATTATTATTATTATTAAACTGTTAGTTTACAAGATAATATTTACATGTCCAAGTGCTCAAAATAAAAGTCTCCAAAAATCACACCGCTATGTATGAGTCTATAACAATTATCTTTGCAATTCGTCAGTGGAATCAACGGCACTTTAAAAACCTTTTAAAAGTTCTAGCGTAAAATATGAAAATTGCTGAAATTCGAGTTGTTCAAGAATTTATGCATTTTTAGTTCCACGGCATATGGCTTGAAACTAGATTTACGTTTTTATATATTTCTTGCAGAATCAAAGTCAATGGTTTTTTTATGATTTTAAGATTAGTTCCCATGCTTTGCTGAAGCGGTACTAAAATCTTTTATTTGGTTTTTCTTGTTTGGTTTCTTCTTTGGATAGGTTATAAAAGTGGATAAATGATTGAAACGAGCAGTCCAAAGATTTTTTGGGTTATATTAAGACGGTACCCTGACCAAAAAATCGGCATGAGATATGAGCATTCCTATTTGTCTAGCGGCACTGGTGGCGCATGAATTACAGTAGTGAATACGCCCAGATTTTAGAATAAAATCTTTATAAAATCGAATTTAGGATTTTTGAAAAAAAAATCTACAAATATGTTCGTTATTAAATTGTCTATACATTAGCGTTAGTACAAAAAATAATTAATGAACGTAAGGCGGTACCCCGAGCAAAACGCCGCGCAAGCCGTTTTTTGTGCTGTTTTTAGGAGCTATCTACTCGTTATTTAAAAAGAAATATCAATTAATAAAAATACATTAAATTTCTACATAATATTGATTCTAAAATGGTAGATTTAGTTTTTTTTTAAATGTTGTATATATTTCACTAATCTACTTCCAAAAAAACATAAAAATGAGAAATAATTATTGATATTATGCATCTCCTCGTAAAGTGTTCATTGATTATTTTTTGTACTAACACTAATGGATAGACAATTTAATAACGAACATTTTTGTAGAATTATTTTTTTCAAAAGACCAAAATTCGATTTTATAAAGATTTTATTCTAAAATCTGGGCGTTTTCACTACTGTAATTCATGCGCCACCAGTGCCGCTAGACCAATAGGAACGCTCATATCTCATGCCGATTTTTTGGTCAGGGTACCGTCTTAAACAGAAAACTTAATAAAATCCTTTTCATACCTAAAGAAAAGGCATTTTAAATGAGTTTTCTGTTTATACACCTGCTTTTCATTTACGCCTCTTCCTCTACCTAAATAACCTACATAACCCACAGTTTTTTCGATGTTATATATCACAGTTCATTACGTTTTTCCCAGCAAAAATTGTCTACACGGTGTCAAAATGCTCTTTTGCACAAAACTGCAGGTTTCGCCGCTAAAACTGAGCGTGCATGCTCGCACGTACGACTGTGTTACACTGAGCTTGTTTTTTTTTTTGCGTGGCGAATAAAACTTAGCGGTAAATCTGTTTATACAGGCTGCTATTTTATTTAGTTTTTTTTTTTTTGTAACGGGTGATTTTTGTTATTTTTTTTATGAACTTGGTAATTTGTCAAAGGTATTAGTATTTTATAAGCTGATTACTTTTTATCACTTTCTTTTACTAAAAAAGTCCTTATAATTAGTACAAAGCCGTTTGTTTGCCGTAACTGTAAACCTGAAAATGCCAATTTATTTAATTGACTACATAAAGAAACGAACGGTAAAATGAATTATTTATTTTGTATTTTTGTAATATATGAGCACGCAGTATAACAATGAATAACTAATGTTTATTTGCTTGGCAAAAATGATACACAACTGATACTTTTGCACAAAAACGACCGCATTTTACTCCTTTATTTTTAAGAACAAATAAAAACAACATTGAACTGATTTCCATCAGCGTCCACTCTACTTACCGCATTTCAGAAACAAGTTTTTCGTATTTATTTTACGCATATTGCCTCTGGCGCTATAGCATTTACACGTACCAACATGAGAATGAGTACCACAATAAATCTGTTTACAAACGACCAAAAATTTTACTTTCTCACTTCAATACGTTATTTTTAACTGGAGCGAAATCAGAAACATTACCGAAACTAGTTTTTTTAATCACACACAGATCGTTAAAGACCGGACATCTCTTATTAAAACTTGAGAATAATGATAAACAGTGTGAAATTAGTCCGGTTTAAAAACATCGCTGATTATTATTATTAGTGAAGTTAATAACCTGATGTTTTTGCTCCAGTAAAGTGAATATGAAATGGTTTTTCTTTATGGACTATATTAGCTCGTAAAATATCTGAGAAGCTTGTTCAGGTAACAATTTTAAGTTATATCGGTCAGTATACATCCGTTGGTAAAGCACACAGATATAAATCGAACTAGATAACGCGATTATATGTACTTCACGTGTTAAAAAAGGGAGTAAAAGAGAAAGTACTTTTAATGATCGTACGTTGAGCTGTTTCACTTAGCATTATCAGCACCGGACGTCACCCGAAATCTAAGAAACGTGCCTAATTATGCCATATTGAGCTGTAAAACTGTACAGAAATAAGTTGACTGAGGCAATGGCAATATTTTCTTTCATTGGTAAGTAAATTTATTCATAAATTGTGTGTGAAAAAGTGGCACGCTTGGTTTTCATACAGATGGAGGGACTTGCGTTATCTAGTTAGATGTATTTCTGTGGTAAAGCCAAACATCATAAATATAAAAATTCTCTTATAGTTATAATCTCTATCTAAGTTGGAATTTAAATTATCATAAAAAGATATCACCCTTATTTCGTACAGTATTTTTCTGGAAATAGTTTTTAAATCTGCTTATTAAAATTATGTCAAAAATCGTTTTTTTTTTGTTGTTTTCTATTTTCCTTCAGAACTATGTTTCCCGTGCTGAAATACAGTTTTTCACTTCCCTAATAGACGCCTATCTATAATGTATCGATATCCATTATATAACAGGTAACTGTCCGCTAAGTCTCAATATTTTGGAACCAGGTGCTAATTAAAACTAAAATAAAAACCAGTCTTATCAGATCGCAGTCCTTATTTAGAATGTAACACAGGCTTGATAAGCGACAGCCATTAGCAGGGAAATGCAGAAAAATGAGAGCAACATTTACCGCCTTTTTAAGAAAAAAAATAATGTAATAAGAACGTTTAGTATTCAACGTGTGTGAAAATAAGTGTGTAGTTGACATACATAGTAATTTACAAAATCTTTTGGATACTGCTTTAATGGTGTTAAACGTTATAAACCAACAAAGGTTGCATTACCTACTTACATTAAATAATAAGTTTTTTTTTTGATAATGTTACGAATATATTTTTTTATAAAAAAATCCTGTTTAAAAAAAAAGAATACCATATTTACTAAAAAAATCTCTTTAAAACAACTTTTATAATCTTTTTCATACTCAAAGAAAAATCATAATCAAAGAAAAATCATCCTGTATCTAAACCCATGAACGCGTTTTACATCGGTAAGCGCCAACCCACTGACACGTGTTTATAACCGAATATATCCGACGCATGTAAAAGTATTGATACATTAATTACATGTATTATGCTTCACTAGTCTAATGAAGGCAATTCTACAATTGCCTTCATTAGACTAGTGAAGCATGATACTAAAAAGGTATTTTTAATAAGTATGTACAATGGTGTCGATGGTTATTATGCTAATGCTTATTTCCATGTCCATCAATTATTAAATTTTTTGTGTATAATAATTTAAATTCAGAACAGAACTTTACACTTTATTGTTGTACAAATAATTTTAAGTAGGTAGACTATAACTCAACCCGTCACCACTCACGTACAGTAAGTTAAAGGTGATCTTTAGACCCCACACGTTTCACTAGCTTTGAGTGATACCGGCGCACTTAGCAAGGATTTCGTGTATCTGACCTGAGATCTCTGTTATTCTGTACTACTATTGTTACTGCTATTAAATGCACGTTTTTCAGTGTGAAAAATGGTAAGATTGCACACAGCTTTGTATTTGATCTCTTGATCTGAAACATCTTAATCTCGAGATATCCACAAGCGTATCTATAAATGCCAAAGTATTGCACTTTTCCTGTCAAAATGTGAACTGTCATCTGAGAAGATTTTGAGTACGCTCATTCCTTATCAGACCTCATCCATTGCTTACCAGCCGAAAGGTATGGAGCCGTTGATAAATTAAATTGACAAATTAATTAACACTTCATATAAGTTGGTCAAAAAGTAGCAAGCTTGACTGCAAAGACTGCTCCAGAACGATATTCATATGTATCCATCATCACTCTATGACGATCTTCTAATTCACCTTACCAAATGAGGAAAGGATGTAGCTGCAGATGATGGTAATGGCACTCTCAAAAATTATGTCTTCAGACAACCATTTTACCTCCTATCATTACCAAATTAAAAATGATAGACACTCAACGAAATTACTGCCCCATTCCCTAGGGCACCATGTTATATGCAAACTAGGTACAGTTTCATCACGTTAAGTAGTATCCCGTTACAGACGCACGACTTTTTGCACCGATTTTAGCTACTATGAGACTTTTTGTCGTTACGTGCATGCCCGATTATCATAAACATGATTTAGATACAGTGTCTTACGATCGAGCGTGCATTTGTTTACTTTTTGCTCGGGCATAACTGTTTTGGTAACCTATTGACCTGTGGGTTTTATGATAGACTCTGCTCTGGTTATTAGAGCCTGATAGGCTGGTACCAGGCTTTCATAACCGGATTAGAAAGAGAGCTCTATGATTTGCAAAAATAAAACTGATGGGTGACTGGTATTTTTTTTCTTTTATTCAGGCCCCTTGCACCAGTAAAAATATCTTATCATAGTGGCTCTGTGAGCTATAGACCTCGCGAGTCTGTCTTTTTTGTCAATTCAGTTTTGAAATAATTAATAAAAAAAACTGAGTCAACAAGAAAAATTCATGTACTTATCGAATCTGCTTACAAAATTTCACGAGAATCTGTTGAGAAATGTGACCTAAAGAGGAGAACAGACGCATTTTGCGCAAGCAATAATGTAAAAAATATATTATTATATATTTTTTTTTTTTGTATAATATGGTAAGAGTGAAATACGTACTATTTGTTGGAACAAATAAAGGAAATGGACAGATATTTACTGCTCCTTTTTCTTCAGGAATCATAAGTTATTTGCCCAATATGTACCTAATACCGCTGTTTTGTATCTTTATTTCTTAGAAGATTATTCATTTCTAGCCTTTTGAACAGTATATTGGCAAAAGCAAGCTAGAATCAAGTCTTCAAAATCGTATGTGGACTAGGTTAATCACCTTGTTATGAATATTCCCACGGAAATAATAAAAGGTTTTTGTACAACTCGTTTAAATTGCCATGTTCATTCATTATGAATTAATTCATTCATTTACTCAGATCAGAATGCAGCAGTATTTTATTAATCATACATAAAATTTAATTGACCGTTAATTTCGTCGAATTTTAAGTGGATTATAATTTGAAATTGACATCTTTATCATTTTCATTTGAATTTATTTATTTTAACCGGTTATGACATTAATTACCATGTATCTCGTAGGATGATAAAATATAATTTTATGCTTAAATTTTGAATTTGAGATTTTCAACACCTGTCACCAGCGAATGGTGTTACCGTAGCAGCTGAATACTGGGCCAAACATAATATTTAATAACTGTATTTGCCGTCGACACGCTTAGAAGAAGAAGTATGTGCCCAATGGAATTTCCAAGTTCAAACTTCTCAACAGCTTAAGGAAACATGATTTCAAAATCCCTTTTTACTGTCCTTCGTTTTACAAGGAATCTGGTTGTGTAAAATTGCATGCTTCTGGAACCAACTATTTAGATGATGTGTTGTCTCTTTAAATTCATTTTCATTGAATTAAAGATTTCAACTTTTATTTATTGTAAAATATATCACTATATATATCAACTTCGGTCCACAAAATACAGGTATCACCTAGTTTGGGGACCACCGTTTAGTGTAGACCAAATTAAGTTTTCTAACAATTACAAAGTTGTATATATGTATGTACGTTAAGCTAAGTCAATAAATAAGGCAATCATTGTAATAATGATTTAATAAATTTATTTGAAACAACGAAATAGATAGAGTTCAGTAATTTTGTTAAGTAGGTAAGGTTAGGTTTTTTACACTTTCAAGAATCCACAATGTAAGTTTTGAATGTGGAAGTCTACCTGCGCTTTGAAACTTCTATCCGCCGCAATTTCGGTTCAAAGTTACTTCTTGAAGAGAACACGTCGAAAAAGGCAATGTACCAAAATCGTGACTCATACAAACCGCACAGGTAACACAAAACAGAAGTAAGCTTAGCATAATTTATTAAAAAAATCTCACATCTTAATAAGCATCCGACATTTTTGATTAATGATTGCCATTATATCTATGAAAGTAAGATTCTCAGGAAAGTAGAACGCTGCGCTTACCTTCACTTAAGGTAGTTAATTTGTGAATAAGTTGTTAATTTTAAGCTCTACTTATTTATTAAATAGTCTTTAGTAGAATGGTAAAATTATTTAGAAATATTTGTTTTGCTACTGGCTTTTGCCTTCGTCCTTCGTCGTTATGAGAAAGTCGAAAATTATCCCATGTAATCTTAATGTGAAAACTGATCTAAGCTATCTCTAAAAAAAACCGGCTAAGTGCGAGTCGGACTCGCGCACGAAGGGTTCCGTACCATTATCGCAAAAAACGGCAAAAAAATACGTTTGTTGTATGGGAGCCCCCCTTAAATATTAGTTTTATTCTATTTTAAGTATTTGTTGTTATAGCGGCAACACAAATACATCATCTGTGAAAATTTCAACTGTCTAGCTATCACGGTTCATGAGATACAGCCTGGTTACAGACAGACAAACGGACCGCGGAGTTTTATTAATAGGGTCCCGTTTTCTCCCTTTGGGTACGGAACCCTAAAAATTAATAAGATACTTAAAAGGGTACAACTGACACCACAAAAAGCTACAAAAGTCGGTTGCTTTCGTATTCTTTTAAAGAAAGAAAAAAAATGTGTTTTTAAATCTAAATTATTAATACAAGAACACCTGGCACTTAAAAATTGGTTTTGTGAGTAATGATATTACTAGACATAAATTAGATTTTAACAAAATCAGTAAACTGTTAAATATTTCTTTGCATTACTTGGTTATCATAAAAATCTTTCCAAATGTCTCCCTTTTCACTTGTGTAAATTAATATTTAACTTATGGGAGAAGGGGTATTATAACAAGGAATTCATTTTCTGGTTAGTATAATTCACTATCTGAAAAACTATTAATTTTATATAAAAAAATAACTCAATAATAATAAAGAGCATAAATCGTTTACCTATAAAAACATCACATTTATTTCATTTGGTAGCGGTTTAAATGTCACACGAGGTCAAACACGCCAATTGAAGCGCGTTTTTTGTGTCTCCTGTAAAGTTGTATTTTTGGACTTAGATCTCTTTTCACTAGGGCCACAGAAATTGCCTCTTTGGTCAGGTAGTCACGAGCGTAATGAGGTCCTGGGTTTGATTCTCGGGTCGGGCAATGTGTTGTTGGGTTTTTCCATCTGGAATTTCTGAGTAGCAGCCCGCAGACTAGATTAGTGCCTCATCATCATCATCATCATATCAGCCGAAAGGCGTCCACTGCTGGACATAGACCTCTCCCAAGCGTCGCCACATTGACTGGTCCCATGAGTCCCGCATCCAGCGGATCCCCGTAGCCTTTACTAGGTCATCGGTCCATCGGGTGAGAGGCCTTCCAACGCAACGTCTTCCGGTTCGCGGTCGCTCTCGTCACTCCAGAACTTTTCTGCTCCATCGACCATCTGTTCTGCCAACAATGTGCCCTGCCCACTGTCACTTAGTTTTGGAAATTCCTCGGACTGTGTCGGTAACCCTGGTTCGCTTACGGATCTCTCCACTTTTGATTCGATTACGCAAGGATGGTCCAAGCATGGTCCTCTCCATTGCCCTTAGATTAGTGCCTGATTGTTGGCAATAGGCTCGCCCACTATGACATGGGACTTGAACTTCTCTTCTTCTTAGTCGTTACGCTCTTGACAGAGCGGTCGTGGTCGTAATGAAGTATTGGGAGTATATGGGGCAGATGTAAAGCGTCTCACAATGTCTCGCGACCTTTCCCGATTAGAAGTTATCCGGGTACATTCGTGCACGGGACCGCCCAGAGCAGAATTGGTCTGGTCTGGTACTTGAACATAACTGGTGAAATGTGGATGTGCTATAAGTGCTCCTCTGCATTCATCATCATCAGCCTTTTAATGTTACCACTGCTGGGACAAAGGCCTCCTCTCGGGTCCATATTGGCTCACCTAAAGTTCTTTACCCGAAATTGTTCTTCCTAACGATTTGTAATCCGAATGATCACTCTTCCTAAAAATTTTCATCCTAAAGTTTTCATTCATACTATTTGTAGTGCTAACGGCGATGTTCATAACACTCGTGTTTCCGAAAGTTGTAATTAATAATATCATTAATGTAAATATATTTAAACTCCTACTGTTTTTTATCATAACGCTTTTATCCCTAAACATAATTACCATAATATTTTCACTCATACTCAGAAATAAACATTTACCAAGTGTAATAAAAAATATATTTGGGTAGAAGATGATATTTATATTTTTAATTTGAGGGATGATTATTATTTGGGGTATGCTTTACATAACGTACTGAGTTGTGTCTATTGTTAAGTTCATGTCGGTGTATTATCATTACGTGCATGTTTGTGTTAATGCTTTATTAATATAGAGAAAAATTATTTAGAATTATTTAAAACCAGTCGCGGAGGATTAAAATTAGACGTACATGGATTTACATATGAAAAAAACCGAATAACAGTGGATAAACAATATTGGGCGTGTGAATTAAGAAGCAACAAAAAGTATAAGTGTAAGGTTAAAATTTCGATTATATGCCGTTGATTTTTGGCGCGGATAGGGTAGAGGGGGGATGGGGGGAGGTTTGGCTACCCCTCAGTACCACACCAACCACTCGGAACCCTATAGTTATGGAGATACCCATGGTTAAAGTTTTCAGGTTAGAATAAAAAAATCCATAAAGGAGATGTTCCAGAAATGTATGGAGCCTGGGCCAGCTCTATGTACAGTTTATGTAAAAATCGTTATATATTATAGTAACCGTTTTATAATGTTAATTTTCTTTAATTTCACTTCGTTTCAAAGTAAATTCAAAATAACTTTGTCAATTATAGCAACACACCATTTAATTAAACATGGTGGATCAGATCAGTAGTATGCGAATAATGTCATTTTGACAATGACATTTGATTGACGTGTCATTGTAAAATGTGCGTTTTAAAAAATAACACGAGTTCAATTGCAACAAAGAATCAATAAATCAATATCCGTAGTAGCAAACTGGGTTGTAAAACTAAAACTTCCACTAAAAACGCCGAAACATATCCAATTCAAAGCCAAAGCAAAGAATGACTCAAAGACGTCACTTCTTAAAACTGTCAAAGTCGTCGAACGTCATGTCAAACACAACCGTCATGGCTGACCTAAAAATAGGGTTATCTTAGTAAAAAATTGATCTAATGATATTTTTTTACGCCTGTACCCTTTTTCAAATTAATTTATTAGTATTTTTATGGTATTCCTCTATTTTTTTCCTATTTATCTATGTAGTGTACATATAGATGGCCCAAAATCGAACATCTCCTTTCCATCGATTTAAGACGGTACCCTGACCAAAAAATCGGCATGAGATATGAGCGTTCCTATTGGTCTAGCGGCACTGGTGGCGCATGAATTACAGTAGTGAATACGCCCAGATTTTAGAATAAAATCTTTATAAAATCGAATTTTGGTCTTTTGAAAAAAATAATTCTACAAAAATGTTCGTTATTAAATTGTCTATCCATTAGTGTTAGTACAAAAAATAATCAATGAATACTTTACGAGGAGATGCATAATATCAATAATTATTTCTCATTTTTATGTTTTTTTGGAAGTAGATTAGTGAAATATATACAACATTAAAAAAAAAACTAAATCTACCATTTTAGAATCAATATTATGTAGAAATTTAATGTATTTTTATTAATTGATATTTCTTTTTAAATAACGAGTAGATAGCTCCTAAAAACAGCACAAAAAACGGCTTGCGCGGCGTTTTGCTCGGGGTACCGCCTTAAGGGGCGCGAAAGGGGGAAAGGGAAAGGAGGGTAGAGGGGCTACCTCACTGTACCATCCCAACCCCACGGAACCCCATGGTTATGGAAGATTTAAGCAACTAAGTCGACGGAGCCCCGCTGCGCGGCGCTCCTATTACTGTCTGCAGGGTCTAAAGTAACCTAACATGAAGGAGATGACGGGAGCTGCGTTCGCTCGCTTTGCTCGCTCACTTCAGCTTCCGTCATCTCCTTCGAACCTAAACTATCCGTGTCGGGGTGCCCTAAGTTCCCGAGCTCGCTTCGCTCGCTCTTGGACTAATTCTAATTTTTTGCCTCACGAAAAACATACAAAAAAACATAACATTGCCGAGTCTTGAAATTTTTATAAAGCTTTCTATTTATGAGTACTACCTACAAAAATAAAATGAACTTCCAAATCAACGGCAAATATGATAGAATTAAATATATATTTAATTTTAAAGCAAAATACACCAATAAAAGTGATTATTTGAAAGCTATATATATAATATTAGCGGCTATAGCCGCTAATATTAAACTAATTTAATTGAAATGTGTATATGAAAACATGTATTTATTTGACTACTTGTACCATGGTACCTGTTATTCTTATATGTTATACATGTTATGTGAAAATAAAATTACGCAAAATTAATGTATATAATACTGATTATTATGAATAAAAAGATATGTAAACAAAAAAGATATGACTTTGAATAATAGTGTAAAAGATAGTTATGTTGAGAAATTATAGGAAAACAAATAAAAGTATAATAAATGTTTAATGCTACTGACATTATGAAGTTGAATGCTTCTGAATTATGAACATTAGAGACAGAGTAGTTAGGAATTGTGATTGTTAGGATGAAAAATGTTAGGAAGAACATTTTCGGATTTCCAATTATCGGAGTTGAAAATTTAGGTGAACTTTGGCGCACCCCCTCCTCTCTGTGAAAGGGCATGGGCCGGAATAGTCCACGCGGGCCCATTGCGGGTAAGTGGATGTTACATGTCTCCGAATGTTTGGTTCAAGTACATGCCGGTTTCCTCACGATGTTTTCCTCTGCCTTATCCTTCGGGCAATACAGGGCGTGATTATTGTTGTTGTTAATCGTAAATCTTGATAAAACGCCTTTTTACCATAAGTTGTTGATATCCGGCTGTCAAACTACCAGGATCGTACAGAATCTAAGAGTAAACAAAAGCTGAGCGTGATATCTCAGCCTAACTTTCAAAGCGTTTAGCATGAGGATACACAATTTAAATGTATCACAGCCTACAATCGATTAAGGAAAACATGAGGAGAGATACAAAGAGATAACGAATTCTGATCATGGAACTACAATAGCTGGTGCAGCGTTGATGTGTTAAGGATCGAGCACCAATAAATATATTTTTCACCGATAAATAGGTTTTCTTTACGTTTTGTGCTTTCCTTTGAGTTAAACTCTCAATAACTAGATTGTCGTTGGCTGAATGAAAATGATAATTATGACAACATTTGAATATATGTACAGGTACTGAATGATGACATACAACATTATGACGTATTAAAATAAATCATTCAAACGATTGCGACTACAATGATAGCTGATTGGTTGTTTTTCTACAACTATTCTCAAGTAAAATTATATTTTTTTTTTATTATATCTGCATACATTTTATACGCCAGCGATCTTCCGTTAGTAATTTTATTGAATGAGCTTCTTTCTAATAATTATTTTTAGTCAGGAGTATTTTTAGGGTTCCGTAGCCAAATGGCAAAAACGGAACCCTTATAGATTCGTCATGTCTGTCTGTCTGTCTGTCTGTCTGTCTGTCTGTCTGTCTGTCTGTCTGTCTGTCTGTCTGTCCGTCCGTATGTCACAGCCACTTTATTCCTAAACTATAAGAACTATGCTGTTGAAACTTGATAAGTAGATGTATTCTGTGAACCGCATTAAGATTTTCACACAAAAATAAAAATATAACAATAAATTTTGGGGGTTCCCATACTTGAAACTAAAACTAAAAATATTTTTTTTCATCAGACCCATACGTGTGGGGTATCTATGGATAGGTCTTCAAAAATGATATTGAGGTTTCTAATATCATTTTTTTCTAAACTGAATAGTTTGCGCGAGAGACTCTGCCAAAGTGGTAAAATGTGTGTCCCCCCCCCTGTAACTTCTAAAATAAGAGAATGATAAAACTAAAAAAAATATATGATGTACATTACTATGTAAACTACCAGCGAAAATTGGTTTGAACGAGATCTAGCAAGTAGTTTTTTTTTAATACGTCATAAATCGTAAACCGTAATTTACCAAGTAGTTTTTTTTTAATAAGTCATAAATCGTTAACCTTAATTTACCAAGTACGGAACCCTTCGTGCGCGAGTCCGACTCGCACTTGGCCGGTTTTTTTTTTTCAATTTATATCCATTCAGAAAAATCACTAAACTATACACGGCAGTACCAGGGCCACATAAATTGCAGGCGCACTTTAATTAATACCCGTCTAACAACCACAATACATCATTTAAAACGCCCATCGATCAAGAGCGGGTAACCACGGATCATTCATATTGCTCTCTATTTATGTTATTTATGTCAGATGATAGATAAATCTGGAGGCATATTTCTGACGTTTATTCTGTCCTGATCAAGTGCTACGATTAATAAGCGTCAGGTAGTGCAAAAATATATCATTCCATTTGATTTGGTATAAGAAATTAGCTTGATAACTGATTGGAGTGGAGAGACTTTTTGTGACTCCACGTAAAAAAATGTGCATATTAATAAACTATGTCGTTGGTCCCGGCTGTCATTTGAAGATCTTTGACAGTCGTTACGAGTAGTCAGAAGCTTGAGATCTGACACCAGTCTTGCCAAGGGGTACCGTGTGTTACCCAGTTACTGGGTTGTGAAGGTCAGATAGGCAGTCGCTCCATGTAAAACACTGGGGTAAGCTAACTTAGCCTAAATTAGAATTGTGTCATGAGTTAATATATAAGTTAATTATAAATAAAGGTTTTAGTGCCTGTCTAAAGGGTGTCGACAGACTGCCATTACTAAACTTAGCCTACGATCAGCCTCCCAGCCGACAAATATCTGTACTTCAATTAATCCCTTATCTGTCGAAAGCGGATAACTGGAAGACAATGGTAATTTTTATTATGTCTGCTAATTAGCGGGTCATAAGTTAACGGTTAGAGTTTTTATCCTATTCACAATTTGTCATTTATCATTATCATTTATCATGTAAAAGGGAGTCCCCTGATACTAAAAAAAAATCTTAAATCATAAATTAATTTATTGACAGATAACTTTACTTCCTAGACCAATAGATATTGATATACCTATTGGTATATTTGTTATACCATGATGAACAAATGATCTTTATATGAGCAAAGCACAAACAATAATGTTTAAAAATCTCCTCCTTATAGGTTTTAAGGAATAAAAGTTTCTATGAAAATTCGTCATTTTTGTTAATGGGAATTCTATCGGATATAATTGGTTTGTTACAGACAAATCACAATCTAAAGTTATTAGGTTAAGTAAGTAATCAAAATTATAGTTTACCTAAGTTTATGGTTTTAAAACTTAAGATTTAATTGAATTTCACCGTAAAATTAAATAATAAAATTTAACTAAGTTTCTGTCGGTACAAATTCAGTAGGCAATAAAATCTAAATCTTATCTATATAGCTATTAAGTTCAATTTGTTCTACAATATCATTATAACAGGCGGCTCTTTCTTCGTATTGGGCATTCGCAAGGTAAAATATAATATATTAATTTACTTATTATGATCATCTTGTCATAAAAAGATAGTTTATGCTGTCATAAACTGGAAGCTATTTTGCCTTAGTGTTCTGTGTTCTAAATATTATGCCTCAAGTTTTCTACATATACGGGTGCATGTAAGGCCAACGCGGATGTTTGCGAACATTCCTGATGCTCTGCAAAAGCGAGGCAGCCGCAGCAGCGTCCTCATCGCGTTATTATATTGAATGCGAGGACGCTGTAAGATTTCTGCAAATATAAAACCCACAGAATACTCGTATAAAAAATGTGCAGTAAGCTCAAAACATTGACTTGTGTGTGATCACGGTGATCTTCACATCCTCGAAGCTACGAGCAAACCTGCAGGCAATCATATTCGCAAAAATGTGTCCATCTGTAAAGCTCTGTCCTTTGCCATTTTCTGGTATTTTTTTGCGAGGAGGATGCATAGTAGTCCACACTGCCGTTGTTTGTGATGGGTCTATGATACTCCAAAATGCTAGGTTGTGCCTATAGCGACCAATTGGGGCCCACAGTTGGTTAAAATAATTCCAGATGGGCCACTGCAGTTCGTGTTCAGGAGGCAAATATTCTAAAGGGACACAGGTGTGAATTTGATATTGTGTGCCTCTGACCGAGTTTGAAATAACACAACAATTTTATTTAAAATATTCAAGCCTCAAGCTATCACACTGCATAGTAATACACACATTACAAAGACCAAGCTTTTAGTATTCTGGCGGAATAATCCGTTTAATTTATCGCCTTCTTCATTAGCATAGTTTTAGACATAGACACGTCTTTCTTCAATGGTTGAAGTGTTTTGTAGGTTAACAGCTGTTGGTTATGCCATACATATATAATGTTAGGTTAATTTAACGGACTAGGTCAACATCATCTTTTTGTCGTCGGTTTCAGCCCAGCTAGTTTTTACTTCCATTCAGTCTTGTCTACCGTCACACTATCACCGATTATCTTTTCTTTCATATCATCTCCGTGACATGCAATCTTTTTCCATCCGTATTCTTTACGGTCTAGCATTTCACTCCTACAGGTACTATCACAGAGCTACCAATTTTCCTTATCTTTTTTAACGGATGCTCAACATGAGATCAGTTAAAATATTCATCAGTTTTTCGTAAATATCTTAGATATCTTTAGAGGAAGTGTATATGTTTGAAAACTCGTAAAGTTTTTATAAACAAGGCTACCGGTACTATTACTGATATCAATTTTTTTCCTACTATACACGTTTGTCGCACAATTGTCATTTAATTTTGCTATCGAAGAATATTTTTACAACACATCAATTAACGAGAAACTTGGCTCCAACAGTGGCAGGAGTCTAGCTGTACCTAAATGATAACGATAAAAACAAACAATAAACACACATTCAGTGACCCATCACTTAACATAAACAAAGAATTGTATTAAACAAAAGCTACTACTACTTATAATTCAACGCAAGTACTCAAATTCAACAGAATTAAATAAATTCCCTTTAATATGATGTTGCAGGCAGAGGGCCAACAACCTATTGTTGCTTGTTGTTTTAGTCATAAGTATAAGAGATTTTCCAAATATTCACCATTGTTTAAGTAAAGCTCTACGAAGTCTATTCATTCAATACAACATTATCTATATACGTAAGTAGTCGATTATACATAGAAGAAATGCGGGCAGCGAGCTCCTACTGAATTTTCTTAGTAAAAAGTCATAATTTGAGGTTTGGCTCTCGCCTATTTCCTCCTCCAGTTTTTGACCAATTTAAAAGATATTCCATAAATTTAAATTAAAAAAAATATATTGTGCTTCTATGTTTTTCTTTTTTCATTTATAGTTGCCAAATTTGTACTTCTGTTGACTGCGGTTGACTTTTTTGAGGGTTCTAGTGCATCTAAAGATAATGATCATCAAAAATAAAAACAGAGGGCACTTAATTATTTCTTTTTTTTCAGTTTATGGAATATTTTTAAATTGGTTCAATAGGAGGAAATAGGCGAGAGCCAACCCTCGAATTATGACTTTTTACTTAAATTTTGTCGGATGTCTGCGACCGCATTTCCTCTTTTGCGGCTACAGGTCCAGTAAGCCTCTTGGAAAATTATAAATGCAGTGCCACTAAACAGTTTCCAGGGCCCACGCACATAGGTCTAACTAAGACACCGTGGTTTAGTCTCTGTTTACGAATTTATTAGTAAATTCGTTGTTGTACTAGTCGTAATTATATTTTTAAAGTTTGGAATTCTATCTGTTACTTACTAGCCATGATGGATGTCCTATTGGGCCACTAGGCTTGTAACGAGATAATTAAAATCGATAAAAAAAATGAGTCCAGTATTTAACCCAAAATAATTTGCATTCAATGTCAGTGCTTCGTACATGTAATTCACTTTCCTGTTAACTTGCAAATACTATTTGGTTTATTTATACCTTTACTGTACTATACAATCAAGCATGTTAATGTACCCACAATTTAAATATTCTTAACGAGACAACTCGTTACACAAAATCGGAAAACAGGATCTTTCTCGCCCTATCATCAATCATGGGAACTGCATTCGTTCAAACAAAATAACAGCTGATGAAACCAAATACCGACATTCTTCAAGTTTGATGCCTAACAAGGACAACATGATAGAAGAAAGAGACGGCTACACAGACTGGATGTACCGTACGCTCCAGATACACAAAACGTTTTCTCAGTAAAGACAATTTTGTATAAATACCTACCAGGAACGCATAAGCTCGCAGGTACATAAGATTTGATGCGGGGATAAACTTTGAACAGCACGATTTTTTTGCGCTAGCTTCTTGAAATTGCTGTCGCGTTATGTTTTCCTAGTACACACATTGTTAGGCTTTAAAGCTTTAGTCTATTTTGAACTTTACGAACGAAGTTTTCTAGTTCATATGGTATTAAATTTGGTCCATAAACTTTTATATTATACTAGCTGACCCGGCAAACTTTGTTTTGCCATAAAAAGACCAAACATTTATCTACCCTACCCTACCCTACCCTACCCTACCCTACCCTACCCTACCCTACACTACCCTACCCTACCCTACCCTACGTACCCTACCCTACCTACCCTACCCTACCCTACCCTACCTACCCTACCCTACCCTACCCATTAAAAAAATAAAAAAAAATAATTGATGTTGACCTATTCTCAGACCTACTGAATATACATATAAAATTTCATCAAAATCGGTCAAGCCGTTTCGGAGGAGTTTGGCAACGAAAACTGTGACACGAGAATTTTATATATTAGATTTAACTTGCACGAAAATAGCTTTTTATCAAGTCTTATAAAGCTCATGTTAAGAAAAGTGAAAGGGACCTATGTATTGCGAGGACCTACCCACATGGTACATTATTCATGGTACAAGGTTGATGGCAATTGACATGGTACTTTCGATCTTGACTCGATGTCCTGTGTCGCATTCAAAACGATGATTTCACTTTTATGATGGCTAATGGGTATTTTCTTACTTTGCGTATGAAAACGACTATTTATACAATAAAGACTCTGATTAAGAATTCCATTACAGCGTGATAGTTAGTAGAAATAACTTTTGCAGTTAACGCCAATACCTGGTACTTGAAATTGTTGCTATAACCGTTTTTGTTTCATAAATATTATATGACACAAAAGTACTGTTAGTACTTATTATAGCTCGTAAAGTCGTACACAAGGAGAAATAAGGAGCTTGTTTTGGGTAAGATAAAATGGTTCTTTAGCGTTATGACCTATTCATTTTAAGTACTTGTTAAAGTTCATGTTAAAAGCCGTTGTTATGATAATAGTAAAATTGTTCGATACTTCGAGCAGAAACAGAAAATATTGATCATATAAAACGTTATTCGAACGCAGTACTGTCCATGCACCCGCTCCGAGCCAGAATATCGATATTGAGATTCCTTTTGGACAGCTTTGTTCGCCAAATAATCTTTGATATTCTATTTCAGTTATGAATAAATTCTAGTCATATTTTTTTCTGTGAAAAAATATTTTTACAGATCCAAGTCGTGTTGGAGGTGTATCCAAAAGTAGCGAAAAAATATCGTGTTGTTTATTTTCTTTATTTTAGCCTATACTGTCCCACTACTGGGCAAAGGCCTCCCCCAAATCCTTCCAAACAATGTTGTTAAATATAAAAAAAAAAATAAGTACACGATTTTTTTCGATAAATAATGTGCATGAATCAATAACAAATATATATTTTTCAAACCGTCTAACCTAGCCGTTACTTAGGAGTATGCTTTAGAAAGTAACCGTTTTACGGCACTTAAGCGATGGAAGGCCCTTAACCAATTTTGTCAAAGCGGATCTATAACAAGATTAGATCGTGTGCTAGACTAGACAGTCTAGCATATAGTTATCATACTGATGAGTTCGCTTAAATCTTGACATAATAAAATTATGCTAGAACATACACGGTCTAGAACCTCTAGTTACCATACACCATGTGTGGTGTTTAGTAGGTCGATATTCCTGTTGCAACAAAACAAGCATAATCTGGCCTGTTATTCTATTATAACTCAATACCAAGCCAGGCCAGCTCCAGGTTAATAACCACCAGAAGGTTATTCATAAAACGGCCAAAGCGGCTTCAAAAGTTTGAAGAAACATTTTGAAACTTCCTGCGGATTTCATCAATACGGCCAGATCTCTGGAATCAATCCATTTTAATTCTACGTAAGCACTTAAAATTCTTAACATTTTCTTCATGGCACACGTAGTGACAAGATAAATATGAAAACAGATTCTTCAAATAATTTTCTTAAAAATTTTGGACAGAGAAACTGCGCCCAAGTACTTGAACACATGTACGACAAACAAAGGTGCGTCGTTGGAGGCAGCAGTGTTTTGTTTTAGCACTTGTATGTAAATGTATGAAGATTTATTGGATTCTTTATTTTCACATGTGTGTTGTGAATTTTTGAGGTTGTAAGCGTAGAAAGTTTGTGAATGTGTTGGCAAGTCAGTCTTAAATTTTTGAAAAGAATATCGGAGAAAATGGAAAGTGTTGAAGCACGTTATTTAAAACTTAAAACGTTGTCGAATGTGACTTAAAACCAGAAAAGTGACAATAACACTATAATAGATCGACAGCATCATCGCTTACCATTAAGTGAGATAGCGGTTAAGCGCCACCTTATCTATAATAAAAAATAAAATGTGGAGTGGATCTATTCCAAAAGTTGTGCTTTGAAGACAAAATTTTACTCTCAGCCTCAGTCGTGGGCATTGGTAAAATTATTTAATTTAGATGTGGATAACGTCGTGGGCTACACATAAAGTACTTTATTTTTTTTTGTCTTTGTATTGTTTTGTGTAACTGTTTTGTTTGCCCAAAAAATAATAAATGAATAAAATAGTTTCGAAATGCATCAACCCAACACCACACAAGCACAAGCAAGAATGAGTTCCGTACATAAAGACCAAAATACAACCAGGTAGTGACAATGCATATTCCGCATATCTACTAAACTCAGCAATGCACACATCATAACATCATAAACAGTCCCGTTGTACCAGGATAGCATACTGGTAAAGATACCATTCCAAGTTTTACGACCATTGTCGCGTACAATGTCTGAACAACCCGTAAATGTCCATTGGATTGTGAACACTTGCTACCCGCATTACAGATGTATGACAAACGATAAAATTGCCTACAACATTGGATTGTTGAGTGCTTCAAATTTTGTTGGTCTTTCGTGGTCGTTTAGTATCTATCAGTCCAGCTAGGGTGTGTTGTCTAACTGTTGGTAAAAGCACTACCTCTCTAGAGACTTCTCTCACCTTTTTTCACATATTTCTAATAACTGTCCTCTACTGTTTAAGGTCAGTCCTTTGGCAAAACTCTAGTAACCGTTTTATTTTACTTAAAATCGACACAACTAAGATCCTCGACAACAACAAATAAGAGCTTAAGAAAGAACCTCATCCCAAGACCCAACATTGTCACCAATAGGTACAAGTCGTCGTCTCTAAGGACCAACAACGGACTACTTAATTATCATACTCGTATTTTATGGGATCCTAGTACTAATGAATACTAGTACAATGTCGGCTAAAACAGTTATTATTCAGAAACTTATGAATAAGCAAATACATCACCACACACATCTCCTGAGCCCCTAGTACAAATGACTCCTAGTACATTTCAACTGCAGTTACTTAAAACAAGGACCTCATAAATAAGCGATCTATTATGTCACTGTTGAGCAATGACATCATAACAAAGTCCCGTTGTACCAGGAGTGCATACTGGGCGAGATATTGCTGAATAGCGTAAATTACCATTTTCGCGGACAATGCGGGGTCTTTCACCTTACGCGTGCATCACATTTAAAGCGCGCACAGATTTGAATTTAAGCGAAGGTTGCGGTGCATGTAGTCGCCCACGGCTCGCGCGTTTCATGGCTATAGTGTAGGGTTGGCAAAGCGTTATGCTGAGTTTTTCATCTACAGTATTATGCTTCCTAAGGTTTGATGTTACTCTAGTCTAGTATGACCAATTACACAAGCCTCGCTGTTTAAATGTCTGTTTGCCAATTTATTAACACTCATCTTAGAACTATATCCCATGCTGTAATTGTGTCTAGAATACACCTAATGCTGTGTAGCTTGTGTACACACATTGTAAAAGACTATTAAGCCAATTTGTTTGCTTATACAAATCATCATCATCATCTTCCTGCCCTTGTCCCATGTTACTTGGGGTCGGCACACACGTTTTCTTCTTCTATACCATCCTGTCCCCCGTCACTCCATCACTGACGCCCTTTTCTTTCATATCACTCCTCACACAGTCCATCCATCTTTTCTTTGGCCGTCCCCTCCCTCTCCATCCATTCACATCTATATTCATAACTCTTTTAGCTATAGCTTTTAGCTCTTTTAGCTTATACAAATAATGCACATAAATTGGTTTCTTAAAATTCAATAAAAATAAAAGACATCCATCACCACAGATAAGCTACGTTCAAAAGAAAGCAACACGTTCAAATCGAATAAAAGAACTGAAAGAAAATATTAGAAGGTAAGTCAGTGTTTTATATGGAAATAAATATAACAGCGTCATAGCTCATCAAATGACAGCCTTTGCAAAATAAAACAAAACACTAAAACGGAAAATATAATTGATTTCGCACACCCCTATCTCCGAAGCATTCTAAGCGACACACTCATTATTCAGTACATTTATCCTGTATCTACTTGTGATATAGTTTAAACGGGTTGTCCGCACCAAGGGTGATAGCAACCTGTCTGCAAACACCACGCTTTGCACTCAGAGCTCAACATACACTGGCCTGAGTTACAACTAATAAATACCAGTATATTTTAGCCCTTAGACTCTAAGATCAAGTTTTGAATTCAAGTTCAAGTTACATTGGACACATTTTTAACAGTAAGAGTTACTAGTTTGTTTCGGTCTTTATTTAAAAAAACAAAAGGTTTGTTTTTATGGTGTTTGTTTTTATAGGGATTTGAATAAAATATTAATTGTGCAATAATTAGAATTTTGGTAATTTTTGTCTTCTTGAAGAAGAGATAACGGTTATTATCCTACCCGATTAAAAACCGGTACTTGGTACCGTTCTGCCAACCATGCGGCCGACGTGTTGCAAAAGGCAATTATCTCTTTTAATCACATCTTTAGGCCTCTTACGAGTTAACTGTAATCTTAAATCCGACTGCTAAGTTATTACGGCAATATGTCGCAGCTGGCAATATAATTACCGTCAGGTTATCATTCATTTACTAGACTATTACCACATACATAAATCTAACTATATAACGCAAGTCCCTCCATCTGTATGAAAACCAAGCGTGCCACTTTTTCACACACAACTTAAAAATAAATTTACTTACCAATGAAAGAAAACATTTTCAAGGCCTCAGCCAACTTTTACTACAGAGTATTTACAGCTAGCTCAACATGGCATAAAAAGGCATTTTCCTAGATTTCGGTGGTTTTCTGGTGCCGATAATGCTAAATGAAAAGCTCAAATTACAATCACTTATCGTAACTTTACTCCGTTTTTTGGCATGCGAAGTAAATATAGTCGCGTCATCTATTTAGATTTATATCTGTGATCTAAACTAATATTAAAGAGTAGTAAGGGTATTTGTTTGTGAAAAGTTATCTCTAGAATTTGTATCATACATTTTATCCCCAAACAATTCAGTGGCAAACCCGCGGGAAAATGCTAGTCAAAAATAATTATAATACAAGCTCTTATTTATATGCGGTATCATTGCGAGACCTACTTACGAGTATCTTAAAAAACCTAAAGTAAAATGAAATCTAGAAGAACACAGTTCCCACACTTAGACCGAGAAAAATTGGTATTCAGAATTAAACACTCACTTTCTAATGTGATAGTTTTAGAAATCGTGTAGTGTGACAATGCACTAACTCACCTTGTGTGATACAAGCAAAAATTTTAAAATACAGACGTCTGTCAAAAGTGCTGAAAAAATTTTTTTTTCCTTAATGAGAAGTACACTCTACTCCAAGGTACACCTTTTTCCTTTCTCTTCAGCAGCATGAGGTGTGAAAATAATAAAATAATGGATAATTGAGTTTTTACATTGCTTTGTCACATACACATTTACATACATGCAGAAACAGAAACAAGAGAACACTTTCTGATACAATCTTACAAATCATGGCATACACGCGAAATATGCACAGATTTAAAGTTCAGATTGAACAGCCAACACTCTTTATACAAACATAATATGTACCTATATGACCACATGGCACATGCGAATCAGTGAACAACGTGAAAAGTGAGGTAAAACAAATTAAGCCTCGAATTAAACTTTAAGTGAGCAATTAAAATATTTCAACGGCTAGTGCAAAAAACTTTTCTAGAACACATCAAATCACAAACCCTTTGAGTCTGCTCAATAAAGTTAATTTAAAAACAAGCCAAGTGCGAGTCGAACTCGCGCACGACGGGTTTCGTACCATTATCGCAAAAAACAGCAAAAAAATCACGTGTGTTGTATGGAGCTTCACTTAAATATTCTGTTTTTAGTATTTGTTGTTATAGGGGCAACAGAAATACATCATCTGTAAAATTTCAATTATCTAGCTATCATAGTTCATGAGATACAGCCTAGTGACAGACAGACGGACAGTGGAGTCTCAGTATTAGACCATACATACATACATAAACTCACGCCTTTTTCCCATGGGGGTAGACAGAAACGACAGAACGCCACCTGCTACGATCCTTCCCGTTTTTTCTCTTTGGGTACGGAACCCTTAAAATCAATAACCCGACTGCTTAAAAAGTGAACTCAAAAGGTGCAAACAAGAAAAATCATGCCGTGCAATCCCGCAGGCATGCACAGCATGATTTATTCTTGTTAAAGCTTGTGGTGGAGTTTTTGATTTTTAAATAAACTTTTATTATTGTCAACTTTTTAGTATTTTTTTTTTCGAATTTCTTTTAGACCTATAAGTTGTTTATGTTTTTGTAATAACCTCTTAAACTTTTTATTTTGATACCCCACTCGAATTGTTGGGAAAAAATCATATTGGGACCCGCACAATATGACGCCCAAAAGCTGTTTCTTTTTTTTGAACTTCACCTATCTAAGAACAAGTTTGAAAGATATGAAGTAATAAAGAATAATAATACTAACAACTAAAATAATACAACAATAATAATTACATAAATACAAACATACGTATAAAATACGCGCAAAAAACACAGCCCATTCCTTGCAGTCGCGTAAAAATAGAACAGTACTGATTGATCTTCCTGCTTTTAACTCGATTTTATAGAAAACGGGTTACTATAACGACTAAGCTGCTACTGTTACGGTCTGCAGTAAATCCTGTTTCATTACTGTCTATAGTGAGTGCATATTTATATCCTACCGGTTGATGAGTTTGGTACCGGTTGGTTGTTTTATGATAGGGTGACCATAAGCTCTTAGAGCAAGGTTATTTTTAGTGTGCGTAAGGAACAGATGTATATATCTTGTATACATCTTTCCCATTTTCACAGTCGAATCATGGTAATTTCGATACGTCATGATACGGGGACATAGTCGTTTTTATTTTTTGGTCTTTGCATTCTATACATCCTTTTTTAGAATAAATGGTGATTGAAAATGCGGTTTCTATTGCTAGCTTTCTATCGTTCATCTATGCACGCAGCATGTCGTCTTCATTCATAAATCGCAATTATTTTGCTCTCATCTTAATAGTCATTTCCTTTCTAGACAAAACATCTTTCACTAAATACATCCATCAATTTTTAGTCTTCTCAGGTACTCTAATACTCTTTTAAACATTTCATTGATACTAAAAACTTTATTAACAAGGTTAATTGTTACCGCAATTTCATAATTATAGAATCCCAATAGTTGTTGATAAAAAAATCATTGCAGAGTCACTTTTAAAAAGTAAATTGATAGCTTTTTTATTGTCTGTTTTTTTCAATATTGTCGTTTATTTCGTATCTATTAGTTACTAAATATTTGGTGTGGTTTCAGTTGCGAATAAAGTCCCTGATATCTGCGTTCCGCAATCTTTAGGAAAGCGATTATTAGTAACATTATAATCATCAATGTAAGAGATGTGAAGGCATATACAATATAAGCAAATGATATATAAGACCAACAATAATTTGTAATCAGTTTTATTTTTCGTACCACATAACTACAAAAACTTTTGCGAATGTACTACCACAATAATTTCTACAAAATCAAACTAGGTCTTTTCCGTATGCATATTTCATAGTAAATATGTCTTACAATTAGATGAATAGTTATAATACTGCTCAATATTTCAAAATTCTATTGTATATTCGATTCAAATCATTTCACAGAGAAAATCTATTAGATGGACCTGACAGCTACAGACGTAACTAAAGAAAGCTCCTAACTAAAGAAAGGAAACCAGATTTATCAACCGTTTTGATTAAATCAGTCCAAGTTA
Source organism: Orthosia gothica (assembly GCA_949775005.1). Lineage (NCBI taxonomy): Eukaryota > Metazoa > Arthropoda > Insecta > Lepidoptera > Noctuidae > Orthosia > Orthosia gothica. The sequence goes on from OX459035.1 coordinate 32,541,602, forward strand.
TCAACGATTTCCATTAAATCAGTTCGATTTATTAACTTATGGTACTGACAGATTCTGGGATGAGTGGCTCGTTTTTCAGGCCATTACTTTTATAGGAGCAGGACATATGAAAAATTTTGAAGTGCAATATTTCATTTGGAATCACCGGACTGACCTAATTTTTTTTGGCTCTGACGGTTTCAAATGAAAATTCAATGGAGACAATTTGATGAAGGCTGTAATTCCAATTGAAAATAAAAAAAGTGATAGCTACAAACTCTTCACAACAGATATCATTTCCATCATCAGATTTGATAACTCACGATGGACGACAACAATGTAAAGACAAAATATTTACGTCATCATAATTAACTTAGAGCTGTAAACTAACTTCAATCAACGATTTGAAAAAAATGAAGCGACTTTCGACGAAAAAATGTATAGGCAAGGAGCAATCTCTTTATCATATTAAGCTATATCTAGTAAACTTAAAAAAGCCATCCAAGTTACGTTTATACAATATACGTTATAAATAAACGAGCCGCAAACGCTTCAAATAAAATTATGTTTGACCGATTCAATTATGTTGCTTTTATTCCTACAAATGACACATGTCGGCATTATACCTTTATCGTAGTTATTGCAAATTGACTTGTAAAATACTGCATTCGCGGGCAAAAGTCAAGGATTTTATTTTTTAACAACCTCATGCACTTTTTAAAATAAAAGCAATTAGGGCAGAATTCATTTGAATTTTACGATCGTCTAATTGCAGCAGCTAGGTTTGGCTCAGACATACTCGCAATATCATTTTTATTTTCATAAAATATTATAGTTTATGTCATGAATTCAAAAGTTTTAGTACACAAAGCGAGCGAGTTTACAAGATAATTTATCGCATCCAGTACACAAGAGTATCATAAACATAGATGCATACAAAAAATCTAGAACCATACACATAGACTAACATAACAATTAAGAGATGCTCCATTTCTCAGACGTCAATAAAAATATTAAAGCCTGCACTTACTAGAGCGATGATACTGCACACAATATTTATTTGATTACTAACTATAAAGAACACTCTCGCGTTTATGATTGCCTGGTACCTACTTGCAGACGGCTTTTAGTATTATTATTAGTTATCATTTCATCCCGACTAAGAAAAGTTTTATTGTGTTACTAAATTCTATAGGTAATTAAAGTCTATTTAAAATTATTTCCACTGTTGTATTGTAAAAGTAGGTTTAGTTTCAGCGTTATTTAAATTGGGTGATAGTCATGCAAGGGATCTTTGAAAAGTTTATTTGAAATCAAATGATGTTTTTTTTTGCACTTTGCACCTTGTTTACAATTTCTGACAACCTGGTAGGCAATATAAAAAAGTAACAAAAATAAAGCCTGATATTTTCATCATTATGATATTACTGGTTTAATTAATCAATTCGATATGACAACCAATCGGAGCTGTTACTGGCAATGGATAACTTCCTTTACTCTTTTATAGGTTGTCGGCAAAAACAGATGCTTCAGATCTAGTACTAATCAAGATCAATTAAAAAAAAAAAGCAAGCAACAAGCAAGCAAGCAAGCAAGCAAGCAAGTTCAATTTAAAATAAATGCGTGAAATTAATCTTGCATTTTTGTCTTACAAATTTAAGTAACTAGCTTTGTCTCTCAGCTTTACTTTTAAAGTTTGCAAAGGGTACCATACATTTATGTGAGACAAAAAGGCGAAAGTTTAGCTCCTTCTTAGCAAATTATCATTTCTGAAGTCGAATTAGTACTTTCAGAGATTAACTACTTTAAAAAAAAATAACAATTATACCATTTTCTAATTAATATCTGTTTCGATATTTTGCTGATGTTTAGTGTAGATATTTTTAGAACAACCTAGTTCAATAGAAAGAACTTGACCCCAATCAGACCCTTTGGACTGCAGCTGCATACATTGCAGGCACCACTAGGGATGTGACCCAATTCAGAGTCTCAAGGGCGAGCGTACGCTCTGTATAATCTGTGATCGCCTAGTACAATAATATGTAACAGATGTATTTATTAGAAGAGAAATTTATATGCACATGTTTAGTCCAGAGCAAGATGAAGAAGAAGAAACTGATGTCATCGTAGAACTTTTAAAAATTATTATGAATAATGTTACATTCTTAACGAATTATAGAAATCAAAATAATAGGACGCATTAGTAGTATATTTATTTATTTATTTATTTATTCAAGGCACATCAACAACACAAACACAAACATGGACATATTACATTTTCTGGGGTCTTATTCTAGTGTCTATGTCAATAACAGATGTGCACAGCACTTTCAAAAATAAAATCACATGTTAAAAATCAAATCTACCAAAGAAAAAAAAAAGTAATTATAAAATAAGCAAAAATACAGTAAAAATTATAAATAAAAAATAAGAATCGTGAGTCAAAAATTACAAATCAATTAAATTAAAACAATGAGAATAAAAATAATTGTAAAATAATTGTATTAAAATCAAATTATCATTTCACACAGACCACATCTCAGACGGAAGAACCTATTTTTAAAGACTACTTTTTTGCAGAACACCTTTTCTGCAAGAATAATAATAATATCAGTCTTAAAATCATTAATTCAGAATCAAATAATGCACAGCCAAAACTGCTGGGTCAAGAAGATTTTCTTTTTAGGGTTCCGTAGCCAAATGGCAAGGAACCCTTATAGATTCGCCATGTCTGTCTGTCTGTCTGTCTGTCTGTCTGTCTGTCTGTCTGTCCGTCCGTATGTCACAGCCACTTTATTCCGAAACTATAAGAACTATGCTGTTGAAACTTGGTAAGTAGATGTATTCTGTGAACCGCATTAAGATTTTCACACAAAAATAAAAATAAAACAATAAATTTTGGGGGTTCCCATACTTGAAACTAAAACTAAAAATATTTTTTTTCATCAGACCCATACGTGTGGGGCATCTATGGATAGGTCTTCAAAAATGATATTGAGGTTTCTAATATCATTTTATTCTAAACTGAATAGTTTGCGCGAGAGACTCTGCCAAAGTGGTAAAATGTGTGTCCCCCCCCCTGTAACTTCTAAAATAAGAGAATGATAAAACTAAAAAAAATATATGATGTACATTACTATGTAAACTACCAGCGAAAATTGGTTTGAACGAGATCTAGTAAGTAGTTTTTTTTTAATACGTCATAAATCGTAAACCGCAATTTACCAAGTACGGAACCCTTCGTGCGCGAGTCCGACTCGCACTTGGCCGGTTTTTTAACAATGGTGGTCCGCTACTAAGACTTTTCTAAAATTAAAGGTATTGATTAATAGGCAATGGCACTTTATATGGAAGATAGTTATTTTGCAGATTTTAATACTCTAGAGCGTCGTATAGCTTGCGATTTTATTGGAGAAGGGGGGGCCATCGAAGAGAAATAAATTTTATGTGTTACCCGAATATACAAAGTGGGCCAAAAATCGTGAATCAAATGAAAAAAGGCTATTTGCAGTAGGTCACAAAGTAGCAAAAATATATTTTTTTACTCCCTTTTATGGTTTATTCCCATCGGCCACCCCCCAGTTGCCACCCCGGTGGCCGATGGGAATGATTTAGTGAAATTTCCTACCTTACTTTATTCCCATCTGCCACCGGGGTGGCGGATGGCACTAACTAGTGGCGTTTGCCACCCCGGTGGTCGATGGGACTTATTTAGTGAAATCTGCAACCTTCCTTTATTCCCATCTGCCACCGGGGTGGTGGGCGATTCTCATGACATTTGTCATATAAAAGTGAATGTTGATGCTGTGACTGGTTTACTTTGTTACTTGGATCCAACTAAAGGTGCTGGCCCTGATAACTTAATAATATCATCTAAATTTCTAACTAAATGCGCGCCTAGCATTGCCCTACCTATTTCAATTTTGGTTTTTGGAAGTCTGACTCAAGGTCTTGTCCCCATATAAATCTGTTTTTATTTCACCCGTACATAAGGAGGGGTATAAAAAAGAGATTACTAATCATGGGCCTATATGCAAGCTGTGCATTATAGCTAAAATATTTGAGAGGATTGTCTATAACCAGTTATATCCGCCCTTGCTAGCTTTTTTAGCACGGATTTTTAAAAGGACGGTCTACCATATCTAATTTGATTTTATTTAATGGTTTGATTACGAATGCTATGGATAACGGTAAGCAGATCGATGTGGTTTGCACAGATTGTAGTAAGGCATTTGATCGGCTCGACCACAATACCCTGATAAAAAAGCTAAGCTACATCCGTGGGCACCTCTTGGTTCTCTTCTGACACAAGCAGTAGTTCTCAATAATTATATGTCTAGTTGGGTAAATTTGCCCAGTGGAGTGTCTCAGGGTTCGTTCCTCGGTCTTTCTTTGTTTGTAGTATGTGTGAACGATATCGATCAGAGCCTCCATTCATCCAAACTATTATGCTTTGCCAAGGACATGAAAGTTTTTGCCACTATTTCAACGCTCGAAGATAGACTAGCACTTCAGGCTGACTTGAAAAACGAAGAAGAAATAAAACGAACGAAGATACTAATAAGGTAATATACTAACAAGACATACAGCTATGCACCATCAGTACATGGTGGACATCCAACCCATTTGAAAAAAGCGTTTTGCGAATACTTTAATTGTGCGTTCAGATAAGAAACACAACATTCCAAAGAATATAGAAGGAACTGAATATAGAAAGAAGAATAGACTAGTTAATATGGAAGGAAGAGTGAACAAAATCAGTAGTATGAGAAGGACAGAACAAGAGGAGATTATTAAAAGAACGCAAAAAAAATATTCATAGAATTGTTGCCAACTCAAAGAAAAAATGTTGATGGTTTAAAATTCTACCAAAATCCTTTAACGAAAAATAGTCAAATATGAACCTTGAAAACTTTCTTGATATTTTTCTATTCACCCCGTTATACGGTCATGAGAATCAACCACCCGACTAAACTTATGAAGGTGGCAGATGGGAATAAACCGGCAAACGTCACTAGTTAGTGCCATCCACCACCCCGGTGGCAGATGGGAATAAAGAAAGGTAGGAAATTTCACTAAATCATTCCCATCGGCCACCGGGGTGGCAACTTGGGGGTGGCCGATGGGAATAAACCCCTTTTATCCCCATCTAACCCCCTGTTTCACATGGTCCACGATTTTTTGCCCAACCTATATATTACAGTATACTATACAAAATTAATCAGCAAGTTTCATACAATTTCTCATTTCATATTGCCTTATTATCATATTGTATACAGCATAGTTTTGCTGTTTCATCGTATAAATAGATAATAATTTACTTTTACTGTAAGTAACAGTGCAATAAGTCTCTTTTACAATATTCCTATACTTTATGACTGGTGCCGTTTTCTATATCTATCTGCTGATTACTGATTGCTTTGGTATATATATCTTCTTGAGGATTTTCTCTTTGGAACTGAGCAGCTCTCTATTTTGTATAAGTAATTTATACTACATCTTTAGCTTGTTCGACTGTGCCATATAATTTGTTGAATTTTGCATGATTGTTTCTGATCGACCTAGTTTAGTGGAAACCTTTATTTCATGAACCTCATTTTCATTTCTGTTGAGTATCAAAAACCCACAAAAGGTCTTTGTTTTTTTTTCGCAATCGCCTTAACATCAAAAATCACAAAAATTTAAACGGTAATAATTACAAAATAATTTTGGGCTAATAGCTTTTTTGAAAGCGTTTGGAATAGAAGTTTCGCATCAATATAAAGTATTGTTTTATCTATTGCTGAAAGCAAACACACCACATTTTTTAAAGTTATGTGACTGGTAATTGTGATTCTTTTTTTTTCTATATTGTGTGCAATAAAAAGGGTTCCTATCTACTTCTTTAGATTTAAACTAAAATAAAACAGAAGATAGCAAAATCCTTTCCTTTCACCCTAACAGTTTTTATGCAACAAGGTTTATCTAGTAAGATAAGTATGGGGTGTCGGTCCGCGGTTTGTGCTAATGGACTTTCCTAGTAACAGGCCAGCCCGCGGCGACTTGCTAGCTATGGGTATGGCTTTGACGTGAGCGGGTTGAGAAAATATCGAGAAAGGATTCGTGTGTTCGGTTTTTGGGTTACCGTTGAGGTTCGGGTTTCCGTGACCTATTTTAAGAGAGGATTTTGGGCAATAAAGATATAAACTGCCTAGTTGAAGGTGTTTAGTTTTGAGCAATGAAATGTGTTAAGTTTTTAATGATTTTAACTTTAACAAACGGTACACGGTATCTGTATTAGTATGCGGTTATGGGGTGTTATATGTGGTGCTATTTTTTGAGAAGCATGCATTAAATTATGCAATTATATGGTAGTTAAACTTGTTCTTAACATAGTCAGTTAAACATTACAGATTTTGTACAATTAAGAGTGTTTTTTTGCTGGTAAATGTATCGTAACGCCGATTTATTTACAAAAGAGTGTTAATTCTTAAGTTTTGCATCCACTAACCTAGGCAATTCTGCATTACGACTGCAATATCTGCTGGCCCGACACTGAATCTCGTATTTTATATCTACACCGTCTTATCTGAGTGTTGTATTGTTAAGATTCAGTTTAGTCTGTCTATCTAGAGAATTTCAAAGGGGCTTTGTTTTATTTTGTGGACCAAAACATAGTGGAGAATTTAACACTGGATTTCTATTACAAAGTTTTTCAGAGTTATTCAATTATTTTGCTTTGTTTTAGGGTCATTAATGCCATTCCTAGTGTTGGTTGCAAAACATTTGATTTCTTTTTATGTATTACCATCAAAACAAAACTTTAGGAATTTAGTAACTGGTTCATTAAAGTCCTTCGTGCGCTTGCGTTCAGATAAACAGAGTTGCCATTTGACGTCATTGAGAAATCCAGGCATCATTTACCAAGAAAGCGTACCAATTAAAAAAATATGTGTATCAATTTCAAACGAAAATGACCAATTGTCATTGACCATTTGAAGAGCACCGCATCTCCCTGCGAAACAAACTGTTTATTTAATATTATTATTTAAAAAAATGTCAATTGAAGTTCAGTTCCGTTCGATCCGTAGTTTTGGGTTGAGTGTGTGAACTTCTAATAATGAATCAGACCAATGCTGCATCGTTGGTCTGATTCATCATTAGAAGTTTGGATGGATGTATGTTTGTTACTGTTTTTTTTTATTATTATTATAGTCTGAAATACTATAATCTATGTAGGCTACTTTCATCCCGGTATAATGTTTCCTTGGGATGATAAACTTTTCACGCGGACGAAGCCGCTGGCAGAATAGAATAGAATAGAATAGAATAGAATATACTTTATTGTACACCATAAAAGTTACCAACAACAATCTATACTTTTTACCTACTTTCTATTACTCACCACCCAATCTCTTTATTACAGCCGCATCATGGTGCGAGGGTGCCCGCGACGCCACCTGCCCCAGAATCTGCGGACCCTCACTGCAGAGTGAACCGGTCTGCGCTACTGATGGCTACATCTACCCATCGCTCTGCGAGATGAGGAAGAAGACTTGTGGGAAAGGTATGGCTTTGTTTTAATTTATATGTTTGAGCAGTGGCGGCCCAGTGGTAACGGCTCCGACTTAGGGTACGTTCACACAGAACATCCGTATATCCAGGATCGTTTTTAACGGATCCGTCGTTACTGGGTGTTATGTTCGCACCACGTTTAGTCAGTGTACGACCAACTTTCAAATAAAACGGATCAGTAATTAAATAATTGTGTGTGAACTCGCTCATACAACTACCTACGCCATTTCCGGATAAAAACGTATACGATAAAGCGGACCTGTAAAACGGACTGATGTATATTTTGTCGGATTGGTATTTTTTACTGGATCTGGAATACTGTCATGTGTGTGAACTCGCTTATACAACTACCTACGACATTTCCGAATAAAAACGTATAAGAAACAGCGGACTTGTAAAACCTCTGTGTAAACGGGCACTTACAAGATGTACCCGAGGATTTACTTTGGGTAATTTATTTCATCACCACTGCTCTGCAACTGCAACTGCCACCGACTTTGCAATCGACGTGCAGTTGGCATGCAGTTGGCGTGCAGTTCTAATGACAGCCCTTTTGCAGTGCAGTTATGTTAACTGCACAAAAACTGCATTTAAATTTCAACTTTGCAGCTGGTGTACAGTTCATAAGGAGTCCTTTGTTTAGACCTAAGACCCATAGTAGTTAAAATATGAAATGTTTATACATATTGCAATTCTTGCAATGCAAACGACCCTTCTTCTTTATAATTTTTCTTAACTCAGAAGCTGTAAAACTCTCTCCCAATGTTTTCAGGAGTACGGCTAGCTCCGGACCAGACATCCTGCTCCCGAGCCCAGGGTTCTAAATGTGAACATCGGTGTACATCCGAGAGGGACCCTGTCTGCGGGACCAATGGCAGGACATACCTTAATAGATGCATGCTGCAAGTGGAGATTTGCAGGTAAGGAATCACCATACGCTATATAGATAGATTTGAAAGAGAAAAAAGAAGAGAAATACTGGGTTATCTGACGCAGCGTTAATTACAAAATAAACAGTGCCAATTTTGTATATTTGCTTGTACGTACTTTCCAACCAAGTACATTTAAAAATATTCACCTGACTGTTACTAGTGGCGTTTCGGGAATGAGACCATTCGGGAATGTGACCATTTGGGAATGTGATCTTTCCGGAACGAAGGTTCCAGTCTATCCAGATATAGCGAGGAGAGTCTGCCCACTTACGTTACTGGATTAAAGGATACTCCTTGCTAAACACACAAATAACTTCACACCTGTAATCCTCAAAAGGTTAGGTAACAATCCCACTAAATTAATCCCAAACCACTGCAAATCCAGAGACCGAACCTACCACCGTACCGTACCTATTATTGGAATCAAATATAACAGCTCACAATGTTAGGACCTATTAATATTTATGCAAATTTTTATCCGTGGTTTTAGGCAACTGGGCTTATCCCTTTTGTAAACCCTTTGTGCCTATTGGCCTTGTTTATACTGTCTCCTGCTTGATATGGAGGAAAGTGGAATTTTCTTTTTTTTCTACTCCTCCGTTATTATTTCTGTGTCATTTCGTTGCGGGATCAAAGACAGTTTCGAAGGGTTAGGCAGAAGTGGATCAATAATAAACCCATGTTTCGCCAGTATGTTTTAGCTTTACATGCATTGCAATCAACCGAGCAAAAATTCAGATATTCAGAGTTGCTTCTTAGAAATGCTAGATTAAAAAACCCAATAACACTTTTCCCGACTCGGGAATCGAAGGCAGGACTTCATGCTCAGCAGAAGCCCTAAACTATTATTTTCTGATTAATTTCGTTGCGGGATCCAAGACAGTTTAATTCATTCTCCGGGACTTCGTCGAACTTCATTGCCTCGGCGCTTTTCTGGTGGTCGCAACTGTTGATTCAGCTTTCAGGAGTTGCAGTGTTTTGGGAATAGTGCGGTGGGATTGTCCCAAAAAGAGCCCTAAACTGGGTACTATATCGTTTTATTGCATCATCATCAGCCTTTTATCGTGCCCACTGCTGGGACACGCCTCTCTGTGTGGGAATGTTAAATAAGTAAATTATTAAATTAAATGTTAATGACCGCTGGTGTGACTGAGAGCAAAGTCTTGGTTTCGATTTCCAGCTCGGGAAAAATTATTTAATTTTTCATTCAAGAATTACTCAGTAGCAGTGTGCTTAGGCACGCACTTCCTACAAGGGAACACTTCCAATTTTATAAAAATAACTGTGGAAACGTTGTTACTACTCGTATTCTGACTGATCGATTTAGTAGGGAATAAAGGCGGTAAGTTATATTAAATAAAACAAAAAAATAAAAAAAGTTGCGTTTTATTTTAAATCATAGGCAGTGTAGATTAGTGTCCCTGATTAAAATCACTAGCCCGATACAATAGACGAAATATTTGTGTGGAAGTGGAAGAAAGAGGCTTTTACCCCGTTGTGTGAAAAAAAGGAGTAGTTACATTAGATCTTCCTTAGAATGAGTTCTCAAAAAATCATCATCAAATCCACATATAATTTGGTCCTCATTCATGTTTATTTACGCAAATATCATAAACAATAAACTTATTTTTAATTCGTAGAGTATTCATAATGCCTGATTTAATTTGCCTTTAAAGTACGTAAATTCACAAACGATTGTCTTACTTCTGTATCTCAAAGCATTAATAACGCTCGTTTTATTTCTGGCTCTCAAAGCATTAATATTTTATAACGCTCATTTTACCTCTGGGTCTAAAAGTATTTGTAACGCTCGTTTTACTTCTGGGTCCTAAAGCATTTATAACGCTCGTTTTACAGGGTCTCATAGCATTTATAACGCTCGTTTTACTTATGGGTCTCATAGCATTTATAACGCTCGTTTTACATCTATTTCTCAAAGTATCTTCAGCATTCTTATTTCTAAACATCATTTTATTTTTCATTATATAATTTTGTTTCAGAGTTGGCATCGGGCTCTCTCATTTGGGTGCTTGTAACAACATCAGTGCCCATCGTGAGAACTGCCCCGTCGACTGTTCTCAGGCTCCTCTCGATGGACCCATTTGCGGTTCTGATGGAAACGTTTACAAAAGCACTTGTCAGATGAAGTTGTTGACTTGCGGGTGAGTGTCATTATGTCTTATGGTACCCTGGTATCTGATTTAAATTAACTACATTCTGTGAGCACAAAACAGAAAAAAATTGGAAAGAAAATTTGAAAGAAACTACGTCCTCCCCATTCGACTCCATGGCATGGAAAAAGACTTATCGAATCGAGGGTATTGAGATATCAACTTTTTGGAGTTGGGTGGAGAAAAAATAGAATATGTAATTTATAGTAAATTCGCGCTCGTGTGAGCACGCCTCTTACAATTTAAATTGTCAATCCATTTTTATTTATTGAAACAGCATGTACAATGGCATAAATAATGGAATGGTATAATGCAGTAAGGCATTCTGTACCAGCCATTGGGTTAAAAAGGACACAACAGTGGTAGGTGTACAAAATAAAAATATGAGCAATAATTAAAGTCGGATATTAATAAACTACTTATAACCAATAAAATACGTAAATAATTTATAAAACAATAGACTAATAAATATTATAATAAATACCATTTTCAAAAGATACAGGTGAGACTGGAAAGATTTCATCCTACAAAAGACTTGGTTCATAAAAACAAAAAAGCTACTTACTCATAGCATCTCAAATTGTTTTAAAATGGTAATTCCAAGTCTACTAAAGAAATAAAACCGAAGAAGTAGAGTTTTTATGTACCAAGTCTGAATGTCAATACCAAGGGTGAATTGATTCTACGGGAGAATCAATTCACCCCGGTCTCCCATAATATTCAAAATACGTCTTATTATTTTAACTCACATTTCAAGCTCACATAATATTCTTTATATCCCCAAATCAACCTTACCTATAGAATAAAACCTTGACTCGAAATATTCCAAGAATAGCCCAAATTTATCTTTATGCTTAACGTTTTCAGGCAAGGTGTGGTGCGGACAAATAAAAAGCATTGCCAGACTACTCGCCATTGCCGTGAATCATGTTGGCGCGTCGCCAGGCCAACCTGTGGCTCGGATGGGAAGCTGTATGCCAACGCTTGCAGAATGAAGGCTAGCAACTGCGGGTATGTATTTTATGAAAATAGAGTTTTGTATAGATACCTAACCTATTAGGTTGACCGATGACCTGGTTAAGGTTGTGGGCATTCGCTATCCAGCGACAAAAATGTGACGACACTTGGGGAAGGCTATGTTCAGCAGTGGACATCTTTCGGCTCAAATGATGATGATGTTGATAGATAACTAGAGGGAAAGAGAACTTTCATGTTGTTTTTAGATAATTAAAAATATAGCAACATCATCTGCCTAGCCTTTTCGCATCTATGTTGGAGTCGGCTTCCAATCTAACCGGATTTAGCTGAGTACCAGTGTTTTACATGGAGTGACTGCCTGAGTAACGATACATCTTGGCTAGACTGGTGTCAGATCTCAGGCTCCTGACTACCCGTAACGACTGTCAAAGACCTTCAAATGACAGCCGGGACCAACGGCTTAACGTGCTTTGCGAGGCACGGAAGAAACTCGCTATGTAAAGATGGTCACCCATCTACGGAACGACCTCGGCAAGCGTTGCTTAACCTTGAAGGTCGACCCGTGCAGCAGTTATTATTTAGCCACGAGCTGTCACATGTCTTCGAATTTTTGGTTCTCAGTCATTTCGGTTTCCTCACGATGTTTTCTTTCACCGTTCCATAATTCAAAATAGCATTGAACACTGTATGATCGTGATTAAAAACAATTAAGTAATACGAACTAGTTCAACATATGTATTGTTATACCATTTCTGTTTCCAGTAAACACGTATTTGAAGTTCCAATGTCGTTTTGCGTATCTCAAGAAAGGACTTCAGGAGGAGAGTCGTGCCCTAAGGACTGCATTGGACAGAAAGAGAAGCTGGTTTGCGGTTCTGATGAGATGGTGTATAGAAACGAGTGTGAGATGAAGATGCTGAACTGTGGGTAAGTGGGAATGTGAGAGCGTTAGAAAAAGTTACAGAATAGGGATGTTTCCTGGGTAGAAAAATGATAATTCTATTTAGTCCGTCAGAGAGATTATCAAATAATATTAGACACGTAATCTTTTGTTTTACCAAATCAATAAAAATAACCAAAGTTAAAGGCGCATCAAAGTTCAGGAGTGGAGGCTTGTGACGTCACTAAAGCAGTATAAATTGCAGTAGCCGTGTGATGTTTCACGTTATTTCAACGCATTATATCGTCCTCTCTTTATGTTTACGTGTCAGAAAAAAAAATACGTGTCCAATATTTTTTTATTAATCTAACTGACGGACAAAAAACGAATTTTCAGTTAACTACCTTAATGAAACAGCCAGGTAGTCGGATGACAATATGTTGATTATTATGCGGAATCAAACAATAAGAAATGGCACTAACCTCCAATTTATCAAAATAAAAATTATCGACTTGTCACAAATTGGCAAGTTATGCGATGGACTGTTGAAAATTCGTACAATCATTCACAATATGTCACACTAATTCTGCAAAAAAATATACTATGTTTAAATCTGGTACAGTGTTGTTAACGATGTGTACAAGTCGAATCAAACTTAATAGTGGCAATTGATGTGACAGCGTGGGTGACGAGTCGGGTATTGCGCAGTAAAAAGTGAACGTCACAGCCTCCTTTAAGTTAGAATCTACTTTATAAAAATTTCCTCTACAATATTTAGAAAATCACCGTCTTAAATGCATTTACCTAAATTTTTTCATAGAATTAAACATACGCACTAGTCTAATAATCGGGCAACACGGCCATTACTTTTAATAAACTTGAATACTTACGGATTGCATCAATTTTGCGGCACTGTGCAACAGGGATACACAGAGATACAGAAGCAGCCGAGAAAATAACCTATAAGGAAAGCATTAATTAATAAAATTACACTTGGTGCAATAATAGAGATAATATCAAAAAAAAAATTTAGTTCGTTAGGTGGACAAATAAAAAATATTGGACACATTTTTTTGTGTCACATTCATAAGCAAAAATTAACGACGATTTTTAAACAAAAATAATTCACTCATCTGCTGTAATTACAGACCTAGTGTCTGTAATTACAGCAGATGAACAAGACAGTTACAAGTAAAACAGTTAAACAGACGCCGTATAAGGTGTCGCGACAGTTGAGGGGTGGTAAAGTCAGTCAGGAATTTGGGTTATTGGATGATTCTCACGAATTGAACTCGCACGAAATGTGCGAATCGAAATTTTATAATATTTTTTTTCTTTCTGTGGCGTTTCGCACGAAGTAGGAGCTGACTGTCACCCACATAATTATTACAAATATATAGTACAAATGACGAAAATATATTACGATGCTATATAATATAGTACGGGTGGCCACCTTATCCACAATTCACAAGTGTAGGTATGCCAACTACATCGGTTGTTTCAGAGACTTTAGGAGGGCCCACCCCAAATTATGTGGGCGGCAGTTAGCTCCTACTTCGAACCGCGAATCGCGATAGAAAAATAATATTATTAGGTAATTAAAAATGTCGAATAGCACTTTCGTGCGAGTTCAATTCGTGTGAATTATCCAATAACGAATCCAAATAATCCAGTTTCATTCGGTGATTTGCGAGTGTGGTTTGTGAGGTTGTAATGTGTAACACAATTAACTTGTCTTATGCATAATACCCTGCACCTTCCACGACATAAACCGGGCCAAGAACAGAGCTGTTCAGGTGGCCACATTCTGATCGGACAAAATTTGAGTCGAATCCACACTTGAAAGAAGAAAAAGCTGGTTTCTAAATTAAACCCTTAATATCTTTTTCAGGAGCGTAAGCAACCGAAAGATAGTCAAAAAGGTGGACATGGAGAAATGTCGCGGCAAAATGAACCGCTGCATGAAGGTCAAGTGCCCCGCCGATCTGGACCCCGTCTGCGGTACCGACCAGAAAGTGTACACCAACCCTTGCTTCTTGAAGGTCGCTACTTGCCTGTGAGTATCTGGTTTTTATGTTGTCCCAGTAATTATTTTTTTTGTATCTCTGGAACTTAGGGTCCCGGTCTTTTGAAAGGCGTGCGAGGAGCCGAAGCCAACTCGTACAGGCCCCTTAAGGCATGTATCAGGAAATGTGACATCAACCAATGATTATCCCTGTATGCACTACGCAACTGCACCCAAGGACAATCCGCGGTTGATGCAGGATTATTGCAAATTATGGAGAAAAATGTATTGGGCTATGGATTTTGTAGGTTTAGTGGATCGATTGCCCAAAACTATAGGAGGACTACCGACCCTGTCCAACCACTGTTGAACTAAACGGCTATTAAATGGTAGGGGGTGACTTGCACACTCAATTAATGGGCCCCCATAAAGGGTCGCTAGCACTTTAGTGACGTAGAGCCAAGGGGTCAACATATCCGGAGGTGCTTGAGGAGTAAATTAGTAAATTTATTATTAGGATTTTTATTTTATTGGTGGTTTGCTTACTTTTTGTAATTTTTTTAAGTCGGTTGTAGTTTTGAGATAAGTTGTGGTCAAAGGGTGTTTTAAATTTTTAATTCGTGAATTTAGTAGCAAAATTAAACAAAAGCAAAAATAATTTTTTTTTTTAAAACGTTGTTTGTTTGATTACAGTAAAGGAATTCAACTGGCCCACTTTGGCAACTGCACGCTACTGCCGCGGTTCAAGGAGGATTGTCCCGACACTTGCGAGAATGTGGTGGAGCAACCCGTCTGCGGTTCTGATGGAAACGTTTACAAGTAAGTTATATATGGGCTTTTATCAATGTTTACTTCTGGTGCAACTGGGTGAAATAAGGAAACGTTTTATTAGTTTAGACCATCTGGGTACACAATAGACATAGAAAAGACTTTTCGTTTAAAGAATTCACAATTGTGTGTATCTTTGTGTGAAAAACAAAAGTAAATTTGTGGTTTTTTTTTTTGGCTTCGCTGTTTATAATTCAGTTATGCAGAACGTTCTTCCAAAATCAAAAGATAATATCAAAACCGGAAAGCAAGTCAATAAATTTGCGTGACTTTTCAACTTTGTTGGTGTTGACTTCCAGTCTGACCAGATTCAGCTCCAACGAATACCAGAAAGCTAGCAATAACATTAAAAGATAACAACACATGCAAATATCTTTCGAGGAGCGAAAAAACATTTGAGAAATATATTAATACCTTAACCTCTGAAACGTCGCGCGCACACCATGTGTGCGTAAGCTATGGTTGTTTCTAGTGGATCCTTCTTAATTTGATCAATGGTTTTGCCTGAATGTAAAGATCGATGTAGATCTAAATGGATATAGTAGTGGCTAAGCCTGCCGGAGTCTGTGTTTCACGACAGCTACAATCTAGGGGTCTTTAAGTCAAAAGTGAATAGGTGCTACTTCTAGGCAAGCGTGCTCCACCATCAACCACATCATCGCTTACCATCAGGTGAGATAGTGATCAAGCGCGACCCAATAGGGTATAAACAAAAAAACAATGTCTCCACCCAAACTCTGCCTGTCTGTCTATCTACAATAGCCAACTAACCAATAAATGTATTTCACCACATACAAAACCATTGCAAATTGTCTGTCTACCAACTAATCCATATATCCTCTCCACCACACAGATCAGAATGCGAGCTCCGCCTAGCGACGTGCGGCCAGCACGTGGTGCCCGTGGCGGCCTCCCACTGCCGCACCACCGCACTCTGCCACGAGGACTGCCCCGACACGCCCGCCTTCATCTGCAGCTCCGACAACCGCTTCTACAAGAACGAGTGTTTGATGAAGAAGGAGAACTGCGGGTGAGTACACTGCTGTGTTTAAGAAGAAGATAAGGCACAGCACCTGTCCAGGAGATGACACTTGGGAGATGTCTATGTCCCAACACGCCTTTATCTGCGGCTCCGACAGCAACTTTTACAAGAACCAGTGTTTGATGAAGAAGGAGAATTTCGGGTGAGTACACTGCTGTCTTTAAGAAGAAGATGAGGCACAGCACCTATCCAGGAGATGACAATTGGGAGAGGTCTATGTCCCAACACGCCTTTATCTGCGGCTCCGACAACAACTTTTACAAGAACCAGTGTTTGATGAAGAAGGAGAACTGCGGGTGAGTACACTGCTATCTTTAAGAAGAAGATGAGGCACAGCACCTGTCCAGGAGATGACACTTGGGAGATGTCTATGTCCCAATACGCCTTTATCTGCGGCTTCGACAACAGCTTTTACAAGAACGATATTTGATGAAGCAGGAGAACTGCGGGATAATGTCCAGTAGTGGACGTATTTACCTAGCTCCAATCGCTGCTTCTACATGTTCGAGCGTTTGACGAAGACAGAGAATTACGCGTAAGTAATGGCTTTTATTTAGAAGAAGAGGAAGAACAGGAACGGTCTACATAGATAAACTTGGGGGAGCCCTAGTCAGCCAAGACCCAAGTCCAGCAGTGGGTGAGGGACAGGAACGAGTATATGATAAAGAACAGCATGTACTGTACATGTACTCACCCACAGTAAGTTCTCCTTCTACATCTACACTGCAAGGTATTCTGAAGCACAAGAACGGTCGATGTGGTGATGCTTGGGTGGAGGTCTATGTACATGTCTAGATTGTCTGCGATACGACTCTTTCTATCCTTCCCAAACCCAGCTATGACAAAAATAAACAAAAAGTAGATGGTTGTCATCACGAAGTGCTCAAATCTCAAAAACCAAGCAAAAAAGACCGCTTTGACATTGAATTTAATAACGTAATACATTTATTAATAGGACAATTTAACAATGCTAGTTATAATGAAGGGCCAGTCTTAGCTCCATTACCTTAACAAAATTCAACAAGAGAGATTAAATGTCACAATCAATGGTGATCACGGTAATGAAACATGCGAATGAGTCTGTGACCAAAGATGCTATGAATGTGGTATAAAGGTTAACGCGCACCTAGACGCACCGCACTCACCGCACGCGCCGCAGTCATCGCATTTTCTCTCGGCCCCGCGCTATCCGCGCCGAACGCGCCGCACGCTTGTATCCACTTCTGTACATCTTGAACTATATTTTCATACGGATACGGATCATGTTGCCGCGCCGCCCGCATCGCCCGCCGAGTCTGATGACGTCATCCGCACGCGCTGGTGGAATCCGTATACCTACAGCATTTTGCTGAAATGCGGTTCGTGCGGCTCGTGCGGCGCGGATAGGTGCGCGAGGCTGCATACGATTTCATATAAAGATTTATAAAATGCGATGACTGCGGCGCGTGCGGCGAATGCGGTGCGTCTAGGTGCACGTTCACCTTTAGAACACCACAAATGGAACAAAAGCAGTCCACTATCCTTTGAATCAGACCGCATGCATTTAGGTTTTGTGTACCAAGAATCTTGTGTTGATTTCAGTCATCTAACTTTACAGATAGACAGCCACACAAAAAGTATCTAGCAATTTATCCTATGCAACAAAACAAACAGGATACCAGGCGCACATACTAAATAGAGATCTCTTTCCATTCACAGCAAGCACGTGTTCGTGGTACCTCTGAAGCGTTGTCTCGCGCGCTTCCAGTATTCCGGCTGTGCTCGTGTGTGCCCGCCCGAGTACGACCCTGTCTGCGGAA
Source organism: Orthosia gothica (assembly GCA_949775005.1). Taxonomy (NCBI): domain Eukaryota; kingdom Metazoa; phylum Arthropoda; class Insecta; order Lepidoptera; family Noctuidae; genus Orthosia; species Orthosia gothica. The sequence continues at coordinate 32,559,770 of OX459035.1, forward strand.
CTGACAACAAGACTTACTCCAACAAATGCTTCTTGGAGATGGAGAACTGCCGGTCTAGGTGAGTTTCTTTAAAGTTATGGTAGACTGGTACTTTCAGGTTATAAGATGTTTGAATGAATGTTTTGTTGTACGAGGACAAACTCTTCTGTGGTACTACAGGCAGTATTCGAAACGAATGCTTCTTGAAGATGAAGAAGTGCCAGTCTAGATGAGTTCCTTGAGTTTATGGGAGCCTAGTACTTTAATCGTCAGCAGCTGGTAAAAATATAAATTCAGACTGTACTATGTATACCTGAACAAGTGCTTCATGGAGATGGAGAACTGCCGCTCTTGGTACGTTCTTTGAGGTTATGAGACCCTGGTATCATCATAATCTTTCAAATTCTGGCAATCCCTTTTACAGAACTGAGTCTCTAGAAAAAGTGTCGTTATATTAGCGAAGGCGATGGTTGAAATGCTAAAATATAAGGGACTAGCTTCTGCTCGCGGCTTCACCCGTGTAAAAAGTGTTTTATCATCACAAGGGAATACAAACTGTCTTATGTCCTTCCCAGGGTCTCAGACTATCTCCATGACAACTTTCATCTAAATCGGTTCTGTAGATCCAAAATTATCCCCTACGACCTCAAAAACTCACAAAGTTTACCTTTTTTTTGTTATTATATTATATAGTACTAGCTGACCCGGCAAACTTTGTTTTGCCATAAAAAGACCAAACATTTATCTACCCTACCTACCCTACCTTACACTACCTACACTACCCTACCCTACCCTACCCGACCCTACACTACCCTACCCTACCCTACCCTACCCTACCCTACCTATAAACCTCACGGAGCCCGAGACCTTTCCAACGAATGCAAAACCGTGGTAATCGGTTCGTGCGTTCTGGAGTTATAGCGTCAGGAAAAAACCCGACTTATTTTTATAAAGTAGATTTTAGATTGGTCACGTGACATTTTGTGAGTGCTTGGAACTGCCATACGTATAATTTACATTTTGCTGATTGCTCTCATGACCCTTTCGTTGATAGAATGTCACTTGTCTCTGGATAACGATCAAGACCTTCTTGAAGGCGTAGATCTGAGGACTTATATGCCGTCATGACTATTTTCATTGTCAAAGAGAGATGGTGTTATACAAGACGAATGGCACTTTCTCTTACCTGTCTGGTGAGATCTTTTTGTCTATGGTAGTCTGGTACTTACCCTTCATCAGAATTATTATTGGTTGGTTAAAGTCAAAGTCAAAAATATTTATTTCTACTAGGCCATTAAGCGGAACTTTTAAACATCAACAATTAAAATTTACAAGTAATAATAACCGTCCATTTGGAAAAGTAGATTGGGATGGAGAAGACCGGACAAGAAACTCCATATTCAATCTTTAAAAAAAAAGTGTTGCAACATTTACATAAGTACATACATTAATAAATTCATATTTATGTAAGGACGATGCCCCCAGAATAGCACTTCATACTACGTATAGGTATAAAGTATTAAAAGTTATGTGCTACTATACTATTTTCTGTGAGACAAAAAACTACCGACTACGGTTTGTTCTTTCAACAGCAATCAAGGTATTTCCAACTGCATAATTTCTGAACAGTGACTATTGACGAATACGTCTCGTGGGGATTGCCTTTTACGTCTTGGCAATTGATAAGCGACTATATCAACTTTGCGTTGTTTGACTGCCTGAATAAACGGGTATTTGTTTGCATAAAACAATGCTTATATTAATAACTGATTCAACATTGCTTAAAATCTACTTTATGACTGACAGACCGTCCGTCGGTTAACAACATTTTTTTTCATGAGAGGCTTAATTTTCTGATGCAATACATGCTTTAAATAGTTAAATCTCTGTTTACAATCTTATTCAAATCAACTGCTTTAAACAAATACACAGTACCGGTTACCTAACTTGGGTATCTCGTGAACAAATTAATAAAATCTTTGTTGATATGGAAACTATTTACGTTAGATATCCTGTACTATTAAAAAAGCAATATTTTTAAATACAATGTATCCGGACTAGTAATAATAAAATGACACCTAATCTTATCAATGAAATCACATATGGGGTCCACACAGGTTTTTATTGGATTTCTGAAAATTCTGCAAAAATGCTCAGGGGTCCTTTTAAGACAACAATAAAATTATTATGATACTAATTAGTGCTCGGATTGACGATGTCGAATACCTCCCAATTTTATAAAGGAGTTTCAGGTTACGCAGTGCCTGCGTTGTGGTGAGCAAACAAGAGGCAAAACAGCAGTCATTCCATGTAAAATACTGTTATCCATTCAGCTGCATTTGGATAGATTGAAAGCAAAACTGAGCGTAGTTTGTAAAAGGCGAGGCAGATGATGTCGAATATGTTAAATTTTGCCCTAGTACATTCGTTGTCGAAAAGAACTGACACCGAAAGTGTTAAGACTGAGAAGTGAAAAGACAGAGCTTAAAACTGAGGCGTGGTCTCAAATGAGGGCAATTACGCCTTAGGCAGCTTGGTTACTCAACTTCATTCACACCAACTTTGGTGATGAACTAAATATTTCAATTAATAAATGGTTTATTTCTATATTTCCAGGAGTCTGGTACAACTGAAACACCTGGGCACATGCACGGATCCCATTGCGGAAGAACCGAAAAACTATCTATATCGATAAACTAATCGATTAACAGTCATATCGATATCTCGCTTCTTTCCATAATCGTACTCTTGGGATCGGAGTCCCACTATTAGTGCCAACTTTTTATAAGTAAAAATATACTGTAAAATAATGTAAGCGACCAATCTTCGTCTTCCAATGATCGATTAATTTAAGGATCACTTAATTCATTTTCATAGTTTAATCGATTAAAATCGATAAGGTTGCTACACTAATCAATCGCAAATACTTCTTTATATTGGGTTTTTAATAGTAAAGGTATTTGGATCTTTCTGCTTTCATATAAATTAGTGTGGCGAACCTTATACGGCTCAAATCGAGAACGAAAATTGATTAAACTATTCCATTCGATAACGAACATTTACATTTTTAAATAGATCAGTACAAACATTCGAACTCAAGTGCATCATGGCGGACAAAATGGCCGACCTTACTGAAAACTCTTTAGATAATGTTTAGTGATTTTAGAAATAATATTTGACTGTTTATTTATTCTATTTAGTATCTGTGCGTAGTGTAAGATCATTATATTTGTAAATAATTAGTGAATTTTTCGACGTATTTATTGCTTTTTACATTAAGAATCGATGCATTTATAAGAAGACTTTATTTTTAACAATTATGACAATAATTATTTTTATTCGAATTGGAGACATTTGTGTGCGTTTGCCGCCTATTTAAGAAATTGAAAATAGGTTTTCAAGCATTCCAATATTATAATAACTGTTTCATATTTTCGTTTGACGTTTGGAAATATCTCTCTGATATAAGGCGGCGTGTCCATTTACGCATTAGATGCCTATAAAAAAACAGATAATTATTAAGTACGTTATTTTAAGAGTTGTACGACCATTTCAAATGTTAAACGAAGATGCTACCATTGCAAATTCTTTATTTGAAACAGTTATTTTCATCGCATGCCGAATAATTTAATGACAATTTATTAAATACAATTAACATAGAATTACGTATTTATTTTTAATTTTTAGCTTAATTTATAATTGATCAAAAACTGTACTATTTAGTCAATTGAAACTGCGTTTTTTCAATTTATCTAAAAATATTTAATAAACTACATTTCAATAACATTTTTATACTCTATAATCATAGTCTACAGTGTATTGTCAGGTGTAATAATGAACCAATAAAAAGATTTTACAATAATTCTTGTTTTATTTATCTTCAAATTGTCTTTAGCCGATTTCGATTTATCGGTTACATTTCGGGGAGTGTGCGTTGGAATTGCATGATATAATTCCACCTTGCCCGTTTCATCATCGGACTAACAGACGTACGGCGATTCGCCATCGATACATGGTAGACATCCCACCCATACGCACAAAACGTTTTGGGAACACTTTTATTATGCGTACAGCTAAGGAGTGGAATTCCCTGCCGGAATCTGTGTTTCTCGATAGCTACAATCTAGGGGTCTTTAAGTCAAGAGTGAATAGGTTATTTCTAGGCAAGCATGTTTCACCGTCGACCTCATCATCGCTTACCATCAGGTGAGATTGTGGTCAAGCGCGAGCCTATAGGTTATAAAAAAAAAATATGTTGCGAACTATCCCGTTTCAAGATATAAAATATCAATTTATAAATGTTAATGTATTTATTTAGTGTAAAATCGCGAAATAAATATTGTGAAAACTGAAAGTATCGTTTTTAGGGTTCCGTTCCTCAAAAGGAAAAAAAACCCTTACAGGATCACTTCTTTATCTGTCTGTCCGAGTGTCAAGTCCTTTTTTCTCTAGAACTCCTGGAGGTACCTATCAAGTTGAAGTTAAAATTATATACCCAGGTCTACAATCTCTTGCAGCTGTGAAAACAAAATTCAAAATCAACGCAATTCAAAGATACGGCCCCGCTTGTGTCGCATTTATGAGGAATCGCGAGCGACTCAAATCCTAAAGGGTATTTCCCGTTGATCTACAACCAAAAATTTGGTCTTATTATTATAACACAAGTAAAGGAAAACATCTGGAAACTGTAAATTTGTACCTTCATCAAAAAAAACATTAATGCCTTATTTGCAGTAAATTGACTGCGACCTATGTCGATGTATGGGGACAACAGTTTTCCAACTGCAAAGTTAATTTTGTGCCTTCGTTAGAGCAAAGGTATGTACTTCCATTGATGAACATCGTCAGTAACTTAACAGTTACCTGATTATGTTGTTGAATGGAACCCTCGGTACGCGAAACCAACTCACTCTTGGCTAGTTTTTCTAAAGAATGAGCTGCAACTGATATGACGAAACAGCGAATAAGTATGGTAAAAGAAAATATGTTGCATCCAACCTTAATTGATACACACCATGATCCAGAAAGACTTATACAACATAAGCAATACAAATAAGTGTTTTGTTCTACTTCTAAAATGAGTTGTTTAGAAGCTATATGAAGTTATCGATTTACTAATGATAAATATAAAATAAATAGTCATAATTGACATTGGCATACTCAAATTCAGCAGATTGATCATTAAACACTGTTAGCATAATATTAAGGAAGCATCATTTTTATAAAGCATAGTGTTATAAATGCAAAATAATATTTACGATATAACTCATTTAAAAACAAACATGTTCGCGGCTCAAGAGAGTGGACAATATATATGTCATTCTATTTTGGATCTGACCCACCGCAGTAGCAATTGATTTGATGAATCATCAAGTTTTCTTGAAAAAAAATGTCCAGAATACGACTGCCAAAAAAGCCAAACAAGTTACTCTCAAACAGTTTGTTGCAGTTGGTAGCGTATAGTTCATTTGTAGGTATCTATCATGACCATCTATGTTAAAAATGCGACAGCACTTACCTAACGGCTTGTTGTTTTTTTTCAAAATTTACATACGCACCCAATGCCATTTCGTTACTGAAGATGAATCAAACGACACTGTATCATTCATCATTTGTAAAAATCTAAAAAGCAGTTTACGCTATAGAGCTTCAAAAATAAATAAACATACAAATCTTAATACTTCAGAACTACATTACCAGGAGAGTTATCTACGTCATAATGACACTATCTAGAAAATTATGCATTTAATCCTTTGGCTAGAATTATGATCCTTTTAGTCTCAGACAACTCTTAAACGACTGATTACCGTTGTGTCTATTTCTGCAATGTGTCCATACAGAACCTGTCTACCAGGTCTATGGGGAACTCCATCGGTTTGAAGTAGACCACTAGTTCTTCTATCAGGGCCCTGAACTTCTCTGAGAATCCTTCTAATGCTTCCATCTTGAAGTCATCATTGTAAGCCACTATTGCACCTGAGGATGAGACGGTGTTAAGAGTACTTCTTTGATACCCAGCGTGGGGTCGATTTCCTGGTCGGGCGGTTATTGAATTCTTACATTAGGAATTGCTGTGACAGCCAGAAATTTTTAATTTCGCGGCTACCCAACGCCGTGCTTCGAAAAGCACGTCAAGGCCGTTGGTCTTGCGCCTTACCTCTCTCCAGTCTAATAGGATTACCCGTCCCATCTAGCTATGAGAGGGATGGCAGAGGGATTGCACCTACTTGTGCACTGTAATATCTCCTGCGCCGATGGCTAGTCTCTTTGTGATTGGCTGCCATGACCAAAATCGGTTAGGTAGGTAGGTGGTAGTCCCACTATTTATTATTGTTACCCGACTACGGATTTTTAACTTTGGCAGTCTTTGTATGTGGGTATAGATGTTCGAAAGTTACAACTGTTCAGCTGCTATATTTATTGCTGAAAGTGTATTTTTATTTTTATATCTTTAATTTGGCCATGACGTGTCATCAATCTTGACTAATGGACAAAAATAAAACTATTTATTACTAATTCCATTAATTTGCAACCTGTTTGTACATGTAGCAATCGTAATGTTTCCTGATTTTTGTTATTGCAAATTAGATGCTAAATATTAAGGCCTTAAAAGATATTTAACATTTAAACGTAACAAACTTTTTCAAACAAATATACGAGTTGTTTTGGATTTGAATGAATACTCCGCTTACCAAAGGTTATGCTATCAAATATAGAAACATAAAATACCCAAAGAATATAAAAAAAAGTAAAAAAACAAAAAAAAAAGAAGTTTTAAAGAAGAAAAAAGTTTCGAAGAAATTTTTGTTTTTGAAGAACTTACCTGCAATAGCAGCATATGCAGCTAACCAGATCCAGAAAACCATTTTAGTTCATTCCAGCTCCTCTAATTGATCTGTAGAAGAAAGCTTCAGTTATAGTTTATAGTTCCAATTTAATCAAAATCATCAAACTATTACGTGGACTTAAGCATTTATAGGCACCGCTATACGATTATCAACCGAGAAACGTCTACAGCTGCTCTGCCCCCGACAGTGAAAAGGACGTATCTGATTTTATCCAAAATTGAGTTCTTCACATAGCCGGAATGAGAAAAAAAGAGGCATCTGCTGATTTTTTATCTCATTCTATCATAGTGAAGAAGGGTTCTCTCTATATACTTAAACTAAGATGAAAGGACACATTTTGATGACAGTAAAATGAAAATACGTGTTTTGCGTAGATGAGTGTAATCTTTCAGTGACTAACTTCTTTGATCGAAAAGTAAAAATGCGCATCTATTCATTAAGTTCCATGTGTGACAGTGACAAGACATTACTGGCTACTGCGCCTTTTAATTTATTTGAAAATTAGGGCTAATCTTAGGCGAAAATAACCTATTTACCACTTGCGACTTTTCAATTTAGTAGACTTTTCAACTAGTTGTATCCGACACCTGGACAAACTTTTTTCTTGTAACGTCCCTTCCTTCTTTCCTATTGCGCTTCTAATACCCCAAGGCCATTGGTGTTGCCGCTTCTGAGAAAGGCTTTATGGACCAATTCCATGAGGGCATTCCATGAGCCATTCCACTGAGCCAATCCAATATTGGCATCGTGTAAATAGAGACAGTCCACTGCATTGGATTGTCCTCAAACCACTGATGAATACAGTCCATTGTAGTTGAATGATTCCAAATTTGCTGGTACCAATGCTTCCCCCACCATTCATGCAGTGGATTGGCTCAAGTATTGGCTTCGTGTGAACGCGTTGCCGTCTGAGCCAGTTAGCCATTCCACTAGTTGTTTTCAATAGCCAGACACGATTTTTTTTTTCTTTTTACGTATCCAAAATCTCTACATGCATTAAAATAAAAATAAAAATTAACGTTGCCCTCAAACCAATTTTACGCCTATCCAATGCGTCCGAATCTGAACTGGTCTACTTGGCTGGCTTATGTGTAAATGAACGACACGAATTTTGCACTTTCTATTAGGTTGGCTTAATGGCTTGGCTCAGTGAAACAGCTCATCGAATGGCCTCATGTAATTGTTCCATGCCGTATCATAACCTAAAGCTTCAAGCTGGACAGCTAAAGAAATACAGTATACAACTACTTACAGCCAGTTTTTATATGATTATGGTTTACACTCTATATAGCCTGATGGTAAGAAACAATTTTGTCGACGATGGAGCTCACTTGTCTAGGTGTAACCTATTTACTATAAATGACATATTAAAGACCCCAGAATACCAGTCCTTAGCCAGTTATATTTAATTTCCATGTCATATTAGATGAGTGTGTCTCCTGGTAAATTAAAAATAATACTGACTGGTTAATATTTCACGCGTGAATTATATCTTCATTATTTTATTTTGCCGTCTTATTTAGTGTATGCTCAGAAACCAAGTTATTTCATGTTATATTTTGTATTTTTTTGACAGGAATGTCATTATTAATATTTTTGTAGCTGACCGAAGATTTTCAAAAAACTGTAATTGTATGAGAAAGGAGGTTGTATTTTTTTATTTATTTCCACTAGAACTTGAAATATTGTAGCTCATAACAAATAAAAACATAATCAACTGGAAGCTAATAACAAGTCTTTATTAATAACCACCGCTGTCACCGACAACTTTGATGACCGAGTAGATATTGAGAGGGAACGTAGGGCGCTAGCAGACCTTTGTAACGTGTTTGCTCGCAGGTTTGCGCGTTGTAGCAAGACAGTGAAAATAACACTTTTCAAAGCTTATTGCCAAGTATTTTAGACTTGCAGCCTGTGGAGGAACTATACTCAGCGGGCTATCAATGCCTTACGAGTCCATGATAATAACGGGTTCAGGATGTTGATGGGGCTGCCCCGTTTCTATACAGTGCTTCAGGAATGTTTGCGCAATCTAGCGTCGTGATTTCCATGCCATCGTCAGGCACAGATCTGCCTCTTTGCTCTGCAGAGTGCGGGCTAGCTCCAACTCCATCCTAAAAACCATGGCCGCAAGGTACGACACTCCGTTATTAGGGGATGTTGTTCTGAAATGTATTCGGAACAACAACCTCGTTGCTAAATAGGTTTTTTTTTAACATTGATGATATGTGGAGTAAAATATAAGTTTTCTCGTTTACTAACCCATATGGATGTAACTTGTCCGATATAAAGATGTTTTTTTATAATGTAAATTAACTGTATAATGATTAAATATAGTACTTTAACCCCTTGTTATTAACAGAAACAATTTAAAAGCCATTGTGTAGACGCTAGAGCGTAGATCAGCGTTCACGATACAAGGGGTTAATAATAGGCTAGCAGAATAATTCACTTTATTGATAAACATCCTCCTTAGGAATAACCTGAGCCCAATCAGTCAGCCTAGTATTTTCCCAAATATGCTGGGTGCCCAGTCTATCCGGATGCAGCTGTATGCCAGTATTTTATATGGAGCGACTGGCTATTATGACCTCCAGTAACTGGGGAATACGATGCTTCTCCTTCTGGGTAAATCCGATGGCAAGACTGCTGCCAGATTATAGAAAGAAGGTCCTTTATACAATCTGACTAAAGTAAGTAAGTAAGTAGGTATAGAAAAATTATCTCACGAAGACGGATGAATCGTAACACAAGTTTAAAAATCCTCGACAGATTTTTATTTCATGTTACTTTTATCTAATAGTAGACACGCTTTGATCGACAATATATTGACCACGTAATAAAATGATGGCACGATCGATACCTTGCGAAAATACCCCGAACCAAACAAATCAAAAAGACAAATCAAAAAAACAAATTCAAAATCAATTCATCCGTTTAGGAGCTATGATGCCACAGACAGATACACAAATACACATATTTATATAAATACACAAACACACAGGTAAACACGTCAAACTTATAACACCTCTCTTTTTTCGTCGGTGGTTAAAAATGACCAGCAGCATGCAGTGGAAAAGTTAAGGGTTGGCATTAAAACGTGACCAGCGTAGTCTTTGTCAACTTTTAAGCCTACTGAATCTCCTTTTACATACATACATACATAAACTCACGCCTTTTTCCCATGGGGGTAGGCAGACACTACAGAATGCTACGATCCTTACATAGTTCTTCTTCTTCTCCTTTTATCATTATAAAGGAACTTGTGTCACAGTTTTATCTCTATTGACCGAGTTATTTTAAACAATTTAATTTTAAGTATACATCGGATCCAGTTACTACCATTTTACCAGTTGTTTAAGCTTAACAAATATTTAATCAAAAAATATGTTTGTTTATTTCTTTTGGTTCGGCGTAGATGTCTCACGTAATTGCGACTAAGGCAAATGTGATTTTTTCCTGTTTCACTTGAAGGCTGATTTAAAGGCAAACATGGCGGCACATTTTCGCTTCACAAATTTGTCGTTGGCGACAATGGGCTTTTACTTTGTGCAAGTAGCCCGTCGGGATGTACAGGCATTGTGGAAGTTTTTAGCATAACTTATGAATCACTAAACTGGAGCGCGGTAAGTCACCTGTCACCATGCAAACGAAGTCCGGGCATTCCTGCAGTATTAGCTGGGTTAAATGGACGAGGTCGGTGTCATACAGATCTGTACGTCTAACTTCAATGAAGAGGAGATACGGAGGGCTAAAACACTGCTGTATGAGTCGCTACATATTATTATGGCTGACCAAATACCGTCCCGTAGGAGGGATGAGAAAGGAGAGAGGAGAGTCCAGGAAATTATTAAAGTATTGAAGGAGACCGACCCGGAAGACGTGCCAACTTTCGTGGCGAAGGATTTGCGCAAGCTGCCCCCCGTCATATTCAACCACGTCGACGTCACCAGGCTACTGCGGGACATGACTACCCTCAGGTCAAGCCTTGTCGAATTGCAGTTGAAGTTGGAAGCATCGCAATCTACCATTAGTGATCTACGTACGGAGGATACACGCACACGATACAGATTTACGCAACACGGTATGTAGGTCACATGAGCCAGCAAACAACGTCAACACACGTCACGGCGCGTTCAATGCATCACAACTGAGTTTAGAGTCAGCAAAATTTGATCCGTCGCCGGCCGTCGTCACTGCAAGCGATGTAAAAGCGCGCACTACCACGTATCCAATAATAGCACGACAACATCGGGACGTATTTATTCGGCTGCAGTTATTGCTGCTCCTGCAAAAGATCAGCGGTAACACAAGCAAGCAATTGGTGCCCAAGGGCACTCTACCAAGTTTGAAGCTCGTTACCAGAGGTAACAAGACCAGGATGAACCGATAAAGAAAGCTTCGTTCGAGTGGTGAAAAAGTAGAAGAAGCATGCTTGTCACAATCAGTGCGGAACTGACAGGGCAAAACATGTTGCTGTGTCCCGCTATTCCGTCGACGCAGCTGTACGTGTCACGTCTGGATCACACCACGAAGGCAGAAGAGGAGTACATAATGATCAAGACTAAATTTTCCCTGAGAGTCGAGCAGTTGAAGTCGCGTCACAAAATTAATTAAAAATCTTTTGTGGTGCGGTTTCCGACTCATCATTTGGAGATCATCATGAAGGAAGAATTTTGGCCGACGGGTGTCGTGTATCGGCGTATCCGCGGAAGGCTACATGACACCACAACTCAGCGCAATACGTCGCGACCCAACGTACTAAATAGTTTTGTGTAAACTTTGTTAAGAATTATTTTTGTATGTTTCATTTGTGTAATTTATTTATTGGTCTTAGTTACCTAAAATTAATAAATAATAAAAATAAAGAATAATTATTATTATTTCCTCATTCATCAGTTTCTCAAAGTATTCCTTCCACCTATCCTTAATATTTTCATCAACAGAAAGATTCATTCAAGCCTCATATTTTATACATCTTATTTGACAGACATCTCTCGCCCTTTTCTCCCTAGCTCTAGCACGGCTTGCTACAGTACAGATCCTTTTGGCCTGCTGGACTATCCAGCGCGTGATAGCTAAGAATAGATTTTTGTACATTCGCATTTTAAAGGGGGCAATTTGGGCAACTGAAATTTGTATGATTTTTTTTATTGTGGCTTGCGATTTGGTTGAAACATTGCAGAAATGTTTTTGGTAATAAATTATTGCGGTCTGCAAATTTATATTTTAATCTAATTCCAAATTCAAAATTTCTTCTTAATCGGTTCAGTGGTTGAAGCGTGAAAAGGGAACATACAGACAGACAGACACGAGTTAATTTTGCATTAGTATGGATACTCGTAATAATCAAAACCACACAATCGCACTAAAAGGTCTTTATTAGCGCAAGACGTCACATGCTGCACTGACCCCGCACGCTGAATTAAGGTATTATTTTGTATCAATTGTTTACCTAAACATAGTGTTAGAAAGCAAGCGGTAAATATTTATGCGTAGGTGTGAAAGGGATGCCATTCAGCGTAACATGACAGTACGTCGCTGGAGCTACAATAAATTTACGGAAAGAAAGGCGTAATAGCTTGTACATAACAACATATCTCGTGATTACTTTGTATTAAGTGTTTAAAGTTTATTGATATAATAAGTTTATTTTCAAATACGTGGTTTAGTACATTATGATATAAGTGCGGTAAGTTGAAAATTACAGCCGAGGCGATATTGCTAGTCCGAGCGCTACAAGAAAGCATAGGCTGTAATTATCAAAGCGCACGTATATCATACGACGTCTCATAACATTTTTGCGAGGAAATAAATAAAACTTGGACTTTCTTAAACGAATAAATCTTTAATCACTTGTTGTAGAAAAATTTAAACAATTTGTAAAATTGAGTATTACGTTGCCAGTTGGCATTTTTTATGTTGTCAATTTATTATTATTAGTTACAATTTCACCAGTCTCTCTCTAACTCTCTTGAGTGAAAGTAGGAGAAACCAGACCACAGAGTTCTGCAGCCGGTGGCGGCGGCGGAGGCGGCTGCGGCGGCGGCGACGATGGTGGAATGTACGCGAGTGTGCTCGTAGATGGTCGAGAGTCAACACTTGGCTCCAAATTTATATTCCTTGTAATTCGGGTGCTAAGTTCTTCTTTATTTCTCATCGAGTCATCTATGTAGTAGTCTTCCGTGGCATTTCAGTGTCAATAAAAAATCGGCGAGCAATGTAGCCGAGGACCTTTTGAAACTGTGCCCTGTGTATTCATGTGGATCATCCACATTTAAGAAAGTGGTAATTTGTTTCAGCATTGCTCCAAAGTTACTAGTGGCTAGTGCATTTTCCATTTTGGTAATTTTGAAAAAATCTGTTAGACATCGCCTTTGTTGAACGAAGCGCTTTGTTCAATATGTAGGGTAGGGTAGGGTAAGTAGGTATGTACGGTAGGGTAGGGTAGGTAGGTGCCATTTTGCTCAAGATAGTTCTCACGTACAGTTAGTTAAGTGATCTCATATAAATCAATAGTATTAAACGTGTCATGAGCTCCCACCAACAACAACCATTGTGTTACCTGTTTATACTATTCTATTATTAAACGACAATTAAAAATACTATAATATTCAGTGCGTGCTAAATTTTTGGGAATCTTTGAAATAATTTATGTGGCAAAACAACGTTTCAAGTAGTGTTAGTTATACCACTTATATCTCAAGAAAGGATGGACCTTTTTTGTGTTCTTGGATTTATCTTCGTCCGGAATAGGATAATAAGTAATAAAACATCAAAAAAAATACGATAACAAGTAAAATTTCAAAATTTAAAAACCCCCGACACATTTATCTTGCGAAAACACCCCGATTCAAACAGTAAAACGCCCATAACTTTAGAACGGCTGAACCGATTTTATTCAAACATAGCTAAGAACACTCTCGACAAAATCACCTTTCAAACAAAAAAAACTAAATCAAAATCGGTTCATCCATTTAGGCGCTATGATGCCACAGACAGACACACAGATACACAGATACACAGCAACACACGTGAAACTTATAACACCCCTCTTTTTCCGGCGGGGGTTAAAAAGGGCCTTTTCCCATACATTTTGCGAACACAGCGCCATCTCTGATACATGATAGAAACAAAGCACACATAAAAAATAACATGGCGTTGTGTACTGGTGCCACTAGATGGCGTTGTATTTTTGCCTGAAATTCATCCTATAATTCTAATATATAAAAACCAAACAATGTTTCTACCTATGTCCGTTATAGACATTGAAACCATTCAACCGATATGCCCCAAACCGGTTTCATTAGAAGGCAATGCGAAGATGGTTTAAGACCAAAAACAAATTTGTAGGTAGGTATGTAGGGTAGGGTAGGGTAGGCAGGTACCATTTGACTCAAGATAGTAATAATCAGACTTTAAGTGATTATTGAAGTGAACAAAAATTGCCAACAACAATCAGTGTTGAACCGCGTCCTTAAGAGAGTTACCCGTAGTTACCCTACACATGGTCCCCGTGTGGTGCTAATCAGGTGACACTAACCGGTGGTATGCTTCGGCCGAAGGCTTGTGACCACCCACCGGGCAAAGACATACCGCCAAGCGGCCTAGCCGTGTGTGTAGCCACTAGAGGAGTTGGGTCGAGATAGTAGTTCTACTGCATGCTGACCAGTCTGACTCGCGCTATTTTGGGCGTATCGAGAGACCTTTCGTGTGTGGCTGGCACACTACCCCACAAAGTGCACCTTACTAATATTAGAGGTCTGCACTCCAATCTCAACTCAGTCCACCATCACCTGGTGACTGAAAAGCCATCACTGTGTTTCCTTACGGAGACACAGATAGGAAGTCCGTCAGGCGTATCGAACTTATCCTACCCAGGATTTACCCTGGAGCACAACATTAAACCACGCGCGGGTGTATGCATGTATGCCCGAGACGACACTTACAATCGGCGTCTCCGTAGCCTTGAAGACTTCAGCTTCTCAGAGCTGTGGGCTCTGGCGGACACAGGGTTGGATAAGATTATCTACGCCTGTGTCTACCGTTCCCACAGCGGAGATCAGGGGACAACCAGGCTCACAGAGTACCTCAGTACCCTTCCACCCAATTAGTGCTACTGGGGAACTTTAATGCCCACCACCAGGACTGGCTTCTCCCAGTGCACTGATCATGCTGGGCGAGAGACGCGCAAGCTTGCGCTAGTGCTAAATCTCACCCAGCTGGTCCAGGGGGCAACGAGGGTGCCAGATGTTGATTCGCACGCAGCCAATTGCTTGGACCTTCTGCTGACCATAGATCCAGACAGATACTCCGTGTATCTTCACCTTTGGGTAGTTCCGACCACTGTATGGTGAAGTTTGCGTCCGTTTATTCCCCGCCCGATCTCAGCCCAACAGGCACCCGGCGGATATGGCGGTACAAGTCAGCAGATTGGGATGGGATGCGATCTTTCTTCGTATGCTATCCTTGGCAGCTCACTTGCTTCTCTTCGGATGATCCATCGTCGTGCGCTGACGCTATGACAGATGTGTTGTGTCGGGGAATGGAGTACTATATTCCATTCTCTGACGTAGCAATATCTCACGTCGACAGGCCATGGTATGGAGCTGAGTGTAACCGCGCCGACGCGGTTAAACACATGGCGTACCAGGCATGGGTCGACGCTCGAACTCGCAAAGCTTATGACGTGAGTCAGAAGAAGCGAGCTTTCAACAGGGCTGCCAAGTCCTGCAAAAAGTTTATGCGAAGAGCACGATTTGACCACATTCGCTGAATCGGGCACAAACTATCCTCATAACCAGTGGGTAGCAAAGCGTTTTGGTCCCTGGCTAAGTCGGTCGAATCAAACTTCTGTCGCTCCTAACCACCACTGCTGAAACCTGTCGGGTCATTGGCCCACTCCACTGAGGAGAAGGCAAACTTATTTGCCTGCCGTTTTGCAGAATCTTTGCATCTGAATTCTGATGGCGCGCAGCCTTCGCCTTCTCCTGATGGATGTGTGACGAGTATGTCGGATATTCGCATGCATCAAAAGGACGTGCGTAGGGTGCTGCGTAGCTTTGATGTGAACAAAGCGAGTGGCCCCGACAGGATACCAGCAATTGCGCTTAAAACCTATGCGCCTGAATTGTCTCCGATTTTGACTCGCCTGAATCGACTTTCGATAGAGACTGGAAAAGTAACGAAGGCTTGGAAGCAAGCCAGCGTACGGCCTGTACCCAAGAAGGGCAGTCGAGCTGACCCGGCCAACTACAGTACAGACCCATCTCTGTAACGTCCATCCTCTGTAAGAGTATGGAACTTGTGCTTAACGGTAAGCTTCTGGCATACCTAAAAGCGAACGACATTTTCAGTGACCGCCAATACGGCTTCCGCCGAAATCGGTCCACTGGGGATCTTCTAGCGTATGCCATTCACATCTGGATTGAGGCCATCGAGAAACACGGGGAAGCGCTAGCCGTCTCCCTCGATATCTCGAAGGCTTACGACAGGGTCAAGCACGAAAGCCTCATTGGTAAGCTTTCTACCTTCGGACTGCCTAGTGGTCTGTGTAATTGGATTACGGACTTCCTAAGGGCTCGATCCATCGGAGTGGTTATCGATGGCTGGTCGTTTGGTCAGTTAGATATCAACGCATAAGTCTCTCAGGGGTCAGTGCTCTCGGCCACTTTATTCTTGCTGCACATTAATGATCTGCTAAAACCCGAACCTTTGGGTACGCAGGCGACAGCACTGTTGCTGAGAGACGTGTCCGACGTACGGACTACTGGGCCTCAGATTCAGTCTCTCCGGGAGGCCATGGTTGAAGGCCTTCAAGGATAGATGGAAGCGTCCATCTATCCTTGAAGGTGGTATCCGAATGGCATGAGGCCAATCTGGTCAGTTACAATGCTACTAAGACCCAGGCGTGTCTTTTTTCCGCTAAGAAGAGCCAATTCCACCCGGCTCCATCTTTCCGTGGTGTAACCGTGCCGTTAACGGACCATCTCGAACTTCTTGGTGTGACGTTGACATCGACCCTCAATTTTGGTCCATTCATTGCGGCGAAAGCTCAGTTGGCTGCAAAAAAGCTGGGGATTCTTGCAAAGGTGAGAGAGTTCTTCACACCTGAACAGCTCCTCAACTTGTATAAAGCACAATTTCGTCGTGCATGGAGTACTGCTCTCATCTCTGGGACGGATCTGCCAAATACCAGCTTGATGCACTTGAGTCGATTGACAGATGGGCCAAGAGGCTTATTGGCAACGATGCACTGGTCGCGTCAAAGCTCCAGAGCCTCGAACATAGACGCCGAGTTGCCAGCCATTTCGGTTTTTTATCGGTTACATTTCAGGGAGTGTGCGACGGCACTGCACAATTTGATTCCGCCTAGCCCTTTCCATCATCGGACAACAAGACGTACGGCCATGCACCATCGGTACAAGGTGAACATCCCACCTATATGCAAGAAGCGTTTTGCTAATACTTTCATTGTTCGCACAGCTAAGGAGTGGGATTCCCTTCCGAAGTAATTGTTCCCTGATAGCTACAACCTTGGAGTCTTTAAGTCAAGAGTAAATAGATTACTTCTAGGCAAGCGTGCTTCACCTTAGGCCACATCATCGCTTACCATCAGGCGAGGTAGTGGTCAAACACGAGCCTATCGATAATAATAAAAATTTGTTAATTGTATAAACCTTTTCATTATTAAACGACAATTAAAATACTATAATACTCATAATACTCAGCGCGTGTAAATTTTTTGGGAATGTTTGAAATAATTTATATGGCAAAACAATGTTTGCCGGGTTAGCTAGTATTGTAAACATAGCTTTTGCCAGCGGCTTCGCCCGCGTGAATGTCGAATATTGTCCCAAGGGAACCTATTCCCGGGATAAAAGTATCCTATATGTGCTAGTCCAGACTATAATCTTCTCTGTGCCAAATTTCATCCAGATCCTTCTAGCCGTTTAAGCGTGAAGAAGTAACAAACATACAACACACACACGCACACTCACAAACTTTCACCTTTATAATATTACTAGCTGTTCCCCGCGGCTTCGCTCCCGTGGGCCACCCCACAGGACCCGTTATCAGGATTTGAAAATAGCCTATGTCATTTAGGAATAATGTAGCTTTCTATTGGTGAAAGATTTTTTTAAATCGGTCCAGTAGTTTCGGAGCCTATTCGGTACAAACAAACAAACAAAAAAAAAATCTTTCCTCTTTATAATATTTGTTTAGACTAGCACTTCGCCCGCGACTTCGATCGCGTGATCCGTATTTTATCCTACAGATGTATTTTATTTCACCCCCTTGAGTTTGAATTTCCAAAAATCCCTGCTTAGTGCTCCCCTACATCATAAAAAGAAGCCATGTACAGTAAAATTCTTCAAAAATCTTTAACACTCCCATATCGTCTTTTAGAAGTAGTTTTGAAAAACTAATAATGTAAACCTTTACTATTTACTTAGGTTAGTATTTATGCCAAGTTTCAAATATATAAGCCCATCGAATTTCCACCTCCTTAGGCGTGGAATTGCCAAAAACCAATAAATACATGAATTATTTTTATCAATCAAGAGCGCAAATATAAAATTTCACGTGTCCAATTTATAAACTAGAAATTTCATACAAACTTTCAACCCTGCTTTTACCCCCTTAGGGGTAGAATTTACAAAAATCCTTTCTTAATGCGCTCTTACGTCACTTGAGCAACCTCCCTGCCAAATTTCATCTTTATACGTCAAGCGGTTTTCGATATTTCGTGATGAGTGAGTGAGTGACCTTCGCTACGCTTTTATATATATATACGTAGATAGATATAGTGTGATAAAATAAAATCATAATATTAGATAACAACAATAAACTCATTCAAAATAATGCACGGATAATTTAGTATTTTTCTATTTACAAAGATACATTATGTTCGTCTCAAGCCTTTGATTCCTTGATAAATAATTGATCCCTTACACAAATATAGCTTCTAGGCATATCAAAGAGCTTCTTTGCAAACTAATTCAGTTTATAAGTGGACGCGAAAGCTGAACGACACGCAGTTAGCCGTCCCTAGACTTCAATTCAATGTGAAAACTATTTCATAATAGTTTTCAGTGAACATGGGTTGCAGATAAATCTGTCTCTTCGGAAAAACCATATTTGGTTACCGTTTATTTTAATTTTAATTAACTGACAAGGTGACAAGTGGTATTACTATTTAGAATCAAATTTATTATTTCTGTTACACAGTGTTTTAAGTTTCTGTAAATAGTCTAGGTCACTTTAGTATTTTTATATTGTTTTTACGTAATTTAATAATGACGAAATATTACTTTATTTTCGGGGAGGGGAGTAAGATCAACCAAATAATATGTGCTGTACTCAGTAAGTAACTTTGTATTTTTTTTAGTTTAAGTGTTAATTGTTTTACAATGCATGTCCTCGAAAAGAGCGGTTTTCCAAGCAGCCAAACTGTGCGGAAAGTGTCACTTTTTTTCGCTAGTGCTTTTTACTTTCCTGTACTTTTTTAATTTTTAACTCCAACGTCAGCCCGACGCATAGAGTTTTTATTATTTGAGAAAAGTTTTAAAAATTTGTTATTTACAGATTCATATAAAAGGTAAAATAAAACTAATACGACATTTTATGCGTTTTTAATTACTCTAGATTTAGATTTTGATCAATAAATTAATTTTAAAATTCATTAAATATGTTTGGCAGAACGTATATTTTGCTCGTGCCTTATTGTGTTACGATGTAACAGCTATTCGCACATGCGCAGTAGATATGCCCGAGGAACTATTAGTTAATCTGTGGATATGCTGAACGCGCTTGAATAAGCCCGCCATTTTATTAATTTCATTTTATTAATTTATTTATTTTCTCGCACAATGCATAGTAAAATGTTGTATGATACACGTACGTAAGATGATTTCCGACTCGTGTCGATTTATCCACTCACTCGCTTCGCTCGCTCGTGAATAAAAATGCCACTCATCGGAAATCACCTACCTTCCGCACTTGTAGCATAAATAACTATTTCCATTCTCTTCCTTTTGTTTTTATGTCGTGATTTTGTCTTTGCACACATATTTTTCGTTAAGGATTATTTATGTATTGGAATGTTAGTTTCTATGACTGCAAACATGTTTTCTATCTTCCTACTTTGTATCATGTTATATTGTTTTGCCGAAACTGTAGGAGCAGGTCAAAAAACTATTTATTTCTTTTACAGCACCTAAAATTTTAATGTTACAAATATATAGCTATAGGCTGCTTGGCAGCATAAATATTCATAAATTTCTGTATAACACAAATCTATAAGTATTTCGATGAATTTCAACAATATTTTTCCTGGTTAGAACAAGTTCTATTCGGTAAATACATCGAAATAAAAGTTCATGGTCAAACATAGTCGACACAAGTCATCCGTTCACCTTCATGAAGTTAATTAGTTATTAGTTTTTTTCTTATTTAGTTAATTTCTTCTAAATCATCTTTATTTTCTCCAGTAAACCTGCCAGTATTTGCCTATGGCACCAGTATCGGATGGATGTCTCCTATGTCACTGCTACTTCAGTCGAAGGACTCACCAAGAGGGACTCCACTTACTGTTTACGAGGTCAGTACATTAATCAATAATGACTGTGTTGCTTTTACTAATAGCTTGTAATGGATATATAGTTTTTTTTTATATATAGTTCTGAAGCAAGATTTAATTTCATCTACTCACTATATTATTATATACTAAAACACTGTTGCTAGAGCAACAGTTCGAGGTCGTGGTTCTGAGTTAGATGCCCAAGTTTTCGATTTCTCGAAAAATAATTTCTCAGTAGAATATAGATTTTTTATATCCGTTGTAGGTTTGGGCTAGGGGCAAACCTTTTTTACACAGGGGTAATATGACACTTGTATCTAGGCTATGAAATATAGCTGAAGCTGAACGTGATTCAAAACCCCTTATGGAGGAAAAATTAGATCGGAATCAGATATTCACGTTTTTATTTCTCCTCAGATCTCATGGATAGCAGCGGTGCCATACTTAACATGCATACCAGCTGATTTCCTAATGGCCATGCTAAGTGACAAGTTTGGGAGAAAGCTGACTTTATTCTTCACGTCTGCTATAACATTTGTAAGTTATTATTAATTTTACCACACAAAGCACCGAAACACTTCGGGCACACAGCTGCGACGCGACATTGATGAATAAAAGTGTTCTTTTTAACCAATTTGCAAAAATAACTATAATTTTACATATACCAGCATTAATAAAACTCGTTATACATACCAAGTGGTTCTGTAAGTCTACATTTTTAGTCATGGACAATAGTGACTTCGGTGCGCCGGTGGGGCCCTTAATTATATCAGGGTGTGTCACGGAATGGTTTTTCCATACGAAGTGACAGGCCTGACAGGCCTTGCGATAGGCCTGTCAAGAGTAAGGTCGTGTTTATTAATGTTGTGCAGAAATCTTGTGGTATTTTAGGGAACAAATATGTCAATTCGTGTAGTCGTGATTCTATCTACTAAGAAAATGTTTAAATGACCTGTTAAGGTTACACTAGTCGATCATTCTTCCATAAAAACGTAGTCTGGCGATTACTATACTGCTCCGTTCAAAACAAAATAAATATGATATCAATTTGTCTCATCATTATCTAGCCCTGTATGAGTTTTGAGCGTCAAAAGTTCCTTATTTCAACACTAATTTTAGCGAATCTTTGGGTGGAAATAAATATCATAAGAAGAAGGATTTTGCAAAACAGCCACCAAGCAGGGATAGATTAGTAGTTCAACAAAGCAAATAATTTTATTTTGAAAATATACATTCAGTCGTCTTTTCATGATATCTAGACTCCCAAAGGTCTGTTTACAAAATTTCGCGCGCTCGTTTTCTTCCTAAATCATCCATTTCACTACAAACTTGCAAAAGTGCTAATTCGTACGCGAAATAGTTTCTTCTTCATCACAACATCAATCTCTTTCGCACGTGTTGTCGGATGAGATAGCATGCATTTTAATCAAAATAGTTCGTACCGTCAACTAGGGGAACCTTTATTCGACCCCAGTCTATATCAATCTCTAAATAGTATAAAACAAAGTCGCTGTCCGTGTCTGTCGACGTCATTTCTGTTTTCTTCGCAAAATTTTTCGAAACCAGGCAACAGATTTTGATACGGTTTTTACTGATAGAAAGAGCAACAAACAAGGAAAGTTTTTGTATATAATTTGTCCCGTGTAAAGCCGGGCAGTTTGCTATTTTTAATTATAACAGTGACCGTTCTCGAAGTTGAAATATATTACCTTAGCCCAAGCGCCGAAAACTTAACCAGAGTTATACTTCATAAAAGATAGCTTGATCTCTGCGACAGCTGTCAATATCAATACATCAACAAAAGCGCTTGACAGGCTAACAATAACGTAACAATAACGTATACGTCAGATTGACATAAAATATGTCGCAGAGATCAAGCTATCTTTTTAGAAGTACAGTGAAACCTGGTTAAGTGAGACATCAAGGGACCTGCAATGTCGTTTCACTTATAGAGGTATTCCACTTACCCAGTGTCTCAGATATACAGGTATAAATAAATATCTGTCTCATTTACAGAGGGTTCCATTAAAAGAGGTGAGAATACAGGTTATTTCAGTTATACAGGTGCGATCATTAAATAAAATAACGTGTTATGTATGTAAATGAGTTTGTGGGTAGAATAAGAATGAGTAAACAAACAATGTTATCTCAGTTACAGAGGTTTATGCATATAAAATTTACTCGCTGTCTCAGTTATAGAGGTAACTATGATGATAAATCGAAAGAACAAGTCCCAGATATAGAGGTTTACCTCGTGCCACTAACAGAGGTAATTCAGTGCCAAAGTGTTGGGACCTCAGCATGAGTTCCAGTTATGGAGGTTTCTCCAGTTATCCAGGTCCCACTTAACCAAGTTTCGCTGTATAATTGCTAGCACAAGGTTAAATAACAAAAAAGTCCTACAAAATAAATAAACTTGCTAACTACTAACTCCGAGTTAGTAAGATAACTCAAAGTGGCGCAAGCAGACCTAACTAAAACTATTAAAAAAAAAACAATAATTTCAGGCATGCTGGACGATTAAATTGTCATCTATGGAAGTTTGGGCCTTCATCTTGGCCAGATCTTTATTCGGTCTCACAATGGCGGGTGCCTACGTCAATTGCCCATTGTATACTAAAGAGATCAGTTCTGCTAGCGTGAGGGGAGTGCTTGGAACTTTGGTAAGTAGACTTATTTTGAAACATAGGCCCATATTTGGAATTTTTATCAAACATTTAAACTCACTTGCGCAAAAAGCCACCACTGCTCTCTTGAGAGCAGTGGTGGCCCAGTGGCATCGGCCGCGACTGACAAGTTGTCGTGGGGTCGTGGGTTTGAACCCAGACAGACGCTTTACTTTGTGTAAATTATTTCATCACCACTGCTCTCAATCAAAAACGGTGAAGGAAAACATTGTGAGGAAACCGTGTGACATCCACCAACCAACCCGCAATGAGCCCGCGTGGTGGATTAAGGCCCATTCCCTCTCATAGAGTGGAGGTCTGTGTCCCAGCAGTGGGAACCTTAATAGGCAGATGATGATGCAAAAAGTCAGACCTGGGGGGTAACCACAAGCTCTTAGAGTAAGGTTATTTTGAGATCGAGTAAGGGACAGATGTATCTGACTTGTATACATCTGTCACTTACTCGATCTCAAAATAACCTTACTCTAAGAGCTTGTGGTTACCCCCCTGGTATTGTAAATCTGTAGACCAAACAATTTTTTGCTGTGCGCGAATCGAACCCGATCGCAACATCCGATCGCTCAGCCACTGCGCCAACCGTTTATTACACAAATACAGTCACTAACAAGCTAATTTACCATATCGTTTGAATAGTCCAACGTAGTTCTTGAAATCTTATAGCAAAATGGATTAGACTTTATTAAGATAATGGATGAAAGGGTACACCCAGTTGATATGATGCAACCTTTGTTAGGCTATGTCCAGCAGTGGACGAATATGATAAAATGTATAACTTAATATGAAATTTTAGACATGAATCAGTTTTTTTTGCTCTAATACTAGAGGGTGGTTTTACACTATCATATATCTAGGATCAAAATAGGATCCTATCCAAAATATCAAATTTCTATATCAAAATATCAAAGTAAAAACGGGTCCCTATTACTAAAACTCCGCGGTCCGTCTGTCTGTCGCCAGACTGTATTTCATGAACCGTTATAGCTAGACTGATGAAATTTTCACAGATTATGTATTTCTGTTGCCGATATAACAACAAAAACTAAAAACAGAATTAAATAAATATTTGCGGTGCTCCCATACAACAAACGTGATTTTTTGCCGTTTTTTGCGATAATGGTACGGAATCCTTCGAGCGCGAGTCTAACTTTTTTTTTTAAAGATATCGTCTTTAAAAAACCGGCCAAGTGCGAGTGAGTCATAATTATATTTATATTAATTACACTATCACATAAATATGACTCGTAGATCTATTATCCAAGATATATGATAGTGTAATACCCCTAATCCTCATATTTTGGAAAATGCATATGAATGTCTGCTGAACAAATACTTCTCTGTGTTAATCTGTATAAACTTTTCCAGATAATTGTATTTCACACAACGGGCAACCTTTTCCTATACATCATTGGTGACATACTGAGCTACCGCACCATTCTGTGGATATGTCTGTCGTTGCCAACAGTGCATTTGATTCTCTTCATCATGATGCCTGAGTCACCATCTTATCTAATAAAGAAAGGAAAACCCGAGGTAAGTTTAAATTACTTGGCAATTTATATTTTTTGGTTTTAATTTAATTTATTGTGATTTTTTATTCGACTTACTCTCTCCTTTTTTATTATTGTTAGGTTCAAGTTTGAACACTTTTTAATTGTATTTTACTTTTATTATCACGGAACATGTTGTTTGAATTCTTAAATAAATAAAATTAAGCTAACATGTGATTTGACACGTGCTAATAGTTTACATTTATAGGTTTAAACTTATTGAAACACGTGTATCTTCTTTTATCAAGGTAAATAGAATTTATTCCTATCTAGACATTAACATTGTCATACGAAAGATTTGATATTTTGAGATCCACCATAATATTTTGACTATGGAATTTGGAACCTATGTGGATAAAACCTGTCTTTATTTTTTAACCGACTTCCCAAAAAGTAGGAGGTTTAATATAAGTTTTTAAGCTGACATGGTCACAATCATTAGAATTAATATTTGTTTCGGGATATTTACCATGTATATTGTGAATTTGGTTGAGAGCTCAATATTTCGGCACCGTTACAAGCGCCATGATCACGAGAACTCAGTTCACGAGAACGAGAAAGAGAACTCAGTTCACGAGAACGAGAAAGAGAACTCAGTTCTCGTGATCATGGCACTTGTTACGGTGCCGTTATATCGAGCTCTCAACAAAAATCAAAATATACATGGTAAATATCCCGAAACAAATATTAATTCTAAGGAGGTTCTATGTTCGACATCATTTTTTTATATGTATGTGCATCGATATCTCCGTCAATTGTAGACCGATTTTAAGAAATATTTTTTTGTTTGAAAGAGTATGTGCCGAAATTGGTCCCATTTTAATTTGGTGAAGATCTGATGTAGAACTTCGAAGATACACAACATATCTCTTCAATAAATAACGTCAAGACTCTCGGGATTTCTGCAATCGCATATCCTTTCA
The DNA here is from genome assembly GCA_949775005.1 of Orthosia gothica. Taxonomy (NCBI): domain Eukaryota; kingdom Metazoa; phylum Arthropoda; class Insecta; order Lepidoptera; family Noctuidae; genus Orthosia; species Orthosia gothica. The sequence goes on from OX459035.1 coordinate 32,585,336, forward strand.
TCATGCCAGTACGCTCTTAACCTCTCATGCACTGGGCTGATTCCGCATGCGATAACCCACATGCCAGGCTTTTTTTTTTGTTTTTTTGTAGGCCTTCAGAAAAACTGAGAAATAGGCAACTTATAGTCATTAATCATGGTATATTTTTACTTTTCTGGTTTCGTTATGATCTTACCTAACTATTTATACTATTCAATAAGCAAATAAAACTGATCTCATCTCGCATTGATGAAACACGGTAGCAACTTATCACTTTTATAATTTTCACTCACTTAGCAATAAAACTTTATCACAACATATCAAATTCACAAACATATTCACCAAAAAAACACTTCATTACGTTAACACAATATGTGTAGACAATGTTTAGACAAGCATTTCTAAATAAACACACTCAACAATAATAAAATGTAAAAAAAACTATTTTGTTTACACAACGTAAAAAACATGGTCTCAAAAACTACAGATCTATTTTGTGATTTTTCTTTCGTTCACCTTTAGTGATGCCTCACTAAAATGTTACCAAAGTCGGTGAAATATGAATCGATTGAACGTGAATACAGCCAGATCGTGTTGCAAGTTGAAAATATGTCGTAAAAAACCACCGGCCAATAGGCCATGTGACCTTGGTGTACGCTTGACGTTTCGAGCACTTTTTATTACGTACACTTGGTGTACCCTCGATGTTTCAGAGGTTAAGGGGTACGCAGATCTTTCATTTCCGGGGCTATGTTCATGTTTCATGATATTCGGGTAATTTATTCTGGCGTTATAGGTACCTTACTAAACAAATTACCTATTATGTAAGTACAACTAAAAAGTGAAAAATTAAAAAACTTTTTACAAAAAAATCTACCGACTTCCAAATAAAAAAACAACAAAGTGAAAAATAACTTTATTTTTGAAGTCGGTGTCCATAACGCAATAAATTGGCACCTACGAAAGACACCGACTTCCAAAAACAAAGTTATTTTTCACTTGTTTTTTAGGGTTCCGTACCCAAAGGGTAAAAACGGGACCCTATTACTGAGACTCCGCGGTCCGTCTGTCTGTCTGTCTGTCTGTCTGTCTGTCTGTCTGTCTGTCACCAGGCTGTATCTCATGAACCGTGATAGCTAGACAGTTGAAATTTTCACAGGTGGTGTATATCTGTTGCCGCTACAACAACAAATACTAAAAACAAAATAAAAATAAATATTTAAGGGGGGCTACCATACAACAAACGTTGATGGTACGGAACCCTTCGTGCGCGAGTCCGACTCGCACTTAGCCGGTTTTTTTTTTATTTGGAAGTCGGTAGTATTTTTTTGTAAAAAGTTTTTTTATTATATAATAAGGAACATAATCGTCCAATCCGTTTTTGGGTAGGCAGACATGTAACAGTAAGCCATTTTTTCGCCACTAAGCAGGATCCCAAGCTCAACTGCTTTGTAACCACTTGACATTTGCGGCAGTTGAATAAAAAGTCAAAAGGAGCTGCCCGAGGAAGCAATGTATTTAAATAGTTTCAATAAACTATATTGTGCACATATTTTCTATGAAAATATCAAGTCATAATCGGTTAAATTGGATCGTATTGCGTCCAAGTAAACTTAAGTACAATTTGTCTTGGTAAAAATTGCTTATCGAATACCATCGAGTCATCAAGAAGATCGCTAAAATTCCTGCTGCTACAGCTTCTAAATTTAGATGACAGTTGGAATTTTCCTCCCGTTTAACAATATTGACAGGAGCATCTTATTTGAGCTGTGAGATAAAACTAAATTCCCAAGATCGTAAAACGTACTGCAAATATTTGACGAAAGATAATGTTTAAATAATAGGCTTTGTCAAACAGTTAACGTTATAAAATTTTGCTGATAGCAACAATGATAATTATGATTATAAAACAAATTACGCAATGCGTCATCATCACACATGCATTTTGCGATGGGGTAGACCAGGGGTCACCAAATGGCGGACCGCGGTCCAAATCCAGGCCGCCAGAGCCGCTTGAGTAAACAGTACAATATAATTTACTTGAATAAGTAATCAAATCATTTATCCCGCGATTTGTTATCTTACCAAAAAAGAGGAGGTTCTATGTTCGACTTTTTTTAGGGTGCCGTACCCAAAGGGTAAAAACGGGACCCTATTACTGAGACTCCGCGGTCCGTCTGTCTGTCTGTCTGTCTGTCTGTCTGTCTGTCTGTCACCAGGCTGTATCTCATGAACCGTGATAGCTAGACAGTTGAAATTTTCACAGGTGGTGTATATCTGTTGCCGCTACAACAACAAATACTAAAAACAGAATAAAATAAATATTTAAGGGGGGCTCCCATACAACAAACGTGATTTTTTCGCCGTTTTTTACGAAAATGGTACGGAACCCTTCGTGCGCGAGTCCGACTCGCACTTGGCCGGTTTTGTTTTTTAATTTTTGTTTGTTCACCGATTTCTCCTTCAGTTGTGGACAAATTTTGAAAGTAATTATTTTTCTTGAAAGAGTATGTTCCGAATTGGCCCCATTTTAATTTGGTGAAGATCTGATGAAGAACTTCGAAGATATACAATAGGACTCTTCAATAAATGACGGCAATTCTCTCGGCATTGCTGCAATCGCAACAATAAACAGATTTATTGTTTATACCATTTCGTAACATAACTTCAAGTCAGTACGCTTTAAATGGGTACACAGATTTTTACAGTTACCTTAGTACACTCTCATTTTAACGGTTATGTACAAATTTCATGATATTCGAATAATCTATTCTGGCATTATAGTACCTTACTAAAGAACTTGCCTATTAGGTACAACTAAAAAGTGAAAAATAAAAAAAAACTTGTTTACAAAAAAATACTACTTACCGACTTTCAAATAAAAACACTGCAAAGTGAAAAATTACTTTCTATTTGGAAGTTGGTGTCCATGACGAAAAAAATTGATACCTACCAAAGAAACCGACTTTCAAAAAGAAAGTATTTTTTTCACTTTTTAGTGTTTTTATTTGAAAGACGATAGTATTTTTACAGTTTTTCTTTACTGCTTTCGATTCGACAACGGACGAATCATCTCATCAAACTCATCATTGACATTGTATCTATATTTACTTACTGAAGTTTATTATTTCAAGTTGAACAAAGTAAATACACGTAATTATGTAAAGGCTCGGGGAGAGGGTAGGTACCTTTAAACCTTACGTATGGACCAATAAATAATTATATTACTTAATTCATGTCCCATATTATAGAGGGTCTGTAAGGATTAACACAGACACGGATTACGGGATAAAATTGTCCTACGGAAAAATTAAGAGCCTGGGGCAAAACGTCTTGTAATCAAAATTCAATATTATTAAATAATATTGAGTTTTGATTACACGTGTATTATTGAACACAATAGATCCCAATGGGTCGACGTGTCCGAGTTATTTCTCGGCCCCTCCACACGTGTATGATTTCTACATTACGTAAACGTCATTTGATTGCCCTTGTCCCAATTCTTATTATAATAATTAGGGTACGGAACCCTAAAAAGGAAAATGGCGGATTTTGGGTGCCATATTGTGGGGATCTACTTTTTTTTAGACCTACATATGGTTTTGGTCAGTCAGCTCGCAATTATATATCCTCTGACTGTTTCCTCCTGTCTTGTGCTGTTTACGCCTTTTTAGTTCGGTTCATAACCAGATAGGGTTTTTTGTTCTTTTTGGTTGCTATACCCTAAGACATTTATTTTCGTTTTGCAGGAAGCAATCAGATCAATGGCATGGCTCAGATGCAGAAAAGAAGACGACCCTAAAGTGATAAGTGAAGTAAACCAAATAAAGAAGGAGCAAATGAAAGATGAAGACAGCAGTCGCTTCGCTATAAAGGCTATTCGTAAGTTTTTCTTCATTTTGATGCAAATTCTAAATCTAATAATATATATAAATAGATTTCATTTAAAATCTATTAAAATATTCATGGAAATATCTACATATATGTATAGCTTTACTAAGGACTATGGGTATACTTATATTGGTATATCATAATTAATAAAATGATTGTCAAAAATTAATTATAATTATTAAGGTTAGGTTAACCTAACCCTTCCAGGGTTGAACACTTGCACAGTGATATTTTGTGAATATTTTATTATCACAGTGTGTATTTAGGTTAATAAAAATAACGGTAACAACCACGCCTGTTGTCTGATGAGTTTTTCCTTGAGTAACGTGTAATATTCCTCAACTTAAAAGTATATAAACATCATTAGGCTAAGTGCTTTAGAGCAGTGTTTGTTCATAACTTTCCATTAGTAAAGGTATTTTTCCTGTATCAAACGGCGACGGTGTTATGGTGATTAATTTAATACTGCTATTAAACCACCTGGGTCGTTTGATTAGTTTTGAAATAAAGAAAGAAAACAAGCCCCAAAAAATACATGTTCGTCAATTTATCCTCGCGTTTTGATTCACCCAATGATATTATTTCGGTTGCTCTTGACTCTATTAATTCCAATCAAGTCCATTATCATTGGGAGATGTTCAAGCACGCTGTTCAATTGCTTCTCATTGCGCTTATGAGCAAGAGCAGCTGTTTGTAATTGAACAAATTATTTTTTTATTTCGTCAACATTCGTACACATAACGCCACGTGCTTCTTTTCCGCACCCGAAGTATCCAATCGGAGCCCTATTGCTGTCAGTCACGTACCCGTCTGTATGTACGTCTGTCACAAAATTCTGATCAGATTTTTTTTTCAAATCCCATTGACCTATGAAATTTGGTGATAATGTTTATTATTACGTATAGGCATTTTACTAATAAATACTTTATAATTATCCAATATATTCTACCTTTGGTACGGAACCCTAAATGTGTGAAGTCCGACACGCACTTGGCCGGTTATTATCAATACACTATTTACAGATTGTATATCATTTATTATATCTCGAAAAAATAATATATGTATAACATAATCGCTTAATGAGAAACAAAGTCTGGATTTAATAACAACTAATTATTAGAAAGTCATACCAAACCATACCATTAAGCTCTTAGAGCAAGGTTATTTTGAGTGTGCGTAAGGGACGGATGTAAATCACTGGTATCTGTTCCTTTTTTCACAGTATTTTTCTTTCAGTTCAGTTCTATATATGTTCTATGTTAGGGGTTTGGTTTCTACACTTAGTCCCTCAGGTGGACCATTTCCATTATAGTTTTGATACGTCATGGTACGGTGGCAGGGCGCACGACGCACAGTTGATTAAGACGGTACCCTGACCAAAAAATCGGCATGAGATATGAGCGTTCCTATTGGTCTAGCGGCACTGGTGGCGCATGAATTACAGTAATGAATACGCCCAGATTTTAGAATAAAATCTTTATAAAATCGAATTTTGGTCTTTTGAAAAAAATAATTCTAAAAAAATATTCGTTATTAAATTGTCTATCCATTAGTGTTAGTACAAAAAATAATCAATGAACACTTTACGAGGAGATGCATAATATCAATAATTATTTCTCATTTTTATGTTTTTTTGGAAGTAGATTAGTGAAATATATACAACATTTAAAAAAAAACTAAATCTACCATTTTAGAATCAATAATATGTAGAATATTAATGTATTTTTATTAATTGATATTTCTTTTTAAATAACGAGTAGATAGCTCCTAAAAACAGCACAAAAACGGCTTGCGCGGCGTTTTGCTCGGGGTACCGCCTTAAGTTTTAAGTTTACGTAGTTAGATATTTTAACAAGAAACAAATTAAATATTAAATATAATAATTTTTCTTTGCTTACTTATTAAATTTCGCATCCAGTTCTAAATGATTAAACTATTGTATTTTAGTATCTTATTTATGTGATAGTCTGCCGTATTTGCGAAGTCGTGTGCGTTAACATTGTTTTCGGATTAAAATTATTTATTACATTTCTTTGTTAATTTTCTTTCTTTTCAGCTTTGTTTACTCAGTATCTTCTTGTTTCAACTTGCCACTTCCATTTACTCTCGTATCATTAAAGATAACTAATATTATAGATGTGAAAGTTTGGATGGTTATGTGTGTGGAAGTGTGGATGTAAGTTTGTTACTCAATCACGACAGAACGGTTGATCCGATCTGTATGAAATTTGGCACAGAGATAAATTATAGTCTGGAATAGCACATAAGCTATCACGGTATAAGGTTCCTTTGGGATAATAAAAAACACTATTCACGCTGGCAGAAGCTAGACAGATCACAATAATATTATAAACAATGGAAGCAAGAACAAATTCCTAGTGCGGCGAAAAGATAAAAAAACGAATGTTTGTGAGTGTGTGTTTGTCTATTTCTTACTTCTTCACGCTAAAACAGCTGGACGGATCTGGTTATAATTTAGCACAGACATAGATTTTAATATAGGAATAGCACATAGGCTACTTTTTATCCCGGGAATATGTTCCCTCGGGATTATTTATGACTTTCACGCGAGCGAAGCCGCTGGCACAAGCTAAAAGAAACTTTTTTTATAGCGTACCCCACACTAGGAATTTGTTCCTGTATCGTGGGCACATTTACAAGGAAGGAGCTCGTGGCTTAATAATAACAGCCGCACGGGTCGATCTTCAAGGTTAAGCAACGCTTGACGAGGTCGGTCCGTGGATGGGTGACCATTTCAACATACCGAGTTTCCTCCGTGCCTCGGAAAGCACGTTAAGCCGTTGGTCCCGGCTGTCATTTGAAGTTCTTTGGCAGTCGTTACGGGTAGTCAGAAGCCTGAGATCTGACACCAGTCTTGCCAAGGGGTATTGTGTTGCCCAGTTACTGGGTTTTGGAGGTCAGATAGGCAGTCGCTCCATGTAAAACACTGATACTCAGCTGAATCCGGTAAGACTGGAAGCTGACCCCAACAATAATTGGGCAAAAGGCTAGGCAGACGATCGTGGGTACATTTACAAACATTTAAACTCACATAAACAAGACACCCAGATCTAGAACAACAAAATGTAAGCCATACAAATATTTGTTCCGTGAGGGAATCGAACCCGATACAAGCAGTGCAGCAGCCGATCGCTCAACCACTACGCCAACCGTGTCGTCAAATAATGTCATCTTGTAATTTAGGATGACTTTATTGTAAAAATAGTATAAATATTTTTTATACAATATTCTACGTATCGTATCATATTCGAGTTGTATTTTCTTATTGGCACACCTACTAATTTTCTTAACGTGTACCATTTTCTTTTACAGTTCAAGATAAAATCCTGATCAGAGCCTTCGTAATAGCCTTGGTATTAGCTTTAGCAAGAGAAGTCTGTGGTTCTATCCCAGTTCTGAACTTCGCTGGCGAGATTTTCTTGAATTCTACGGAGGGAACAGGCATTGTCTTGACTCCTAATCAACAGGCCATGGCTTTGGGAGCTGTGCAAGTACTTGGAGCATCAATGGCATCTTTTCCAGTAGAAAAAGCGGGAAGAAAGGTGAGATTTACTTACTTTTTATTAAATCGGGACACTCTTTGGATCATCATACTTTTAATTTAAATTATAAGATTTAGAGAGTTCATGTGTAGGGTAAACGATAAGGATCTGTACTCACAATTTAAATGGTTCTGCCATTTTGAGTACAGAACCGGAAGATCTTTTGCTAGGGTTCAATACTAGGGCCATTTTTATTTCTCCATTATATATAACGAGCTGTTACCCGCTGCTTCGCCCGCGTTAATATAGATATTGTAACTCAATTGTGGTTGTCGACATATAGGGTGAGAAATATCCAATGTTACAGTTTTAGTTTTAATCATGATCGGCCACTTGACTCCTTTGATTGTTTTGTGCTATTATTCATAGCGATGATTTGGCCATCCACACCCACTTGGAAAATTCAGCCTGTATAGGTACAGGAAGCATTAACGTAAAAACGATTAACTTATTTAATTGAAAACGTTGGTCAGTACAGGTAAAGGTTAAATAGTTACAAAAGGAAACAAATAAACTATAGAGTCATAAATTCTGCTTTGCTGCGAATTGAAGATACCACTCTATCATCATTTTTATCTACAGTTACTTGATATTCCTTAATTATGCCGTATGTCTAGCTATCACGGTTCATGAGATACAGCCTGGTGACAGACGGACAGACAGACAGACAGACTGACGGACCGCGGAGTCTTAGTAATAGGGTCCCGTTTTTACCCTTTGGGTACGGTACCCTAAAAACAACAAAAATAATCATCACTATCTCAAACGCTCATAATTAACTCTAATTTCTTATTCACAGCCCCTCTTCATAGCGACCGCCTTCGTGTCAGGTCTAAGCATGTGTGCCCTAGCCTCCTGGTACGTCGCTCGGGACTACAACGCCTTTGCGCCCGCCTGGTTACCCGTCGTAGCTCTCTGTTTGTGCATCTTCTGTGACGCACTTGGATTACAACCTGTGTCAGTAATTGTTACTGGAGAGATATTTTCTTTCAAGGTTGGTGTTATTATAGCAAATTTTTTTTAAGAACTATTGTCATGCTTTTTTTGTTCTGAATTTTGGTCACGGCTATCCGCGTCGATGATTTTGTAAGAGAGGTGGCAATGGTGTGCCTTGCTTGTGGATAAAGCAGACTGACTTAGTCAATGGTGTGGCGTTTATGTCATTTCCTTCTTTATTCAATTATTTTGAAGCTCATAATTATTAAGAAATCACTTAATTATCGTCGTTTATAATGTTGAAATAGTTTCTTTAAGAAATAAAAGCCACCGGCCACCATTAAAACTAATCATTTTTGCACTTTTCTAAATATATTTTTGATACTCCATTCAGTAGGCATTATATCGCAGAACTTTACCTAAATTCATCGGACTAACTCTACAGCACCTGTAGCCAAGTTAACAATCTACAATCCATAACGCTAGTAGAAAACGAATCTAATGTATGGGTATGAGATATCTGAAAGCTAAGACACGTGGTCAAACCATATAAATAGCAGGCGTTAACGATTGTAGAGAGATTCAGTACGCAACGTTGTACTCTGTAATGTAATGTAACTTGTCTCGGGGGGCTGGTCTTGGTGTTTATCAATTACATATGAGTTCAGTAACGTTTTAACAAATAATTAATACATCTGCTCTTTAATTTTTTTAGTACCGAGGCACAGTGATGGGAACAACCATGTCAGCAGCATCGTTGGCAGCCTTCCTTCAAACATTGTTCTTCAAGCCTTTAGTAAATGCAGCGGGAGTTCATGTAGCATTCTACTTTTACGGTGCGGTGTGTATTTGCACAACAATTTTCGTGTTTTTCTACGTACCGGAGACAAAACAAAGAATCTTGGAAGAAATCTATGAAGATTTGAAGACGAAGAAAGAGAAGGCAATGGACAGGGAAAAGGCATTGGCAATCGAAGCGGGAAAGATGGAAAAGATGGAGGCTTAAGGATTTGCTTTTGTAGCGTTGATCAATTATTTATTATTAAAAGTGCTTAACTACAAACAGAGATTTGTATTTTTATTTTACACTCAACAGTCAACCTTAAGAGTTTCGCACTACAACCGAGCCGAGTCCGTGATTTGAATCATCGATACGACGAAGAAGAAGAAGTTCCAAGTTCTATCCGAATTGAAAATGTTCTGAATTATGTCGGATAGTGTTGGGAATTCAACCCAACACTTCGGGCGGCCGCGGCCGGAGCGCGCCGTCTACGCTGCACACACGTTTGCGTGACCCACACGGCACTGGTGTGTAAAGGTGAACGCGCACCTAGAAGCACCGCACTCGCCGCACGCGCCGCAGTCATCGCATTTTATAAATCTTTATATGAAATCGTATGCAGCCTCGCGCACCTAGACGCACCGCACTCGCCGCACGCGCCGCATTTCTCAACTGACTGCCACATCGAAACGACTCTTCTACCTAGCTCGAAACTATGCTAAGGCGAATAGAGTCCAATTTTGCTGGACATCTAACGGGCGTATCATGTTGAAGAAAGATCCAGAAAGTCAATCTGTCGTCATAAAAAGTGAACTGCAGCTCAACCAACTGCATTCAAAGGATAATGCATGACTAACACTCCTGTATCGCCCTAATTTTAGCCTAAATAATGCTGCTAAACCTAAATGTGTTTTAAGTTTTTGTACTGTGTTTATTGATTTCATTGTAAAACTAATTCTCATTGTAAACATGACATTCTCTACACCATTCACGACACACAAATACAACGCTCACAAACATAACTTTCAAACACTCATTAAACATACACTACAAATATTCCCACATACTTCCATACAGCGCCTGTGGCTAAATTCGTATCATTTAATAATTTTCACAATACCTCACAATTACCGCCTTATTCCTAACCCACACCCAAACACCTACATCAAAAATGTCTAACAATACTTATGATTTAATCGATAATGTTGATAACTTTTCTGTATCGGATACATACACATGTTCCCCGGAACAGACACAAACCTATATTAAACAATCTACATATCAATTGAAAATCCTTTCACAAAATATTAGATCTATTAATGCTAATTTTGTTGATCTGCAAACCCTATTACACCGTATTGATATTCATTGTGAACTCCTAGTACTGACTGAATGCTGGTTAAAATGCTCCACTAACAACCACATTCCCATTCTACAAAATTACACTACGTACCAAACCACCAAACACTTAAATAAGAGCGACGGAGTCGTCGTCTATGTAAAATCCACTCTTGTATCTGCTTACGAAGAACCTGACTTTTACGGATCTGCCTCTGGTTTAATAATAAAATTAGACCCAGATGTAGCAATACTTTGCATATACCGATCCCCCGCAAACGATAATATTAACACATTCCTCTCTGCTCTCAATATAATACTTCAATCGCTGACTAACTACAAAACTGTAATCATAACAGGAGACATTAACATAGACATTAAACATAACTCATCAGATTCACGAACTCATGATTATCTTAGCACCTTGGCTTATCATGGATTCTTGCCTGCCCATACGAAGCCTACCAGAGGAAGTAACTGCTTAGACCATCTTATAATTCGCTCCAAGTTTAAGCCTTTGACACTTGTCTATGATTCAACTGTAACGGATCACTATTCTTCTCTAATTTGCCTTAAGAAAATTACTATTAAATCAAATTCCACGAGATATACAAATAAAATAAACTACGACGCTCTTGATACAGTTATGGCGGGTATAGACTTCTCACCCGTTCTTTCTATGGATGATCTAAATCATGCTGCAGATACCTTTATAAGGCTAACTAAAACAGCCATAGAAGACTGCACTACAACAATAAAGGTTTCTGCAAAGAAACAAACTCTGAAACCGTGGATAACGCCAGGCTTGCTGAGGTGTATACGTAACCGTGACTCTCTACATAAAAAAGCAAAGCAATCGCCTGACAACATCATAATCAGTACTACCTATAAACGATACAGAAAATTTTGTACAGCATTGTTAAAAAAAGCAAAAAGACAATTCGATTCTCTTGAATTAAATAAGGCTATGAATAACCCTAAAAAACTTTGGGAAACTATTAAAAATATCACAAATACTACCAAAACCAAACACTCTTACACACAGTTGTTATCAGCTTCATCATCTCCGATACAGTCTTGCAATGACGTAAACCAATTTTTTGCAAGTATAGGCAGGAATCTTGCAGATAATATAAACAACAAACAATCATTCACCCGCATTTCACTACCACACACATCTAACTTCAACAAATCACTAGTGTTGGAAAAGACAGATCCTGACGAAATTGTATCAACCATAAATATGCTACGAACAGGTGCGGCTACCGGCTGGGATGGTATATCCACCTTGTTCTTAAAACGTTACGCCAAATCCCTCGCACCTATACTATGCCACATTTTCAACCTTTGCTTTGACTTAGCCATTTTTCCTACTTCATTCAAAAAGGCAGCCATTCATCCCATTCTCAAGGGCGGCGATGGGTGCCTCGTAAATAACTACCGCCCCATAGCGGTACTTAGTACTTTATCAAAAATTTTGGAACGTTTAATGAATAAAAGACTAATTCACTATCTTGAGCATTATAATATTTTATCACCACAACAATTTGGTTTTCGTAAAAACAAATCCACAAATGACGCAATACACAAATTGATTGATCACATTGTGAAGAATTTAGACAATAGTAAAAAGGTATTGACCATTTTCTTAGATCTCACAAAAGCCTTCGACACTGTGCCCATTCCGACCCTTTTACTTAAACTTGAATGTATAGGTGTAAGGGGCCCACCGCTTAATTTATTCAAAAGTTACCTAACTGACCGTTCACAATTTGTGACTATGGACAGTTACAATAGCGATACAGTTACTATCGAATACGGAGTGCCGCAGGGAAGTATTTTAGGGCCCACCCTCTTCCTCGTATTCATCAACGACCTCTGCAACCTAGATATACCAAATGCCCAAATAGTATCATATGCTGATGACACTGCAATAACTTTTGCCGCTAACTCATGGTTGGAAATACAGTCAATTGCACAAAGAGGATTTAACTCCACACTAAGTTGGCTTTACACAAACTCCCTGACCCTGAATACCACTAAAACTAATTTTATTACCTTCTCAATAAACTCAAATTCCCAACCAAATCCCTCTATCTCCCTAGTAGCTCACTCGTGTAGTTTAATATCACAGCAGGCCTGCCAGTGCCCTTCACTTACTCCAGTAAATCAAATAAAATATCTTGGAGTTTTCATTGACCAACACTTAAATTTCAAATCACACATTAATATCCTATCTGGCCGCGTACGGAAACTTATTTACATCTTTAAAACACTGCGACATGTAGCACACGCTTCAGTTATCCGGAATGTATACTTCGCTCTTTGCCAATCACTAGTCACCTACTGTATTTCCTGTTGGGGCGGAGCTGCAAAGACAGTGATGAAGCCTATAGAGATCGCTCACAGAGCCATACTTAAAGTTGCCACCTTTCGCCCTATCTTATTTCCAACGACAGAACTTTATAAATCCTGGAATGTTTTAAATGTACGACAACAGTACATATTACACACAGTTTTACTCCAACATTCCAGAACACCATATAGACATATCTCCAAACGTCGAAAAGACATAATCTGCACAATTCCACCTCCACGTACCTCTTTCGTAAAACGATTTTCTATATATCTTGCTCCATCTCTCTATAATAAAATTAATGCAACTAGCCCAATCTTTAAACTCTCATTCTACAATTGTAAGAAAACTGTACGGACACTCCTTCCGGACCTCAATTATGATGACACTGAATTATTCCTCACAAAGTAATCTCGTAAACACACACATATACACACGCACACCCACTTAACACATACATACACCTACACACACACGCACACACATGCTTACACACCTACACAATCTAGATATGTTTTGTATAAATAATAATAAAAATAACTATTGTATAATAACTATACTTATGTCCAGATGCTGCTTCAAATTCCAATTTTTGTATTAATAAGCGCACTTTTATACTACTTTTATAATAATCCGCCAAACAAGGGATCGGCACTGTCTCTCCTTAACACAGGCTAAATTTTAGCCTATCTAGGAGAACAGTACTTCACCCGTCTTTATTGTATTATTGAACCTTAAAAATATATAAATGCAACATTTGTAAACTTTGCAATCCCATTATGAAATAAACTTTTTATTATTATTTATTATTATTATTATTTCAGCAAAATGCTGTAGGTATACACTGACGACAGATGACGTCATCAAACTCGGCGGGCGATGCGGGCGGCGCGGGAACATGATCCGTATCCGTTCGGCGCGGATAGCGCGGGGCCAAGAGAAAATGCGATGACTGCGGCGCGTGCGGCGAGTGCGGTGCGTCTAGGTGCGCGTTTACCTTAAGTGCGCAGTGGGGCGGCAACGCAGCGCGGTTCGGTAAACACTCGCTACCACGGACTCCACCGCGAAAAAACCATAATCTTGTTTGACTGGTACAGTAATTTGTAATTATCGGCAATTCGCCCAAAAATTACAGTCCACTCATTTTATCCACGAGCTTACATTGGTCCTTCGGGCTGGATGTAGTGCGTAAGCTTCGCTACAATAAGTACTACGGCTACTTCGGAACCGGAATATCTCGGATTCGGTACGGATGCAGTGCGTAACATCCGTTACAGTTTAAACAAATATGCAAAAGGAAAATAATATATTCCTTTTTAGAAATTTGTTATTCTGTTGCTAAGCAACCATAAGGAGATTTTTATTATTTTTAAACTTTGTCCTACACTAGGAATATCTTTCTGTACCTTTACAAACATATAAACTCACATACACAACCCCCACCTGTACCCAACAACGAAGGTCTTACAAATATTTGTTCCGTGCGGGAATTAAACCCGCGACACGTAGCGCAGCAGTCGATCGCTCAACCCCTACGCAAACCGTGCGCATTGAAGAATCCAGATGTTGTACCTATAGTCTCATTTTGCGGCCGGTGATATAGTTACTCTGTGCTAGGTATGTGAGATTGTTTAGGGAGGTTCCTATTCAGGATAAGGCGGGAGGAAACGCCCGTGTGTCACCATTGTGTGGATCGCCCGGAAGACAAGGTGGAGCATACGGTGGCAGTCTGCTCCGCTTGGGCGGAGCACCGCCGTGTCCTCATGGAGGAAATCGGTGGCCTCTCGCGTCCGGCCCTGGTTCAGGTCATGGTACGGAGCAAGAGGGCATGGGAAGCTGACACTTTATTCTGCAAAGCAGTTAAGCTCGCTAAGAGGTGGAACGCGTGAAGGCGACGCAACGGAGACGCCTTCATGCCCCTTGCCACCTTGCAGGAGACGCGTTGGGCATCGGGAGTCGCAGCCCAATTCCCGGCCATCGTAGGCGCGGGCTTGCGGACGGTGTAGAATGGGTAGCTTGCCGTCCAATAAGGACCAGGCACGAGTCTACGGCACGTAGTGTTCCACGCGTGCCTCAAAGATTATGTCACCAAAAACTGACGGGGTCCGCCGGAGCTGATGCCTGTCTGGTTCACGGATAAATTTGAAAGACTGTGGCTCCAGCACAAGCAACTGAAGGAACACACAGGTGGGTTTTAGTCAGTAAAAGTCTGACACGCCTTCCCGCTTCACCCAGAGTGGGAAAAGTCGTTGGAGGACTTCGCACATTGTCTAGTATAGGCCAAACTATACGGTTGAATTCGGGCAACATGATATTCCTGTCTCCAGTAGCCGACGAGTTGCGAAACATCTCTATATGTAGGTAGGTACTTCCAAGCTATTTTTTTTGTTGCGCACCAAAAAGAACTCGCCAGCCATTACTCTGTTTAGGCTCCCTCGATATTGCAGTGCATCCGGCATGTTTACTGACGCCAGCGTATATGATTTCTACGCAATCATGCATAAAAAAGTTGCGTCAGTGGTGCAACGAGTACGGGGGAGCCCGAATAGCGTCCTAAGGATGATTGGCGAAAGAACCGATACTGTTCTGCTCAGTAGGTTCATTGGACTCCATGTGTTGCGAGATTGATGAGCCTACTGTGCAGGGATAGACGGTGTCTAGTTTCTTCTTTTGTTTGATTCTATTAGGGTTCTGTAGTACCCTTATTAATTACTAACATAGTTATAAAATGCTTGTTACTACCAACCTTGCCTTGTATATGGAATTTTTTGTCTGAATAAATGATTTTTATTTTATTTTTTATTTTATTACTCGTTACTCGTCTCGTTTTGTCCATTATCGCTTTGTGCGTGCACTGTTAGCACTTCTGATATCGCAAATAAGAGGGCTATTTACAATATACCCTTGGTCTTGCAGCCAAAGCACGGAATGTACACCTGGACAACGCTTGGCGTGGACCGGGCGCGCTAGGCCCCTTTGACCCCTTTTGAACCCAACTACCAACATACCAACAAAGCGTGGCATGGACCGTGCGTGCTGGGCCCCTTCGAGCATCCACCTGTACAATGCGTGGCGTGGACCGGGCGTTCTGGGCCCCTTCGACCACCCACCAACCTACCTAACGTACGGCACCTGGCTCGGAACAGACCTCAGCTCGGTCTCGAAGCACCAAGGGTGCCAGAGTGGAGTGGTTGGTAAGGAAGCTGCGGTTGGCCTTGGCGTGCCGACTGGATCCGTGTACGGACCAGTTGGCTATGTCATGCATGTCAAGAGCGTCAGTAATGTTGTGAAGAAATGTCGTGTTTATATGTATGCGGACGACATGTGCCTCATGTACTCCTCGAGGGATATACAGGAGGTCAGGTCGGTTTTGTAGGATGAATTCGACAATATTAGCCGATGGGCGCACGATAACAGTATCATCCTAAATCTAAGTAAGACGAAGGTGGTGCATGTGCACTCGCCGCACAACTTGCTGGCAAAAAAGGTCTACAGTGATGACATCGGTATCGTGGGCCACACTTGCGAGTGCATGCACGTCGGGAATGTCAACTGTTTTTGTCAAAAGCTTGAGTTTGTCAATAGATTTAGGTATCTGGGTCTGTGGGTGGACCGCCACATAAACTGGAAGACACAGATTCACACAGTGTGTGCAAGGCTTAGGTCAGTTTTGGGTAAGTTTTATGTCTTGAAGGCGCCGTTGAGTAGAAAAACGTTGTGTGTAATTTATTTTGCCCTAGCCGAGTCTTTGATTAGCTATGGACTAAATATGTATGGCCGTACATTTAAAACATATTTAAATTGTATCAGATCACTGCAAATTCGTTTCTTAAAGTATCTTGTTTACCCTAAAATAAAGCGAGAGAGTAAGAAGAATTATGAGAAACTGTTTGTTGTATGTAAGGTGCTTCCTGTACATGAGGAGGTCAAGTACTTGCTGGTTCTCGAGCAGTTCTATAACGATCAATATAAAATGTATGAAACGAACACTTACAATACTCGAAGTGTTAGAGTACGTTAGTTCCTGCGAGCACCAGCAAAAAATTACTATGGCAAGAGAACCAACAAGTATTTGATCCCCACAGTGTTTAATAGTCTTGATTGGTTAAGAGGAGAAAGTAGTGGAATTGCAAAGGGAAAGTTAAAAAGAAGACTTATAGATGTATTCGGCCGTTGCCTGTGATAGTGCATCAGCACTGCCATAGTGCTTACGCGTGCATCTGCGTTGTGTTGTTGTGAGTTTGTTATGCCTATAACTATCCATATGTACCTAAGTGGCGGCGCAGGCTGGCGCTGACCGCGCCAGTGAATGTGCGGCGGTAGCCCGCGTTTGATACTATGTAATGCCTTGAAATGCTACTTAGCCCTCTTCCTCTCTCCTAATATTTGCTGTGCCCGACGGGGTCCATATTGATCTTTTACCATGTCTATACCATCTATGTAATACATATGGAATGCAATAAAGTATTGAGTATTGAGACACTGAATTGAATTGTATGTATACCTATATTTTATACTTAAGTGTAAACCAATTGTTATACGAGCGCTAATTCCGCCGATAAACTGCCTCCCAGTTTGGTGGGACAACAAATGTATTTTTCAAAATAAACGATTTATTATTTATTATTATTATTAATATTATTAGATACCTTCCAGATGCTTAACACTCCATAATATGTCACATACACCAACAACAGGTCACCAAAGAACCGGAGGCACCAGGCTCCCACTTCCCATCAAAGAGCAGGCCAGTCTCGAAGCACCAAGGGTGCCAGATATCTTCCAGATGCTTAACATACCATACTATGTCACATACTCCAAACAACAGGTCACCAAAGCATCGAAGGCACCAGGCTCCCACCTAAATGCCACCACATAAGCAACCGTACGCCATTTGCCTGGACAGCAACTAGACTGCAGCTCTACGACTGGACTGCTTTTAGTGGTGAAGCACATTTCTACAACTCATAATGTCAATCCATCAACTTCTACTTTAACAAGTACTCTCACTGGCACTATCACAATATCGATTCCGTTTACCCTCAAATATCAATTCAACATTCACGAACAGTCAGACCCAGAACAATCATTTGCAGGCCACGCAAATATCTACTCCACATGAGAACGGAACCCGTGACACACAGCGCAGCATCCAGTAGCTCAGCCACTGCGCCATCAAAACGGCAATAAAAATTAATAAACGACATAACCACATATAGGCACACTACCAATATGAAGAAATTACAAGATTTCTAAGATTACTGTCACTTAATCACTAACCATTATATTATGATAATGACACATTTGAATACCTATCTTTACATTAAGATAATTTTATAACACAAAATAACATGTCTGCACTCACCAATCGATGTCTGCAAGCAAAGGTATATTATATAGCGCAACCTTAACTCACCAACCAAGTTCAAGCTTCAAGCAATAGGATACCACTACATGTTGTCCAGAGATTGAACTTTAGACCCCATGTCCATCAGGTGCACCAGCAATTACCAGACCAACAAGGTCAACAACAACAACCAACAAGTCAAACAATTAGGTAACAATCACACAGCAAATAAAAAAAAACAATCATCACTAGTAAATTGTTAAATGAATACACAGTCAAGGAGTAACAGCAAAGATTATCATACTATGTTTCTAAGGCACAAAAGTTAGACTTTTGTGAAAACCATAGTAATCTACAATTTTAAACAACCTTGAACCTGTAATGTGCAATCAATTGCTTTTTATTTTCCCTTATTTTCTTTTAACAGACAATAATATTGTGTATTGTAGTGTACTAGAAGTTTAACGGCTATACTTTGTAATTTTTGTTTAAGCGACTACAGTAGAACCACACAAGTGTGGTAATGTTTTTTCCAATGAATTATAATAAGAATAAAATTACCTTACCTGTTACTGTAGATACTTTCCGTCATCAGATGTTTGGTAAATCTGAACTTTCTCATGCGCAGCAGATTCTTCAATTACCACAACTTTGAACACACCATACTACCAGGCAGGTAGAGTTAAGAGTCCCATCACTTGAGGTACTTTTCAAACCATGTTTCCAAAATAGTCATGATTTCCAAAATCAAGTCTTGATTTTACTTCCTGGTTTTTGTACCAACTTATTGGAATCCTTCCAGTATTCTTACAATTAAACTAAATAGCTGAGATCAAAAGCTTTAATTTAAAACAAACCATTTTCAACGAAACTAATATTTACCTGGAAACGCCTGGAAGAGCTATTGGTCGATGAAGGCGCTCATGAAGGGAGACCTCCCTATTTGCTATAAACGCAAATTGATGGACATGTGCATTCTCCCTATCCTTACATATGGAGCTCAAACCTGGTCTTTGACGGCGCAGCAGAGGTGCAGGCTCGAGGTTAACCAGCGAGCAATGGAGCGCAGCATTCTGGGAGTCAGATTAACGGACCGCATCAGAAACACAATGCTGCGCTCCAAAACACAAATCGCCGACGTCACCAAAAAAGCAGCCAAGTTAAAATGGGACTGGGCCGGACACATCTGCCGCATGTCAAACGGTTCATGGGCTAAATCAACCACAATGTGGGTCCCGGAAAATGTTAAGCGACACCGCGGCAGACCCAGGCGAAGATGGCGGGATGAACTCGATGCCTACCGACAGGGTTGGTCTACGATAGCCCTAAACCGAGAGGATTGGAAGGAAGAAGGGGAGGCCTTTGCCCTGCAGTGGGACAGAATAGGCTGAAAATAAAATAATAATAAATAATATTACCATAACTTTGAACACACCATACTACCAGGCAGGTAGAGTTAAGAATCCCATCACTTGAGGTACTTTTCAAACCATGTTTCCAAAATAGTCATGATTTCCAAAATCAAGTCTTGATTTTACTTCCTGGTTTTTGTACCAACTTATTGGAATCCTTCCAGTATTCTTACAATTAAACTAAATAGCTGAGATCAAAAGCTTTAATTTAAAACAAACCATTTTCAACGAAACTAATATTTACCGGCCTTAGTAGAAATAAAAATTATGTGAATTGAGTTATCATCATAAGTTTATGTAAACTCCAAATTTAATTAAGCAAGAAGACCTTTCAATAAGCTTTGAAACCGTCTAATCAAACTTTAACGTTGAGGAATGTTTTTCAGTCACTCCTTGCTGCTGCTACAAATAAATAATATAAAATATATTAATAAATTTTTCGGGGCCGAGTCACCCACGTCCGTAGGAGTGTACCCTCTGATTCCCTACACGTGGTCCCCGGGTGGTGCAAATCAGGTGACACTTACTGGTGTTAGGCTTCGGCCGAAGGCTTGTGACCACGCACCAGGCAAAGACGTACCGCTAAGCGGCCTAGCCGCATTCCGGTACGATGGTCGGTGTAGCCACTAGAGGAGTTGGGTCGAGGTGGATATCCCACCCATACGCATAAAACGTTTTGGGGACACTTTCACTATGCGTACAGCTAAGGAGTGGAATTCCCTGTCGGAGTCTATGTTTCCCGATAGCTACAATCTTGGGGTCTTTAAGTCAAGAGTGAATAGGTTTTTTCTAGGCAAGCGTGCTTCACCGTCGACCACATCATAGCTTACCATCAGGTGAGACAGTGGTCAAGCGCAAGCCTAAAGACGATAAAAAAAATAAAAAAATATAGGATTATGTTCTGACCGATTACGCGTCACACCTTCAACTAACTACTAACTACTAACTCTTCACGTATTTGAAATTTCCCGCTACCAACTTTCTTTCAGTAGGTAATTTCACTGATCACAAGTTGTTCGATTGTTATTTCACTAGTCTCCTCAATAACAAGCCCTTATATCCCACGATCTGATATAGGGAAGACTTTGTAATTGTCAGGGCAAGCCATTATTGCATGGGTTCTTTTCAGGCTAGTACGAGTTAGACAAACTTCTAAGTTTTGTATCTACCTAGAGTCACAATGAAACTAATCACGTTATGTATTGGCGAATAACTAAATACGACATTCCACCGAGCACGTAGTTTGATTCACACGAACAATAGGTCACTCTCACTGTATTTCTCCATAAGTCCAGTTTTATCACAAATTAAAAACTCAATCCAAATCGCCATCTCCCTGCCTCGATCCCTCTCGATCTTCTCTACTTCGCGCCAAAAACTAGTGCTTGGTGTTATGTCAAGTTGACATCTGTCAGTTTCATTCGAAACCATAGCTCTCTTCAGTACGAAATCTTTAGAAGTGCCGACACATATTTATTTATTATTTATTCATTTATGTACACACAAAACACTTAAAAGATAAAGATAGAATAGCACAAAGGTGCTGCTTATTTCTAAAGAAATTTCTTCCAGCAGACCTACGACAGGAGAATTAGATAAGAAACATAGACACAGTGTGTGTAAGTACAAGGAAAGGTAATAAAACTACAAAGTGAAAAATAACTTTATTTTTGGAAGTCGGTGTCTTTCTTTTTCCCATTTTTTGCGATATGGACACCGACTTCCAAAAGTAGTTATTTTTCACTTTGTAGTTTTTTATTCGGAAGTCGGTAGTATTTTTTTGCTGAAAAGTTTTTTTTTTCCCTTTTTAGATGTACCTACCTAAAATAGGCACCTATAACGCCAGAATAGATTACCCGAATAACGTGAAACATGAACATAACCGGTGCAATGAGAGATCTGCGTACCCTTTTAGAGCGTACTGGCGTGATGTTATGTTATGAAATGTTATAAAAAATAAACAGACATGCGATTGCATCAATCCCGAATGATTTGCCGTTAGTTATTGAAGAGTTCTGTTGTATATCTCCGAAGTTCTTCATCAGATCTTCACCAAACTAAAATGGGACCAATTTCGAAACATAATCTCACAAACAAAAAAAGAATTTTCAAAATCGGTTCACAAACATACCGTTACATACATAAAATTATAATAAGTGGCAAAAAATATTATATACATAAGAAATATACATAACTACTCTAAAATGAAAAAAAATACTTAATTCAAAAAATCAAAAAACCCGACTGCTTCTGATCATCTTTGAGGTATACTCTTTCCAACAAAAAAAAAATTGAAATCGGACCACTCTACAAAAAGTTATGCGTATACATAAAAAAGAATACATATTTAATTGAGAACCTCCTTTGTTTTGGTTGGTTAAAAATTGCAATAAAAATTAGTACAATTGAAGACAAATTGCATCTCTAAAACCTCTGAAATATCTTAAAATTAAAATAACAAAATTGTTTAAAATACTAATTTTTTAATTGTTGTCGAAAAACAATAGACCCCAAAGGCTACCATCCCGAGAAAGAAATGTATTTTTAAGTTTTTTTTTTCATATTTGGTTTTGCTTTTTTGCTTTCATAGTTGGTTTAAATATTTTAAATGAAGTTTTTTATCCTATACTTCTTCTCAGTTCAGTAGGAAGTTAATATTACGATAGGCTATAATAGGCGGCTATTTTAAAGAAATGCGATGCGTTATTATTGTATTATTACTGTACTCAAATTAATTCCAACTCTAAATGATTTTGAACACGCTTTGTACTGATAATACGTTTAACATTGCTTAATGTTTTACTCGTGTGCTAGGAAACAACTGCTAAATAATATAAATTAAAAATGAAAAATATCCGTTTTCATCCAAAAAAGTATCTTGAGAAAAATATTCCAAACAATACGGTGGATCGAGACGTGCAGTCGATGCTCTTACCTTTAAATCTGATGCAACATATCATGTTCTGTCCTAAATATCGCATTAAAAATAATTTAATATTTCAAAACAACCTCTTCTCCAACTTTGTTTCTACAGTTGGAACTCTAGTATTCATATCATTATTTTTTACCGTCTCTTTATTATTTGTGTTTCTAAAGATTATAATGGATTTACAACCTCTATGTATCTCGTCTCTTATTTTGACTGTATCTATTATAGTTTCGGATTCATCATAAATTACGTGATTGGGTTAATTTATACTAATAAAAATATAAAATTCGTCTTGACGTTTCAAAACGTGCACCGAGTTCTCAATGATGAAACCAATTTTAGTCGTTTAATTATTTTTAATTGGATTTACGTCATACTGACTTTGGGTGGCTACCTCTTAATTTTTACATACTTTTGCACTCAGCTGTCCTTCGAACATTTATTTAATGATTATCTTTTGGTTTTCTTTGATTTAAATTTTGTTTGTGCCATTCGAGTTTTTAATCTGCTGACAGATAAAGTCATTCTGTGGAACCTTCGTATTTTAAGTGATAAAGAAATCGAAAGGGCGCTCGATACAAGTTATAGAACGAAACTGTTTCAGGCTTACGTTGATATAATGCAGTGTTATGAAATTCATAAAGTCTGTATACAACAATTTGTAAGTACCTACCTATAATAGTTTTTTTTGGTAGATACTAATCATCAAAATTGAGCCATGATTGGAACCTTTTTATTTATTTACGGGGGGGCAACCTTCAAAAGGCGCCTGGACATTTGGGGAAAAGACCAGGGAGTGTGGGATAATTACCTCACTAAAACCACCCCAGTGATCACTGTCAGCATTTGGAAGTGGCCCCGCTACCTCTTAAAAGACCAATCTAGAACCTCCTCTGTGGAACCCCTGTTAGGGTACGTCCCTGAGGAGACTGAGAAGCGTCTCTCCTGAGCCTCGCTGTGCATGGCAGCACGTGATCACTGTGCTACCGTCTTTCCTGGAGTCACTTGGTGGATGGACAGAGTCCCCAAAACCTGATAAATTTTAATCTTTCATCAAATAACTATCTTTAAATTATAAGTATCTACAAATATTTTAACTTTATTGTGGCTCTTTTCAGATTCTTTATTTCATCATAGAAGTACTTATCCACTCTGTAATTTACATTCAAGTGGCAATAGACGTGCTGAAAATAGGCATACTCTTTAACAGCGAAGTAAGTTAACATTAGACCCGCGGCACTATATGATGGCCGTGATGTTTGCACGTTTTTATGATTTTTATTCATATTTGTTACTAAATGACCACCTCGCTATTAACAATAAAATAGACATGCTCTTTAACATCGAAATAAGTAAACATTAAACCCACAGCACTTTATGATGTACGTGATATTTGCACATTTTTATGATCGTTATTAATATTTAGAACTAAATGGCCATTTGGACAATATGAAAAATGACATATTAACGAGCA
The DNA here is from genome assembly GCA_949775005.1 of Orthosia gothica. Classification (NCBI taxonomy): domain Eukaryota; kingdom Metazoa; phylum Arthropoda; class Insecta; order Lepidoptera; family Noctuidae; genus Orthosia; species Orthosia gothica. The sequence goes on from OX459035.1 coordinate 32,609,342, forward strand.
ACACAACAAAAGAGACAACCCACCACACTACAGTGAGGCTCAGAAGTAGTAAGTAGGTGGGCTGACCCCAACTTAACTGCAATAATTAAAAGAAAAAATCTTTTTCAAACAAGCTTATAATGGACTAAGTACGAAATGCTAACGCTTGGCAATACATATTCAATATTATTTTCGCAAGCGTGCCACAACGTCGACCACATCATCGCTTACTATCATGTCAGATAGTGGTCAAACGCAAGAATAACTATAAAAAAAGTTGTCAAAACAAGATTTTTTTTCTGGTCGAGGAGTTGCTATGGCCTCCTTCCGGCTCCATCATGAGACCATATCCACAGTACCATATTTCTTTTTCCAAAATGAATTAAAAAACAACTGCAGACTGAAAGGCCCATAGTTTTGTTAGTATTATAAATTACTTAAAAACTATGTTAGTAACACACTTAGACATGACATTTTATTTATATTATTAGTACACAATACTTACAGACTATGTTATAAACAATTTTTTTATGTTGTTATTATGTCCTATTTATGAGCTATGTTAGCAACAAAACAAAAACAAACTGTTCATATATCTGTTGCGGTCACCTGCCATACCGGGCACATTTGCCCATGTGCACGTATATGTGTGTGTGTGAGCATAAGCACGCCAAGTTTCTGATTAATGGGAGTGCTTGAATAATGAATTACTAGTTGCTGGACAAACATACGAAAGCAAGGTAATATACAAATAGTTATGAGTGAGAAATAATAGCCAGGAGAAAGAAGAAGAAGATTAATAAATGTGAGAAGAGGTGGCCTAAAACTATGTAAATTGTTTAATGGGCCGTAGCAATGATGCAACGCCGTCTATTCGATTATCGAACTAAAGTAACTGCCAACTGCATTAGACTGCCCGAAATGTGATTTTATTTAAAACTTTTTAACTTTTCTAGAAGGCCCGTTTTTGGATAATTTGATTTTAATATTTCTACCTTATAGGATGCAGCTTTTGTCTCACCAGTTTCCATATGCTGCTGGATGACAAAACAATTGATGTTGCAAACAATGATGAGTCGGCAATGCGAAAATTTTTACAACGCCATACAAAGTGTTCAAGATACATGTGCTCTTATTTTGAAGTCTAGTCGCAGTAGTAAGTCTTTTGTATATACCCACTATTATAATTACCGTCATTTTCATGACCTTATTTCTATCCTTAGATTCTTAAGAATCCTGCTGCCATTATTTAGACTCTATAAAACATAGCTCCTTCTGCCTATAGCTCTATAGTCTTTACCCGACAGCAAGGAAACAGTTATGTTTTTAGCCATGTTATCTTTTAGACAATTGGTCCTTCATTGCCCGTCCCCTATTCTTAAAGCCAGTCACGTTCATAACAAAACTTTCCTCACGACATTTTAGTGATTCCTCCGACATTTTAGCCGTTTTATAATAAAGGCCACCACTGTTATGTTTTATTCTGATTCCATCAGTCTCTCAAAATATTTTTTTTGTATCAGAAACACTTTATATTCACTAGTAGCGGACAAGCAATATTTGTCAAACTATTCAATCAGTTCAATCTTAATATGAGTTGTGAGGATCCAATATCGGAAAGCTAAATGACATCTTGTCAGCGACATCACTGTCCAAAATGTATGGCATTCATATGCGCTACCAAAATTGTACGTGGTTAATCTCATATATTCTAGTCTTTTAACAATTATTAACATTTATTTACATGGATAATAATATATACAGTGTACTAAATACTTAATTAACTCAGACTGCAAACATTATACAATTTAAAAAAAACTACTAACTAATCCTAAAATATGGCGTTAAAAATCTCCTCCACATCATTGTACACTGGCATAGTGCCCAAAAGGCAGGCAGCATTGCCACGTTGAATGGCAATGCTTATCCTCTGACCAAGGTAAAAGCCAGGCCTTGGGTTACGCGAAGTGTTAACTAGGCGTTTTAGACAGTTCTTTAAAGCGTGAGCGCTCGGACTCCACGGACAAACAGTTTCCACTCCAAACGGCTGGAAAATATAACTTACGATGAGTGTACGAGCACGCTCTACAATTTTATGACGACGCCTGCGATCACTGTACTTTAATTCATTATTACATGCGCATTGCTCAATTACTTTAGTTCAATAAAGCTGCTTGGTGAATACACACGTCAGTGTTTTCTGCCACATTATACATTAGAAATCCCGGTACACATCGCACCTCTGCGGCTGGACTCTACATCTTTTTGGTCCTTCGAGACTTTAAGTGAAGTGTGAGAGAAGGTGTCTTCATCAATAGCGAATCGGCTCGGTTGGTCTCCCACAAGCGGGTCTCACCAGTCAAGTTGAGAAATCGCACATATTGGGGACGGGCATCTGCTCACGTGGAACTAACAGAACCAGTGGACATACAAGTCTACTACATATTCTTCTACCAGTGACAGTGATTACAACAGACAACTAGTTTCTTCTACACATATACTACAATGGAAGGGCTACTACAACATCAACAAATCATTGCTGAAGCTGTACAGAAGATTTTTACAAACATCAAGAAAGATTTTGCAATTCGGAAAACTGCCGAGTATACAAGAAAACGGCTAGTGAATCTAGAAGAATTGTGGGATGAGTTCGACAACAATCACAAAAAACTAACACTGGTTTGTGATAACAAACACGAGTACTTCCAGTCTGGTGCTTACCTCTCCGTGCAAGAGCTCTACACAGCTACTAGTGCTCTGCTGATGGACATAACACAGACCGAAGCCAAGGCTAAACAAGATACAAGTAGTCAAGGTCAAGGTGACGAACAACACAATGTCAGCACGGAAGAGAAAGGTATGTTGTCGAAAACTGATAAGCTGATTCATCAGCAACGAACAAACTTTCGAGTCTTTTCAAGAGTCGTACGAGGTATCGATGTTAGCACTAACTCTGAAAAATGTGAACTACAAGACAAACTGCAGATGATACAAGCGCGCTGGAAAACTATTGACGATCTACATTGGCAAATAGATAATCTACTGATCGGCACGGAAGTGGATTATAAACAGGAGTACGTGGAGCATGAAAATAATTACGAAGGCATCAAGAGACAACTTAACCAAAAACTCAGCCATACATCTCACCAACAACAAGCTATGCCGAAATTGGAGATTCCGGCATTTAATGGCAACTATGCTCAATGGCCAACTTTCATGGACCTCTACTCAGAAGCCATCCACAATAACCCCATGCTGAGCAAGACTCAAAAAATGCAGCACCTCAAGGGCAAACTGAAAGGTGAGGCAGAGCGCCTAGTTCAGCATCTCAACGTCTCAGCTGAAAACTACGACTCGTGCTGGGATATACTCACCCGAAGGTACAACAACATACAGCTGCTGTTTACAAAGAAAATTCAAATATTCTTAAGCCAGCCGACTGTGCACAAACATTCTGCTCAAGAACTCAAAAACCTCCACGACACGACCCTGGAAACGATTCACGCCATACACAATCTCGGAGTCGATACCACTACGTAGGATACGTTTTTGGTGCGTACGTAGGTTTCTGCATCCATTTTTTCTGTAAGTATACAGAAAAAATGGATGCAGAAACTTACAGTTCATACATGGAGTGCAGAAAAGCACCACGAAATCTGCCTTCTTTCGACGAGCTTATGGCATTTTTGGAGAACAAATATACAGCACTCGAGCCAGTCAACAGGAAAACCAACATGACTGGTTCCACGAAGCATGAGGCCAAGATCATGGACAGTGAAGCCAAGGAATTTTCTTTCAAACACCCACCGAAGAAGTTGCACAACTGGGCTAAGACTTATCATGCTCGATCTGAAAGAAAATGTCCGTTATGCAAGTCGGACCACATATTGGTTTCTTGTAAAAAAATCCAAAGTATGGCGTCAGAAGCTAAAATAAATACAATTGCACAATTGAAAGTCTGTGAGAATTGTATGTACTGCCATAACGACAAACAATGCAATTCCACGAAAACATGTAAGGTGTGCAATAACAAGCATCATACGACGTTACATGATGCTGTACAACAAAGGGCTCAACATACAATTCGTGCTAATAACATGACACCTAAAAACGTTCCGACAGTAGCGAAACATAGAACAAGTCACGTTGCTGAGAATGTGAACGAAGTTCTACTTGCCACAGTTGAACTTAGATGGAATTGAAAACAATATAATTATAACGGGAAATTTAACGCGATAATTTCGATTGTTTGTTTACCTATTTCGCCCAACGTTTCGGCCGTGTTGCAACGACCGTGGTCCCGGGTAGACTGGTGTCTCGGTGTACTGGCTCCGTTGGGGCAGAAAATTCTTCCTCTACCCTCACTTTTCTACACACTACACTGACCGTGTCCTTATTCTGTAAGTTTGCCGACTGCACAAAACGAGGTAATGATTTTTGAATCACTGGATTCCACGCCGCGGATAATTTGTAACCGTCATCCCGATTGAACGTTTTGTGTTTTTTAATTTCAATCGCTTCACGCACAATTCTTGAATAGAAGTGGCGTTCCGTGGAGAGGACTTGTGGACGATGAAATTCGATCCAGTGATTGCTGCCGCCTTCTAATAGGTGTTCTGCAATCGCCGACTTATTGGACTGCCGGTTTTTTACAGCGGCGATATGTTCTTTGACCCTTTCAGCTATAGTCCGCTTAGTCTGCCCTATGTAGGAACTACCGCAGCTGCAGTTGATTTTATAAATACCTGGTGATTGAAACGGCAGTACATCCTTTGGAGTGCCCACTATGCTGTTCACCTTTTGTCCCGGCGTGAATACAGTGTTTATGGAGTACTTCTTCAACATCGAGCCGATCTTGTCCGTTACTCCTCTGACGTAAGGCAGGTAGGCAGGCTGTCTATTTACCTCAGGATGTTTGCATCTTGGAATGGGCCGTTTCATTCGCCGTCTGAAAACGTACCCGTTACGTTTTAGTACCTCCTGAACATGGTCCAGTTCCCCTTCCAGGTGCTCAGGGTCACACAAGTCATGAGCTCTGTTTTTTAATGACGTCATAACAGCTTGTAAGTGGCGTGGGTGGTTATGCGATGTAGCGTGCAGGTATCTATCAGTGTGTGTGGGTTTCCGATAAACGCAGTGTGAAAGTGATCCATCAAGTCTCGCAGTGACTCTGACATCCAGGAATGACAACCACCCTGTCCGTCTCCACCTCGTAAGTGAACCTCATGTTTGGGTGAATGGAGTCGAGGTGACCTATATATTGTTCCACTTCCCGTTTACTTCCTTTTATAATACAAAAGATGTCATCGACGTATCTCTTCCATAGTCTGATGGTTTTCGGTCCTAGGCTCAGTGCCTTTTCTTCGAAATGTTCCATCCAGAGATTAGCTAGTACCGGGGCAACAGGACTACCCATGGCGACACCATCAATCTGGAGGTAATGTTGACCTTGGAATAGGAAGTAATAACTGTAGATGGAATGTCTACAAAACTTAGGGCTCTACTTGATAAAGGTTCCCAAATCAACTTGATTACAGAATCAGCTGCTCAGCGATTGGGACTTCACAGGCGTAAACAAGATGCAGTCGTCTCAGGAGTTGGCATCTCGAACATCAAGAGCCATGGAACCGTACTACTTACTTGCGAGTCCATGTACCAAAATTACAACTTCACTTTTGAGGCGCTTGTCATGACAAAAATGCTGAGTAGTTTGCCCAATTATACGTTTGAGCGCCAACAGTGGCCACATTTAGAAAACATTAGCCTCGCGGATCCTAACTACAACATTTGCAGGCCAGTTGACATTTTACTGGACGCTGGAGCTTACGCTCAAATAATCATGGATGGGATTCAGCGAGGACCTATACAGGCGCCAATAGCTAAACAGACTAAGTTAGGATGGGTTCTATTGGGCAACACCACAAAATTCCAATGCCATGCAGTGCTTAACAACCTAGAACACATTTCGCGTTTCTGGGAAATAGAAGAAATAACTGAACAGTCTCCGACACTGACGTCAGGCGAACAATATTGCGAAACGTTATACGCAACTTTGTAGTTGCGTATAACTTCCTTGTGGTTGTCCACAAGGAAGTCCGACGGCAGATATGAAGTCAGAATACCCATGAAATAGGGGTTCGAGAATCAGTTAGGTTCTTCAAAGTCGCAGGCATTAGCACAATTCCGACAATCGGAGAAACGACTAGTCAGAGACCAGTCTCTAGCTGAAAGTTACAAGGCTTTCATGGCTGACTACATACGTCTTAACTACATGAAACAAAATTTAATTCCACAAGAACTGAGTTGCTACCTACCACACCACGGTGTCATGAAATTGGACTCCACTACAACAAAACTCCGATTTGTGTTTAATGCCTCAAACAAAACAACTTCGGGCCACAGTCTTAACGAGTTAATGGAGTGTGGGCCAAAGCTTTAACAGGACTTACAGGCATTAATCCTACGGTGGAGGGGGTTCCAATTTGTTTATTCCGCCAACATAGAAAAGTTTTACAGAAAAATCGGAATACAGGAACAAGATCAGCATCTACAGAAGATTCTGTGAAGATATTGCCAGGAAGACCAGATCCAAGAGTACCAGCTGTGCACCGCAACATACGGCACTAAAGCTGCTCCCTTTTTAGCGATGTGCACAATAAAACAACTAATTCACGACGAAGGTGCTCAATATCCGCTTGCTGCTGAAACATTGGACAGTCAGTTGTGCGTCGACGATCTCCTCGGCAGAAGCAATGATATCCAACAGGCCAAAACCACTCAACAGCAATTAATCGACCTACTTAATCAAGGTGGCTTCAACTTGCGCAAGTGGGCGAGCAACGACGGACGCTCATTAGAAGATCTTACATTCGATCAAATTAGTCAAAACATGATAGATTTCAAGCACGCTGAACCAAACACGACATTGGGAGTTATGTGGAACCCCTCCGGAGCAATTTACATTTCATCATCCAGTGGGAACAATAACCACTTGCGCTATCATTACAAAAATATCGTTGCTATCTCATCTGTCGAAGCTATACGATCCACTAGGGTGGCTATCACCAGCTACAATAAAGGCAAAACTTATTTTCCAACAACTGTGGAGTACAAACCTCAACTGGGACGATCCTGTACCACAACATGTACAAAAAAAATGGGAAGAATTCAGGAACGACCTCAAATACATAGGTCAGATCGCTATTCCTCGATGGATGGGACCTAAAAACACTCCAATCCAATTACATGGGTTCTGCGATACCTCGGAGAAGGCATACGCATGTGTGATATATTGCCGAAGCAACAAAGATGATGGCCAATACATGACTCGAGTAGTTGCAGCGAAAACGAAGCTCGCACCGATTAAAAATTTATGACACTGCCCAGACTCGAACTGTGCGGTGCACACTTATTATCCAGACAAGCGAAAAAGGTCATAGAGTCGTTAAACAAACAGACAGTAACAATACAAGCTTGGACTGACTCAATGGTCGTTCTGGGATGGTTACATGGCGACGTGTCCCGCTGGAAGACATTCGTAGCAAACAGGGTTACGAAAATTGCAAACATTTTGCCACCATCGTGTTGGAGACATATTAAATCCGAAGAAAACCCGGCGGATTGCGCTAGTCGTGGCTTACTTCCGTCAAAACTAGTCAGACATGAACTTTGGTGGGAGGGACCTACGTGGCTGATACAAAACAACATCCCAGATCATTCAACAGACTTTGAAGCTCCTACATTAGAACACAAGTACAAGAAGCAAGTCTGCGCATCCCAAACATCGTCATGGATTATCGAAGAGCTTCTATGCAAACATAACTCTATTACACGTGTCGTCAGAATTCTAAGTTGGATTTTGCGGGTCAAGGCCAACAAAGACAAAGCGCGATCGCCTTATTTGACAACAGTGGAACATGAGAACGCATTGAATGTCCTCATCAAGGCAGTGCAAAATAAACACTTTGACGAAGATATTGTACATGTACAGAAACATGGCAAGGTGCATTTGAAAAATTGTCTACTTAATTTACACCCATTATTGCATTATTGGACAAACAAGGTCTCTTGAGAGTCGGGGGACGTTTAACAGAATCAGCCTTGAATATCTCACAAAAAACATCAATTATTTTGCCACACAAAGCACGGCTCACAGAACTTCTGATCAACAAATCACATATTTCGACACTGCATGGGGCAGCAAGACTCACCTTGACACATTTGCGAAACAAATACTGGATACTCAGAGGTGTGAGGACAGTAAAAGGCCACCTTCTCAAGTGCATCAAATGTCATCGATTCAAGACATCTACTAGCAAACAGCTGATAGGAAACTTAACAAAGCCCCGAGTCACTCCATCGCGTCCATTTACGCACACAGGCGTTGATTTTACTGGACAAGTGGAAGTCAAGGCCAACAAGGGCAGAGGGATTAAGACGTCCAAGGCCTACATCTCAATATTCGTCTGCCTAGCAACAAAAGCCATTCATTTAGATTTAGTTTCAGACTTGAGTAATGCAGCCTTTCTCGGCGCTTTTAAACGTTTCTGTGCCCGGAGAGGAACACCAAAGTGTATGTACTCTGACAACGGTACGAATTTTGTAGGCGCTGCCAAAACACTGATACAGGAGCACAAAGAGGCATTAATGCACTACATCAAAGAAGAACTCTTGAGTGACTTAGGGAACCTTGGAGTTGAGTGGCAGTTCAACGCTACAGTTTGGCCATCAGCAGGAGGACTGTGGGAGGCCGCAGTCAAAAGCATGAAGCACCACCTGAAACGCGTCATTGGGGAACAAAAGCTGACATTTGAGGAGTTTTCCACGTTGTTAGCCCAGATTGAAGCGTGCCTCATCTCTAGGCCGTTGGTTCCTCTAACATACGACATTGACGATTAAGACTGCCTAACGCCTGCACATTTCTTAGTGGGAGGGCCAATACTATCTAGCCCACTCTCACCTGACGAGGACATCATGAACAAGCAATTTACGCTAATGAACAAACGCTTCCAAGAAAACAAACGAGCGCATACACTTGGAACGTAGCAATGCACTTAATGTGATGTCGTCTGCATTAGCCGCTAACTTAATAATCTCCAACATAAGGAGAGTTCAACAATTACTGCTCGACTTAGTGACTGATGTAAAGGATGGACGCGTCGATGCTCATCTACTGAAGCCAGATCAGTTACAAGAACAATTAAACATAATATCGGGACAATTACCTAGTGACCTGTCGCTACCAGTGCATTCGACAGTTGTATAAATTGACGCGAGTACACGTCAAGCTGACCAGAGACTTTTTCCTATTTGAAGTCAAGCTGCCTTTGGTGAACATTGAACAGTACGAGCTAAGCCGAGTCATACCTATTCTTTCCATACAAGGACAGAAAGAAAAGCATATCATGCCTACATCTGAATATTTGGCAATAAACCTCAAGAAGGATGTGATGATGCCTCTAACATACAACGACCTAAGCACATCTGTACAACTGAGAAAACACCAGTTACTTTGTGCACTGAGTTTACCGGTTTATGACATAAAGCAAGCCGCGACGTTTTGTGAGGCACAAATTAAAGTAAACAATAAGAACTTATCAGCGAGCCACACGACTATATCAAGTTGCAGCGACAAGTGGATACAGTTACACAATGATGGCGCGTGGCTCTACATCTGTTGTAAACGGGTGCGCCAAAGTTCACCTAAATTTTCAAGTCCGATAATTGGAAATCCGAAAATGTTCTTCCTAACATTTTTCATCCTAACAATCACAATTCCTAACTACTCTGTCTCTAATTTCATAATTCAGAAGCATTCAACTTCATAATGTCAGTAGCAATAAACATTTATTATACTTTTATTTGTTTTCCTATATTTTCTCAACATAACTATCTTTTACACTATTATTCAAAGAAATCTAAACAAAAAAGATATGACTTTTTTGTTTAGATTTCTTTTTATTCATAATAATCAGTATTATATACATTAATTTTGCGTAACTTTATTTTCACATAACATGTATAACATAAAAGAATAACAGGTACCATGGTACAAGTAGTCAAATAAATACATGTTTTCATATACACATTTCAATTAAATTAGTTTAATATTAGCGGCTTAGCGGCGTATAGCTTTCAAATAATCACTTTTATTGCTGTATTTTGCTTTAAAATTCAATATATATTTAATTCTATCATATTTGCCGTTGACTTGGATGTAAAAAAATTAGAATTAGTCCAAGAGCGAGCGAAGCGAGCTCGGGAACTTAGGGCACCCCGACACGGATAGGTTAGGTTCGAAGGAGATGACGGAAGCTGAAGTGAGCGAGCAAAGCGAGCGAACGCAGCTACCGTCATCTCCTTCATGTTAGGTTACTTTAGACCCTGCAGACAGAAATAGGAGCGCCGCGCAGCGGGGCTCCGTCGACTTAGTTGCTTAAATCTTAAACTTTAACCATGGATATCTTCCATAACCATGGGGTTCCGTGGGATTTGGAGTGGTTGGTGTGGTACTGAGGGGTAGCCAAACTTCCCCCCATCCCCCCTCTACCCTATCCGCGCCAAAAATCAACGGCATATAATCGAAATTGTAACCTTACACTTATACTTTTTGTTGCTTCTTAATTCACACGCCCAATATTGTTTATCCACTGTTATTCGGTTTTTTTTCATATGTAAATCCATGTACTGACATGACTGGTTTTAAATGATTTTAAATATTTTTTCTCTATATTAATAAAGCATTAACACAAACATGCACGTAATGATAATAAACCGACATGAACTTAACAACTCAGTACGTTATGCAAAGCATACCCCAAATAATAATCATCCCTCAAATTAAAACTATAAATATCATCTTCTACCCACATATATTTTATATTACACTTGGTAAATGTTTCTTTCTGAGTATGAGTGAAAATATTATGGTAATTATGTTTAGGGATAAAAGCGTTATGATAAAAAACAGTAGGAGTTTAAATATATTTACATTAATGATATTATTAATTACAACTTTCGGAAACATGAGTGTTATGAACATCGCCGGTAGCACTACAAATAGTATGAATGAAAACTTTAGGATGAAAATTTTTAGGAAGAGTGATCATTCGGATTACAAATCGTTAGGAAGAATAATTTCGGGTAAAGAACTTTAGGTGAGCCAATATGGACCCGTTGTAAACAATGCTTGACTCGCATTTTCTGACCATCTGGCACATTAACGAAACGATTAAGTGCTACTGGTATTATCACACTTGATCCTGGATGCATTTTGAAAGGAGATAACATTATACTTCGCTCTCATAACAACTTCCACAGTGAGATAAGCGTGACTGAAGACGAGCTTTACTTAAGAGAATCGTCTATAAATCACTTCATATCAGACAACAACTATACTTTTGAAGCTAAGCATCATGAAGTGATGATGAAGACATTGAAAGCCAGGATTGAACAGGTGAAGATGCACCAACAGACTCTAAACGAAGTGGCTACTTCACACGACACACATCGCTATATCATGTATAGCTTTATGCTCATCGTTTTTGTTGGGGCTTGACTATGGATCAGTCTCAAACTAAAGAAACGCTACCGTGCAGTTCTTCCAGTTACCTACAGACCTGATAACTCGGACCTGGAGCGAGCCATGAGCGAATCACAACCACGGACGAGCCATGACACTTGCTGCGCGAACAAGGTCGATAGAGCGACCTCGCCGGCAAGCTAAATAATTATTGTTTAGATATAAGCTTGGGACTTTATATTCTTTATTTACTGTTAACTTTTACATTTCTTTTACTGTGTTTATATTATTTTTACATAAGATCTGGTATTTACATTTTATTTGTTTTTTGTGATTTGGGATCTAGGTAGGATCTAGGTAGGTGTGATTTAGGTAGGAGCACGCTCTAAGATTTTATGCTGACGACCGCGATCACTGTACTTTAATTAATTATTACATGCGCATTACTGCAATTACTTTAGTTCAATAAAGCTGCTTGGTGAATACACACGTCGGTATTTTCTTCCACATTATATATTAGAAATCCCGGTATACATCGCACCTCTGCGGCTGGATTCTACAATGAGGTTATTATATTTCCGCTACTTGAGGTTTTCTGCAGCTGCAGCGGCAGCGCCCGCATAGCTCGACGAGCTTGGAAGATGGGATGGCGGAAAGTATCGATACAAATAGCGTTCCAAACCAAAGGCATACCCATCCTCCATGGAAACAATGACATTCCGTCCGGTGTGTTTGCCATCGTCGCGTGCCAGACCATGGGTTCCTTATACGGCCAAAACGCCAACGGTGATAAGAGCACGTCGGATGATGTAATTTACGTTCGAGGGCCGCACAACGCGATCCGCACTTCGGCACTGACAACTTCGCCACAGCGGCAACGCTGAGGAATGCAATAGGGAGCGCCTAAACGTTGGGAAGCAGCCAGTTGGAAAGTAGTATCGCCTATGTTCGACAACGTTAGTGCGTGCAGCCAGAGACCCAACTCCAACTTTCTCACACTTGCGCACGCTCTGTCGGTGTGGTAGAAGTGGTAATTTGGTGTCCCTGGACTGTTTTGCAGAGCGGCGCCTCCCACCGTCTCTGGTATGGTCGACTGTCGGGGGGATCAAAGTTCAGGCAAGCGAGTCTGCAAGCATCGGATCGTCCTCGGTAAAGCATGGCACATCAAAATCAATTAGTATAGGCGCTAGGATATTCCTGATTAATTTCTCAGTGCCATAGACCGAGGATATACGTGGGACACTCAGAAAGTTTTGCGAAACTAAAAAAAATTGTTCTATACGTACATATATTTTTTTTATTTCTTTTCAAAGTACTTTCCACCAGCCTCTATACAAAGATTCATGCGCCTAAACCAGTTTTCAAAACACTTTTTCCAGTCCGCCGCAGACACCTCGTTTACAGCCTGCTCGAACGCAGCCAGCGCATCTTCCGGCGACGAAAATTATATCCCTTTGAGCTGATTTTTTATTTTTGGGAATAAAAAGAAGTCACACGGTGCTAGATCAGGGCTGTAAGGAGGGTGACCCAGGAGTTTGACTGGCGTGCTGTCCAGGAAGTCCCTCGTTTTGAGTGCGGTGTGCGCAGGTGCATTGTCGTGGTGGAGCAGTAGCCCGCGGAGCCCTGTGTTTGGTCGCTTGTTGCTTATAACAGAGAAAACTTCTGGCAAACATTTGGTAGTATACCATTCGGCATTAATGCTTCTTTGATCCCGTAAGGGAATTGATACCAAGTGGCCAGTCAAATTAAAAAAGCTAGCGATCAAAATCTTACCCCCGCTTCTAGATCGCTTCACTTTGGTAGGCGTTGGCTCATTTTGAAACACCCAAACAGTCGACTGGCGCTTGGTTTCTGGGTCGTATTGATAAATCCAGGACTCATCACCTGTAACGATGTCGTAAACACGCCGAGACGAGCCTGCTTCAAATTTGTTAAGCATATCACGGCACCATTCCACGTGAGGTTGTGCGGCACCCAGCGTGATACTATCCTCCTCACGCGAAGATGGCTGTGTAGAATCTCGTGAACGCTTCCCGATCCAATCTTCAATATGTGTTGAATCTCCTGATATGTAATTCGCCTATTGTCTTGGATTAAATTTTTCACTGCTAGCACGTTTTCTTCGGTAACAGCCGTCAAAGGGCGACCGCTTCTTTCGTCATCCCCCAAAGTTGGTCGACCGCGCTTGAATTCGTTATACCAACGATACACGGTTGCCTTGGAAGGGCCTTCATCCATGAATGCCATTTGAAGTCTATCGTACGATTCATCCGGTTTCAGGCGACACTTGAAATCGTATAAAATCATAGCTCTAAAATGTTCCCGGCGCAGATCCATATTTCAGTGAGACACAATACTTTGAATTAACTCGCAAAAAATGTGGAGGGAAATTTTGAAATTGGAACTTACTTATTTTTACTTATAAATAATCATATTTTCGAAAAACATTATAACTGGCCAGTCTCCCATATATAAAAACTTTTTTTCGCAATACTTTCTGAGGGGCCTGGTAAATGCCGGTAAACTAATACTAGAAATTTTGCGGGCACCGAGGCCTCCCATACAGATGGGAAGAGTAGTTTGAGCCCAATATCGGTCTTCCATGGCCACATTTAAAATTAAGGTAGTTAATATAAGTCAGAAAATGTAGTATTTTTTTTTCTAAAAAGATGAGGGTGCTTCCAAAGATGGGAAACACAGAGGTAATTTATGATAATTTGGAGCCAAAACAAAAATAAATAGTCAGGAGACAATATTTATTACTGACAGATGGTAAATTTATCTGGAGCCTAAATGGTCATCGTATTATTTGTTTCACAATCACCATCATTTCAGCCGGAAGATGTCTAGTGCACATAGCGTAGTGTTTTCCCATACTTTGCTACTCCAACTGGTCTTGTACTTCTTGCAGCAGATTGCCGTAATTTTATCAAGTCGTCGATCCTTTGTTCTATGTTTGTTTATTCATAAATATTAATTTGTGTTTTGTTATTTATTAGATGATGAGAAAAAGCTTTGCAAGAACGTACTGCGCTTGCATCGAGCATCATTCAGCAAGATACGTGTGTGTGGCCTGTTCTACGTAGATACTGCGTTTCAATTAAGTTTGATGAGTCTTCTTACTAACTATATTGTTGTGTTGCTACAGTTTGCTTATTTGTAATACTGATATAATTAAATAGATTTTATGGAACATCTTATATTACTTTTACTTCTTTTTTTTAAGTAATAATCACCAAATCTTTTCTTAACATTTCATTATGATTGCAATCTATACTTTAATATTATAAAGCTGAAGAGTTTGTTTGTTTGTTTGTTTGAACGCGCTAATCTCAGGAACTACTAGTTGGAATTGAAAAATATTTTTGTGTTGGATAGTCCATTTATCGAGGAAGGTTATAGGCTATATAACATCACGCTACAACCAATAGGAGCGGAGCATAAATGAAAAATGTTACAAAAACGGGAAAAATATTCCTTTATGAGAGCTTCCATTGCGTGCGCTGCGTAAATGGATTAAGTTACGCAAATATCATGTATGATGGAATTGTTTCTCTTTAAAAGTTCTAAAAAAAGTCCGTGACACCATATGTCTATCTTTTAAGGTTGACTCACAATAGCAACTTTTATGTTCTAAATTTTAATTAGATCAACGCTGCCGGTAGAAACAAAAGTCGGTTGCATTCGTATAGTAGTATATTATTTCTTATTCAAATAAATAGTTCAACAAGTTGGTAGGTAGATAGGGTAGGGTAGGTAGGGTAGGGTAGGTAGGGTAGGGTAGGTAGGGTAGGGTAGGTAGGGTAGGGTAGGTAGGGTAGGGTAGGGTAGTGTAGGGTAGGGTAGTGTAGGGTAGTGTAGGGTAGGGTAGTGTAGGGTAGGGTAGGGTAGTGTAGTGTAGGGTAGGGTAGGGTAGGGTAGGGTAGGGTAGGATAGGGTATGGTTGGGTAGTGTAGGGTAGGGTAGGGTAGGGTAGTGTACGGTCGGGTAGAGTAGGGTACTGTAGGGTAGGGTAGGGTAGGGTAGCGTAGGGTAGGGTGGGGTAGTGTAGGGTAGGGTAGGGTAGGGTAGTGTAGGGTAGGGTAGGGTAGTGTAGGGTAGTGTAGGTTCGGGAAGGGTAGGGTAGAGTAGGGTAGGGTAGGTAGTGTAAGGTAGGGTAGGTAGGGTAGATAAATGTTTGGTCTTTTTATGGCAAAACAAAGTTTGCTGGGTCAGCTAGTACTATATAAAACTACATGTAAGTCTTATCTAAAGATTGTAACTACTTTTTATACAAGTTATAAATAACTATGTATAGTTGACATAGTGAGGTACGTTTATAACCCAAATTCATTAAACTAATTAAATAACCCATGTAAATGTTGATTCTCTCTATTACTAACCAACAAATTTAAATGTGCTGTTAATACACCTTCCGTCTGTTATTGTGTCACTCGTATTTAAAGCTACTACGTACCTATAAAATGAAGAACATTCGTCAAAAGACAAGGAAATATTCATTAAATTTCATTACTAACGATGTTGTAGATAAAGATGTCCAGTCAATGCTTTTGCCATTAAATTTGATGCAACATCTCAATTTCTGTCCAAAATATCGCATCAAGAATAATTTGATAAAACCAAATTGTCTCATCTCCAAGTTTGTTTCAATGATTGCAACACTAATATTCATATTTGTATTCACATACCGCGTTTATTTTGTTTCTACTTCCAATGATTTTTATTTATTGCCTATTATGTTTGCGACCACCGTTTTCGACTGTATATTCTATTTTGTCGGATTCACAATTAATTTCGTAAACGGGATCGTTCAAACCAAAAAATCTATTCAGTATGTTCTAACTTTTCAAAGAGTGCATAGATTTCTTAACGATGCGTCCAGTTTCAACCATTTAATAATTTGGAATTGGATTGTGGTAATTTTTGCCATAGGCTTTTATGTTATTGTATTTGCTTACTTTAGCTCAAAGCTTTCCTCTTTTCCCATGTACAGTGGATTTCTTTTGATCTTTTTCGATTTTAATATCGTTTATGCCAGTAGAGTCCTTAAACTGTTGGAAGATAAAGTTTACCAATGGAATTCTGAACTTTTGAAATCTCAAGAAAGTAAAATCATGCATGGTCAAAGTTATATCAAAAAATGTTTGAGTCTTACGTAGATATTTTACAGTGTTATAACATTTATATTGTTTGTTTCCAGCAGTTTGTAAGTTCCTTGTTTTATAACTTATATATATTTATCACTAGCTGTGCCCGCGGGTTTTCTCCCATTAACTGCCTACCCTACCCTACATACTCTATTTACATAGCCTACCCTAGAACCTTAACACAACCTTTCAGGAAATTACGTCAAATGCACAACGCCATCTATCGAATATGGAGTAGTTTACTGTTCAAATATCTGAATTGTGTGTGTTGCGATATTTTACTTCATGAAAACTTTAAATTCATATATTTTTTGACAGAGTGAACCGATTGCGATGACACAAAAAATACGTCATACATCAAGTTACGCACAATTTTTGTGAATAAAATCTTAAAAATCTCGGCATAGCAACCCCAAAACTAGTATGAGATACTTGGAATAACCTAATTTGATACTTTAGAATTATTAATTTTACTTCGTCTGAATATAAATACTATAGGTACTTTAGATATTATGTGGTATATGTGATATATCAATCCGAATTAAAAAAAAACAACAGTATTCTATAATAATTTTAGTTTATTCATTACCATAATCAAAATCTGAATCTAAGACTTCCATGTGCATAGATTCTTTAGAGTCACTGGAATCACTGTTTCGTACATTAATCATGCAACTTTATAAATTATTTTCTGTAATTCTATCCCTTTCATTATATTTATTTTCAACATCGTATGACGTGATCAGTCATTTTCTTACACTCCCCTGCTAGCTATTTCACCCAAGTACTGGTTCAGGGTTCTTATTCTATATTTCTGCTTTAAATCCGTAAGTTTTTCAATAGTTTTCACTATCTCATTAACCCCTGCTACATCCTCCAGATCTTCTGTAAAAGAAAAAAAGTGTTAAAATTACAATGCATCTTTTATTATGGTATGATAAATAGCCATAACGCATTAATATGAAGGTGTTTAACTTATTATAAAATGAATGTGAATAATAATAGAGAAATAGTTTTTGGCATCAATAGTAATTACGAATTAAAACAAAGTATCAAATTATTAGCGTCATACTACTTAAAAAATCCAACACCACACGTAAACAACCTTGTTTTTGTTAGAATTCGGCGTCTTTCTCTTATTGTTTTTTTCAAATTCAGACATCATGCGAAACAACATCTCCCGTAATTCACTTTTAATTGTTTTATTCATTTTTCACTGAATAAATGCTATTATCAAGACCACAACAAACCAAAACAACACGCCATCTTGTTTTGGAAAACTGAGGTTGACATTAGTAGAGCATTGCCATATAAAAAGTTTGCAAATAATGCGAGTGTCTACTTTCGTTTGCCATACTCTATCTCATCTGTCGAAGCTATACGATCCACTAGGGTGGCTATCACCAGCTACAATAAAGGCAAAACTTATTTTCCAACATCTGTGGAGTACAAACCTCAACTGGGACGAACCTGTACCACATCATATAAAAAAAAATGGCCAGAATTCAGGAACGACCTCAAATACATAGGTCAGATCGCTATTCCTCGATGGATGGGACCTAAAAATACTCCAATCCAATTACATGGGTTCTGCGATGCCTCGGAGATGGCATACGCATGTGTGATCTATTGCCGAAGCATCAAAGACGATGGCTAATACATGACTCAAGTAGTTGCAGCGAAAACAAAGCTCGCACCGATTAAAAAATTGATGACACTGCCCAGACTCGAACTGTGCGGCGCACACTTATTATCCAGACTAGTGAAAAAGGTCATAGAGTCGTTAAACAAACAGACAGTAACAATACAAGCTTGGACTGACTCAATGGTCGTTCTGGGATGGTTACATGGCGACGTGTCGGTTACGAAAATTTTATTCATTTTGCCACCATCGTGTTGGAGACATATTAAATCCGAGGAAAACCCGGCGGATTGCGCTAGTCGTGGCTTACTTACGTCACAACTAGTCAGACATGAACTTTTGTGGGAGGGACCTACGTGGCTGATACAAAACAACATCCCAGATAATTCAACAGACTTTGAAGCTCCTACATTAGAACACAAGTACAAGAAGCAAGTCTGCGCATCCCAAACATCGTCATCGATTATCGAAGAGCTTCTATGCAAACATAACTCTATTACACGTGTCGTCAGAATTCTAAGTTGGATTTTGCGAGTCAAGGCCAACAAAGACAAAGCGCGATCGCCTTATTTGACAACAGTGGAACATGAGAACGCATTGAATGTCGTCATCAAGGCAGTGCAAAATAAACATTTTGACGAAGATATTGTACATGTACAGAAACATGGCAAGGTGCATTTGAAAAATTGTCTACTTAATTTACACCCATTATTGCATTATTGGACAAACAAGGTCACTTGAGAGTCGGGGGACGTTTAACAGAATCAGCCTTGAATATCTCACAAAAACATCAATTATTTTGCCACACAAAGCACGGCTCACAGAACTTCTGATCAACAAATCACATATTTCGACACTGCATGGGGGAGCAAGACTCACCTTGACACATTTGCGAAACAAATACTGGATACTCAGAGGTGTGAGGACAGTAAAAGGCCACCTTCTCAAGTGCATCAAATGTCATCGATTCAAGACATCTACTAGCAAACAGCTGATGGGAAACTTAACAAAGCCCCGAGTCACTCCATCGCGTCCATTTACGCACACAGGCGTTGATTTTACTGGACAAGTGGAAGTCAAGGCCAACAAGGGCAGAGGGATTAAGACGTCCAAGGCCTACATCTCAATATTCGTCTGCCTAACAACAAAAGCTATTCATTTAGATTTAGTTTCAGACTTCAGTAATGCAGCCTTTCTCGGCGTTTTTAAACGTTTCTGTGCCCGGAGAGGAACACCAAATCAAATCAAATCAAATCATTTTTATTTGCTCAAACATGAGTATCATACATACATAACAAATTGTCAGCATGAAGAGGTGTTAGGATACAGAATGATAGAACGTCATGTTTACCTTGGAAAATGGCATGCAAATATTAATAAAGAATACAAATCAAAATACTTAATAGAATGTCATATTTAGTAAAAATTTAAAAATTAAATAAATGTTGTGTAAATGTCAATAAAATAATACAAGTCAAAATTTTGCTTATAGAATGTCAGAGTAAAAATAAAAAAATAAAGATATTAAAATAATAAATCAATTCAAAATAATCATTCTAGAATGTCAATAAGAATTATTAAAAAATGTCATGATATTAAAATATTTAATGTGTAAAATGAAAATGTCGTGAAAAATCGTGCAGATTTCAATAAATAGTATAAATCAAGGATGTGATACTAGAATGTCAGAACATAACAAAATAATAATAATAAAAAAAAAAAACAAGATATTAAAACAATATGTCAAAACAAAACAATCATTCCAGAATTTCAGAATACAATTTTATAAGAATAACAGTACCATAATCAATAACAATAACATAAACATTAAAAGGAGTCCGTTAAAAAGTCAATTATATTATAATAACACTTGTCTGTTAATAAATTTCGAATCTTATTTTTAAATAGATTTGTTGTCATAGCTTTATATGACTGTGGTATTTTGTTATATATTTTCGGGGCCATACAAAAAAAGCTTTTCCCCATGAGGGCAGTTTTTGCCGAGTGCAAACAAAGTTGACTATTGTCACGTCTGTTGCGTGGAAAAGTGTCAGATAGTCGTGGAAAGTGTTGGGGGTTTGCCTTTACAAACGATGCAACTTCAAAAATATATAAAGAGGGTAAAGTCAATAACTTGTATTTTTTAAACAATGGTCTGCAGCTTTCTGTCGATTGTATCTTAAACATAGCCCGAATACACCTCTTTTGAGCTTTAAACGCTATTTCTCTGTCCGTAGAGTTACCCCAAAATATTATACCATAGCGCAGAAGTGATGACACCAATCCATGATAAGCTGTCACCAAAGCGTCTGGGTTAATTTCTGAAGACAGTTTGTACATGACATACGCGGACGAGCTCAGTTTTTTGCTTATATATTCAATATGCGCTTTCCAGTTCAATTTTGCGTCTATCATTACACCAAGAAATTTTGCGTCGTCGACTTTATTTAATACTGTGCCATTGTAGACTGCTTCAATGTCAGTATCAGCATGTATCCGTTGACTAAAATGCATTATTGTCGTCTTATCTAAATTAATTTTAAGATTATTCTTATCTAACCATGCTATTATTGATGTCAAGGTTTCATTAATGTCATATTTATAAACGTCCTTATTATTACATGTTATAGTCACTGTGCTGTCATCTGCGAATAGGGTCATGGGGTAGTCAATAGCATCAGGCAGGTCATTGATATATAGGATAAATAATAGTGCTGCAAGCACGCTCCCTTGTGGGACGCCGTAAATAGGCGTTCGTTCGCCAGATACGTAAATTTCCTCTCTTTTTGTCTTAATATTTAGTTTTGTTATTTCCGTGTACTGTTTTCTGTTAATTAAGTAAGACTCTATAAGGTTAAGTATATTTCCTCTTATGCCATATGCCTCTAGTTTCTGCAGTAGAATGTTATGGTTTACATAATCGAACGCTTGCGTCATGTCACAGTAAATAGCGCATACTGGGATTCTAACGTCCATCTTTATCATTACCTTATGCAAGAAGTCATAAATAGCCATATTGGTTGTCCTGTTTTTCCTAAATCCCTTTTGCTCATCGATTAAAATGTGTTTCTTCTCAAGGTATGAGTACATCTCCTTATAAATATACTTTTCAAAAATTTTTGATATGATAGGAATGAGTGCGATTGGTCTATAGTTGCCCATGTGTTCATTATTGTTTTTTTTAAATAACGGCTTTATTATAGACACTTTTAAGGCATCTGGATATACACCTGAACAGATACACAGGTTTATGAGATAGCTCAAGTGGTTACAAATAAAGTCAGATACATACTTGATTACCTTCGTGGAAATGCCGTCATATCCTGTACTATTTGTGGCTTTTAATGATTTTATAATGTTTTTAATGTCTATTGGTATACTCGGGGCTACATAAATTGAATCTCGAAGTTTTTTAATATTTACTGAATTATTTCCTGAACATGGAATCGGTTGAATTTTGTCTACAAAAAAGTCGTTAAATGCGTTTGCTATTTCTTGAGGGTCATTTAATACTTTATTATCTAAGTTGATCTGTCTAATGGGTTCCTTAGGGAAACAGGGTTTTGCTTTGTTTATTATATTCCAGGTAGTTTTTGACTTATTGGTAGAGGTTTTAATAGAATAATTGTTTTGGGCACGTCTAGTAAGTTTCATAACTTTTTTAAATCTATTTTTATAGTTTATGAAACTTGCCTTATTCATTATATTTGGTTTTAGTCTATAACGCCACAGCAATTGCCGTTTCTTTTTGCTACATAATTTAATGCCGTGTGATATCCATCTAGGTTTCCTTATCACCCTTATAGTTGTCCATTTAAATGGAAAACATAGGTCATAAAACAGTTTAAATGTGTCAATAAATATGTCAAATGCATCATTAGGATTACTTGTTTCATAAATTTCTGAAAAAGTCAATTGTTTTAAAATATCTTTAAATTTAATCATATTCTCTGCATTAAAATCACGTTTTTTTATACGCCAATATTTTAAAATAGCAGTTTTTTTCACCGGGCACTTTATTATTTGAGCTGTGTGGTCTGAAAGTGCAAATTCAATCACTTCAGTTTTACATTTGGTTTTAAAGTTATGTGCGATATTGTCTATGCACGTTTGGCTACGGATCCTGGTTGGTTGTTTTAAAGCTAATGTTAGATTGAAATTTAATAACAGACATTCAAATTCCAATACAATATTATTTTTTTTCATTACGTCAATATTAAAGTCTCCCGTCATTACAACATGTGCATATTTTTTGTTACATATGATTCGTAATATTTTTTCTAACACCCCATAGAATGTGTTTATATTATTTATTTTTGGTACCCTGTATACACACAAAATAACAATACTATACTGTATGAGCTCTACACCGCAACACTCTATTACACCAGTTATTGACAAATTAGCTATCTGTGGCAGCTCTTTCCACTGATGCCCGTTTCTAATTAAAATGCACGCACCACCACGCTTACTATTTTTTCTAGAAAACACTGATGCCGAACAATAATTAGGTACATTTAAGTGGTTTTCGTAACCTGACATCATAAAATGCTCTGTAATACACAGTGCGTCAATATTAATGTTCTTTTCTTCTAGTTCCTGTAGGCAAACAGATAAAGCATCTGTCTTATTTAACAGGCCTGCTATATTCTGATGCATCACGTTTATACTATTACTAACGAAAAAACTGTTTTTCTGTTTCTAGTACATGTGTGGGTTCGTGGGTCGTTAATGTAACCAAGTGATTCCTCGAAGACTGAGTGTTAAAACACTGTATGTTCCCAATTAGATTTAGGAGATTAACAAAAACGGTACGGAGCCCAAAGTTGTTTAGTTGACCAGATTGCCTAAAGAATGTGTTGTAGTTATAGTCGATATTTGCATTTGAATCCAACACATATGCATACTTATGTTTCCCAACATTTTCATATAAAAGTTGATTAAATGTCATGACTCGCCAATTATACAAGACAGAATTAACATTATATTTATATGTTGGTAAACAGATAATAATGTTAGTATGTGATATGGCACTGAGCGTGTTCCTTATGTCTAATATTAGTTTAGAGTAGTTATTACTAATTTTAAAGTCCTGTTCACCAATAAAAATAACACAATAATCGTTCCTCGTGTAATCCTCAAGTTTATTGCTTAATCCTTCCAGGAGATTACATGTGGCTCCTCCTGGTGTCAGATAGTGACAAAAGTCAAATTGCTTCTCAATCGTCTCTTCTGCTATAGACATGGTTTTGTTCTGTTTATTACTACTCAGAATGCATATTTTGTTCCGTTTATACTGTTCGTTTTGTTTGTTTTTAATATTATGCAATAATGAAGACTTTTCACACCTTGAGTCGTAGTCACTCGGTTTTGTACACGCGCTGGGACTTTGAACGCTGTTCTTTGGCGTCGACTTTGCGTGTAGAATTCCCTCAGAACTACAGATTGATCCTGCTTTATTGCACGCTGTGTCTCCAATATTGTTGGGAGTCTGTCTTTCGGCATTGTCCTTTTGATGTTTCGTTTTAGGATTAATAGTCAACTTTGTCGGTGTAGAAAAGCAGCTCGTTCTTATAGTGTTTCCTTTTTTTGCAGATTTCGGTGAAAAACTCTTCGTTTCTAATATATTTACCTTCTTATATGTCTCAATAACTTTTTGATATTGGCCTATGTCCATTTTTAGACGAAAGTTTTCACTGTTTAAGTTCTCAATCTCCAGATGGGCACTTTCTAATTCCAGAGTCAATCTCCCAATTGTGTCTTTATAGCATACAATAGCGTCACTGTCATTTATTGAAGTGTTAGGCAAACTCATCATTGTTGTATCCAATATCGTCGAATTTCTGCTTTCGTTGTAAATATTATCCATTGAATTGGCCTTTACTGGTTTTCTGACGGTAATATTATCCATATCGAAGTTCTCCATAGTAATTTACTTTTTATTGTTTTGATTCTATTATCGTTGTAGTTACTATTGCCCTCTGGCGTCTGATAGCGGTACTAAATTTACACCTGTCGGTTTTTCAATATTCGAAATTTACGAATTTACGAAAAGTGAATATAGCTCGGCTTGAGGTTTGAACTCGCGACCAGTTGTGCGACTCAAGTTAACTGGCAAAAGTAGGCGACTGTTTTAACCACTAGGCCAACTATGCACTATGTTTGCTGGTCGAATTTTTGGAGTGGTTGCGCCACACTTCAAAATTATTTTATGTGGTAGTTTAACGTTCTAATTAACTTTTCTTGGTGACGGTTGACGTTAAAAATTGTTGTATTAATCACTTTTTTTCACTTTGTCTATGTTATTGTTGGTTTTTACTAAACTTATTTCAAAATATTAGGATCACAGAGTGTCTTGTGGATTATATTATAAGGTTTAAAGCTATTGTCACTTGTTGGTGTTTTGTTTTTATTGTATAAGTAACGGTTTTTGATAAAAATAGTTTTTGTTTTTAACTTCACTGTTTGTGTATTAAATCCGGAGATAACACTGTCACTAAGTAATAAGTTAATTTTGTATCAGTTAACTTAATATTATTCACTTCTGTACAGTCACGATATTTTTAAACATATAATTAAAACAAAGTGTATGTACTCTGCCAACGGTACGAATTTTGTAGGCGCTGCCAAAACACTGATACAGGAACACAAAGAGGCATTAATGCACTACATCAACGAAGAACTCTTGAGTGACTTAGGAAACCTTGGAGTTGAGTGGCAGTCCAACGCTACAGTTTGGCCATCAGCAGGAGGACTGTGGGAGGCCGCAGTCAAAAGCATGAAGCACCACCTGAAACGCGTCATTGGGGAACAAAAGCTGACATTTGAGGAGTTTTCCACGTTGTTAGACCAGATTGAAGCGTGCCTCAACTCTAGGCCGTTGGTTCCTCTAACAAACGACATTGACGATTAAGACTGCCTAACGCCTGCACATTTCTTAGTGGGAGGGCCAATACTATCTAGCCCACTCTCACCTGACGAGGACATCATGAACAAGCAATTTACGCTAATGAACAAACGCTTCCAAGAAACAAACGAGCGCATACACTTGGAACGTAGCAATGCACTTAATGTGATGTCGTCTGCATTAGCCGCTAACTTAATAATCTCCAACATAAGGAGAGTTCAACAATTACTGCTCGACTTAGTGACTGATGTAAAGGATGGGCGCGTCGATGCTCATCTACTGAAGCCAGATCAGTTACAAGAACAATTAAACATAATATCGGGACAATTACCTAGTGACCTGTCGCTACCAGTGCATTCGACAGATGTATAAATTGTCAGGAGTACACGTCAAGCTGACCAGAGACTTTTTCCTATTTGAAGTCAAGCTGCCTTTGGTGAACATTGAACAGTACGAGCTAAGCCGAGTCATACCTATTCCTTCCATACAAGGACAGAAAGAAAAGCATATCATGCCTACATCTGAATATTTGGCAATAAACCTCAAGAAGGATGTGATGATGCCTCTAACATACAACGACCTAAGCACATCTGTACAACTGAGAAAACACCAGTTACTATGTGCACTGAGTTTACCGGTTTATGACATAAAGCAAGCCGCGACGTTTTGTGAGGCACAAATTAAAGTAAACAATAAGAACTTATCAGCGTGCCACACGACTATATCAAGTTGCAGCGACAAGTAGATACAGTTACACAATGATGGCGCGTGGCTCTACATCTGTTGTAAACAATGCTTGACTCGCATTTTCTGTCCATCTGGCACATTAACGAAACGATTAAGTGCTACTGGTATTATCACACTTGATCCTGGATGCATTTTGAAAGGAGACAACATTATACTTCGCTCTCATAACAACTTCCACAGTAAGATAAGCGTGACTGAAGACGAGCTTTACTTAAGAGAATCGTCTATAAATCACTTCATATCAGACAACAACTATACTTTTGAAGCTAAGCATCATGAAGTGATGATGAAGACATTGAAAGCCAGGATTGAACAGGTGAAGATGCACCAAGAGACTCTAAACAAAGTGGCTACTTCACACGACACACATCGCTATGTCATGTATAGCTTTATGCTCATCGTTTTTGTTGGGGCTTGTCTATGGATCAGTCTCAAACTAAAGAAACGCTACCGTGCAGTTCTTCCAGTTACCTACAGACCTGATAACTCGGACCTGGAGCGAGCCATGAGCGAATCACAACCACGGACGAGCCATGACACTTGCTGCGCGAACAAGGTTGATAGAGCGACCTCGCCGGCAAGCTAAATAATTATTGTTTAGATATAAGCTTGGGAC
Source organism: Orthosia gothica (assembly GCA_949775005.1). NCBI lineage: Eukaryota > Metazoa > Arthropoda > Insecta > Lepidoptera > Noctuidae > Orthosia > Orthosia gothica. The sequence continues at coordinate 32,635,901 of OX459035.1, forward strand.
TTTATATTCTTTATTTACATTATTTTATTTACTGTTAACTTTTACATTTCTTTTACTGTGTTTATATTATTTTTACATAAGATCTGGTATTTATATTTTATTTGTTTTTTTGTGATTTGGGATCTAGGTAGGATCTAGGTAGGTGTGATGTAGGTAGGAGCACGCTCTAAGATTTTATGCTGATGCCCGCGATCACTGTACTTTAGGGGGCTGTTTGGCAACTGGCAAACTTGTAGCTTGTGTGTTTACTTACTCCTACTTTTTTAAATAGAACAAGTCGTATTTGGTGCACTTTATCACTTGAAATTACTACTGCCTTAAAGCCAGTGAAGTGACTCATCGATCTGTGAAAGTTTTACCGTGATACGTCTGAGTGAAGCAAAGTTACAGTGATAATAAACCGTGATAAAAATTTAAAGTTTGAAAAAAATCTAACGGCCGTCGGCACTGACCTACGACAACCCGCAGCGCGCTCGATACTCCCCGCACTTACCGCCTCCTCTCTCCGTCGTCGCCTGAGTATGACTCAGTGGACATAGTGACCAATAATTTCGAACTATCGCATAGCGCTTCCGTGGCGTAGATGAACAACCTCACTACTGGTACTCAGTGTGGCACAGGTTCAAATCTCACTGACTCATATACACTTTTTGTGAATTAAGAATTCGTCTTTTCTAATTCTAATTGAACTGTCTTTACTAATTCTCAACCGAAGTGTGAGAGATACGACAGCAAGAAACGAAAATGAATTTCTTCGAGAATGTTACTATGCGCCGTACGCGTACTAAATCGGATTCCAACACCGTCACCGATACAATAAATAATAGTACATTCGAGGATACTGTTTCCAGCCTACCCGACTTATCCAATGATGACATTAATGATGCAAAACAACAACAAATTACGAAGCTAAAGGAAGAAATTGACAGGCTTGTGTTGGATTTGAATAGCGCACATCAGGAAATCGAGTCTCTTTCTTTGGAAAATAGTAACCTTAAGCAAATAAACGTAGACATGCAAAGGAAAAATGATCTCTTCACAAAAATTAGCAGCCCAGTTATAAAACACAAAAAGTTTACCCCCAGAAAGAAATCCTTAAATAAGAACAGAGAGACACAAACAGAATCCTTACTATTAGCAGGCCAGCCAATACAAAGTATACCCAAAAACTCAGATTCTTCTATATTACTAAATAGAACAGACCTAATGGATCATAATATACGATCAGAAAACAAACGCAATGTAAAGGAAATTAAGCGGAAGAATAAACTCTGTATTATAAGTGGTAACAAGAATAATAACATCCTAACAACAGCTATGGATGTATTCCTGAATGATTACGAAACATGTCATTATTTAAAGCCTACTTGCGGAGTTAAACTGTTGTTAACAGGTCTAAAGTCTAAATTGCAACAGTACACTATGAATGACTACTGCATCATATTGATTGGCCCCGAGGATTTTGAAAGGACGAAAGATTACTTTGAATTGATATCTTTTATAAGAACCGCCCTCAAAGATATAAATAACACAAATATCATTTTATGTCTACCCACGTATAAATTTAATTACTACACAAATATGTTTAATGGAAGAATTGAAATTTTTAATAACTTACTTTGTCTAGACGTAATGTCGCATGAGTATGCATATGTACTTGACTCCAACTCAAATCTGAGCTATGATTGTACCTCGTTTAATAAGTGGTCAGGGGCAATTAATAACAACGGTATTAACACAATATTAAATGATGCTCTGGAGCTCATAACTGAGATAAACATGTTTAGTATTGTTACTCTGCCACAGTCTGAGTCTGTTCTGACTACGAATGAAGATGGTTGTCATAGTTTTGGTTTGGGAAGCCAGGATAGTAACAAACATTTTTTTCGTTTATAATAATCTAACTGTCATGCATCAAAATCTCAACGGATTGATAAGCAAATCTGATTTATTATGTGTAACTATGGAAAACCTAGAAAAATCTGGGAAGGAAGTTGATATTTTATGTATTACAGAACATAATATGGTTGACTCAGACCTTATGTATCTGACCATCCCAAATTTCACTTTAGCGGCAAGTTGTAATAGACATAACAGAAATGGAGGATCGTGTGTACTTGTAAAAAATATTCATAAATATAAAGTTCTTCAAGACTTAGTTAGCCTTAGTGTTCCTAATGTAGTGGAATGTTCCGCCATTGAACTTCTGAATCATAATGTGGTGATTATATGTATATACCGACCTCCAAAAACTATACAAAATGACCTTAATACGTTTTTTAACATACTTCATACAATCCATTACAAATTACGCAATCGAAAATTAACTAAAACTATTATTTGTGGTGATTTTAACATTGATTTGTTAAAAAGAACCTCCAGTTCTTTGAAACTTAAACATACTATTTCCAGCTTTGATATGAAGATTGGCACACACAATCCAACAAGGCCAAAGAGTAACTCTTGCATTGACAACATTTTCCATAATATTAGAGGTAGCAAATGTGACGTCATTGACTTAGGCATGTCAGATCACACGGCACAATTATTAAAATTCCCCGTTAAAAAAACTTGTACTGTCAACTTTTGGTATACAAAAAGGCGAGACTTTAGTAAAGAAAACCTAACTAAATTTAAAGAATGTTTAATGAACTTAAATTTTGATGATGTCTACACAACTAATGATCCAGAGGTAGCATTCAACATATTTTTCGAACATTATAAACTTTTTTATGACCTCTGTTTTCCAATTATAAAAATTAAAAACACCATTATTAAAAAACCGAAATGGCTTTCTAAGGGAATAAGCCAATGTTGTCGGCAAAAAAGAAAACAACTATGGAAGTATAGACTCAGTCCTAGTGTAGACAAGAAAATTGCTCTCAAACAATATAGTAATCGTCTCAAAAAAATTGTTAAACTTACCCAAAAGTCTCAAAATAATTACTTAATATCCAATGCAGAGAACAAATCGAAAGCCATATGGAAAATTATAAACTCAAACAAAACCCAACTTCCGAAAGAAAATATTAATAAAATAAAAGTAAACAATAATTTAATATCAGACCCACGAGCAATTGCTGAAGAATTTAATAATTATTATATCAATTTAATAAAACCAATAAATGTACTCAATAATAATAATTCATCAATTGCGGACAATTTTAATGACAATAATTCTAATATAAATTTGACATCTATTAATAACAAATTGACATTACCCAGTAGCTCGTATAAATCTCTGTATTTAAATCCTGTAATACCTTATGACATTAATATTATAATTAAATCACTTAAAAATACCAGAAGTACTGGTTATGATGACATAACAACATCCTCAATAAAGGAAGTGGCTCTAATCATCAGCCCAGTACTCAGTCATATATTTAATTTATGTATTGAACATGGTGTGTTTCCGACTAAACTTAAAAAATCCGTAGTTAAGCCACTTTTTAAGAAAAATAACAAGGAAGACATGGCATGTTACAGACCAATAGCACTTATCCCTATTTTTTCAAAAATATTTGAAAAAATTATATATAATGCAATTAATACTCACTTTGAGAAGTTCAACCTATTTGCTAAGGAACAAAAAGGTTTTAGGAAAAATAAGTCGATTAATTTAGCAATTTATGACCTTTTAAAAACAGTGTATACTAATATTGATAAACATGTTCCTGTCTCTGCAATGTTTATGGATATGACAAAAGCGTTCGATTGTGTGCACCATGGAACACTTTTAAACAAACTGTACAGTTATGGAATAAGGGGCAACGTCCATAAACTTCTAGAATCTTATCTAAATGACAGATATCAAGTAGTAGAAATAAATAATATTAATCTTTTAAATAATACCGAACAAAAAAATGAGTCCATGCCCAAAAAAGTACTATATGGAGTGCCTCAAGGTAGCGTGTTAGGTCCACCGCTATTCTTGATCTACATTAATGATCTGCCCAAAGTTTCACAGCATCCCTTGATCCTTTTTGCTGATGACAGCACAGCCATCTTTACAGGTCAAAATATTGAAAATGACATAAATTCCACTCTTCGAAATATAATTAAGTGGCTGACGATCAATAACTTAACTATCAATCTAGGAAAAACTAACTTAGTCAATTTCGGGCGAAACAATAAAAATAATAAAATCAATGTTCATTATAATGGGACGAAAATTGAACAAGTCAGCTGCGTTAAATTTCTGGGGCTGTGGATAGATACTGATCTGACTTGGCAAACACACATTGACACAATATGCAACAAACTTAATCAGTACTCATATGCTTTATATAAATTATCCAAAATTGTTGACCAATCAGTTCTTTTGACCGCATACCATGCTTATGTTTCGTCTACACTGAGGTATGCAGTCATATACTGGGGCAATGCCACTAATAGAGATTTAGTGTTTAAAGCGCAAAAAAGGTGTATACGTGCGATTGCTGGTATCCGTGTTCCTGACTCATGTGAACCACATTTCAGAGAACTAAAAATATTGACCTTTCCTGCAATCTATATATATGAAGTAGCCGTATTTATAAAGACAAATGAAAATCTATTTGGTAAACTCAAATCGAAAAGACACATGTTTAAAATTTCTAATCTACCACATAAGACGGCTCTGTTTAACAAAAGCTTCTTTGGCATGGCATCAAAAATATTCAACAAAATACCTATTGACATTCTGAGCACTAGGGAAGTTCCACTATTTAAAAATAAACTTCGTAACTTTTTAATTGATAAAGCATACTACACGATCCAAGATTTCTTGAATTATTGATTGTATTTTTGACCATGTATTAATTTGACTGTATATTGATATTTTGACATTTATAATAACTAAATTTGACATGTAAAACAATTTCAAATGTAATTCCACTAGGTACATAATTATTGTATGCCTATTAGGCAGGACATATTGGAACTCTAATTTATTCTTAAGACCTGTAATTACTAACATATGCCCACAATAAAATATTTTGAATTTGAATTTGAATTTGAATTTAATTCATTATTACATGCGCATTACTGCAATTACTTTAGTTCAATAAAGCTGCTTGGTGAATACACACGTCGGTGTTTTCTTCTACATTATACATTAGAAATCCCGGTATACATCGCACCTCTGCGGCTGGACTCTACAATGAGGTTATTATATTTCCGCTACTTGAGGTTTTCTGCAGCTGCAGCGGCAGCGCCCGCATAGCTCGACGAGCTTGGAAGATGGGATGGCGGAAAGTATCGATACAAATAACGTTCCAAACCAAAGGCATACCCATCCTCCATGGAAACAATGAAATTCCGTCCGGTGTTTTTGCCATCGTCGCGTGCCAGACCATGGGTTCCTTATACGGCCAAAACGCCAACGGTGATAAGAGCACGTCGGATGATGTAATATACGTTCGAGGGCCGCACAACGCGATCCGCACTTCGGCACTGACAACTTCGCCACATCGGCAACGCTGAGGAATGCAATAGGGAGCGCCTAAACGTTGGGAAGCAGCCAGTTGGAAAGTAGTATCGCCTATGTTCGACAACGTTAGTGCGTGCAGCCAGAGACCCAACTCCAACTTTCTCACACTTGCACACGCTCTGTCGGTGTGGTAGAAGTGGTAATTTGGTGTCCCTGGACTGTTTTGCAGAGCGGCGCCTCCCACCGTCTCTGGTATGGTCGACTGTCGGGGGGATTCAAATTCGCGCAAGCGAGTCTCCAAGCATCGGATCATCCTCGGTAAAGCATGGCACATCAAAATCAATTAGTATAGGCGCTAGGATATTCCTGATTAATTTCTCAGTGCCATGGACCGAGGATATAAATGCCGGTAAACTAATACTAGAAATCTTGCGGGCACCGAGGCCTCCCATACAGATGGGAAGAATAGTTTCAGCCCAATATCGGTCTTCCATGGCCACATTTAAAATTAAGGTAATTAATATAAGTCAGAAAATGTAGTTTTTTTTTTCTAAAAAGATGAGGGTGCTTCCAAAGATGGGAAACTCAGAGGTAATTTATGATAATTTGGAGCCAAAACAAAAATAAATAGTCAGGAGACAATATTTATTGCTGACAGATGGTAAATTTATCTGGAGCCTAAATGGTCATCGTATTATTTGTTTCACAATCACCATCATTTCAGCCGGAAGATGTCTAGTGCACATAGCGTAGTGTTTTCCCATACTTTGCTACTCCAACTGGTCTTGTACTTCTTGCAGCAGATTGCCATAATTTTATCAAGTCGTCGATCCTTTCTTCTATGTTTGTTTATTCATAAATATTAATTTGTTTTTTGTTATTTATTAGATGATGAGAAAAAGCTTTGCAAGAACGTACTGCGCTTGCATCGAGCATCATTCAGCAAGATACGTGTGTGTGGCCTGTTCTACGTAGATACTGCGTTTCAATTAAGTTTGATGAGTTTTCTTACTAACTATATTGTTGTGTTGCTACAGTTTGCTTATTTGTAATACTGATATAATTAAATAGATTTTATGGAACATCTTATATTACCTTTCTTCTTTTTTTAAGTAATAATCACCAAATCTGTTCTTAACATTTCATTATGATTGCAATACTATATAAAACTACATGTAAGTCTTATCTATAGATTGTAACAACTACTTTTTATACAAGTTATAAATAACTATGTATAGTTGACATAGTGAGGTACGTTTATAACCCAAATTCATTAAACTAATTAAATATCCCATGTAAATGTTGATTCTCTCTATTACTAACCAACAAATTGAAATGTGCTGTTAATACACCTTCCGTCTGTTATTGTGTCACTCGTATTTAAAGCTACTACGTACCTATAAAATGAAGAACATTCGTCAAAAGACAAGGAAATATTCATTAAATTTCATTACTAACGATGTTGTAGATAAAGATGTCCAGTCAATACTTTTGCCATTAAATTTGATGCAACATCTCAATTTCTGTCCAAAATATCGCATCAAGAATAATTTGATAAAACCAAATTGTCTCATCTCCAAGTTTGTTTCAATGATTGCAACACTAATATTCATATTTGTATTCACATACCGCGTTTATTTTGTTTCTACTTCCAATGATTTTAATTTATTGCCTATTATGTTTGCGACCACCGTTTTCGACTGTATATTCTATTTTGTCGGATTCACAATTAATTTCGTAAACGGGATCGTTCAAACCAAAAAATCTATTCAGTATGTTCTAACTTTTCAAAGAGTGCATAGATTTCTTAACGATGCGTCCAGTTTCAACCATTTAATAATTTGGAATTGGATTGTGGTAATTTTTGCCATAGGCTTTTATGTTATTATATTTGCTTACTTTAGCTCAAAGCTTTCCTCTTTTCCCATGTACAGTGGATTTCTTTTGATCTTTTTCGATTTTAATATCGTTTATGCCAGTAGAGTCCTTAAACTGTTGGAAGATAAAGTTTACCAATGGAATTCTGAACTTTTGAAATCTCAAAAAAGTAAAATCATGCATGGTCAAAGTTATATCAAAAAAATGTTTGAGTCTTACGTAGATATTTTACAGTGTTATAACATTTATATTGTTTGTTTCCAGCAGTTTGTAAGTTCCTTGTTTTATAACTTATATATATTTATCACTAGCTGTGCCCGCGGGTTTTCTCCCATTAACTGCCTACCCTACCCTACATACTCTATTTACATAGCCTACCCTAGAACCTTAACACAACCTTTCAGGAAATTACGTCAAATGCACAACGCCATCTATCGAATATGGAGTAGTTTACTGTTCAAATATCTGAATTGTGTGTGTTGCGATATTTTACTTCATGAAAACTTTAAATTCATATATTTTTTGACAGAGTGAACCGATTGCGATGACACAAAAAATACGTCATACATCAAGTTACGCACAATTGTTGTGAATAAAAGTTATCTTCATTGGTGTTGTACATTTTACGTGATGCGTGCACAACCTAAACAAATAGACAAAAAATCAAGAAAAGAGGTTCTGTTGGTTATCCTTTAACACCATGGCTATTTTTTAAAATATTTTCGATGTATAAAAACGACTTTCCTACAGATTTATTATATTAATTAATTACATTTTCCTTTGCAAAAAAATTGTATAAAGCAATGTTCACTTTTCAGATTCTTTATTACATTTTAGAAATATTAGCCCACGCTTTGGTATACATTCAAGTAGGAATCGAGGTGTGTGTAATTGGAATTGTGAGTATAAATATTTTAATATAATCGTGTAGTTCAAATATTGACACGATCATGAGGAGTGGTTACTATAAATATAAAAGAGAGTAAAATTCTGTAGCAGACAGTGACAGAAAAGTTAGAAGGAAATCGTTTGTCTTAGTTGACAGTAGACATGGTGATACTGACACGTTAGGATGTATGAAAAACTAATTATACTGACTTCATGACCATAAGTATTTTATAGAGAGTATAAATAAACATAGTGGTGATGGCGTTAAGATCGAGACTTTAATAGTTTAGTTTTGAGGGCTTAATTCAAAAAGGAATTAAGTTTACTAGCAGTCGACATTCAGTTTGAATATAGATTGCTGTAAGTGTCATGTGAGTACTCTGAGAGGGCGACTTGAAGAGGAGTGTGAAACAAGAAGACACGTTGCGCCGACCCTAAGCAAATTGAGATGAAGACTACAGAAAAATAATAATATATTTTAAAATGGTTAATAATGAATAAATGGTTTAATAATATCAGCCTTTAACTGGGCCACTGCAGGGTAAAAGCCTCTTCTCACATAGAGATGATGATGGTTTAATAGTTTATTTCAATACAGGGTACAGCAACTCTGACATCGCTGACTATATTACTATGGATGGTAAAGGATTTATCATGGCAGCTATTCTTTATGCTGCAATGTGAGAAATTCTACTTAGCAATTGAAAGTGTTCAAGATTCCTGCGCAGAAGTTTTGAAGTCAGCTTGTTCTGGTAATATTACTTATATTATGTCCTGTTCGGTTTACTAATGATAAGTATTAATAATTAATAATAGTAATATATCTGTGGCCTGACCTTTTAAATGCGACATATAATGTTATCTCTAAATTTCTTAATATAAAGTAATATAATAATACAATAGAAGCATATAATAAAACGATGTCCAAACACCAATAAAATGAAAAAAAAACAAGAAAATAAAAGAAAATTACAATAGTAACGATGTAAGCAAATCAAAACTATAACATGAAAAATTACTGGACAGACAAAGATAAATAAAATATGTTCACGAGAAGCCAGGCCCGAGCACTAACCACACGCCCAACATCTTCGGGTTCGTCGCTCAGCTCCGCCTCGCAGCCGCCGGGGCCATCTACAATCGTGAGTCAAGAGATCTCGGACGCTGCAGTTGTGTCGAGCTCGAGCGACGAAAACTTCTCTCCGCCGACGACACCACCACCTGTGCGTCGACGGGGAGGACGTCGGTCGCCGGACAGCCTGGGAACTCGAGGCCCATCGGCCTCTGACAGGGTCCCCGCTCCCGGTAGAATTGTGCAGCGCATGCGATGGACGCAATCGATCAACGAAAACGTCATGCGCGCATACTTTAAGGCTACAGAGGGGGGAAGTAACCTGACTGCGTACCGTGGTCGGATGCTCTCTCTGTTTCAGGTGCTTGAGCCAGCTGTCAACATTTCGGCCCAACGTCTGTCAGATCAGGTACGTGTCATCTAACGTAACCGTACGTTGGATGACGCCGTAATTGATAGACTGCGCAATGAATCACGGAATAGCCGTGTCTCGCCTGCCTTGCCACCGGCCGCGGTGCAACTGCAACCCAGTGATTCACCGCGACCCGATCATGTTGGTGAGGATGACGACGACGGGGCTATATCTGTGAGTACCCAATGCAATGCACGTTCAAGGAGCGCTTTGGAGTGTGCATTCAGCAAGTATCGCTCCACACCGCCTGAGCTTAGACTACCTCGTCTGCCCATGCATAAGAAAAATAGGGCGCTGGTGTGTGCTCTAGATTTGCAGCTATCAGATTGTTTTGATAGCAGCAAAGACCTTGCTGATACCCACTTAATACTGAAAACGGTGCGGCTGCTGCGACATGTCGTGTAGCTAACGTCAAATTTCCAAAAAGTGACAGAGCTACACGACCAACTGTACCAGCTTGGCAGTCCAGGATTGAGTGTCGTATCGGTGAGGCTAGAGCACTCATCGGCAAACTTATCTGCTTCAGGGAGGGCAACACTCGCCCTAGAGTGATGCGCTTTGTAAGGCGGGCGTTCTTGGGGATTGATATCAGTTCTCGAGATTATCTGTTCCGCGTCACGGAGCGTATAGTTTTCCTGAAGCAGAAGATCTATGCATGGGCAAACTGTATTCGTCGGTACAAGCGGTGAGTGGAGCGATACACGCAGAATCGTACAATCCAGAATAACGAAAGGTGGGTTTATAGGGTTTGGGAGCGACCCGACCAAGGTGTGACTGATACGCGCCTACCAGATGATGACGCCATGTATTTGTTCTGGCGCAATATCTGGTCGGTGCCTGTCAGTCACACCGAGGGTGACTGGACTCGGGAGGTTGAACAAGCGTGCGATCCGATACCACAAATGATGGCTATTAGTCCATCCGTTGCCTAACTGGAAATCTCCAGGGCCGGACGGTCTGCACAACTTTTGGATTAAATGGTTCCAAAGGTCGCACGCTCTTTTGGCAACTTAGGTCCAGTCTGCCTTAGAGTCAGGATCGCTGCCCCAGTTCCTAACGACAGGAATAACCCACCTGCTCCACAAAACAGGTAGTACTGCGGAGCCTAAAAATTATAGATCGATAACATGTTTACATTCATTCTGAGAGCTAAAATTAATCAACATATTGATACAAATTCAATCATGTCTGCTTCTCAGAATGGATGTAGGAACGGGTCCCGCGGTACTAAGGAGCTGCTCCTTATAGACATAGCCATTAGCCATCAGGTTCGACGATGGCTAATGGCTAATTCCCGATGGGATCTGGTGACATGTTGGATAGACTACAAGAAGGCCCATGACTCAGTGCCACATACATGGCTCATGAGGGTGCTGGATTTGTATAAAATTGATGCAACTCTGTGCACCTTCCTGATGTCGTGTATGGGGCAGTGGAGGACGGTCCTTCGCTATCCAGGATGTCAACAGATGCAAGAGGACAGCGAACCTATATGGATCGAGCGTGGAATATTTCAGGGCGATAGTCTGAGTCCACTGTGGTTTTGTTTAGTTCTGAACCCTCTTAGTACACTGCTGGAGGGTTAAGGCCTGGGCTATCTTTTGAGAAGAGGAGGTCAGGTCATATCTCACCTCCTTTACATGGATGATCTGAAGTTCTATGCCTCCAACAACTTGCAACTGATGTTTACAGCTACTGAAGGTTACAGAAACCTTTAGTGACGCCATCAGGATGGAATTTGGTGTGGACAAATGTGCAGTCATGTATGTGAAGCGAGGGGAAATTATGGAATTCGTGGGAATACAACTATCGGATTCAATACACCTTCGATCGCTTTCCTCAACCGAAACTTACAAGTACTTGGGTATGTCGGAAGCACTAGGCATCAATGCTACTGACGTGAAACAGTCGTTGAAGGAGCGCTTCTTTGGCCGCCTGAAAAAAGTACTAAATAGTCTTTTATCAGGCGGGAACAAGGTGCGCGCCGTCTTGATGTATTCTTTCGGCATACTCAAATGGACTCAGACAGAACTTGACGCCCTGGATAGAAGAGTCCGCACATTGCGTACCGCAAATCATATGCATCACCCACAATCATCGGTTATGAGACTGTATATCCCGCGAAAGTGCTGAGGTCGTGGCTTTTTAAATGCTAAGACCCTGCACACCTGCAAGGTTTGAAGTCTTAGAGAATACTTCCAGGCCGTCGAAATGGGTATACCCATTTCGACGGCCTGGAAGTATTCTCTCGATTCTTCTCGATGTATACATCGAGATGTGGTAGCGGTGGACAAAGGCCTTACCCCGCTCTCCTTATCTGACGAGAACTGGTGCAAACCTATAGTATTAGATACTAATGACCGCAGGGAGGTATGGCAGAGCAAGGAGCTTCACGGACGCTTCTACCGAGTCCTACATGGGCCCGATGTAGATCTTTTAGCGTCCGTGGCCTGGCTGCGATTTGGTGACCTTTTCGGGCAAACCGAAGGTTTTGTCTTTGCGATTATGGACGAAGTTATAATGACAAACAACTTCCGGAAACACATTGTGAAGAATGGCACAGTTGACATCTATCGGGCATGTCACCAGCCGGGGTAATCAATCCGTCACATTATCTCCGGTTGTTCTAGTCTGGCTAACGGAGACTATTTGCATAGACACAACCTTGTAGCCAGGATTATCCATCAGCAACTTGCTCTTAAATACAATCTTGTGGAATCGGAAGTGCCTTACTATAAGTATGTGCCCAACCCAGTTCTCGATAATGGCAATGTCATGTTGTATTGGGATCGGTCTATCATCACTGACAGGACTATCGTTGCCAATAAGCCTGACATAGTGTTGATAGACCGACTAGAGCGTCGCGCAATCTTCTTCTTCTTCTTAGCGTGTCGATGGCAAATATAAAAAAAATAATATTGTGATTGGCCCAGAATTTAGCCAAGGCAACACCATTCGGTGACGCAGTCATAAGGTCCTCGCAAGTACAGGTGACAGGGCATGCTGCGCACTCCTTGAGGTGGGCCATGGTCTGCGGAGATATGCTGCACAAGCACTGAAGACCAGTGCCATCAGAGAACCCCCACCTGTGGAGGTTATCTCTGCTGCGGCCAACCTGAGTGCGAAGTCTATTTAGGGTTTTCCAGGGCGACCACGGCAGAGTGTGTCGCGCAATGATTGTTGATATAGCATGACGAGAACCTCGTGAAGGCTGAGAGAGATAAGAAAAGCAAGTATCTTCATCTGGCCCGCGAGGTTGTCGACATGTGGGATGTGAATACAGCAGTCATTGTGCCGATAGTCGTGACGGCCAATGGCATAATAGTCAAGAGCCTTGACGAACATCTTATTAGGCTCTCGTTGGGCAGCTGGATCAAGGGCTTGGTCCAGAAAGCCGTACTCCTGGACAGGGCGCGTATAGTCAGGAATTTCGTCTCTCAGGTGCCCTGATCACCGGTAACATGGACCCTGTACCCGATACCAGTGGGCTACAATTTTTGTTTTTTTAAATCTTTTTTTATTTTATTTTTATAGAATAAGATTTAAAAATTTAAAAATATGTGAATAAGATGAATAATAATATAGTAATAATAGTTTATTTGCATAACAAATTTTACATTTTATATTAAACACATGGTAGTACATAACATAAGGCAAGTTTTTTTTTTTTTTTTTTTTTCAAATAAAACTCTTTGCCCCTCACTAGGAATTTCTTCCTGTATCGTGGGTGCATTTACAAACATATAAACTCACATACACAACACCCAGAGCCGGAACAACTATCTGTAGGTCATACAAATACTTGTTTCGTGCGGGAATCGCACAACAGTGTGGCGACACCAGCACCCTTACTAAGTTGACAAGAAAACTTGTGTTAAAGATGCTAGGCCCGACCCTTAAGTATATGCTTCTTAATATTGTAGTTGTGTAGTTACATACATATTCTGTAAGCATACGAATAGTTCATTATAATTAATTATAGCGTATTGTTTGCATTGAGTAGGTAGACAGACAAATAAATTATTTACAAAAGGCAATAATAACAATTATGAAATGAGTAGAGCAGCGTAGTGTGTATGAGTGCGTGTGTGTGTATGTGTGGTTGTGTTTGTGAGTGTGTGTGTGTTTGTGAGTGCGTTTGTATGCATTTGAGGAGAGAGTAAATGAGTATTTTCTATGTTTGTGGGTAAGGTTGTGATGAGCGATTGTGATAGGAAAGGTTTTAACGGGAGCTATTTTGAGTCATCAATAACTGTTCTGTATTGTTGTGGTTAAGGGTTATCAGCCAATTATGTAGCTTCTTTTTTAGTGACAATTTAGGTAGTGAGTAAAAGTTTAATATTTTGTTGAGTTGATTGTAGAGATGAAGACCTTGGAAACAGGGAAATCTTCTTGTAAAACAGTATTGACATCGGAAGTGTTGGCGTACCTTGTGTTTGCGTCTTGTGGTGATATTTTCATAGGAGGTTTTTTGGTACTGATGTAGTACTGAGTTTAGCACAAATAATTGTCTGACTGTAAGGAATTCACAGTTCCTTTACAGTTCTTCAGTTTGGAAGAGGATGGACCGAAAGGTACTAATTTTCAGCACTTCTCTCTGAGCTCGTTCTAGCTTCAGCAGCACCGTTTTGGGGGCACCTCCCCAAACGCAATACGTTAAAAGAGACTGACTAAGAGCAAAATATGTACACCTAATGATTTGTGCTTCTGCAATGTGGCGGAGAGTCTTAAAGTCAAAAATCTGTTTTCTGATTCTTTTTGTTAATAAATCTATATGTACTGAAAAGCTCAGGCCATCGTCAAGAGTCACTCCGAGATATTTGATACCTCGACGACGCTCTAATTTAGGGCAGGTACATGTCACATTGCCAGACAGAAAACATGAGTGCGCTACCAATGCGTACGAATCTGGAGTTTGAGTGGAATTTCGTAAGCGGCACGTAAGAATTTTAGTTTTATCGGTGTTGATTGTGAGTATTATTTATTTATTTATATACACTTTATTGTACACCATAATAAACAGAAAAAATATCAAAAAACCCGACTGCATCAAAAGCAAACTAAAAAGTCGTAAATAAGGAAAAAAACATGCAGTGTGGAGGATACATACTCGCGGTCTGGCTGAACAAAATCTGGTGTATCCTCCACCTGCACTGCATGATTTTGTCCTTGTTTACGACTTTTTAGTTTGCTTTTGAAGCAGTCGGGTTTTTAGATTTTTTGTTTTAATTCTTTTTATTTATACCTTTTTAGTTAGTATTTTTTCCAGTTAGATACATTTAAACATATAAGTATTATATATTTTTGAAATCAACTCTTAAAACCCTTTATTTTGATACACACCATGGGTTTGGAGTTTTGGATTGGGTTTGGACCAATCACACTGCCTTGGGGCACGCCGAAAGTCACTGGCAGTTCTTTACTGAGATAATTTTGTAGTTTTACGCACCGAGTTCTGTTTTGAAGGTAGTCTCTGAAGATGTGAAGTGATTGATCACGAATCCCAATTTCCTCCAGCTTTATTAATAAGTCAGGAATCGAAACCGTATCGAACGCCTTTTTAGGTCTAGAAATATTGACAATACTAACTTTTTCTTGTCAATATTTTTGGTAATATAGTCAATTAGGTCAACTATAGCGCTGCTCGTAGACTTGTTATGCATAAAACCGTACTGGTTGGGAGAAAAAGCATTTTATCTTCCAGATATTTCACTAGTCTTTTATTAATTAAACGTTCTAGAATTTTGGAAATGGAAGGTAACACTGCAATTGGACGATAGTTATTAACACACTTTCTGCACCCAGATTTGTGAATTTGGTGTATGATCGCCTTCTTGAAGTACGAAGGGAAAGTGCCTGTATGGAGACAAATATTAAAAATATGTGTGAGTAAGGGGACTAGTATCAGAGAATAGCTCTTTAGAAATTTAGTTGGAATATTGTCCCAGCTAACAGCAGAATCTGTTTTTAGTGACATCATTAATTCTTCAACCACTGCCTCGTCGGTGTTTAACATGATGAATGATTGTAAAGACAAAAAAGTAGAGGTAACTTCTGTTGGCGTTTTATAACTACCAGGTGGAAATGAAAAGTTATCAGCAAGTTTCATGCCTATATTGGCAAATATATAGTCATCATTTACATTGGCATAACGAAATTCAGCATTACGCATAATACGCATAATATTACTAGGCATTAACGTTTTGTTATAATGTTTATTATTGCCATAAATACTGTTTCAATAATAATAATGAAGCATAATTTTATGAAGAATAATATTATAAACGCATAATGATATTTTTTACACGTTATTTGTACGATATAAAAACAAACATAGGGCCACCCCTGCCGCACCTTTACCTAATCCAATAGAATAATTCTTAAATAATAATAAATAATGTAAGTACATAACACCTATTTTTTATTTATCTGATTCAATAAATTATATGCATTAAAAACCGGCCAAGTGCGAGTTGGACTCGCGCACCGAGGGTTCCGCAAAAACCTCAGCTTAAAAGTATTATAGACCTGAGTATTTGATATGAATTTCAATTTAATACCACTACGCGTTTATGAGTATGATTATAAGTATAAAATTATTAAAAATATTTTAACTATATGATGTAACCAAAAAATTACGGTTTTCGCAATTATATATTATCCTATATCTGTGCTATAAGACGTTGTTTCGTACCAAATTTCAAGATTCTGAGTTCACGGGAAGTACCCTGTAGCCTGTAGATTTGGATACCATTGCGAGTGTCGAAAATTTGCGGCATAAACGGCTGTATCTTTTGATTGCGTTGGCTTGGAAGTGATTTTTTCACAGCTTTAAGGGACAGTAGACCTGAGTATTCGATATAAATTTTAGCTTGGTACATTCACGCGGTCCTGAAAAACCGGCCAAGTGCGAGTCGAACTCGCGCACGAACGGTTCCGTACCATTTTCGTTAAAAACGGCAAACAAATTACGTTTGTTGTATTGAAGCCCCCCTTAAATATTTATTTTATTTTGTTTTTAGTATTTGTTGTTGTAGCGGCAACAGATATACATCACCTGTGAAAATTTCAACTGTCTAGCTATCACGGTTCATGAGATACAGCCTGGTGACAGACAGACAGACAGACAGACAGACAGACGGACCGCGGAGTCTCAGTAATAGGGTTCCTTTTTTACCCTTTGGGTACGAAACCCTAAAAAACGGTCTTGACAGACAGACAGACGGATGGACGGACATCAAAATGATCCTATAAGGGTTTCATTTTTTCCTTTCGAGGTACGGAATCCAAAAAAATTATACAACTGCAAATTATGCAATAAAAAATTAGACCTAATGACAGTTATGATAGCCTAGGCATCACGCCAAAGTATTATTATGCCATAAATTTATTATGCTGATAAAATAAAAAACCAAACTACATTATGCCTTTAAATGTTATGCCAAGAGGGGGATGATGCCTGTGGTGATGAAGCCAACAGTGGTTGGTTAACTTAGAATTAAAAGTTCAAATAAACTATACGTTAAATACAAGATAAACATTTAAAAAAAATATTCTATTATCCATTGAATATAACCAGAAACTAAAAAGTGTACTTCTTCTGCTTCGTCGTATGGATGATTCCTTATTTAGAAAAACTCATTATATGAAAAATTAGGCAATTATTTTTACATAAAATGTTAAGTTATTTTTCCATTTTTGACATATGATGAGAAAAAGCTTTGCAAGAACGTATTGCGCTTGCATCGAGCATCATTCAGCAAAATACGTGTGTGTGGCCTGTTCTACGTAGACACTGCGTTACAATTACGTCTGATGAGTCTTCTTACTAACTATATTATTGTGTTGCTACAAATAGCGATTTTATAATCAAAGGGCCATTAAATATTTTTGATGATCTATGGCGTTGTCCTTTTTTTCCTTTTTCTTGGCAGTACTCCATAACTTAGAGGTTTAAGATTTAAATTTCAGTCTTCGAAAAAAACGTGAAAGTCTGTATGTTGGACTGTTTAGAAACCGTAAATAAAATCACGACTCAACAGTTGAACAGATCCAGATGAAATCTGAAACATGTGACTTGAACTGAGCGACTGATTTGAGCTTGGTCTGAATAGGGATGATTCCTGGATAAAAAAATAATAATTCTATTTAGTCCGTCAGTTATATCAAAAAATATTGGACACGTACTTTTAGCTTTAACAAATCAATAAAAAATTACAAAGATAAAGCGCACCAAAATTCACTTGTGACGTTATTTTTTATTAAAAAGTGTACTTAAACTTGGCATCATGTGAAACTCAACGCACTGTATCGTGGTAAATTTTTTACGTGACAATAGAAAAATACTTGTCCAATACTTTTATTTAACTTTAGAACGGTCTATAAAAAAAATTAGTCTTCATCCCTGTTGTATTAAAATATATTTTAATAAGACCGTCCATATACAGACTGGTTGTATTTCTGTTGCCGCTATAACGAAAAATACTAAAAATAGCATAAAATAAATATTTAAGTGGGTATATCATACAAAAAACAAGTTTTTTGGAGGACCTTTTATCTGATAAATACTCATCATCATCATCATCATTTTAGCGGAAAGACGTCCACTGCTGGACATAGGCCTCCCCAGGCGTCGCCACATTGACCGATCCCGTGCGTCTCGCATCCAGCGCCTTCCCGCAACCTTAACCAGGTCATCGGTCCGCCTAGTAGGAGGCCTTCCAACGTATCGTCTTCTGGTTCGCGGTCGCCATTCCAGAACTTTTCGGCCTCATCGGCCATGCGTTCTGCGAGCAATGTGCCCTGCCCACTGCCACTTAAGTTTGGCAATTCTTTGGGCTATGTCGGTAACTTTGGTTCTCCTGCGGATATCATCATTTCTGACGTGATCACGCAAGGAAATTCCGAGCATAGCCCTCTTCATTGCCCTTTCGGTGACTTTAAGCTTTCTGATAAGGCCCATTGTGAGCGACCACGTCTCGGTCCCATAGGTGATCACTGGCAACACACACTGGTCATAGACTTTTGTCTTGAGAAACTGCGGTAAATTGGACGAGAAGATACCACGCAACTTCCCGAACGCCGCCCAGCCGAGTCGGATTCGACGGTTGACCTCTTTCTCGAAGTTGGACCTACCCAACTGGACCGTTTGTCCAAAGTAAACATAATCGTCTACAACTTCGAGTGTAGAATCTCCGATCTTAATAGGAGTGGGTATTCACCATTACCTTGGTTTTGTTCATGTTTATTTTAAGACCCACTCTTTCGGAAGCTCTACCGAGGTCATCGAGCATTTTACTGAGGCACTCCATGGTCTCAGCCAGGACCGCTATGTCGTCGGCAAACCGAAGGTGAGTGATGTACTCGCCATTAACGTTGATGCCAAGCCCCTTCCAGTACAGAAACTTAAAGACGTCCTCCAGCGCAGCAGTGAACAGTTTCGGCGAAATGACGTCTCCCTGTCTTACGCCGCGCTGGAGAAGGATTGGTTTCGAGGTCTGATCCTGAAGACGGACTGACATGGTGGCGTTTTTGTACAGACACTTCAACCACTCAATGTACTGGTAGTCGATCTGGCACCGTTGGAGAAACTGCAGCACAGCCAAAGTCTCGATCGAATCGAAGGCTTTCTCGTCGTCCACAAACGCTAAACAGAGGTGCAGTTATACTCTTCGGTCTTCTGTATAACCTGGCGCAGCGTATGTTTGTGGTCTATGGTGCTAAAGCCTTTTCGGAACCCGGCTTGTTCGGGAGGCTGGACATCGTCAAACCTGCGCGCGAGACGATTCGTGATGACTCTTGAAAAAGGACCGGTTTTCCACCCGCCTTCAGAAGTTCAGCCGTAATTCCGTCATCACCCGGCGCCTTATTGTTTTTAAGCTGTTTCAGAGCCATCCTAATCTCGTACAGGCTCACGTCCGGGATATCTTCGGTATAGTGTCGGGTCAATCTAGCTCTTGAGTCGTTTGCTAGACTCGCAACGGGTTTGCTGATTGATGTGTACAACTGTCCATAGAATGTCTCGATCTCCCTCAAAAGCTCCGGTTTGGCGGATACCATCCTGCCATTGTCAGTCTTCAGTTTCGTGTGCTGGCTCTGCCCAATAGCCAGATCCCTTGAAAAAACCGCTTGGAGCCTTTATTTCGCTCAATCGCGTCTTTAATACGCTCGGTATTAAAACGGCGGAGGTCTCTTTTCAAGGATTTAGAGATCTATCTATTGATTATTGATAAATACTATACTAACAATTAATTTTCCTAACTTTTTTTTCAAATATATAGGGGTCGGCTTCCGTTCTAACCAGATTCGGCTGATACGCCTTGGCAAGACTGGTGTCAAATTAATTGGCTTTTGACTACCGTAACGATTGTCAAAGATCTTCAAATGACAGCCGGGAGTAACGGCTTAACGTCCATTCCGAGTCACGGAAGATTCTCGGTATGCAATGGATGGTTACCCATCCAAGATCGCCCTTGGTAAGCGTTGCATAAATTGGCTAGCTTTATTTTATTGTGTAATCAGACACTAAGAATAATATTACTAACATTATTTGCTCGTCTGTAGAATGCATTGCCTGACTCAAGTAAACGTGCTCAGTCGTTGCCTGTGTTTAAAAGTCTCATCAAGGAACATTACTGGTCGCTGTAATCGTGATCTTAGTTTTTTGACATACACTTTGTCTATGATTGTCATAAGTCATTTATTTTCCCGGCTGATATATTAAATATGTATGTATTTATGTATCTTTTATACAGCATTCATATCTACTTGTGTTTTTATTAAGTATTATTGTATCATTATATTTACTGTTGGTATTGTTTCACCACTGACAACCCCATGTCATGTCCAGGCAATCAGTGTCCATTCCAGGTTACCTGGAAGAGATCGCAAATGCGAAAAGGCCGCCCGTTGTTTATTTTTTTAAAACGGGACCCTATTACTAAAATTCCAGGGGCCCGTCTGTCTGTCTGTCTGTCTGTCTTTCACCAGGCTGTATCTCATGAACCGTGATAGCTACACAGTTGAAATTTTTACAGATGATGTATTTCTGTTGCCGCTATAACAAAAAATACTAAAAACAGAATAAAATAAAAATTTAAGTGGGGCTCCCATAAAACAAACGTGATTTTTATGCCATTTTTTGCGATAATGGTACAGAGCCCTTCGTGCGCGAGTCCGAATGGCACTTGGCCGGTTTTTTTAGTTTTAAGTTTATTTTTTTTAAAGTGTTTATAGGAAAACAACCTTTATGGGTATGTGACTTACCCTACTTTAAGTACGAAAATCTCCAAAATGTTAAAAGAAAAGAAAAATATTTATTTGTGACCCGCACAGGAGACACGCAAAAAAAATTAACCATAATAAAAATAAAACCCTTTGCGAGACTAAAAAGGATCTCGGACGGAAAATCTCAGAATGTGCAGCGATACCCAAAAAGTAAATAACGCTGCGCTGATATTCTCATAAATTATATAGACACTTTGTCATCTTTGTCTCTCAAGATACAAGGTAATGAACCCTGCCTCTCAAACTAGGGCATAGTTTGAGAGGCAGGGTTCATTACTCAAAATGGTTGCAATGAAATAATTCTTGCAATATAGCTGTACGTTAACTATAATGTAACCTTTCTTTTTGCACCAATAAACATTTTTATTATTTATTATGTTTTTTGTTACTTTAACGTGGTTTTCCTTTTGCTTATCAGTCTTAAATTATTGCTAGGAACAAAATTTCGGGTTTTTTTTTTTTTTTTTATAGGCTCGCGCTTGACTACAATCTCACCTGATGGTAAGCGATGATGTGGTCGACGGTGAAACACGCTTGCCTAGAAATAACCTATTCACTCTTGACTTAAAGACCCCTAGATTGTAGCTATCGGGAAACACAGACTCCGGCAGGGAATTCCACTCCTTAGCTGTACGCATAATAAAAGTGTTCCCAGAACGTTTTGTGCGTATGGGTGGGATGTCTACCATGTATCGATGGCGCATCGCCGTACGTCTGGTAGTCCGATGATGGAACGGGCTAGGTGGAATTATATCGTGCAATTCCATCGCACACTCCCCGAAATGTAACCGATAAAAAACCGACAGGCTGGCAACTCGGCGACGATGTTCAAGACTCTGGAGCTTTGACTTGACCAGCGCCTCATCGCCGATGAGCCTCTTGGCTCGCTTTTCGATCGACTCTAGTGCGTCAAGCTGGTATTTGGCTGATCCGTCCCAGAGATGAGAACAGTACTCCATGCATGATCGAACTTGAGCTTGATACAAGTTGAGGAGCTGTTCTGGCGTGAAGTACCGTCTCACCTTTGCAAGGATCCCCAGCTTTTTGGCAGCCAGCTGAGCCTTTGCCTCAATGTAAGGGCCAAAATTGAGAGTCGATGTCAACGTAACGCCAAGAAGCTCAAGATGGTCAGTTATTGGCACGGTCGCATCTCGGAAAGTTGGATCTGGGTAAAATTGGCTCTTTTTAGCGGAAAAAAGACACGCCTGGGTTTTAGCGGCATTAAACCTGACCAGATTGGCATCGCCCCATTCGGAGACTGCCTGCAAGGACAGGTTCAAGCGCTCCACCATGGCCTCCCGGAGAGACCGGATCTGAGGCCCGGTAGCACGAGCGTTGGACAAGTATCTCTCAGCAACAGTGCTGTCGTCTGCATACCCAAAGGTGCCGGGTTTAAGCAGATCGTTAATATGCAGCAAGAATAAAGTTGCTAAGAGTACCGACCCCTGAGGGACCCCGGCATTGATATCCAATTGGTCCGACGAGCAGCCATCGATAACCACTCGAATGGACCGATCTCTCAGGAAGTCTGCAATCCAATCACACAGACCACCGGGCAAACCGAATGAAGGAAGCTTACCAATAAGGCTTTCGTGCCAGACCCTATCAAAAGCCTTCGAGATGTCGAGGGAGATGGCAAGCGCTTCCTCGTGTCTCTCGATGGCCTCACTCCAGATGTGAATGGCATACGCTAGAAGATCCCCAGTAGACCGATTTCGGCGGAAGCCGTATTGGCGGTCACTAAGGATATCGTTAGATTCTAGGTATGCGAGGAGCTTCGTGTTAAGTACACGCTCCATACTCTTACAGAGTATGGACGTTACAGAGATGGGTCTGTAGTTGGCCGGGTCAGCTCGACTACCCTTCTTGGGCACGGGCTGTACGTTAGCTAGCTTCCAAGCATTCGGCACTTTTCCAGTCTCATACGAAAGGCGGAATAGGCGTGTCAAGATCGGAGACAGTTCAGGCGCACAGGTTCTGAGAACTATTGCTGGTATTCCGTCCGGGCCACTAGCCTTGTTCACGTCGAGGTTGCGCAGTACCTTACGGACGTCCTTTTGATTGATACGAATGTCCGACATACTCGTCTCGCATCCATCAGGATAAGAAGGGGGCCGCGCGTCACCAGGGTTCAGACGTGAAGATTCCGCAAAAAGAGAGGCAAATAAATTTGCCTTCTCCTCAGCAGAGTGGGCCAGCGACCCGTCGGGTTTCAGCAGTGGTGGTAGTGAGGGACGGCTGAAGTTGGACTCAACCGACTTAGCCAGGGACCAAAACGCTTTACTACCTACTGGGTAAGAAGCAAGTTTGGCCCCTATTCGGCCAATGTGGTCGAACCGAGCCCTTCTCAACACCTTCTTGCAGGACTTGGCAGCCCTGTTGTAGGCTTTCTTCCTTTGACCCACGTCACTCGCTTTGCGCGAACGAGCGTCAACCCATGCCAGGTACGCCTCATGTTTAAGCGCGTCGGCGCGATGACATTCAGCGCCAAACCATGGCCGGTCAACATTGGTCATTGTTACGTCAGAAAACGGAATGTAGTACTCCATTCCCTGATGCAACACATCCGTCACGTTGTCCGCGCACGCCGTAGGATCATCCGAAGAAAAGCAAGTAGGCTGCCAAGGATAACATGCGAAGAAAGATCGCATGCCATCCCAATCTGCTGACCTGTACCGCCAAACCCGCCGCGTGCCTCTTGGGCTGGGATCGGGCGGGGAGTAGACGGACACAGACTTCACCAGACAATGGTCGGAACTACCCAAAGGTGAAGTTATCGACACAGAGTATCGGTCTGGCTCTGTTGTCAGCAGAAGGTCCAAGCAATTGGCCATGTGCGAATCAACATCCGGCACCCTCGTTGCCCCCTGGACCAGCTGGGTAAGGTTAAGCGCAACCGCAAGCTTACGCATCTCCTGTCCAGCATGGTCAGTGCACTGGTATGGGAAGAGTCACTCCTGGTGGTGGGCATTAAAGTCCCCCAGTAACACTAATTGGGCGGAAGGGTACCGCTGCTGTGCCGCATCAGCCGCCTCACTGAGGTACTCTGTGAGCCTGGTTGTCTCCTGATCTCCACTGTGCGAGCGGTAGACACAGGCGTAGATAATTTTATCCAGACCTGTGTCCACTAGAGCCCACAGCGTCGAAAATCTTGGGTCCTCAAGGTTACGGAGACGCAAGTGTCGTCACGGGCGTACATACACACTCCCGCGCGCGGTTTATAATTGTGCTCTAGGGTAAACCCTGGGTAAGATAGGTACGACGCGTCTGACGGACTCGCTATCTGCGTCTCCGTAAGAAAAAACAGCGCTGGTTTTTCAGTCTCCAGGTGGTAGTGGACTGCAGAGAGATTTGAGTGCAGACCTCTAATGTTGGTGAGGTGCACTTTGTGTGGGAGGGGGTGCAGCCGCTGTTTATATCCTGTATTTTTTTTCCTTGGCATTTTCATTTAAAGAAGAGTGAATGGAAGAGAGGAGTAGGAAGTGAGACGAGGTTCCACGCTGCTAACCTACAGACACGCACTGAAAGGACGCCATCATTGGGGCACTAGCCCGGAGACTGCGGGGACGCCCGAGCCCCCTCGGAATGTCTATCGGGCCCTCCCTTCTGGTCGCCAACCAGCACGATAGTGCAATCCGGGATTTTTCGACAGTTGGCGGGGCAGCCTTTCATGTGTGGCTGGCACACTACTTGGGCCCCCAACTACCTGCGGTCGGCCAGCGGTGCACCGTGCCTCGGATCCCGCTACCCTCCGCGACTAGTCTCCCGATACGCCCATAACAGCGCGCGCCAGACTGGTCTGCTTGCAGTGGAACAGCTATCTCGACCCAACTCCTCTAGATGGCTACACTGAGCATCGTAACCGGAACACGGCCCAGCCGCTTGGCGGTACGTCTTTGCTCAGTGGGTGGTCACAAGCCAACATTGAACACACTATAACAATTACAATATAAATTTCCTTTTATTGATCAGTCTTAAATTATTGCTAGGAACTTAGTTTTTCCAGAATAATCAGCTTTACTTCATCGAACACCTCATTTCTCCTTGTTTCGATTATAAGCCTTTGCTCTGCCACCTTCAGTAGGTGAAGCAGCATGGGTGGGTGAGATGGCGGCTGGCTCTCGTGCAGGTGGACCAATGTACAACAAAAACTGAATATCATTAACGGATACGACAAAAAATATATGATTGTGTATCTATAATTTATTAATTTTTAATAAAAAAATACTCTACTACTATAAATTACATATTTTGTTATTGTATTACCATTAGAAAAGCTGGTTGGACTCTTGACTAGGTTTGTGGTTCTCCAAATCCCTCGCCTGACACTGTGGAATGTGCTACTTGAAATAGGAGCTCCTAAACACCTAGTTGCTTAAACTCAGAGTCTGTACAATCGTTCTTTCATCAGGATAGGTTCTGAATGCTCTAACATGTTCCAAACAAAGAAAAGAGTGAGACAGGGTTGTATCTGGTCCCCGGCACTTTTTAACATGTATGGAGAGTACATTATTCGGAAGACCATCGAAAATTAGGAGAGAGGTTTTCCTATAGGCGGAAAGAGGTTATCGAACCTTCGATATGCCGCCGATACCATTATCCTAGCAACATCTATGGAAGATATGAGTGAGCTGTTCCAAAGACTAGAATTAGAGAGTGGCAACATCAGTCTCTCAGTGAACAGAGCGAAAACCAAAGTGATGATAGTGGATCGAGCCGGAAAGCTAACAAATGTCACCTGCAACATCCGTGGCATAAATATAGTCGACCGCTACGTTTACCTGGGTTCCCAAATCTGCAATGACGGTTGCTGTGTCCCCGAGATAAAGAGGCGAATCGGGATGGCAAAAGATGCCATGACCCGTCTACACAACATCTGGAAGAAAAGAGGAATTGGTATCAAAACCAAGATGAGATTTATACGGGCCCTGGTTTTACCTATTTTCCTGTATAGAGTGAAAACGTGGACAATCCTAACCCGAGAGAGACAAAGGATGGTTGCATTCGAGATTTAGTATTGGAGACGAATGCTAAGAACACCTTGGATAGAGAAACGCACCAATGCATCGATCCAAACCGAGCTCCGAATAAAAACTCGCTTGTCAACTATTTTCCAACAAAGCATTCTTGCGTATTTCGGTTGCACAATGCGCTGAGGTGACGAGAGTTTGGAAAAGATGTTTGTGGTTGGGAACACACAAGGCAAAAGATCGCGCGGTCGTTCACCAACAAGATGGACCGATTAAGTGAAATACATGTCGGCTTCCAAATTCTACACGGTCGTAAGGGACGCGCTGGACAGAAACCGGTGGAGGCAGATTATCCGCTCCAGGTGCAACCCTGATGCTGACCACGATCCTCAGACATGAGTGACCGACCAAGAGAGAGAAAGGTATACTTATATAAAATACTTATATAAAACACTATGCTCTTAAGTACTCTTACAGATAACGCAATGTTTAAAACATTATACATTGGTTCTAAATAAATAGATGAATTAATTTCGTTTTTCAGTTCGTGATGTCGTCGGTTAATATTTTTTTTGTGATAAAAAGGTATTTTTTCGGTTTTCAGTTTACTTGATTTCTATAGAATCGGTTCAGAATTGACAATTCAGTGGAAAAAATATCAATACATCCTTTTTTTAACCCCCGCCGGAAAAAGAGGGGTGTTATAATTTAACCCCCGCCGGAAAAAGAGGGGTGTTATAAGTTTCACGTGTGTTGCTGTGTATCTGTGTATCTGTGTGTCTGTCTGTGGCATCATAGCGCCTAAACGGGTGAATCGATTTCGATTTAGTTTTTTTTGTTTGAAAGGTAATTTTGTCGAGAGTGTTCTTAGCTATGTTTGAATAAAATCGGTTCAGCCGTTTCAAAGTTATGGGCATTTTACTGTTTGAATCGGGGTGTTTTTAACCCCCGCCGGAAAAAGAAGGGGTGTTATAAGTTTCACGTGTGTTGCTGTGTATCTGTGTATCTGTGTGTCTGTCTGTGGCATCATAGCGCCTAAAGGGATGAACCGATTTCGATTTAGTTTTTTTTGTTTGAAAGGTAATTTTGTCGCGAGTGTTCTTAGCTATGTTTGAATAAAATCAGTTCAGCCGTTCAAAAGTTATGGGCGTTTTACTGTTTAAATCGGGGTGTTTTCGCAAGATAAATGCGTCGGGGGTTTTTTAAATTGTGAAATTTTACTTGTCGTAAGATAAATGTGTCGGGGGTTTTTTAAATAGTGAAATTTTACTTGTGTTCCATCTTTTCAAATTTAAAAAACAAATTCAAATCTTTCGGATATACTCTTTCCAACAAAAAAAAAATTGAAATCGGACCACTCTAATAAAAATTTATTTTCAAATTTAAAAAACAAATTCAAATCTTTCAGATATACTCTTTCCAACAAAAAAAAAATTTAAATCGGACCACTCTAATAAAAATTATGTTTAATTGAGAACCTCCTTTCCTTTGGTTGGTGAAAAATTGCAATAAAAATTAGTACAATTGAAGACAAATTAAATCTCTAAAACCATATGAAATATCTTAAAATTAAAATAACAAAATGATTTAAATTTCTAATCAATTTTTTTTTGAATCGTTGTCGAAAAACAATAGACACCAAAGACAACCATCCC
The DNA here is from genome assembly GCA_949775005.1 of Orthosia gothica. Taxonomy (NCBI): domain Eukaryota; kingdom Metazoa; phylum Arthropoda; class Insecta; order Lepidoptera; family Noctuidae; genus Orthosia; species Orthosia gothica. The sequence continues at coordinate 32,663,475 of OX459035.1, forward strand.
GAGAAAGAAATATATTTTTCAGTTTTTTGCGCATTTTGCTTTCATAGTTGGTTTAAATATTTTTAAATGAAGTTTTTTATCTTCTCAGTTCTCTGTACGAAGTTAATATTACGATATGCTACAATAGGCGGATATTATAAATGCGATGCGTTATTATTGTATTACTAGCTGTTACCCGAAGCTTCGCCCGCGTTAATATAGATTTTTTCAAACATTTGTGGTTGTGGACAAACAGGGTGAGAAATATCCAATGTTGCAGTTTTAGTTTAAATTAATATCGGCCCCTTGACTCCTTTGATTGTTTTGTGCTATTCTTCATAGTGATCATTTGGCCATCCACGACCACTTGGAAAACTCAGCCTGTATATGTACAGGAAGCATTAATGCAAAACCGATTAACTTAATTCATTGAAAACGTTGGTCAATACAGGTAAAGGTTACAAAAGGAAACAAATAAACTACAGAGTCATAGGTTCGGCTTTGCTGCGAATTGAAAATACCACTCTTTCATAATTTTTATCTTCAGTTAATTGACATTCCGTAATTACGCCGTTAATCATGGGTAAAACATTTTAAAACGCTGCTATATATACTATGTTGTATGTCCTTTCATTTGGTGCTAATACATACACATTACATTTACATTTTTTCATTCTGGTTGTAGGCCATGAACATACGCGACCATCAGCAGCTACATGTAGCTGGCCGTAGGTAAAGCATGGCTTTTCCAAATACGCCCCTGCTACTCTTGAGGTTTGTTAATAGTAATAGCAAAACTAAGTTTGATTGGAAACTGGAGTCTTTTGAATTGAACTGATAGTTCAGTGGGGATTATTAGGATTCGACGTATGAACACGGTTTCCCCTTTTGTTATACCTGTTAATATATTGGCACCTTATTGTGTAATACGAAGCCTCATCCAATTACATAATCTAAATAAATATACAGATCTCAGTTATTTGTAATCAAAAACATGCCTGCAAAGTTTCAACCAAATCGGAAGCAAGTTTCATACAAAGATCAGCTTTTCACATTTCATCATCATCATCATATCAGCCGAAAGACGTCCACTGCTGGACATAGGCCTTCTCCAAGCGTCGCCACATTGACCCATTTTTTATTTACCCCCTTAAAATTCGAATTTACAAAAATCCTTTCTTATCTAACGTTTACTATCTTATACTACCACCTGCCAAAATTCAGCTTCATGAAGAAAATTTGTACATCTTATCTTTACAACCCCAACCCCTTCTCTCTTCATTTCTCCACCTTCGTGTTTTATGCAAAAAGAAGTAGCCTAAAAAAGGAGTTGCATGATAAGAAGTAACATATAAAATTAATCCTCCCCCCTTTTCTCCCCCTTAGTGTTTTATGAAAAAAAAAATTGCCTAAGTTCTTTCCCGGGTCTAAAACTGATTATACGCGGATTTTCTGTGCCACAGAGATGATAGTTTTGCTTAAGCTCACATATTCACAGAGCTTAATCATTATGATTTTCGATGAAAAGTTGTCTTCCTCGTAGTAGTGAATTAGAATGGCTTGACGTATGGTTACACGCGCTTGGACGTTACCAGCTATATTTTGTATATGTTTACTTCATAAATTTCGAAGCTAATTGTCGAAGGAAAAATTATAGCATCTTCCGATAAAGTGATGAGTTTTATGCCATTCTGTTCTGTCTAGATATGGATATTCCAATCAATTAACGATAACAAAGTCGTCATAAGGAAGTTAGAATTTAATTATGCACTTCTTTGTATAGCACATTGGTGGTTTTTCTGTCTGGTGCCAAAATGTCCAGGCTGTACTGACTCTGGATAAATAAAATAAAATAAATAAAAAAGCCTTTTATTTCTTGCCCATGCATTACAAAAAATTGACAAATAGAAAAATAAAAGTATTAAACTAAAAATAAAATTGAAATAAAATCAGAAAAATATAAATTGAAATCAAATTTGAAAATTGGAAAAAAAATAAAATTAAAAATATAAACAACATTAAAAAATCTTTTACCATTGAAATTCAATTCAAATTACAAATTAAAAATCAATTAAAAAATTATACAGATCAATTTTATTTATACTGAATCAATATATTTAAATTATAAATTATTCAATAAATTTCCATTTATGTAATAAATATAAAAACATCATAAGTGCAAGAATTCCTCTCAGGTGAAGGCCTCCTCTGTTTAATTGTCTGCTATTCTTGCCCAGTCCCGGCCGGCTATGTGAATTATGTCGTCTGCCCATCGTGTTTGCGGCCTGCCTCTCTTTCTGTGGCCTGCTGGCCCTGGCCACGCCGTGGCTCGTATGGTCCATCTATCATCCTTCATTCTGGCTAAATGGCCCGCCCATCTCCATTTTAGTATCTGTGAGTAACTTAAGGCATCAATAATATCTGTCTTTCTACGGATTATGCTATGTGGTATTTTTTGCAATTTGCTTATCTTCAGCATGCTCCTTTCCATACTTCTTTGACTGGTTTTTATTTTGTTTTTTTATTTTATGAGTGAACTTCCACGTCTGACATGCATAAGTCAAGGAGGGTAAGAGGCATGAGTTCATTATTTTTCTCTTTAATTGTATGGAAAACTTTCCTTTCAGCACTTCCTTATAACTCCAAAACCTGTTCCAGGTCTTTTGAACTCTTCTGTCTACTTCTTGTTGGTTGTTTAGTGTGCTGAATGATATTTGTTTGCCTAAATAAATATAGTTACTCACATACTCTAGTTGGACATCTCCAAGTTTTATGGTGTCGTGGCTTTTGTTTGTCATTGCTTTTGTTTTACTTAAATTAATTTCCAAGCCGACTTCCTTGCTAGCTCTATGCAAGGTGGATATCATATATAAGGTCTATAGGATTATCAGTCAAAATAACAATATCGTCGGCAAATCTTAGATGTGACAGATAATTTCCATTTATATTGATTCCCAAATTCTTCCAGTCTAGACTACTTATGACCGACTCTAGCACTGCTATGAAGAGGCGAGGTGAGAGAGGGTCGCCCTGCCTGACGCCTCTCTCTATCTTTATTGGTGGTCCTACGTTATCCAATTGTACTCTGCTTTGGCTCTTCTCATAAAGATCTTTCAGTATGTTTATATATCTTTGATTAACATTTTGGGTGAGTAGAGTTTGCCATATTGCTGAGTGTGATATTGTATCGAACGCTTTTTTGAAGTCAATGAAAGCAACGTAGAGCGGTCTCTGAAATTCTTGATACTTCTCAATGACCTGTTCCAATGTGTGTATATGGTCTGTAGTGCTGTAACCTTTTCTGAAGCCTGCTTGTTCTATTGGTTGTTTACTGTCCAGTATTTCACTAATTCTCTTTTCTATAATTGAAGAGAATAATTTGTATATGGTTGGTAACAGGCTTATAGGTCGGTAGTTTGAAATATCTTGTGGATCTCCTTTCTTATATAACAGAAATACAAACACCTTAATGATTTATTACTTTTTTATATTTTAATTTATTTAATTATTTATTTTTTGTCATTGCAAAGGGGGAATTGTAATCGTTGAAACTCAAAGACATAGTCAGAGGGTATCAGTGGTATTCGAGGTAAGAAAACTAATTCCCTCCGAGTACATCCAGTAGGAAGGAGGAGGTGGGTAGGAGGTAGGTATTATTCATACAAACTTTAAAAGCCTTTTTTACCGGTACAATGGCTGAAATTCAAAAAATGCTTAAGCTGCGTCCACATTTGTAGCATCCTGACGTAGCACGATCACGCATATCGTATCGAGTATTTGTATCTTATATATGGACGCGCATTTTTAACCACGTCATAAATTTGCCGTATCTTGTTAAAATACGCGTCCATACTTGCTAATACTGTATCGTGTCAGTGTATCGGCTTTTAGTTTCACAAATATGGACGATATCAACTTTTTCTCCGATCCTCGTATCTTTTCCTGATACGCGTGTCTTTCTTTCCCCTCTCGCATCTCGTCTCGTACAAATTCAGTCATGTCTTCGTTCGCAAACAGTTCAGCGTCATCGTACGCAATTGCTCAGAATTTAGCAGTGACGTGCGCCAGTTATATTATAATTCATTTTATTTCAAAAAAAGCAAAGTCCAGACGTAGACGACGTTGGTGGGAACTGGAAGTGTTTAGAAACAGAAAACAACATGGTGGAATACCATTGCTGCGGGATTTAAAATTTCAACATACCAGTGGAAAATACAAAAACTTCACTCGCATGTCACCCATTGATTTTGAGTATTTACTAAACATGATTGGCCCAGCTATTCAAAAAACTGATACAAAATTTAGAAAGACGATTTCAGTGAAAGAAAGACTTAGTATCACTTTGAGATTCCTAGCAAGCGGGGATTCCTTCACAAGTTTGCAATATGTATTCAGAGTATCGAAGCAAGCAATAAGTCTTATAGTACCAGAGACCTGTCAAGCTATTCTCAATGGATTAAAAGAACAAATAAAGGTAAGATATGTTTTATTAGTAAAGTATTGAATTACAGATTATTATTATTATTAAATGTTATAAGGTCACTGAAATCATCATCAGAAGCAACATTTCCACAATTCATCACATTCATATTTGGAGCTGGTGTAGACGTCCGGCTGGAGTTGGAGTCGGTTTCATATCTTTCCCTTTCCCAGTCATACTGTCCTCTATCAGCAGAAAAGAGTATATTGTTTATATGGTGTTCAACGGCCATAAAAGTAGTCGCTGAGTAAGTACGGAATTTGGACGCTAAATAATTTGCATAAATTTGATAACGGTCGGGTGCTATACCTGGCGATAAAGTAGTACTGGCAAGGTTAGCAGTAGCAGCTTGTGCTGAAGACCTCATCAATTGCAATGCTTCATTTAGGATTGGGTCCTTCTGCGACGCACTTTTCTTTGCCTTTTTCATTGGTACAGGATGCTTGAATTTTACGGCTGCGGACGCTTGGCTCCTGGGCTCTTGCATCCCAGTAACTTGGCTTCCACCTGGTTGACTATCGGGAGTGTCGGGTAGCTCGTTTCCATGTACTTCGTTCCTAGGTGACTCATTTTCAAGTACTTGGTGATTGACCGACGGTGATTCTTCAAGTGACCTATTGTCGAGTACTTCTTCATTTTCATCGTCCTCTGTTGAATTTTCCTACAAAAATAAATGATTATACTATTTTAACTTAAAGTGCAACGTTACGCCAATACAAATAAATTATTTACGTTTAAACAGGGACTGTAATTGAACTATTAAAATATTTTGCGATCATAGAACAACAAAACGTATTTTTTAAATATTCGTATTTAATAACAGTAGTTATAGATAAGTTATAAATAAAAAAAATGCTAAAAGTGGCTACTAGCACTTTCTTCATTTGTAACTTATCCTTTATTTTCAAGACTAAAACTTTAATTAAAGTCCTTGTTAAAACGTAAATGATTTCTTTGTATTGACGGGGCTGGTGTGCGTGACATTTCGCCTTTAAAAGAGGCCGACATCACCTGGGTGTCGGTTTCGCCGGCACGATCTTTTCAATATACAATTTAACTAGTTATTATTTCTGACAACAGAATGATAGATAAATACATAAACAATATTTTAGACACATTTTAGTTTGAATGTAATAATATAGTGATTTTTTGTTACAGTTACCGACTACGCCTCACGAATGGGAACAAATCAGCGCAGAATTTCTGAATATGTGGGACCTTCCAAACGTAGTTGGTTCAATGGATGGAAAGCATATCACATTGCAGGCTCCTTTTAATTCTGGATCGGAGTTTTTTAACTACAAAGACTTTTTCAGTATTGTAATGTTTGCTCTTGTGGATGCCTCCTACAATTTCTTATTTGTGGATATTGGGTGTCAAGGCAGAATTTCAGATGGTGGGGTATTTAACGATTCAATATTGAAGACAAAAATTGACAACGACTCATTGAATCTTCCACCCCCGAAGGTATTACAAGGAACGAATTACATTGTTCCACATTACTTTGTTGCCGACAGTGCATTTCCTTTAGGCTCTCATATTATGAAACCTTATTCAGGGCAACACGCCAAAGGATCAATGAAACGTGTATTTAACTATAGACTATCAAGATCACGAAGGGTTGTAGAAAATGCTTTCGGTATTGTGTCAAGTGTATTTAGAGTTTTAAGAAAACCTATGCTGCTTGAACCTGAAAAGGCTCAGTTGATAGTGATGACTATATGCCACCTTCATAATTTTCTACGGAGAAGCTCAAATTCTGTTAACAGGTATACACCGAGAGGTACATTTGATACTGAGATTGAAGGCACAATAGTACCCGGAAGATGGAGGGCGGACGTTAGCGCCTTAACATCGTTTTTGCCATTGACGAATACTCCTCGTAGAGCAACATTAACAGCGGAGCATATGAGAGACCAAATTGCTGAATATTGTTGTAATGTGGGAACATTACCGTGGCAAAATAATATATAGGTACAATAGGTACGAATTATGTATACAAGGTGTAAGGGACGGTTGCCCGAAGACTTAAACCACAGCTTCAGACCATTACCCTAAAGAAGAGATATTAATATCAATGAGATATTTTTTTTTTTGTATGGTGGCGCTAGTTAGCATAGGGGAGGCTCTTAAAATAATAGTACTATACTTACGGTATTAAGTCTGTCACGTGGCTTGTTTCTGTCGAGCAGGAATAGCATATGTGGGTAAGCAAACCAAGACGATCGGTACACATCATTAGTACCTATAATAAAACAAAAGCGAAGTTTAAAAAAATAGTAAAAAACGTCATATTCTAATTAATTATTTAGTAAGTAATTAAAATAAACATAAGGATAACAAATAGCCTATAATTCAGCAGTACTTATCATTCATTAAAAAATACTAACCTTGACCTGTTGTTTTTGATTTTAACATCTTTTGTTTTTCTCGTCGAAGGGCCGCCAGCAGGTATTCCATCTTCTTTTTAATTTGTTCCAAAGGACGTTCTAACTCTGCCTCCAGTTCGTCCCAAGCGTCTGCCTTCAACAGTCTGTTGAAGTAATTCTTGTTTTTGGGATCCCATAATACTTCTTTATTTTTATAGGCCTCGATAAGTTTAATAACACTTCCGTTATCCCAGCTCATCCTGAACGATGTTTTGTTTTCTCTGGCAAACAACGAAATGGCGAGCGAAACACAGGAAATCACCGCGCATCAAATGCATTCAAGTCCATACTTGTTCAAAACTACGCGTATCTCCTTTGATGATCGCGGAAAAACCGACACAGGATGGTTCGCGGTGTATCGCGTATCGTATCGCGATACAGTATGAAGATACGGTATCATAATACGTCCATACCACCGATCGTGATACGCGTATCAGATACGAGGTGTATCAAGATACGCGATCAGTGCGGATCGGGCCGTATCAGACACGGAGCGTATCATTACCGTGTATCATCTTGCGTCCAAACTAGCGATCATGATACACGCCAATGCAACGCAACGGAGATACGATACACCAAAATGCTACAAATGTGGACCCGGCTTAAAGCCGGTTTTTCTTTAATTGTATTCAAGAGCAGAAATACTATGTTTCAAGTAATTTTGATGATAAACAATTTATTTTTCTTACATATTTTAACAACCATTTTTAACCCTTTAAGGGATGAAATTTAAAAAAACCTTCAACACATGTTTCTTAAATTGTGTTAAAGAACAGAAATACTAAGTTTCAAGTAATTTTGATGATAAACTATTTATTTTTCTTACATATTTTAACAACCATTTTTAACCCTTTAAGGGATGAAATTTAAAAAAACCTTCAACACATGTTTCTTAAATTGTGTTAAAGAACAGAAATACTAAGTTTCAAGTAATTTTGATGATAAACTATTTATTTTTCTTACATACTTTAACACCCATTTTTAACCCTTTAAGGGATGAAATTTAAAAAAACCTGCTACACATGTTTCTTTAATTGTGTTAATGAACAGAAATACTAAGTTTCAAGTAATTTTGATGATAAACAATTTATTTTTCTTACAAAATTTAACACCCCGTTGTACCCGTGTAAGGGATGATATTCAAAAAAGCCTTTAATAAGATTTTCTGCAATTGTAATAAAGAACAGAAATACTAAGTTTCAAGTAATTTTGATGATAAACTATTTATTTTTCTTACAAACTTTAAAACCCCTTTTTAACCCTTTAAGGGATGAAATTAAAAAAAAAACTTCAACACGTGTTTCTTTAATTGTAATAAAGAACAGAAATACTAAGTTTCAAGTAATTTTGATGATAAACTATTTATTTTTCTTACAAACTTTAACACCCCTTTAAGGGTTGAAATTTTGAAAAAAATCCTTAACGACGTATTTTTTTAATTTATATTTAGAGGCTAAATACCAAATTTTATTCATTTCAAACAAAAAATGACAAAGTTTCATACGAACTTTCATCCCTTATTTAACTCCCTTAGGGGTTGAATTTCGAAAAATCCGTCTTTATTCCTTGTCTACCTTATAAAGGCAACCTCTGTGCAAAATTTCAGCTTCATAGGTCCAAGGACTTGGGCTGGGCGTTGATGAGTCAGTCAGTCAGTCAGGACTTGTCCTTTTATTTATATAGATTACTATCTATATAAAAAGATGATCAAAAGTGATCACCGTCAGTCAGCACTTGGAAGAGGCCCGTTACCTCTTAAAAGACCACTCTTGAACCTCCTCTGTGCAACGCCTGTTAGAACACGTCCCTGGGGAGACTGAGAAACGTCTCTCCTCAGCCTCGCTGTGCATGGCAGCATGTGATCACTGTGCCACCGTCTTTTCTGGAGTCACTTGGTTGGGTGGACAGAGTCCCCAAAACCTAATAAATTTTAATCATTCAACAAATAACTATCTTTAAATTATAACTATCTACTATTATTTTAACTTTATTTTGGCTCTTTTCAGATTCTTTATTTCACTATAGAAGTACTTATCAACTCTCTAATTTACATTCAAGTGGCAATAGACGTGCTGAAAATAGATGATGCACGTTTTTTATTCATATTTGTTACTAAATGGCCACCTGGCTATGAACAATAAAATAGACATGCTCTTTAACATCGAAGTAAGTAAACATTAAACCCAAAACACTTTATGATGGACGTGATATTTGCACATTTTTATGATTGTTATTAATATTTAGAACTAAATGGCCATCTGGACAATATGAAAAATGTCATGTTAACGAGCAACACAACAAAAGAGACAACCCACAACCGTACAGTGAGGCTCAGAAGTATTAGGTGGGCTGACCCCAACGTAACTGCAATAATTAAAAGTAAAAATCTTTTACAAACAAGCTATTATGGACTAAGTACGAAATGCTAACGCTTGGCAATACATATTCAATGTTACTTTCGCAAGCGTGCTGTAGCATGTAGCATGATAGTAAGCGATGATGTGGTCATGATGTGGTGTGTGTGTGGAAAAAAAAAAAAATCTTCCGATATTAATTTAAAAAAAAAATTGCAGACTCCAAGTTTTGTTAGTATTACTTAAAAACTATGGTAGTAACACACTTAGACATGACATTTTATTTATATTATTAGTACACAATACTTACAGACTATGTTAGATACAAACTTGTTTATGTTGTTAGTAAGTCCTACTTATGAGCTATGTTAGTAACACAACAAAAAATCAGTTCATATATCTGTTGCGCTTACCTGACACACCGGGCACATGTACCCATGTGCACATGTATGCGTGTGTGTGTGTGTATAAGCACGCCAAGTTTCAGCTTAATGGGATACAAGTAAGTGCTTGAATAATGAATTATGCCGGACCAACATACGAAAGCATGGTAGCATATAGTTATGTGTGTGTAATAATAGCCAGGAGAAAGAAGAAGAAGATTAATAAATGTGAAAAGAGCTGGCCTAAAACTATGTTAATTCTTTCATGGGCCGTAGCAATAATGCAACGCCTTCGGTCTTATTAAATCTGAGATTGAACTAAAGTAACTGCCATTAGACTGCTCGAAATGTAATTTTATTTAAAACTTTCTATCTTTTCTAGAAGGTCCGTTTTTGGATAATAAGATTTTAATATTTCTTTCTTATAGGATGCAGCTTTTGTCTCACCAGTTTCCATATGCTGCAGGATGCCAAAAGAATTGATGTTGCAAACAATTATGAGTCGGCAATGTGAAATTTTTTACATCGCCATACAAAGTGTTCAGGATACATGTGCACTTATTTTGAAGACTAGTCGCAATAGTCAGTTTTTCGTATATACCCACTATTATAATTAGCGTTATTCTCATGGCGCTTATTTCTATCCTTAGATTCTTAAGTATCCTGCTTCCATTAATTAGACTCTATAAAACATATTTCCTTCTGCCTATAGCTCAATATTCTTTACCCAACTGCAAGGAAACAGTTATGTTTTTAGCCATGTTTTCTTTTACACAATCGGTCCTACGTTTATTTGGCCTTCCCCTATTCTTAAAGCCAGTCATGTGCATATCAAAACTTATTTCTCGATATTTTAGTGATTCCTGCGTCATTTTAGCCATTTAATAATAAAGTCCTGCTGTAGTACTGTTATGTTTTTTTCTGATTCCATTGACCCCCCGTTGCCCAGCTCTAAATTATCGGAGAATTAATGTGACAAATTTTCAAGCACGCGTTATCTGCTGTGATTGGTTGAATTAATTTTCAACAGCCAATCACAGCAGACAACGCGTGATTGACAATTTCAAACTCGGGGTCAGACTCTCAACAAAAAAATTGTTTGTACCAAAGACCCGTCTGATACCCAGTGTGAGTGCGGTGCTCTTCTGCAAAATATGGCACACTAGTAGCGAGCAAGCAATATTTGTCAAATTATTCAATCAGTTCAATCTTAAAATGAGTTGTGAGGATCAAAGATTGAATGGCTAAATAATATCTTATTAGCGAAAACGCTGTCCAAAATGTATGGAATTCATATGCGCTACCAACATTGTACGTGGTTGATCTCATATATTTTAGTCTTTTAACAATAATCAGTGTAATAATGCAGTGTACAAAATACTAAATTAAATCAGACTACAAACATTATACACTTAAAAAAAACTACTAGCTAATCCTAAAATATGGCGTTAAAAATCTCCTCCACATCATTGTCCACTGGTATTGTGCCCAAAAGACTGGCAGCATTGCCACGTTGTATGGCAATGCTTATCCTCTGACCAAGGTAAAAGCCAGGCCTTGGGTCACGCGACAGTGTTAACTAGGCATTTAGAGAGTTCTTTAAATAATGCGCCAGCACTCGGACCCCACGGACAAACAGTTTCAACTCCAAACGGCTGGCAAATATAACTTCTGATGAGATTATTATATTTCTGCCACTTGAGGTTCTCTGCAGCCGCAACGAAAGCGCCAGCATAGCTCGAGGAGCTTGGAAGATTCCCATCTTCGGCGTAAGAGTATCGATACAAATAGCGTTCCATGCTAAAGGCCTACCCATCTTCTATGGAAACAATGATATGCCATCCGGTATTTTTGAAATCGTCGCGTGCCAGGCCTTGGGTTTCTTATACGGCCGAAACGCCGACGGTGATAAGAGTACGTCGGATGATGTCATTTACGTTCGAGTACCACGCAATGCTACCCGCACTTCGGCCCTGACAACTTCACCTCAGCGGCAACTGTGAGGAGAACAATAGGGAGCGCCTAAACGTTGGGAAGCAGCGAGTAGGAAAGTAGTATCGCCTATGTTCGACAATAGTAGTGCGAGCAGCCAGAGACCCAACTCCAGATGAGCACGCTCTGTAGGTGTGGTAGAAGTGGTAATTTGGTGTTCCTGGACTGTTTTGCAGAGTGGCTCATCCCACCGTCTCTGATATGGTGGACTGCCGTGGGATTAAAATTCAGGCAAGCGAGTCTCCAAGCATCGGATCATCGTCGGTAAAGCACGGCACATCAAAATCAATCAGTATAGGTGCTAGGGTATTCCTGATTAATTTCTCAGTACCATAGACCGAGTATATAAATGCCGGTAAGCTAATACTAGAAATTTTGCGGGCACCGAGGCCTCCTTGAGGCGAGCTTGAGCCCAATCGCTATATAAGGAGATAAGTCAGAAAAAAAGCAACCAACTCACGAATATGTATCCTCCGACTGCACAAGATGATTATTTATTTTTATTCGAATTTGGTACATTTAAACATATAAGTGTTATATATTTTTGAAATCACCTCTTATAACCCTTTATTTCGATACCCCACACGAAGGGTCTAAAAAAAAACCCCACATTTTATGTGTGTTATGTAGCCAGTGACACTCGCAGGGTTTAGACGAATCGATTGACGTAAGAATCATCAAAATCGGCCAACGCGTTTGGTCTCTAGAACGCCATATAGGAACAAACATACATACATACATAGACTGATAAACACATTACCCTCCTTCGGCAGTCGGGTAAAAAATGGATTTTTTTTTCTAAAAAGTTGAGGGAAATTTCCTCTGTGCTTCCCATCTTTGGAAGCACCAAAGATGGGAAGATGGGAAGAAATTTATGATAATTTGGAGCCAAAAAAAAAAATTGTCAGAAAACAATATTTATTGCTGACAGATGGTAAATTTATCTGGAGCCTAAATGGTCAACATATTATTTGTTTTACAATCACCACCATTTCAGCCGAAAGATTAGACAATCTGTCGGCTGAAATAGTAAGTAAATAATGCACATAGCGTAGTGTTTTACCATTCTTTGCTACTCCAACTGGTCTTGTACTTCTCGCAGCAGATTGCCGTAATTTTATCAAGTCATCGATCCTTTTTTCTACGCTTCTTTATTCATAAACTTTAATTTGTTTTTTTATTTGTTAGATGATGAGAAAGCTATGCAAGAAAGTACTGCGCTTACATCGAGCATCATTCAGCAAGATACGTGTGTGTGGCCTGTTCTACGTAGACACTGCGTTACAATTACGTTTGATGAGTCTTCTTACTAACTTTATTGTTGTGTTGCTGCAGTTTGCTTATTTGTAATACTGATATAATTAAATAGAGTTTATGGAACATCATATAACACTATTTTCTTCTTTTTTAAAGTAATAATCACCTAATCTTTTCTGAAAATTTCATTTCGATTGCAATAAAAGAAAAAAACTTAAAACTAAAACTTCATGTAAGTCTTATCTATCGATTTTAACAACTACTGTACATCTATCATTATATTATAATGATTTATACCTTGTATAAATAGTAGTTGTATATTGAATTTGGGTTATAAACGTACCTCACTATATCAACTTTATATTATATAGTTAAAGTAAATTCATTAAAGTAATTAACTAACCCATGTAAATGTTGATTCTCTCTATTACTAACCAACAAATTGAAATGTGCTGTTAATACACTTCTGTCTGTTATTGTGTCACTCGTGTTTAAGAAAGCTACTATGTATCTGTAAAATGAAGAACATTCGTCAAAAGACATGGACATATTCATTAAATTTTATTACAAGCGATGTTGTAGACAAAGATGTCCAGTCAATGCTTTTGCCTTTAAATTTGATGCAACAGCTCATGTTCTGTCCAAAATATCGCATCAAAAATAATTTCATAAAACCAAGTTGTCTCATCTCCAAGTTTGTTTCAATGATTGCAACACTAATATTCATATTTGTATTCACATACCGCGTTTATTTTGTTTATACTTCCAATGAATTTTATTTATTGCCTATTATGTTTGCGACCTCCGTTTTCGACTGTATCTTCTATTTTGTCGGATTCACAATTAATTTCGTAAACGGTATCGTTCAAACCAAAAAATCTATCAAATATGTTCTAACTTTTCAAAGAGTGCACAGATTTCTTAACGATGCGTCCAGTTTCAACCATTTAATCATTTGGAATTGGATTGTGGTAATCTTTGCGATGGGCTTTTATGTTATTGTATTCGCTTACTTTTGCTCAATACTTTCCTCTTTTCCCATGTACAGTGGATTTCTTTTGGTCGTTTTCGATTTTAATATCGTTTATGCCAGTAGAGTCCTTAAACTATTCGAAGATAAAGTTTACCAATGGAATTCTGAACTTTTAAAATCTCAAAAAACTAAAATCATGTACGGTCAAAGTTATATTCAAAACATGTTTGAGTCTTACGTAGATATTTTACAGTGTTATAACATTTATATTGTTTGTTTCCAGCAGTTTGTAAGTTTCTTGTTTTTTAACTTATATATATTTTGTCACTAGCTGTGCCCGCGGCTTTGCTCCCGTCAACTGCCTACCACACCCTACCTACTCTACTTACCTACCCTACCCTAGAACCTTAAAACCCACCTTTCAGAAAATTACCTCAAATGCACAACGCCATCTATCGAATATGGAGTAGTCTACTGTTCGAATTTCTGAATTGCGTGTGTTGCGACATTTTACTTCTTGAAAACTTTAAATTCAAATATTTTTTGACACAGTGAACCGATTGCGATGGCACGACGTAATGCTTTAAGTTACGCACAATTTTTTTGAATCAAAGTTATCTACATTGGTGTCATACATTTTACGTGATGCGTGCACAATCTAAATAGAAAGATAGACCAAAAATCCAAAAATGTTGGAAATAGGTTCTGTTGGTTATCCTTTAACTCCTTGGCTATTTTTTTTTAATATTTTCGTTGCATAAAAACGACTTTGCTACAGATTTAATTAATTAAATTTTCTTTCGCAAAACAATAGTATAAAATAATGTTCACTTTTCAGATTCTTTATTACATTTTAGAAATATTAGCCCACGCTTTGGTATACATTCAAGTAGGAATCGATGTATGTATAATTGGAATTGTGAGTATAAATATTTTAATATATTCGTGTAGTTAAAATATGGACACGATCATGAGGAGTGGTTACAATATTAGAGAGAGTGAAACTCTGTAGCAGCCAGTAACAGAAAAGTTAGAAGCAAATCGTATGTCTTAGTTCAGACATGGTGATACCGACACGTTATGATGTAAGAAAAACTAATTATACTGACTTCATGACCCCAAGTATTTTATAGAGAGTATAAATAAACATAGTGGTGATGGCTTTATGATCGAGACTTTAATAGTTTAGTTTTGAGGGCTTAATTCAAAAAGGAATTAAGTTAACTAGCAGTTAACATCCAGTTTGAATATAGATTGCTATAATTGTCTTGTGGGTACTCTGAGAAGACGACTTGAAGAGGAGTTTGAAACAAGAATATACGTTGCGCCGACCCTAAGCAAATTGGGATGAAGACTACAGAAAAATAATATTTTAAAATGGTTAATAATGAATAAATGGTTTAATAATATCAGCCTTTAACTGGGCCACTGCAGGGTAAAGGCCTCTTCTCACATAGAGATGATGATGGTTTAATAGTTTATTTCAATACAGGGTACAGCAACTCTGACATCGCTGACTATATTACTATGGATGGTAAAGGATTTATCATGGCAGCTAGTCTTTATGCTGCAATGTGAGAAATTCTACTTAGCAATTGAAAGTGTTCAAGATTCCTGCGCAGAAGTTTTGAAGTCAGCTTGTTCTGGTAATATTACTTATATGTCCTGTTCGGTTTACTAATGGTATCTATAAAAATATATTTATAATTTACATTGGCATAACGAAATTCAGCATAACGCACATTACGCATAATATTGCTTGGCATAAACGTTTTGCCATAATGTTTATTATTGCCATAAATACTGTTGCAATATTAATAATACAGCATAATTTTATGAAGATTAATATTATACACGCATAATGATATTATTTACACGTTATAAACTCGTTATATGTACGAGATAAAAACAAATATGTTTGCGGCTAAAGGGTGGCCCAAGAGCCACCCCTGCTGCACCTTTACCTAATCCAATAGAGTAATTCCCAATTAATAAAAAATAATGTAAGTACATAACACCTATTTTTTTATTTTTCTTATTCAACAAATATTATGCATTAAAACCAGCCAAGTACGAGTCGGACTCGCGCACCGAGGGTTCCGTACAAACCTCAGCTTAAAGGTATTATAGACTTGAGTTTTTGATATGACTTTCACAGATTTATTATGCTAATAAAAGTTATGCGAAAAAAATATCCAAACAATATTATTCCTTTAAATATTATGCCAAGAAGAGGATGCCCGTCCTGTTCTACTAATTTAATATTAGTTCCTTCATACCTAATTGGCATTTTATAAACGAGTCACTTGAACTGTTGTAACACTGGTTGGTTAACTTAGAATTAAAAGGTCAAATAAACTTTATGTTAAAGAAAAGATAAACATAAAAAACATCTTCTTTATCCATGAATATAACCAAAAACTAAAAAACTGTACATCTTCTGCTTCGTCGTATGGATGATTCCTAATTTAACGTTTAGACAAACCTGTTAGTAAAAATTAGGCAATTATTTTCACATAATAGGGTAAGTTCCATTTTTGACAGATGATGAGAAAAAGCTTTGCAAGAACGTATTGCGCTTGCATCGAGCATCATTCAGCAAAATACGTGTGTGTGGCCTGTTCTACGTAGACGCTGCTTTACATTTCAGTCTGATGAGTCTTCTTACTAACTACATTATTGTGTTGCTACAAATAGCGATTTTGTAATCAAAGATCCATTAAATATTTTTGAAGATCTATGGCGTTGTCCTTTTTTTACCTTTACCTCCATAACTTAGGGGTTTATGATTTTAATTTCAGTCTTCGAAAAAAAACGCGAAAGTCTGTATGGTTGGGCTGTTAAGATGTCTGTAAATAAAATCACGACTCAATAGCTGAACAGATCCAGATGAAATCTGAAAGATGATACTTTAACTGAATGACTGACTTAAACTTGGTCTTAATAGGGATGACTCCTGGGTAAAAAAAAAAAAAAAACTATTTAGTCCGTCAGTTATATCAAAAAATATTGGACACGTACTTTTTGCTTGAACAAATCAATAAAAAATTACAAAGATAAAGCGCATCAAAATTCAGGGGTGGGGACTTGTGACGTTAATTTTTAGTAAAAAGTGTACTAAAACTTGGCAACATGCGAAATTCAACGCACTGTATTGTAATTTTTTACGTGACAAAAGAAAAAATCCTTTTCCAATATTTTTATTAAACTTTAGAACATACATACATAAACTCACGCCTTTTTCCCATGGGGGTAGGCAGAAACTACAGAACGCCACCTGCTACGATCCTTACATACTTCTTTTGCTTCACACACATTCATACATCTAGTCATACACACACGCCGGTTATGGGTACTGCGCACTTGGCCTTTCTGAAGAACATCACCTATAAGGTCTATGTATGTCTTTCTAGGGCGTCCCCTCCCGGCGTTTCCATTCACGTCTGCCTTGTAAATACCTTTCGTAAGTCGACTTTCATTCATCCTCTCAACATGGCCAAACCATCACTTTAGAACAGTCTATAAAAAAAACCCTGTTGTAACAAAATATATTTTAATAAGAGCGTCCATATACGGACTGCTGGCTTCAAGTGGTCGCTGTTGGGTGAATAATTTGCTTATGAATTAAGTTTAGATGTCGCCTATTTTCAGTGAAAACACTGTGTGAAAAGCAATTTTTGCGCTGCAATAAGTCTGATAAAACATTATTCATGTTTCAATACATTTTAATGTTGATGCGGTTTACAGAAAAGCAAACTGCAGTAAAACAATACGTATTATAGTTAGTAGTTAGAGCCATCATCTGTAGCGGTAAAATAGCATCGACGTTAAACATTCCACAGGCATCCAATTGTTGAATGATGCTTCGAGTAGACGTTTTATATTCTTGTGAAATATTTTTAGGGTTCCGTACAGGGTAAAAACGGGACCCTATTACTAAGACTCCAGTGTCCATCTGTCTGTCTGTCTGTCACCAGGCTGTATCTCATGAACCGAAATAGCTATAGACAGTCGAAATTTTCACAGATGATGTATTTCTGTTGCCGCTATAACAACAAATACTAAAAACAGAATGAAATAAATATTTAAGTGGGCCTCCAATACAACAAACGTGATTTTTATGCCATTTTTTGCGATAATGGTACGGAGCCCTTCGTGCGCGAGTCCGACTAGCACTTGGCCGGTTTTTTTTAGTTTTAAGTTCCTTTTTTTTTAAGTGTTGATAGGAAAACAACCTTTATGGGTATATGACTTACCCTACTTTAAGTACGAATTTCGCCAAAATGTTAAAATAAAAGAATAAATATTTATTTGTGACCCGCACAAGAGACACGTAAAAAAAATCACGATGACAAAAATGTAACCCTTTGCGAGACTTAAAAGGCTCCTATCTCAGACTGTGCAGCGATACCCAAAAAGGAAATAACGCTGCGCTGATATTCTCATAATTTATATTGACACTTCAACGTGGTTTTCCTTTTACTTATAAGTCTTAAATTATTGCTAGGAACTTAATTTCTCTTACTTGTCTACTTGAGACTCAAATACCTTATAATCTGAATTAATAAAATTAACACTTAACACACTATAACAATCAAAACATAGATTTCCACATATTTATCAGTCTTAAATTATTGCTAGGAACTTAGTTTTTCCAGAATAATCAGCTTTACTTCTTCGAGCACCTCATTTCTCCTTGTTTCAATTATAAGCCTTTGCTCTGTCACCTTCAGCAGGTGTATATAGGCTCTCTCACAGGTGGACCATGAACAACAAAAACTGAATATCATTGACGGATACAACAAAAATATATGATTGTGTATCTATAATTTATTAATATTTAATAAAAAAAATAGTCTTCAACTATAAATTACATATTTTGTTATTGTATTACCATTAGAAAAGCTGGTTGGACTCTTGACTAGGTTTGTGGCTCTCCAAATCCATCGCCAATAATCGATAGGATCTTTAACTCCATTTGGGAGCGGGTTGGTACTGCCGATGGACCTGTAGCACATGTTGACCGTCTGACGGCTCCAGCAGCTTTAATGGCCAAACATTTTTTAACAGCCCACACCAAATATTTGGATATTTGATTAATTAATAATTAATAAAAAAAAAAAAACATTTATTATTCATTTTAATTGTATGAAAGGTATAATACACACGGTGGAGTACCCTCTTCTTATCAAAAAAAGAATCATACAATAAAATAAAGGTACTTAATAGAAAAACTAATAATCCAATATTTACATACCTATTGTATTCCTTGGGCAAGTTAAAGATATATTTTTATTTTGTTTAGTATTATTCATACACACAGTGCAATAAACAACCATTATTAATAATAAAATACAACGATTTTACATTAAAATATTCAAATTTGCAACTTACAAAACAAACAACGTGCGTTGCACAGACCCTGAAATTGTCCACTGGCTGTGCTAACGAAAACGGGTTTTTTCCAGTCTCGCCGAGTAAGCGACAAGCGGCCAGTGGTCACGCACTCATGCGTCCGCGGTTGTATGAATCTTTATCTCTGTTTGTTTATCTACTCATGTGATACAAGGTTGTGTCTATTTTTTTACATTTACATAAGTACACACATTAATATATGTGAGGACGATGCACCCAGAATAGCTCTACACACTATACTACGTACAGGTATAAAGTACAGGAAAATTAATTAATTTGATAAGTAGGAACATGGTTCTCATATACTTACAAATATTGCAAACATAGGTAAAATACCTAATTCAACAACAACAGAACAGTGTGAGAAGAAATTAAAAAAAAAAAAAAAAAAAAACTGCTCATCAAGGAACATTACTTATCACTGTAATCGTGCTCTAAGTTTGTTGAAATACATTTTGTCTATGATTTTTTTATTCACTGCTTTTGTTTTAAATAATTATGTATTTATGTATCTATTTTATAACATATATAAATATCTATTTGTGATTTTATTAAGTATTATTGTATCTTTATGTTCATTGTTGGTATTGTTGCACCATTGACAACCCCATGTCATGTCCAGGCAATCACTGTACATTTCAGGTTGCCTGGGAGAGATCGCGGCAAGCGATAAGGTAGTCCGGTGTATATTTTTTAGTTTTAAGTTTATTTTATTCCTGTTTTTTCTGGTGTACAATGAAGTATAAATAAATACATTTTACTAAACAGACAAACAATTTTAAATGGGTTTACGTTAAATCTCAAATAAAAAAACTAATTAAAAAGCTCAAATAAAACAAAACGAATAAAAAAATGCCAAACTTAAAATAAAAAAATAAAAAATGAAAAAAATATTATACACAAGTCAAATCAAACTTTAATAATCATTAGATTTTTGGTGACATTTCCGTCAGAAGACAACCTTTTTTCATTTAAATAATCATTAATTGAATAACTGATCAACAAGTCTGTTCTTGGAGGATCTAGTGAGTGACCGAATAATGACCATGAGAATTAACACAAAACCATGTCGCATGAATCTAGTTGTAGTGTATGCACCAAATTCTCAGTCGTCGGAAACAGAAATCGAGGAGTTTTATAGACTGCTCGAGGACACTCTTAAAAGCTTCCCCAGAAGAGAGATCACCCTCTTGATGGGGGACCTGAACGCAAAGGTCGGATCAACAACGCGTGAGGACCATCTGAGAGAAGTAGTCGGGCAATATGGTCTTGGGGATAGGAATGATCATATTGGGGAGGGGATAGATGTGAAATGTGGCTTCAATTTTGCGCAGAAAACTCCCTGACTATCATGAACACCTGTTTCCAGAACCACCCAAGACGTCTATATACTTGGGTAATGCCAGGAGATCGCTTCAGATCAAATCGGCTACATTGCAGTCGCAAAGCGATGGAGATCCTGCATAAACAACACCAAGACGTACCCTGGAGCCGACTGCGGAAGAGATCATAAGCTTTTGGTGGCAGAAATAACCATCAAGCTTGTAACGGTTTCGTTACAATCTTCCATTACTTAATTTAACTTCTTTTAATTTAAATTAATAACATAAAATAACCAATTTACAATTAAAATCAACCTTAAGTTCACTAATAAATACTTATAAAATAAATGTAATCCTATTTATACACATAATTAATAATACCCTAATTGTAATATAATCCCTACAGCTAATTATCTATCAAGGCAAACTAAGTATCCGAACGCAGCGAGGTGAAGTTGGTGCGAACCGCAAGGAACTAAAGTTCTTGAACGAAGATGTCATTGCATTGACCGTGAGCGAGCAGACGAGTTGCACTGTCATGCTACTCACATTTTTGTCCATGCCAAACAATTCATGTAAAATTTAAATAATCAAAAAATAATTAGCACTCTTCCTTTTACTAATAAATACGTGCGGTTTACCCCAAAGTGATAGGGTTCCTAACCAGGTTTCAGATCGGCTTTACACTACTACCCAGTGCGTATGTTGGCCTACTCCAACGCACTGTTAGCTGCCTACTCCGTGTCGCCACGCTACGTGTCTACTTACTACCTACTCTGCACCACCGCTTTCCGGGACCTAACCCCGAGTGGAACTTTACTGCACATCGCCGGACGCCTTTAACGCTAAGGCCAGTGGTACACTATCTTATGGCTACGCAACGTACTTCGGACCGCGAGTGACAACCCCGACCCTGAGGTCCAATAAAATTTGTTAACCTTCAGTTGTTTTTTTTTTCTTTACTACCCTCTAGCTACCTGGTAGGTAGGAAACCAACAAGAAGCGTTAAAACCTAAAGAGTTGTATAAGAACCACGGTCAGGCAGCAAATCCGACTCTCCCAGCCGACACTCGCCGCTTTTAAGGAACGTTTTAGCAGAAAAGCCGCAAAGTTTGAAGTGGAACCCAGTGCTGGCATAGACTAAATAACTGGACGAGATTAAAACAGATAGTAATCCAATCACGGACAGAAGTTAAATGTCAGGACACTGATCGTCCAAAAAAGGAGTGGATTACCAACGAGACATGGACGGCGATCAAGGAAAGAAAACAGCTACTCGTGCTCAATATCAGTTCCTTTCAGCAAAGGTACAGTGTTTATGCCGCATAGACTACAATCAATACCTGAACTCAATATGTCAGAATATTGAGGAGCATGCGCAGTATCTGCATACAAAAAATCGTTTTCTGAAAGAGAACAGTATTACTCGGGACTTCAAGCCGAAGACCTGGGCTATTGAAGATGATCAAGGGCACTTACTGACGGAAATAGACCAGGTTACGGAGAGATGGTGGCTGTACTGTGAGAGCCTATACAAAGACATGGGGAAATCTGATGAGCCGGCGATACAGTTTGAAGATCTCTTCTTAGAGCCGGAGATCCTGGCATCTGAAGTGGAAGGTGCGCTGACAAAACTAAGATCTGATAAGTCAGCTGGAGGAGAAAGCATTTTTGCCGAAGAGCTGAAGTGTCTTGGAGACAGAGGTGTTAGGCTTTTGCGGGAGCTGTGTAACCAGCTTTGGAGAACGGTTAGATGGTCTAAGGACTGGAAGGAGTCTCTCTTGATACCGCTGCACAAGAAGGGGTCAAACAAGAAATGCGAGAACTATCGGACAGTAGCACTCATATCCAATGCTAGCAAGATAATGCTGTACATAATTAACGGACGGCTCCAATCGTACCTACAGCGAAAAATACCAAGTGAGCAGGCTGGTTTTGTCAAGGGTCGAGGCACAAGAGAACAAATTGTGAATGTAAGGCAAATGATAGAGAAGAGCCTCGAGTTTATTATTTCAATGATCTTGTGTTTTATCGACTACTCCAAGGCGTTTGATTGTGTGAGGTGGGATTGCCTATGGAGAATACTCGAGGAAATGGGAGTACCTTCGCATTTGATAGCATTGATCGCAAACTTATACGAGGATGGTGAGTCGCTAGTCAGAATCAACAATGTGGTGTCGGCCTTTTAAGCCAGAGAAAGGAGTACCCCAGGGCTGTATTCTGTACCCTCTTCTTTTTATTATCTATGGCAAATACATCATGAGGAGAGCCTTAGAAGAGTGGGATAGAGGCATAGCGGTAGGTGGCAATAAAATCAGCGATCTCTGATATGCAGATGACACCACATTGTTTTCATCTTCGGAGCGCGAACTTGCTGAGCTATTTGTGAGGATAGAGCGTGAAAGCGAGATGGTTGGACTGTTGATCAACAAGTCCAAGACCAAAGTCATGATAATTGTCAGACCTGGACTAATAGCATGCACGGGGGAACTTGTAGATCTAAAGTTCGTCAGTGAGTTTGTGTACCTGGGGTCCATGATCAGCGATCAGAGGGGCTTTAGTCGGGCAATTTGGAGACGTACGCAGATGGCCAAAGTTGTTGCTATGAGCAAGATGTCGAGGATATGTCAAGATAGGAACATCTCTAATAACACCAAGAAGAGACTCGTCGATTCTCAATTTTCCTTTACGGCTCCGAATCTTGGGCAATTCGCTCGGTGGATCGAATAAAGGTTGAGGCTTTCGAAATGTGATGCTGGAGGAGAATGTTGCGCATATCATGGACAGCAAAACGCACAAATAAGTCCATTCTTGACCAGATAAACATCAAAACAAGACTCTTCACGATCTGCTACCAAAGAGTCCTAAATTACTTTGGTCACATCGCTCGGCAACAGACATATAATCTAGAAAAACTGGTTGTTGTAGGAAAAGTGGATAGGAAAAGGCCACGCGGACGCTCACACACTCAGTGGTCAGACCAGATCAGGGCGATTACGGGCCTTACGGTGGCCATTGCCGTGAGAAGAGCCGAAGACAGAGTGGCTTCGAAGTAGCTCGTCAATGACTAAGTGAAAGCTTTCCAAGACGGGCACGACCCTCAGTAATTAAGACAAAGAATAAGAAGAGAAAATTGAATAATAACATTTAGTAACTAGGGATAGAAGCAAACATAATTTGAATTGGTACCTTTTCTATTTATTTATTTATTTATTTATTAAAACTTCATGCAACATAAAAGTACATAGGCGGACTTAATGCCTGAGGCATTCTCTACCAGTCAACCAAGGGCGGTGAAGAGATAGCATGGCAGGTGCATAAAAAAATGAAATAAAAATATTATGAACGCAAATTTAGTACAAAAATATATAGTTGAAATAAACATACTTAAATATGTACTTTTTATAAAATAATATATATATACATAAATTAATTAATAGAAAGGCACATATTGAGACGACTATGCTATTCGTTTAGAAAATAATGCCGCAACTTCCGCTAACTGAACCACTAAACTCTGTTTCTGAATACCGATTGATTAAATCGTTTGTCAAATTCAAATCTATTTGTTTGGCAGATTGTCATATCACACCAGTTAATACAGATACAGATACGATACAGATACCGCACAAAAACTTAAAGGTACGGGTTTTCAGATCACTGATGAGTGGATCGGGTCATTATTGTTGGCGGGGCTAACAGACAAATTCGCTCCTATGATAATGGCCATCGAACATTCTGGATGGTTTATTCCCATCGGCCACCCCCCAGTTGCCACCCCGGTGGCCGATGGGAATGATTTAGTGAAATTTCTTACCTTCCTTTATTCCCATCTGCCACCGGGGTGGCGGATGGCACTAACTAGTGGCGTTTGCCACCCCGGTGGTCGATGGGACTTATTTAGTGAAATCTGCCACGTTCCTTTATTCCCATCTGCCACCGGGGTGGTGGGTGATTCTCATGACATTTGTCACATAAAAGTGAATGTTGATGCTGTGACCGGTTTACTTTGTTACTTGGATCCAACTGGTGCTGGCCCTGATAACTTATAATATCATCTAAATTTCTAACTAAATGCGTGCCTTGCATTGCCCTACCTATTTCAATTTTGGTTTTTGGAAGTCTGACTCAAGGTGTTGTCCCCATATTATAGAATTCTGTTTTTATTTCACCCGCACATAAGAGAAAAAAAATAGTTAAAGATTAAAAAAAAAAAAAAAAAAAATTGCAGACTCAAAGGTCCATAGTTTTGTTAGTATTATAAATTACTTAAAAATTATGTTAGTAGTACACTTAGACACGTCATTTTATTTATATTGTTAGTACACAATACTTACAAACTATGTTAGTAACAAAACAATCAATTCATGTATCTGTTGCGCTCACCTGACGCACCGGGCACATGCACGTGTACATGTACCCAGTGTGCCATGATGGCGCAACACGGCTTATCACGGAAAAATAGTCAAATATGAACCTTGAAAACTTTCTTGATATTTTTCTATTCACCCCGTTTTACGGTCATGAGAATCAACCACCCGACTAAACTTATGAAGGTGGCAGATGGGAATAAATCGGCAAACGCCACTAGTTAGTGCCATCCACCACCCCGGTGGCAGATGGGAATAAAGGAAGGTAGGAAATTTCACTAAATCATTCCCATCGGCCACCGGGGTGGCAACTTGGGGGTGGCCGATGGGAATAAACCTTCTGGATTAGTACAGCACGGATGTCATCAAGTCGAAATTACTGGACATGAGTTCAGAAGTTGGCAGCTCCGGAACAAATAACGCATTTTTGTCGAAAGGTTGGCAGCAGCGAAACCATAAGAAATCATATGGCAACACCACAAACAAATTAAGAAATGGCAACACTGCACATATTATGTCAAAAATGTCATCGCCGCCGACTTCAAGTTCTGTCAATGTCAAAACAATCCGATGCTATAAATGTAAACAACCCGGTCATTTTATGAATAAGTGCCCTAATAATACACAGAATAAATGTGAAAGTAATGCATTTAGTGCAATATTTTTGAATGGGAGTTTTCAAAAAACCAATTGGTACGTGGACTCAGGTGCAAGCTCGCATATGATCACAGATAAGAGTTGCTTACAGAATGTGTCGTTTAAGTGCCAAGTAATACCCTTAAGTGCCTTTATCTACAATTGGTTGATCCTATATTAAGTTACGCCCTCGACTGCTATGGACTTACATTCAAAAGTAACTTAGAAAAATTAGAAGCGCAACAACTCAGATTTTTAAAACTATTAGTAAGTAAGAAAACTAAAAACAAATGTAAAGACGACTATAGTAAGTTATTTAAAATTTGCAAAATTCTCCCTATCAGCTTTAAACATAAATACCTACTTCTGGTTAACAGTCATGGCAGTTGGGAGCGTCACTCGCTAGTTACCCATGACCACGCAACGAGGATGGTATCGGCAGGTAAATTTGATGTACCCAGAATAAGGAATTATTTTGGCGACCGAACGCTAGATAAAAGAGTACCACACCTTCTCAACCAGTTGCCTACTGATATAAGAAGACAGGAAATAAAAGGTAAATTTGCCAATTCCCTTAAGCAGTTCTATCTTAAGAGTTTGTAAATGATCTTCGTATCGTTCGTATCTATTAAGTAGTTTTTTAAGATATATGTGTCATGTTAGTTTTATAATTTCATTATGTGAAAATTAAGTGTCCGCACTAATGAAAATGTTTTTTTACTGTGTGATCCGTTCCCACAGACAAACCGTGTAAACGGTTTTGTGGGGCATAGGTTAAGATTTAATAAACTTGTACCTTAATAAATAAATAAATAAATAATAATAAAAAAACCACGAAGTAAAGGAAATAGTAGTTGCAAATCAAGAAAAGATACCTGTTGTGTGCTCAGGAAACACAATGATTACGACCATAGTTGATAATTCAGAGTTTAACATTCCAGTTAATAATGTATTATGTGTACCTAACTTGTCAACCAATTTATTATCAGTAACTCAAATGATTCGTAATGGAAACAAAGTGAACTTCGAAGAAGACATTTGCTACATACGCAATCGACAGAATGTGCTGGTAGGAAAAGCAAACCTAGTGAATGGAGTATATAGATTGGACATTAAGTCAGATTGTTTGTTTTCGTGCTCAGCAACAAATGTGACTAGTGAGGTATGGCATCGAAGGTTAGGACACATTAACAGCAGAAATCTGAATGCTATGAAGAATGGTGCTGTGGAAGGGATTTCATACTTGGATAAAGCTGAAATTGATATGTCTAAGTGCATCACTTGTTGTGAAGGTAAAAAAGTCGAGATTGCCATTTTCACACAAAGGTACAAGGAGTGAAAATGTGCTGGAACTTGTCCATGCTGATGTTTGTGGACCCATGGAACAAATCTCTATTGGACTATCAAAGTATTTTCTGCTTTTCGTAGATGATTACAGTAGAATGGCGTTTGTCTATTTTCTTAAGGCCAAGAATCAAGTTTTCAAACATTTCAAAGAGTTTAAAACTTTAGTTGAAACGCAGACGGGCAGAAAACTGAAGGTTTTGAGAACAGACAATGGTGGAGAGTTTTGTTCGTTAGAATTTGATGAATTTTTAAAGAAACATGGTATTGTGCATCAAACAACAAACCCCCACACTCCGGAACAGAACGGCCTGTGTGAGAGATTAAACAGAACAGTGGTGGAGAGAGCTCGGTGTCTTCTGTTTGAAGCTGGCCTGGATAAAAAGTTTTGGGCTGAAGCAGTCAATACTGCAGTCTACTTGCAAAACCGAACTTTGGCTTCAGGATTACAAAAAACACCTTATGAGCTATGGAGTGGTAAAAAGCCAGATCTCAGCCATGTTCGGATATTTGGCAGTCCTGCGATGGTCCATGTCCCCAAAGTAAAAAGGACTTAATGGAACAGGAAGGCTGAAGAACATATCCTGATTGGATATGCAGAGAATACCAAAGGTTACAGGCTATACAATTTGAAAACAAAAGGTATTATCACCAGCAGGGATGTTGTTGTCATGGAGAAAATCAAGGACTCAGACATGATACAAGCAGTGGTGGAAGAAGAAAAAAGAGTAACTGTTCCAAGTGAAGAATAAAGTACTGTGACAAGTGAAGATTTCACAATAGGCAGCACGACAGATGATGTTACATATGTACCAGATGATACCAGCTCAGAAGAATTCAGTGACAGTAAATCAAATCTTGATATGTCAGAAAATCTGCAGTCGATGACTTCCAAGATGGAAAAACGGACTAGGAAGCCACCAGAAAGGTATGGGCATAGTAACATTTGTCAGAGCAATGAGGATATGGATGAAGCCAGTCTCCTTACATATGAGGATGTGATGACAGGACCAGAACGAGAAGAATGGTCCAAAGCCATGGAAGAAGAACTTCAATCGTTCCATCAAAACAAAGCTTGGGTAAAAGTAAACATTATTATTTTATTAAGAAGATGGGTGTAACAATGTAGCATAAATAAGATGTTTGTCTATTTTTACGTTAAGTATTACTTTTACTTTATGTTAAGTGGTGGTGTTGTTGTAAGGTATCTAACATAATAATCTTTTTTTATTGGTAGTATTTGATAGTAATCCTACATACGCCTAGCGCCATCTAGTTTATCTTATGTGTACTAATATGTGTAAAGAGTACCTACATTGTTTTATTAAATTAGTCTGAAAAACTACTGTACGTGTTTTAATAATTACTACCTAAATTTCATGCAGACAAAATAAAACGCCAATGACATAGAGCACATAATTTAATACTAATACTAATACTAAGTTTACAGGAAGGTAAATTGCAAAAGTACAACAGTATAGTTAGTGAGTAATCCCAGTAATCCAAGAGGGAGCGAAGCGTCAACGGAGGCCAACCCACATAAGTCAAACTTGCTAAAATTTGTTTCATGTAAACGTTGAATATTTCTGCATATTTTCCTTTCATTATCTGTAAAGATGATCGTTGTAAGCTTTAAAGTATTTTGATTATAAATCATCTTAAAGCTACTTTACATGGCTAGTCTAAAAGAAAAACTAAACAAATAAAAACAGTAACTAAACTTCCTAATAAAATAACATTCTTTTTTTGCTATGGTACTTGTAGCTCCAGTGAAACCTCACCCCTAGACATATATAAATGCGACATCTATGGACAAGAGGATATACTACGATTTTTACGTGCGCCGCGATCTCTGAGACATCGATGAAGTTAGCTTTCTGTAATTATTGACATCGATACCACTAGTAAGCTTGCAGGATACCCATTTAACCAACATTGTTACGTTATTGATACAAAATTGTCATGCGCTAACCAACATCAGCATATTTAGGTAGCACTGTATAGCTATAGAGGGGTAATGCGGGTTGAGAGCAAGTAGGTAGGTGCTTATAAGGCAGTTTTTCAAAATAAAGGAGATTCACTTATATACGTAGTATTATTTATTTCCTTTATTCAATTTCTTTTCTTATTGTTTAAAAATTACAAAAAAAAAAACATTTAAAAATATAAAAAATAGAGGCCCACCGGTATCGGGAAAAGGGTCCAAGCTACCGGCGGTCAGGGCTCCAGAGAGAAGAACCTCCTAACAATACGAACCGTGTCCAGCAATACTGCTTTCTGGATCAGGCCCTGGACCCAGCCGCCTTACGAGAGCCTCCTAAGATGTTGGTCGAGGCTCGTGGCTATTAAGGCATTGGCCGACACGACAATCGGTACATTGATCGCTGTGTCCACATCCCACATGTCGACAACCTCGCGAGCCAAGTCAAGATACTTGATTTGCTTATCTTTCTCGGCTTTCACGAGGTTCCCGTCATAAGGGACGGTAATGTCAACAATCATTGCACGCCTCTCGATTCGGTCCACCACCAATATATCAGGTTTATTGGCTACAATAGCCCTATCAGTGATGATGGACCGATCCCAGTACAATGTGATATTGCCATTCGCGAGAACTGGGTCGTGCACATACCTGTAGTACGGCACCTCCGATGCCACAAGAGTGTATTTCAGAGCAAGTTACTGATGGATAATCCTGGCTACAAGGTTGTGCCTATGCAAGTACTCTTCGTTAGCTAGACGAGAACAACCAGAGATAATGTGGCGGATCGATTCACCCGGCCGGTGACATGCCCGACAGATGTCAACCGTGCCATCCTTCACAATAAATCTCCGGTAGTTATTCGTCATGATAACTTCGTCCATAATTGCACAGACAAAACCTTCGGTATTAACCTTCTTTGTCTTAACTTGTATTATTTATTATTATTATGGTATTTATTAATATAGTAACCCAATATAGATTAACAAATATTTATTTACTGAAAAAACTGATAATTTAGTATTGAAGATTTCAAAAGAGAACCAACATGTTACTCACGTTTGAAACAAACAGAACAACAAATTACATCCCTAAAGATTTTTTTAAACTGTTTACAAAAAACAATTTTCTATAAAAACTTAACTGTAACTTGTGGGGTCAAACTTTTACTTATTTATTACGGAGAGGGTAACCTTCATAATTTTAACTGACTTACCAAAAAGAAGGAGGTTCTATGTTCGACGTCTTATATGTTTTTTTTTATGTATGTTCACCGATATATCCGTCAATTGTGGACCGATTTTGAAATTTCTTTTTTTGTTTGAAAGAGTATATTTTGAAATTGGTCCCATTTTAATTTGGTGAAGATCTGATGAAGAACTTCGGAGATATACAACAGAACTCTTCAATAAATCAAAATAACTCTTAAATAACTTTATTTTTGGAAGTCGGTGTCCATACAGCAAAAAAAACTGGTACCCACCAAAGACACCGACTTCCAAGAATAAAGTTATTTTTCACTTTGTAGTTTTGTTATTTGGAAGTCGGTAGTATTTTTTTGTAAAAAAGTTTTTTTTTATAACTTCAATTCTTGATCTCATTCCATTGACCATATTATTATCCCTGCTTAGTTTCTTGATATCGTTGCACCCATAAACAAACTGTGGCTAAAATTGCCATTATGGGCCGTTGATTTGGAAGTTATTTTTTTTTGTAGGTAGTACTCATAAATAGAAAGCTTTTTACAAATTTTCAAGACTCGGAAATTTTATGTTTTTTTATGTATGTTTTTCGTGAGGTATAAAAATGAGAATTAGTCCAAGAGCTAGCGAAGCGAGCTCGGGAACTTAGGGCACCCCGACACGGATAGTTTAGGTTCGAAGGAGATGACGGGAGAATTAAGTGAGCGAACGCAACTCCCGTCATCTCCTTCATGTTAGGTTACTTTAGACCCTGCAGACAGAAATAGGAGCCCCGCGCAGCGGGGCTCCGTCGACTTTATTGCTTAAATAGTAATCTTAAACTTTAACCATGGATATCTCCATAACCATGGGGTTCCGTGGGGTGGTGATGGTACAATCCCACCGCACTATTCCCAAACCACTGCAACTCCTGAAAGCCAGAATGTACCTTGTTTGTACTTTTATTTTTTACTATTTTTCTGTTACTTTGTGATTGTTGTTGTTGTGTTGTTTCTATGTCGAATAAATGTTTTTCTATTCTTTTTCTTCTATTCTATTCAGAAAAGCGCCGAGGCAATGAAGCTCGACGAAGTCCCGGAGAATGAATTGAATCCCGCTAAGAAATTAATCAGAAAAGAATAACGGAGGAGTAGGAAAAATGTAAATTTCCACTTCCCTCCATATCAAGCAGGAGACAGAACAAACAAGGCCAATAGGCACAAAGAGTCATATACAACTGGGATAAGCCCAGTTGCCTAGCACCACGGATAAAAAATTAGCATTAGTAGGTTAGAATTGGGGGTTCTGAATCACGTCTATAGAATTGGGGGTTCTGGATCACCTGTTCTCGCTGCGCTCGAACCATGATCCAGAAACCCCCAATTCTATAGACGTGATTCAGAACCCCCAATTCCATAGACGTGATTCAGAACCCCCAATTCTATAGACGTGATCCAGAAACCCCAATTCTATAGACGTGATTCAGAACCCCCAATTCTATAGACGTGATTCAGAACCATAATTCTATTTCGATAAATAAGCAATGCTCGATTTATATTTTGCATCGCGTATTAAATATAAACTCTCTCCCCTTCACAGCATTTAAATAAAAACATTGTGGGAAATGTATAGCATGTTGCATCCAAGGATCGTCATATATCTCCCAATCTTCTATAACACCTCCGCATGAGAAACATGCTGCTTTATCATTTATACTGTTTCCACAATAAAAGAATCCAGAGTCAGCCATTTCCATCACTAATCTTTTCTTTGAGTCAGCCGTTGCCCAGTAATAATTAAATGAAAATTCACGCATTTTATAAGTATTATACATGTCATAACGAGGTTTGTAGTTATTTTGAGACATGTTCCGTTTTACAGGTAAACGGATAATGACACCGTCTAGCTACAGACAGCAGCTTTTAATGATTTGACGACCTTATCGTGATTGGGAGGGATAGGAAGCGTTTTACCGTAGTATAGAAATTAAAGAAGAAAATGTAATTTTATTTTTTATTATCATTGCACCATTTATTTAAACACAATACATTTTTTAAAGCACATACAGAGTCATGATAAGTACAACTATACAAATCTTGAGAATTTTTATATTGATTGTACAGACTTAACAAACTAGGACAACCTTTGTCTTCTAAATTAAATATATTACTATTACTGTTTTCTAATATATTTTTTAACCACAATACTTTTTCAAAACCTTTAACATAGACACATTTATCTCTTAAAATGTCAACAATAGTATTCTGGTAATTGGAATATGATACAAATCCTTCACGCCAATATATCTTTCTGTTACGTTCAATCCAACTAACTTGCTTTCTTTCTGCTTTCGTCAAATAGTAAAATGGAAATGGTGGCTTAATTAAAAACCATTGAATTTTTTTATTATACAATATAGCGATTTCTTTTATTATAAATTCATCTGTTTCTGTTCGAAAGCCTTGAATATCTACAATAGCAATCATGATAACCTGCGTACAATGTTACTAAGAGGTTTGTATTCCACAAGTCGATCGTTTATAATCAAACAATATGCAGTTGTTTTATCAGGTATTGGCGTTGAACATTCAATTTCTAACCGGACATCCACTGGACCTGATTTTAGACTATCGTTTTGCCTTGAACAGTCTAAGATAAAGAGGGGAGCTTTTTCTTTGAAGTCCTTTAGGCCGAGCAACGGGTCTGCTGGACAGTTGTAATACGACTGACGAAATTTTACATACATTTCGTATAATATACTGTATTTGCTGTCAGAAAACTTTAAACCCAAAGGCTCATAAGGATAATATTGTGAATTTAAAAAGAGCGTAACGTTTGTCACCTCACAATGATCGAATAGTGAACTGTCTTTCGTTTTATTATTTTTTCTATTAGTTTGTAAGCAAAATATTACATATCTAGGCTTTTCTAATTGTGAAGCAGTCTTAACTGACCAAGAATGTTTTGTAGTTTTAGGTAGTAAAGGATATTCATATAAATCCCAATTTCTAAAAGCCATTTGAATGGATTTATCTCTTTCTAAATGCTTTAAAAGTGTTAATCGTTCTCGATCTGACACTTTTATGTGTGGCATCCTCCATTGAACTCTTTGCATATCTATTTGAAAATTGACAACATCATCAGTAAGAATAACGCTGTTTAAGTTAGAGTTACTTCTATTTAATATAAGCTCGTGTTTACAATTTATAACGATTTTATTGTAATCCTCTGCAAACCCTAAAATCTTATTTAACGGTAACACAATACTAAAATGACCATCATTTTCGAATCCGTTTAACTTCCAACCCCATAATGCAGCAACTTTATTTTCACCTTCATTTAATGAGATGTATGATTTTATAGTTGAAGTTATTCCAGAATTTTTTATTCGATCTATTTCAATACCATTCATTTCGTACCTGATGTCTTGAAACAAAGACATAATAGGGTTATTAGTGAACGTAACATTTTTCTTGATTGGATTCCCATCTTTACCGAACAGTTTTGCTTGGCCTTCGATGTAAATTGAACTGGCTGATGGTAGCACGTATATGTCTTGTTGATGTATGGGGATTCTGATTTCATCGTTTTCTCTAAAGCTGTTATTGTAGGGATTATATGAATGGATTTCATAACTTTCGATCGAACTATCGAAGTGTGGTAATTCGGTAATCTGTAGTATATTCATACTTTAAAACCTAGGGCTCTAAGAAAATCTTTATTTCCTTCAGTTAATTTCTTAACTTTTTTCTTACGTCTATGCTCCGTAGAGGCCGTAGAAGGAATAAGACGTTTTATTTTCACAGGAGTGTTTTTATAATATACTATCATTTTGTTTTTCTTAAATGAAGACGTAGTTGAATATTAAGTTCTTCACCAAAGTTAATACAATAACCAAATTGATCAACAATCCTAATAGATATGGATGAAATTATATTTTTGTTCACTGGAAAGTAAATAACGTTTCGCGGTATTTCTACGTACTGATGACTTGGAGCAGTATCAAATATAAATTCATGAATAAAATGAGTTGGTAATCCGTTGCAGTACGAACCATGTACAAGATCACACTCGATTCTGATTACAGATAGACTGCTGTTATTGATGGATACATTTGGTCTTGAATTTAACACTGAAAAGTATAACAAACCGCATTCGTATTGATTGGTTAAATGCAGAGATGGTTGAAAGTATGACACCAATTCAGATTTATTTCCAGAGATGGTAACCGTTGTAGACATGCTTGCATACTGAACTCGTTAAGAAGATCCTCATTATTTTATCCCTTGACTACTCCAAAAATTCTTTAAAAAATTTAAACAGAGATGGCCGCAATTGAAAGGATGATTGCGTTGTATATTATCATAATTGTAGTGAACTTGAGAACCTATGTATTTTATAAATTCTTTTGGAGGCTTAAGATTTCCATAACTGTCAAAGTACTCAATATATTCGTTATATTTTGCATAGGCTACCCAATGAGAGCCAGGATCTTTAGAACTATCTAAATTAATAACTCCACATTCTTTTTTAAACGGACTTTTAGGAAGCTCGTCTCTCATAAAGACTCCTCTAAAATAGGGAATACTATTTCCATACTTCAAAATGTCAAAGTTAGTTAAGGCTCGTTTGGGTAGCCGATATTTTAGTTTTTTTTATTCGATAAAAAAATTCCAAGACCGTTTTTATGTGATTTAAGGTGTAGTCCTTTCCCAATGCAGAGAGCTTCCATTTTTTCGTTGTGTCTTGTCGATTCGGTCAACAGCTTTCTAGCCATTTTGAATTCATTTATGGTTTTGGCAATACCAGCTGCACCGCCTGCTAATGCTCCCACCGCTGATAATCCAGCAAAAATAGGAATCAAAGGTAATACACCGCCAGTTTTTGGTATAGGAATAACTCGAGGAAGTTTAATGGATAAATCACTAGCTAATTCTCTGGCTGCGGCCATAGCATATTCTATTGCCACTTTTTTGCATTTAGGTTTTAATTTTTTCATGTGTCTTTTTGTTTTAGTTATAACATTTTTAAATTTATTTTTTAATCCTTTTCCAGATGTAACTTTTTGAGAGCACTTTTTGCTACTTTTTTTTAGGCCAGCACCACTTTTAATTTTTGCAGACATTGTCTTGCTTACTAAGTGTGCTGCGAGTTTTTCGCTTACACTCGCATCCGAGGCAGCCGCTCGCTCTTTCGCCATTTTTAACAAAACGAAATCAGCGTTGTGACGATCCTTTAAGTTTGATGATTTGTGATAGGCAATGTCGTGTTCTTTGCAATATTCGTCTAATTTATTAATACCTTTATCTCCGTGTGTAAGCCTTTTAATTAATTTCGTACCAGGACCACAATAATTGTATCCTGGTAAGTGTAATTCAAACGGCAAATTGTTTATAAGCCAATTGAGAAGACTACTCTCTCCAATACACATCATAAGACTAATGAATCTTGAATGAACACTTTAATAAATACTTATTCGATTCATTAATGTATTTGTTGTTAAGTTAGTAAAGTTAATTTTATTTATAATAAAATATTCGATTGATCAATCCAACTGTTTTCAGCAGATGACAAACCTAACCATTTTATTAAAACCCTGTTTCCTTTTCTTCTAAGAACTTTCTCAACTAGATAAACATGGGGATGTTTTGTCTTTTGCAGCTCTTGTAAGTAAAATGCCCCTAAAATAGGCTGACCTCTGATCGTATCTTCAATTAAGTAGGTGATAGGAATTGTATTTTGTATTTTTCGAATTTTAAATATTTCCATCGACCAGTTGGGGGTATATCCTTTTTCAAATGTTCCTTTGTACTTACTGATACGGACATAATCACCAACTTTATACTTGCTTCTTATTCTTTCGTTTTTTACCAGCCTTAAATACCTTTCTAATATACGTTTTTTATTAATGTTATCCACATTAGCAGGGATTTCCTGAATTGTCCGATGGTAAGTGTGATTATATTTATGAATAACATTATTAAGGGTATTGTCTATCCAATTATAGTTGCCTTTTAAACTAAATTCTTTATACAGTTTAGATTTCAATGTTCTGATAAATCGTTCAACTATTGAAGCCTTTTTTGTTGAGAAGGTTGAGTAGTGGTTGATATGATTAGATTTCATAAGCTTTTGAAATTTATTATTATAAAATTCTGTGCCATTATCCGTTTGGAGATTTTTCGAAACACGCCCTGTAGCTAGCAACGTTTTGAAAGATTTGCATACATCATCTTTGGTTTTACTTTTCAGAGGGAAGGCCCAAGCATATTTCGAAAATGTATCAATAACGGTAAGAATAAATCTATAATTTTTATTTTCTTTTGAAATTGATTGCATATCCATTAAGTCTGCTTGCCACAGGTCATCTACATCTTTCATAATAACATGTCTTCGTGGAAAGTTCACCCTCACATTTTTATGTATTTCGTTTACTACGTCAGCTTTGCTCATTTTTAGAATTTAGTACATTTGTCTTGAATCCATCTATAATACTGAATGAAAAGCATATTATTATCACTATTTATTCTTTAATTATGTCAGCTTCTTTTAATTCTTCAATTATCGATAAAATTTCATTATCATGGTTTGTATTGCCAGCATCTCTTGAAGCAACTAATAGTTTCAATCTCTCAACCAATTCGTTAGGATCATCCCAATATACCAAGTCAGTGTTTTTTTTGTATTTTTTTAGCATGGGCAAGTTTCCTCCAAGTTTAGTGTGAACAAGTTTATTATCGTTTGACGATTCGGAAAAGAGTGGTTTAATTATTTCACGATATTTTATTCCTTTATCGCCTCGTATTTGTCCATTAGGATTAAAATCTCTCTTATGAGCATTTGTAAAATGCAGCATATCCTTATAGACAAGTTTATCTTTGCTCGAAATTAATTTTAAATCAGGTTTTCTTCGAAGTAAAAGTTCCTTCAGGCCAGGGGTTAAATTATAGGTTTTGTCATCGATTTTAATTAAAATGTCACTATCGTCATTTAAACTATCAATTTTAGAAAATGATACTGCTGAATTACCCATCAATAAAGTTTTGTTTACACTTCTTATTCCAAACGGTATATTTACACCGTCATAAATATCATGGATATCGCGGCCCTCTAATGAAATTTCTAAATCATCTGGTAATTCCATTTTATTAGACTTTTTAGGGGATTGGGTAGAATTTAGTTTTGGATCGTAGCAATCCTCAAAACTTGTAAATGAGCTAGTATTGATGTCATCCAATTCATTGCCTTCAGAATTAGTGAGTGCTGTATTTTCTAAATGTTTTATTTTTTCCATATATTTATTAGAATCAACTAGAGTTTTAAGCGGATCTGTGACAGGTTTTAGCATTTTATCGAGTGACAAGTTCATCGAGTTTTCCTGGTTCTTCATTTGTTTTATTTTATTCTTTATAGAGTTTACAGACTTAATTAATTCTATTTTAATATTTTTCTCCATGTTGTAACAACTGTATTCAGCTGAAGAACAAATAATACTAATTTTTCTTTTTGCGTGTTATTTACTTATATTTATACACAGTCAATCAAATTTTAAAAAAATATCGAAATTCTGTCTGTACCTTCCATTATTTAATGGTGATTCTTTGCTAATAAGAAGAAATTGATATGGATTACTCCAAACAGTTTTACAAATATCTTTGAACTGATTCCATGGTAGATCGGAGTTGACATGTTCTCCATAGATGTGCTTTAAGTTTACATCATCTTGTTTAAATATTATAAGAAAATTGGTGTTATCCCGTAACAACTGTTTCGGTATTTTTGAGTAGGTTTGCGATAAATAAAAGCAATCAATTTGTTTATGTCTACCCATAGAAAAATAATTACGAATATTTATTTGTTTTTCACAGGCAACATCATCAAATATAAATATAGAATTTGGCAAAGCTTCACCGGGAGATATGACTTCTTTATTGTCATTGAACTCCTTGAAATTAATCTGAGGCACTCTTCTTAATACTTCACTTAAGTAACGATATTTTGGCTGGAAAGTAGTTTTTGAGTAAAGATAAAGATTTTGAAATTTAAGACCATTTTCATGCAACAATAAACTGATCATAGCGTTTGTTTTGCCACAGTTCGAGGGTCCACATATTATGCAACGAATCGTATTAGGCAATAGAGCACTATGCCTTATCTGGCGAGCAGAGTCATTGAAATTGATATTATTCACGTTCAGGGATAGGGGTTGTTTGATTAACTTCATCTTGCCTAATATTTATTTTCATTACTTACTAACGTTTATATATGAATATGTGAGTGCAGTATTTAAACAACAGGTTTGGACTTGTATCGTTCTCAAACTGATGTTCTCGTCTTACATGAATGTATTTATGACTAATAACTGAAAGGAGAATATTCTAGATATGTAAAAGTAATTAAACACTACACTTCATTGCAGTAGCTGACTTGAAGTAGGACCATAGGCTGTTGTTCGCGATTTAAATATTGTTTTTATTCTAAAGGTAAGTGTTTGAATGATAACCAATCAAACAAAAAGTTATAAATATAATATCTGTTTAAATTTTATTCATAGATAGTATTTTTTTTTTCAGAATAATGTCTCAAGCAACTCCACCACCGGCATCCTACAGCCCTAGCATATTGGACAATGATAATGTTATTTCTGCAGAGCAGGAGCAACCTAGTTTTCATGAGGTAGTCTTTGGTTTAATATTTCATAGGAGTTGTTTTTCTTTTTTCTTACGCTACTGTTATTTTGTTCACATGCTAATTACGTTTCTTTTTTTTTTTTGCAGTGGAACTCTGAGGTCCTCAATGGAAATCCAGTTATGAGCTCATTTTTTTACTCTCAGGGCAACTACGAACCATATTTTGAAGGCTTAAATCAGAACGCTAAAGTTGAAAAGTTGCTCACTGGAGATGACCAAGTCCAATCCTCTAAAAAGTCTTCAAAAAAGAGGAAATGCCCATTAGGATCAACAACATCATATATTGTTCGCCGAGGAGAAAGCGATAATCGAGGGCATTTAATTAAATTAGAAGTGCATAAACTTAAAGACTCTAAGAACGAAAATGATTATAGTGATAGTGACAATGCATGTGTAACTGTGCAATATGTGGCGCGTGAAACTTATGACGACGTGATGGAAGCAGCAGAGACCCTCATTAAAAAAATTGGGAAAAAATTGAGTGACCCTGAACAGTTTTAGACTATTTTTATATACCTTGTTAATAATAAATAGTTTGCACTATCAAAATATGTGTACTTTAGTTAATAAGATAGTAATTATTGTATTTAGTTACTTATTGTTTTATTACTGTTTTAAGATTATTTTTATTTTATATAGTCGACTGTGAATGATCTATATAATAATTATGATAAAAAAAATACATTTAAGTGTAAATTAAATAAATGTTATGACTATCAACTATTCTGGGTTTCATTTTTCTTTGTTTACTTAGTTAAATAGGAAGTGGGTATATCACATTCAAACACACTTATTTGATTACAAATGATTTATTTCATATTATATAATATTTCAATCAATACATTTTACTTTATTAATTTTTGATAGATACCTTAAATTTTTGCATTGTAATCTCATCGAACACTTAATTAAAATACAGTTTTATGATGCCCCCAAGGCAAAGTATTACAACCATCTTCCATTATTTGTCTTTTATCATCATCCCTACTAAGAACAAGCTTATTAATCTTCTGAGTAAAAATCTTATGATTTTTTGACTTTATAATACACATGTCATCTCTTATGCATTCATTGTACCGTAAAGCTCGTTTATATTTTTTAATATCGAGTTTTTTCACCGCTGATTTTTTAACACCTTTTGCTCTGATGATTGAAGAAGCTAGCGAGTCTATACAATACAATTTCGCTCTTAAACCTACAAATTCAGATATAATATCACCACCCATTTCATCTTTAAAAAAACCTGGTATTTTACAATTTGCTTTATGTATATTAAATTGATTTCCAGTTTGAAAGTTGCTCGTATCAAAGTATTTTATATTCTGTTTCATATCCTCATAAAAATCTTCTGTATATATTAAATACAAAAGGCTGTCAGTGTCAGTATAACAAAGTTGAATATCATTTTCGTATAGACGTTTCATCACAGAGTAATGAAAACGATACAAATGACTCTTAGCCAATTCCAATATTGTAAAGCCAATATAAATTGGTCTATCAAGAACAATTTTCGTTTGTTTTAACTGGATTGCCACTAAAGTATCGGAAAATATAGATAAATCTTTGAAGTTTGGAGCACTTACATATTTTTCAGCTCCACAAAGTTTGTTAGTTTTATTATGAATATCTTTCCATACATTAACCAGTTTGACATCAACTTGTTTTCTTTTGTTTTCGATAGTTTTGCCAAATATAGAATTGTTTTGTTTTTTAAAAAAGTCTCTTTCAAAATCGGAAGAAGCTCTTTGTCTGAGAGTAGTATTCAACAAGATATACGGAGCCAAAAATGAACTTTGTTCAAACGCTAGTATTCTATATATTTTAAGTAAAAGAAGCCCGTTTTTTACACATTCTTTAAGATGAACATAGTGAATGATATATTTATGTTTATCATACAGGTTAGCAATTAATTTAACATTTTTACTACCTGGTGGAGCAAACTTTTCAGCGGCAAATGGTAAATCTGAATGAGCTTCGTGAATTTTATGAGGATAACATAAATCAACTTCTAAAATAAATCCTGTGTCACTATCATTTAAAATACACATTACATTAAAATTATTTATTTCATCTTCGTTTAAAAACCTAAAGTTTCGAGTAGGAAGCGGTTGCATCATGGCGTGGCCATATAAATTTACACAATCAAGATAAATTAAATAGCTGTCAGGTTCCTTATTGTTATAATTTGGCAGATATTTATTATTTGCCTTCGCATATCTTAAAGAACATTGAGCAAGTCCTCCCCTAATGCCTTGTTCTAACATTTGATACATATCAATATCTGAAATTAAGTCTAAATTAATTTGAGTATATAATAACATTGCATCCCAACTCAGCGAAGGAGATGATACATAATAGCAGGGATCAAGGTTATAATACTTTAAACTCATTGTTCTAAACTTTTCAAAAACATCACATAAAAGAAGGACATCGCATTTCAAATATAAGTCTGTGTACTCCCCTAAATTAGAAATATCAAATGCATTCCAGACATTTAAAGCATGATTATAATCTTCATCCGAAATAGATTGGGATGTGAGTTTATTATAAAATTTAGATGAATCTGGCAATTTAGTATCTTTATAACGATCCCATGAATCAATGTAATCATAGCAGTAAACACCCTTCTTGCATGCTAAATTAAATAAATAATCATCATTATAAAACTTTCGTAAATTTTTAAAATCATCTGTTTTCATCGTTTTTATTAAATTATCTAGACTTGAACTTAAAAAATTAAAAGAATCGATAAACTTTAACTGAGCTACATTTTTTTTGTCAATCGGGACGAATTTTGTAAAAGATATATATTTTTCTTTGTTTTTAGGAATAAGATTTATACGACCGCAAAGAGCTGAAAGTTCCTTTATAAACAAATGACAATCATAACCAGAAAGATTATGAAATATGACAGGTATAAATGGGCAAGAATTTGCATTTAAATTACATGCATTGTGGGCTGGTCCTCTATACATTCCTGTGAAATGATCATGATCAGCAACAACGAGGTCAGTATCAGAAAATGTTTTCCTACATAAATGACATTGTTTAGCGTTGTTTAAAGACATTTGCTGATCTTTACTAATAATTATGGGTTTTATCTCTGACATAAGTCTATGAAGTCTTATTACATCTTGACTAATAGATTCGACAAACTTTTTTGAGCAGTCTGGCCCCCTATAGGATCTAAATTCATTTAATTCAGGTTTAGACTGACAAAATATGTAATAACCATAACAACTTGCCACATGGATTTGTATATTTTCGACACATGTGGATTTATTTTTGTCTGAATATTCGTGTAATAGACTTTCAAAATCGCCATAAATAA
Organism: Orthosia gothica; assembly: GCA_949775005.1. Lineage (NCBI taxonomy): Eukaryota > Metazoa > Arthropoda > Insecta > Lepidoptera > Noctuidae > Orthosia > Orthosia gothica. The sequence goes on from OX459035.1 coordinate 32,705,592, forward strand.
CAATTGGAACTCTTTGAGTCCTATTAAAATTTGAAAAACAAAGTTTCGAGTTTTCTTCGGGGAGTATAGTCTGCACTCTTGCGCAGCTATGATTTAATTGTTTTTCTGGTGAGTCAAAATACACAAAACATTCGTCACATAAATATATCTTAGACTTATGTTTTGTAAGTTGTCTGTGTACAAGCTTACCGAAATTTTTAATATAGCAAAAATGACTTTTACCATTATTATTGAAATAAAGTAAATTTACATGATAAAGTTTTCTTTTTAACGTTTTATATAACGGTCCTGTTACATCATAATTCTGCTCCAAACCATAGACGTTAATACTTATGTTTGGATTTAAATTTTCAAATAATTTTATATCGTCTATACTGGGGGGAAATGTCATATTAGAAATGTTTAACACTTTAGAATAGTGCGGATATGATGTAACTCTATTGAGGTTATTCTTTGCTGGATACAAATATGCCACAATGCTCCAAAGAAAACAGTGATTATCTTTATTGACTATGTTTAGACATGATTTCGTATTTTGAATTCGTTTAGGTAATTCTAAATAAGAACCTGCTCTCAAAGGACTGTATTTAACGAAATTAATTTCTAAATGACTTATCGATTCGATTGCCCACCCTGACTCACTTAGTTCGAACTCGGAACATTTATTTAAGATTTTTTCTGCAAATGCATGATATATGGATAATATATCTGTACTTTGAAGTATAATTACATATCTTGTGTTAAAAGATTTAAGACTGATTTCGTTATTTTTAGGTAAAGTGTAGGAAACAAAAAGTTCGAAATTGACTTTCAAAGAAACATGTTGTTTTAATAATTCTTTAATTAGATAGTAACATGTGTCTGAAGCTTCAGTTAAAAACTTTTCAGGTGTAATAGTAAAACTTTGAGGATTTATTTTGTAACTGACTATTTTGTTTTTAAAAGCACAAGCTATTATACGAACATTATCAAATTGAGTTTTTATGAGGTTATTAGATTTATGGATGTTAGTTTTTTTGTGAGAAGAATAATTGTGAACGTTAATGTTACAAGCTTGACAGAAAACCATTTTGAATAATTTTAGAAAATCTTTATTTCTTAGTTAAATTTGATTTATGAATATTGCATTATTTCAATTTTAGGTTTTTATTTTATTTTATCTACTAAGTAGATTCTGTAAGAGAACAATGCAAAAATATAAGTTACATGGTTGGTAGGTATTTAATCAAATTAAAAAATATTTTTTTAATCTATGTACTCATATCAATTATAATTTTGTATATTAGATAATAATTATATTATGAATATTGTATTATTTTCAATTTTAGATTTTTATTTAGATTTTTATTTAAACTTTTATTTAGATTTTCATTTAGATTTTTATTTAGATTTTTGTCTTATCTACTAAGTAGATTCTGTAAGAGAACAATTTAAAAATATAAGTTACATGGTTGGTAGATATTTTTAATCAAATTAAAATATATTTTTATAATCTAGGTACTCATATCAATTATAATTATGTATATTAGTTATATTATGAATATTGTATTATTTTCAATTTTAGATTTTTATTTAGATTTTTATTTAAACTTTTATTTAGATTTTCATTTAGATTTTTATTTAGATTTTTGTCTTATCTACTAAGTAGATTCTGTAAGAGAACAATTTAAAAATATAAGTTACATGGTTGGTAGATATTTTTAATCAAATTAAAATATATTTTTATAATCTAGGTACTCATATCAATTATAATTATGTATATTAGTTATATTATGAATATTGTATTATTTTCAATTTTAGATTTTTATTTAGATTTTTATTTAGACTTTTATTTAGATTTTCATTTAGATTTTTATTTAGATTTTTGTCTTATCTACTAAGTAGATTCTGTAAGAGAACAATTAAAAAATATAAGTTACATGGTTGGTAGATATTTTAATCAGATTAAAAAATATTTTATAATCTAGGTACTCATATAAATTATAATTATGTATATTAGATAATAATTATATTATGAATATTGTATTATTTTCAATTTTAGATTTTTATTTAAACTTTTATTTAGATTTTCATTTAGATTTTTATTTAGATTTTTGTCTTATCTACTTAGTAGATTCTGTAAGAGAACAATGCAAAAATATAAGTTAGTTATAGATACCTATCCAAATTAAAAATATTTTAAAACATGGGTGCTAATATCGATTATGTCCAATATTATAAAGGATTAAACCAAGTTTAATACTGAAAATTAAGTAAAGTTATGCAATTTAATAAAGTTAAGTAATGTGTTAAACTTAACTAAAATCTTACTTTAAATAGAAATAAAAAGAAAAAAATTACTTATAATTTTGGGGGTACAGAATTGGTTGGATAGAGGAGTAATCCTCTTTAACTGCTGCAACCAATTGAGTAACCGCCTTCCAAGTTGGGCTATCGTCATTCACTGCTGTTTTTAAACACACCAGTGAATGTTTCCAGCGATCGGTTGTTATGGCCTCCAACTCCTGACAATTCGATATTCGAAGCTCAATATAATATTCGCCTCGCCTTGCGGGGTTGCTTTGCATAGTATATCCAGAACCAACTCGACGCGTTAGGTAGCTCTTCAGTATCGAGGCACGAATTGATTCACGTTGCTCTTCATCCTGGAAAAAACAAAAAACAAATTAGGTTTATTCGTTATCATTATATTCTGATGATTCACAATGATCTTCAGCCTCTGCTATTATTAAGGTACCATCACAATAATATCATAGGACATATGTATTCTTCTTCATGTATTTATTTAAATCAATCCCTTCACACAATCACGAGTTAACGTTTGCTAAGTAAACGTTAACATCACGCCTGTATTTTTCGACCGCTCCACCTACTATAAAATTATTCAAAATTGACACAATTATCTACACTTGGTCAGACCTGAGAATTGAATATAGGACCTTATAATAATCAGTAAGCTTAACACCAATAAATATGAGTCTATAGGCCATTAAATATTTATTCCGGGCAGGCATCGAACCCACAACACCCAGCGCAGCTGACAATCGTTCAGCCCCTGCGCCTATCGATCCGTCTAAATATAATTAATAATTGACAATTTTATCTCAACTTACCTCGGAATCAGGGTAGATGCTAAGTTTTCGTTTCTTTTTAGCCGATGTAGACGCAAATGCAGATGCGGTTGAAAGGTCGGCCTCTGACTCAGACCCGCTACCGATCGGCTGTTCTTGGAGTAGCTTTTTATTTTTTATTTTTGGCTTCGAGGGTTTAGGTGTTAAAGGCTTACTTGGCTTCTTCTTTTGTGATACAGGAATCACTTCAGTGTCAGAGTCAAATGGATTGGAAAACCTGAAAACAAAACAAGATTATAACATTTTATAAAGCAGGTCTACTTGCAAACATTCATACGTTTAGTTACAACTTTTATCACATAGATCATTCATGATACTATACATTAGGTTCCTGGCACGCCTAGCTATTTGCCTTCAAGGAAATCTAACTTATAAACTCGCTCTCAACAGTGACCTCTGAACCTGCAATACCTTCGATAAAATTGATCATAGTATAAGACCTAAAATAAAATATATTAAAAAAACACCCAGTCATACCCCATATACTCCACACATAACTGCACTGCACTGCCCTTATACTGTTAACTAAATTAATAGATTTAAAATGATACGTACATACTTGCTGCTTTATTTGTTAAACGCACTAATTAAACAATGTTAAGTTATACGAAGATCACAGCACGATGCACTGATTGATTGAACAATATTCTGTGAGATAATTGTCAGATGACGCTGCTTTTATATCCATAAATTGTAAAACGGTATACACACTTAAATAATCTTTGTTAGATATAATATATTTAAAATTAGGGGTCAATATTGCCATTTCATTATAATCCCTATGCGCATTGTACATAAGATTTATAATTATTTATTTCTTACTCATCATTCATACTCAATTGTAAAGTTGCCCTAACTTACCATTTTAGGAGGATATATTAAACGGCGCCGCGCTGTCGCTGAAAACTGAGACGAAATTTTTATAAGGTAATCGTATGTACTTGTATTCAAATGGATTTAACCATCATGAAATTCTACAACTATTCTACTATTATCGAAACAGTGTTAATGATAAAGCAGCATGTTTTTTCATGTGGAGATGTTTTAGAAGATTGAGAGATTTACTTTGATCTATGGTTCACGATAAACACGGTGAAGGGATTATAGATAAATAACAAAAAAAAAATTGAAAATCTTACCTTATTAGAATGTATATGTATACGATGACATATTGCATTAAAAAAATAACCAAAATATGTGTATATATTATAGAGGCACCATGCATCACCACAATTTAACTCTGAACTTTACAGTGCAGCGGTTCAATTTTAAATCTAATTCTTAAATAAATAATTAAAATTATTTTTATTACCTATAATGTTTCACTCAGCGAAATCTGATTTAGTTGGCATTCGTAAAATGATTTTCAAGAATGCTAGGGGTGAGATAATATATATTCAAGATATGCACCCTAGAAAAAAGACATCGAGCACAGGTGAAATAAAACACCAGGATAATGATATAACCCAAACAGAAGATTTAGTTTACCAGAAGTTGGAAGATTCTGTGAAATCTAATTTGAACAATATTCACTACCTAAAACTCAAAAGCGGACCTGGTGAGGATCTTCGCCCATTCGTAAGAGTTAGCAACAATCAGGCTAATCATGAAAAATCTATTCTAAGTTCATCAAATACTAGAGGGAGTAGTATATCGACAGCAACAGATGATTTAGTTCATCAGGAGAGTGATTCAGCCCATGAGTTAGTTTTGCCTGCTTTAGAAGATATTGATTGCTATCAGATACTGCCAGGAAACGAAATATGTTTCATATAAATTGGGCCACCATCACCGTTTCAGTTCTACTATACAGTTCTGAATGTTATTCCTAGTATTACCTGTCTAACTTTTATTGCTATGTAATCTAGTCCTAAGTTAATGAATAAATTTATTTTATTTCTATTTTATTTTTATTTTTTCAAAAGTAAACCCTAGTCCAACATCGACTGAGATGAGGATTGAAAAAATAATGTAGGTGTTCTGAATCATGGCTTTTAGAATTGGAGGTTCTGAATCATGGTTCGAGCGCAGCGAGAACAGGTGATTCAGAACCCCCAATTCTAACCTACTAGCATTAATACATATTAATGGGTCCTAACATTGTGAGCTGTTATATTTGGTTCCAATAATAGGTATGGCAAAAACGCTTGAACGTACGGAAATTTGTTCTAGTTTCCTCAAGGTCCGTATAGTAAACAACTCCTGATGCAGCCTGTACATTATTCAACATAATATTACGTTCATTCTGCCAAAGAATACACTCCCATAAGATATGATGTGCAGATTGTACATATTCGCAGTCAGATGTAGAACACTGACATAAGGCGAGGCAACGAGCTTGAAAGAAAATAATTTACTACCAAAAATAACCACCATGTCCCGTGAGAAATTGGGCATGGTACAGTGAGGTAGTTCCTTTACCCCACTTTCGCTTTCGCCCTCCACACCCCTTAAATCGATGGATATTTATGGATATTTTTATTCTAGCCTGAAAAGTTTAACCATGGATATCTCCATAACCATAGGGCTCCGAGTGGTGGGGTTGGTACAGAGGGGTAGTTAAACCTACCCCTTCCCCCCTCCATACTCCATACTCCCGCGCCAAAAATCAACGGCCCGTAATCGAAATTTTAACCCAAACAATATTTCTCTATAAAGAATTAAATTAAAAAGTTAGATTTCTAATGGCAAAGAAAATATATAAATTGATCTTATTTTAGATTACACTTACGTCGATATTTAATTCTTGAGCAATATTCTTTATACTTTAAACTTTGAATTAGTTCCCAAAGAGTGATCATATGAGAGTCATCACCAGTCCCAAACCTAAAGTTACCTATAGACAAGGACAGAGATAGGAGACGGCGCTGTAGTGCGAGCGAAATCGCGTTAACCGCCGAATGTTGGCCGAATGATTACTATTATGAATGAAATGACATTGCAATATTTGGGTATCGTGTCTCTCACGCATGTTTGTAATATCTATCTCGCTCTCACAAATTTGGCGAAGCAAACATTAAATATTATTGTAACTGCCAACAAATTAACATTTTTGACTGTACTTATGAGTGGTAGTGATCCCGTGTGACTTATTATTATTATTTCTTCCTGGTATTATTTAAACACTGTTTAATTACACAAGAAGTCATTTTGATGCGCATTTATTGCAAAGAAAACATAAAAAACACTGAAATTATTGAGCTGTGTGATCAACCATGTGCCGTGCGCGATTGAGTGCCCACTACGGGCAATCACTTAGATTAGTAGGACCAAGCGGAAGAAGATCACCGCTTATAAGTAAGTTTCAACGAAGTTTTATGGTGAATGAATAAGAAAATAATGGTTTTATACCAACTAGGCGTTTTGCTAGTGAATTTGATACGTCATTGCGCACTGTTTAAAACGCACTTCATGCCGAAGGAAAAAAGCGACTTCATTTAGTATTTATTATTCACATCATCGCTTACCATCAGGCGAGGTAGTGGTCAAACGCGAGCCTATCGATAATAAAAAAATATATAAACAAATTATTATCACATATATATATTTTTTTATTATGATAAATAATAATAATATGGATAAATAATTTGTTTTTGTTTTGTTTATTTTAAGGCGGATATAGTCATTGCGAGGCATGCGCAGCGCACGGCGCTCATCGCAATGTGTGGACGTTAATATTCGTGGTGAACAAGTACTACGAAGACTCAAATCAAAGGAAAGGCGTGCGTTGCGAGGCGTGCGCGGCGCATGCCTCGCAATGTCTGTATCCGCCTTGACAATGGAGACACTGCATTGAATTTCTTTATTTTATTCTATGGTGCTTACAAACTAAAATCAGTGTTTGGAATCTTTTAACGTGGACCACCGCCTTATCTCAGAAATGTGTTGAATTCGTTTCTTATCTAGTTGATTTTTGTTTCGTTTCTTTCGTTGAATAATTCTAAAATGTTTGCATATTGTTATAATGTAAGTGACAATTTGTCTTAACGTGAATAAAGATATTTGAACTAATGTATTTTGTAACAAAAGTTTTAATTGTATTACAATATTATTATTCATTATTATTAAGTTAATCGTTCAACTATTAACGGTATTCTATGTAAACATCATTGCATCATATTATTTAAATCAATAGAATGGTTCTGAAACAGGGATGTGCTGGCATTAGTAAATATTTAGCACTGTATTGTTAAGGTTAAGCTCCAATCCTCTTGTCTTAGAGAAAACTAATAATTAAGCTATAGCTTATTATTATTAAAAAAAAACTTCTACGTATGTATCTTTTTTATCAGCTTACTATTTAAATTAGTTGTAATAATATTTATTAAATCATTAATTACTTTATTTTCAAAATATTTTGTTTTTGAATGGTTGGGTATGAACAATATTATCAAACATGCATACAAAATTTTGTTTTTATTTTACACCTTTTCTAAGATGCATTCCTTTCAATCAATCAATCAATCAATCAACGTAACGTAACGTCTTTCACGTAACTTACTAGTCATTATTTATAATCATGAGTATAGGTTACCAAAAATACAAAAAGAAAATTTGAGCAGCCGAGATTTAAACTCGCGTCTACTAGGAGCCCGCTTTTGTGTGGACTCTCTCACGAGTCTACCACGAGCTACTATAACTACTATGACGAATTTAAGACTTAGTTTTGAACCGGCTTGACATAGACTTTTGTAGTTATATCTAAGTAAAACAAACTTACTCAGTATATATTTTAATCTTTGTGTGGCGTTGACCATCATTGTTTCCGTTGAAAGATCACGCAAATATTTATATGCACAGAACCGTACAGGTGACTATAAACATTGAGGTTTCACTGCAATTTAGACCCCTTGCTGTGAATACCTATTATGCCCACAGTTATTCCAGAATAGATTACCCAAATAACATGGAAATATAAACATATCTGGTGAAATTAGAGTGGACCAGGGTGAACTGTACACATCCACATACCCTTTTAGAGCGTGACCATATGAGAAGTAACAGCTAACAAATAAAAAATATAAAAAATCGGTTCACCTAGTAAAAAATTCTGAGGCAACAGACATAAAAAAATACAGTCGAATTGAGAACCGCCCCCTTATTCAAGTAAGTTAATAAAGTCAAATTGTGTCTGTTAATATTCCTGTTGCCTTAGTTCCTGTGGTATATCCAACCGAAACTGTAAGAACTGAATGTAAATTAAAATAATTTGAATTATAATACCTGAACAGTTAGAACTCAAAGTTATTGAACAAGAATCCTGACATGCTGCCAGGGCTGTGTAAAACTTCTCACACTGCCAGCTGAACATCAATTGTAAATATAGATTCTTGCTGATCCACAGAAGATTGAAATATAAAAGCGTTGGAATATACTGAAAAGAAATTTTTGTTTTTATAATAATTATCATCATCGTTTGACGCTTCTCCTAATCGTACTAAAGGTCGATTTAATAAAATCGTACCGAATATTGGTTCTTCCCTATCAACCGTCACGCCATCATTCACTCCATTTTTTTTATATTTATATAAAAAAAAAAACTTGATATAAAATAAATAAAAAAATATAATAATATAAAAAAAAATATAAACTTGTATAAAAAATATTTTTATACAAGTTTATATTTTCTCAAATAATTTTGATTACATTATGTATACAATTTTAGGATAAATTAAAGAACGAGCGAAGCGAGCTCCGATTTTGGTCTAGGTTGGTTAACAATTTTGGAAGGACCGAGTACGTAAAATCCTACTGTGAAAAATTTCTACTATTATCTGGACGCAAATATTGTTTTACATGTTAATAAAATACTTACGGACTCATTGTGTGCTATCGAAATGAGAAACTGAATATCGATGAGTGTGTGGATATATGTCTCAAGAGTATGAATTAATACCTGAAAGTATAAAAACATTTTAAATTAATACAATAAAACAGAACTTTAACTTCGTATGTATGTTTAGTTCATAATCATAGGACAAACAGTACACTTACCAATGGCTGAAAACAAGTTTTGAAAACATTAAAACATTTTATTACTTTCCGGTAAAAAATAAACTTGCAAACCGTTTTATTTTTGATGTAACCATAATTCCGGGTACTGAAAACTTGATCGTTCCACAAGACAACATACGTTTCTAAGAAACAAATCAGCCTGATTGCATAGATCATATTTGCGTCAAAGCAAAATAGAAGAAAATTGCACAAATTCGCGGACCAGGGAAACTTATTAAAAAAATCCAAGGTAAATACTCCTAAATGGAATATAAAAATCAGAATAACTGTAATCCAGTTCCATTTGGCATTGCTATTGGTGATTTCGGTATTTTTAAGAAGTCGATGAACTTTTTGAATTGCAATAACAACCACAATATTGATTTGCCTGTGAACGACGTAGAGAATACCAATGACGGTGAAAGCAAGAGCGTAGAAACAGATGTCGAAGAAAATGAGGCTAAGAAAAAAAATGCCACGCTTTTGATTGCCCGGTATCAGAATAGTACGAGTTGCAAATATAATGATGCGCAATATTATCAAACATATTGATAAAAGGTTGGTCTTGATCCTATTTGGAGTTATAAAGTCATATTTTATCAAATATTTGGGTAAGAACAGAATTGTCTGCATGAGATTCAGGGGTAGAAGTAATGATTGAATATCTTTGTCAACATAATTCAATAGTTTGATCCGAATATTTTTGTGATCGCCCGGGTATGTTTTCTTCTTGAATAACTTGTTGTAAAATTCTTTAAGACCCATTACGGTGACGTTTAAACAAAATGGCGATTACTCATGAATAGAAATTTTCCATAAATTTTACTTTTTACGATATCAAAAAGTAAAATCTAAGGGTGGTCACCCACGACAACTCTTTGTAGCAAAGCAGTCGCGTCTTTCGTGAGCGCGCATCTTCATACCTTCTTTTAGCAGTTGGTCGCATTTACAACGTACGACTGCATCAGTGCAAACGCGCGACTGTATTGATTTAACATAACTACTTCGATCGGGCAACGTCGGGATCTCTCGTCACTGTATTTTCGTTTCACAATCGATAGAAATTCACGAAATATTTAATTTGATTTCTTATAACATTTTCTAAATAATTTCTTGTACATATTACCGTTGCCCCCGCTTACGTTGTAGCTGCTTCCATAAAAGCAAGACACAACGCGATTCATGTCATCTCGACCGAGTCCATCTTACAACTGCGTCTGCATCATGCATAAGCGTGGCTGTATCGCGTTTATTTTGCGACTGTACCACGACTGCATCGCGTCTGCGTCGCTGCAAAAGATCGCCGTAGGCTACCCACCCTAAGGAATACCATTTCTTTGACAAGGTCAACTCCGTAAACATGTCTTAATACACTATAGTTATATTTTCTTTAATGGTTTTGAGTAAAATAAAACATCATTCATCATTGTAGTCCTTATCAAACTAATGTACCAACTGATCTTTTATCATTTATTTCATTACTTACGTACTTTTACTACATTTACATCGAATTCATTAAAATAGTAATCACACATCACTGTCTCACTGCAGGGAAAGGCTTTTTTAATTACATTCTGCCTTATCAATCGTTACGGTATCATTAACACTTTTTCATAAATCAATTCTCATACCAATCATCCATCAATTCTTTGGCTTCCCTCTCCCTCGTAATCCATTTACAATCATGACTGATTGGAATATAAAATAGGACGAAGCAGGCATAAAATAATTAAAATTATATTTTGGGACGAAGGAAGCATATTGTTTGGGACGAACCAGGATTTTGGTATTTAGGACGAAAATCAGTGGGCCAAACGAAGAATAAATCATTTAATCCCTTGCGTTTTATCCCTCGTCATAGAATACTTATGTAGGTAATCGATTCCTTTTTAACTTTTCCGTCAGATCTGCCACTTTCAAACTAATCTGAATCTACATACTGTAAAGAATAAAAAAAACCATATCTTAAATAGCCAGCAAACAACTATTCAAGTGACTTTCACGTAACCTCTCACTAATTGCGTTGTCATTAGTTAGTTGTGCGTGAAAAAGTGCTCAGCCAATTTGTCCTGATATTTATGTCATAACTGAGCAGCATCTGAAAGTACACAGAACACTAGTTGGCAAAAGATTTCAGCCCTTGAACAATGTGCAAAAGCAAGCGCAGGTAAAAGAATTCAGAGTAATTTGGATGCACAGTATAAACCCTCCCAATAACCATCAACCACCAGTATCATCTAAAGCTGTTCCACGTCTTCTACGGTTAAAATTACCCTGTTGTTTATTTTAGGTATACTATGATGGAACATCGTTGTATTAGAGTGACTTAGCATGTTAGTTTCGCAAAGTTCAAAGAATGCGAGCTGAGTGTTTGTCTTGGGTTTTCTTAACGCTCCATCGCATTCCAACTTTTATGGTGTACAATAAAGTATATTCTATTCTATTCTATTCTATTCTATCAGGGTTACACAGTACACTACACCCTTTATCCACCTTCAAGATGTACGTCCAGATGGATAACGTATGGATATATTTCATGAATCGTAAAATTTAAAATACTCCAAATTGACGCTAATATATCGGCCAGATTGAAACCTTGTATCTTCATCGTTATTATTATTTGTGAACACAACTGTTGATCACTGCCCTTGCCCTTGTTCACATATTTACATAACCATCGCGCGGTTATGTAAATATTTCCAGCATTATTAATAAGATTGATCATATAGATGAAGACGTATGTAAGGATCGTAGCAGGTGGCGTTCTGTAGTTTCTGCCTACCCCCATGGGAAAAAGGCGTGAGTTTATGTATGTATGTATGACCATATAGATCTGGGCTCAACTTAAATTGGTCTATATCTCTGAAACTGTCCATATTATTAACTTTGTTTTGTTCATAGAATCTTACAATCATCATCATTTTACAACCATAGTTTCCTTATTGATGTGAACAGTTATTTATTAGTTTAGTTATTTAACACATGACGTGATTTTTTTAAATTGACATATTTTTTTTATTTATGAACTGTTTGACATATAACAAACACTAAATTTAAAGCGAATATTACCAAAATACAGTAGTGTAAAACACAACTATGTATTTGAGTTGTGGTTTTCACTACTGTATTTTGGTAATATTCACGGTTAAGCCGTTTCCAAGATTAGCGTGCACAAACACACAGATAAACAGAAAAAAATCTTACAATAATTGTTTTAGGCTCTATTGTGTTGAAGGCCCCCGATAATAGTTTTCTCAAATGTCTTCCATGTACAGACAGCGATCATTTACATTTTTGTTATATGTAAAAATTACTTCTGATTTCAACATCATTTACGCCATCCGTCTTCTTGAACTATTGGAAGATAAAGTTGTTCTCTGGAACCTTCAAGCTGGTAGTGATTTTCAAAGTACTGAAGATAAACACTATGATATTAATAGTAAAGAAGTGTTTCAAGCTTAGATTGATATTTTGATGTGTTATGATCTTTCAAAATATGTTTTCAGCAATTTGTAAGTACATAACAACTTTATGTTATATCCCATATTAGCAAATAAATGGTTATGAATTATTATTATATATTACATATCGAGCTTGCTTAAAATTCTTCTTCTTCTTCCTAGCACTATCACACTTTAGGTGGGGTCGGCTCTCCAATTTTTTTGGCGCCAGGACAATCTGTCCTGGGTTGTCGGGTCGGGCAATTTTTCCTACGATAGGAGTTTTGTCATGCTAGTCCACCACGTAGCCAGAGGTCGTCCTCTACCTCTCTTGTGTTCAGGTAGTTGCAATGCTTTCTTCACTACGTGTTCCTCGTCTCTTCGCATCACGTGACCATACCATCTGAGACGGCTCTCGGATAGTTTCTTCGATATAGGAGCGACTTTAAAAGTACCGCGGATATGCTCGTTTCTTACTTTATCCAGTCTCGTCACAACCCCAGACCACCTCAGCATCTTCATCTCGGCAGTGTGAAGCTTTTGTAGTTGCGTCTTTTTGACTGGGCAACATTCTGCTCCGTACATCATTGCCGGCCTCACCGCCTTTCTGTAGATCTTGCCTTTGGTTCTTACTAGCATACGAGCGTCGCAAAAGACTCCTGTTAGTGAGCGCCACTTCAGCCATGTCACGTTTACCCTGTGTATTACATCGGCGTCGACGTCTTTTGGTCTGTGATTACTGAGCCTAAGTATTTGAACTTATTTATTTTCGGCACAAGAGTACGATCTTGGTAATAGACTGTGGCTGGGCCACTGCTAATGGCCACTGTAAATGTTCAGTCTTTGCTCTACTGACTTTAAGACCTGCAGACTCAAGAGCAGTCATCCAAGTGGTCAAGGTAGTCTGTAACTCGGTTACTGATCTGGCCATTAGCACAATGTCGTCTGCGTACATGAGTTTCCAGGGCAGTGGTGCTTGGATATGTTTAGTAATATAATCCATCACAATGTTAAAAAGCAATGGGGTAAGGGCAGAGCCTTGATGAACTTCCACCCCAGCCTCGAACTCCTCTGTCAGCCCTGCGGGACTTTTGACTCTGGTACGGACTTCAGTGTACATGACTAGTTTAATGTATGTATCTGGCAGACGTTGTGCTCTCAATGCTAGAGGATAACATTTAATAGTGCAGTAAGCCAGTATACTCCCAGTTGCTGTAGTGATTTCCAAATTTCAGCTGGAATCTCATCTGGGCCGACAGCTTTTCCGTTCTTCATTTTGTCCACTGCACTCTGTACTTCATCTCGGCTTATGGCTTGTAGCGGTCCTTCTACTGGTGCTAGGGGTTTAAGTAATTTTTAAGCAAGCTCCAGTCAAGGGCTAGACCCTTGACTGGAGCTTGCTTAAAAATTAAGGAAGTTATAATTATTCGTTTCATTAGCCAAGCGTAATCGAATATCTGATATTATACCTATTGTAAAAGTCTTAATCATACTACACACGACACGTTACACGTTGTTTTACACGTAACTTTTGCAAACAAACTTTTTTAATGTGAAGTAATGAAAAGAAAAAAAAACATTTGTTGATTTATTTACAAATGAAACAGTGTTCTTTTATTTCTTGTTCTGTTCCTCATTCATTTGTAAATACAAAATCGAAGTCGTCGATAAACACGATATCATTGTATACTCACCAGTCAAAAGTACTTTTAACTATAGTGCGCGCGGAACTAGTTGGCCGCGCCTTAGGTGGCGCGTCATCTCGCTATTGCAATCTCATGTGCGTTTTGTCTAAACTAGGTGGAACTTTCAACGCGTAATGCAAGTACTTTTGACTGTAAGCTCTCGACAATAGTACTTTAACGGAAATTATAGTCATAACTAATAATGCCCAATGGAGCAGGTCAAAAGTAGTTTTGCCCGGTTTTGACTGGTTCTATCAGTCAAAACTCTTAAAAAGTTAAGGTAGTCGACATAATTTTGAAGAAACGCACATATAAAGTTTTTAAAAACTAAATATAATTGCAGAATCATCAGATATTTGTAAAAAAATAGTAAAAACGAAAGAAAGAACGCTTTTCAGGAAAAAAATTGCGATAGAAGATATGAAAGGCAGTAATTTAATGACAACAGAACAATTTGAAAAGTTTAAATGGAAGTGCAAGACGCAAAATTGGCAGAAAAGAAAACGCCGTTACAGTACAGTAGCCTGAAACGCTTTAACATAAAAGTCTGTGGTATTAAAAAGTTAGTTATAAAAACAGAACCCATCAAATGTTTTTATTGGCTGAAGAAATCTACGACATAATTGATGCTGCTCATATTTCTATTAGGCATGGTGGCCGCGATAGACTAAAAAATGAAACGGCAAAAAAATATGCCGATGATACAAAATAAATTATTAACATTTATTTATCTATGTTCGAGGTGTGTCAAAAAAGGAATACAAGAAAAAGAGGGATCTGTATTGAAACCAATCTTGCACACTGACATGAACAGCCGCTGCCAAGTAGATCTTATTGACATGCAGTTGCAAGAAGATCACGGACATAAATTCACTATGGTTTATCAGGATCAACTAACACAATTTTTAATTTTGCGACCACTGAGGTCAAAAAGAACTACAAAAGTTGCATATCAGTTGATGAATATTTTTTTGACCTTTGGAGCGCCATATATTTTGCATTCTGATAATGGTAGAGAGTTTGTAATATATTTAATTATATTTATAAAAGAATTAACAGCATATTGGCCGGCGCTGAAACTTGTAACTGGAAAACCACGTCATAGTCAGGTTCAACGTTCTGTGGAAAAGGATAATCCAGATGTCGAGAATATGCTAGCATCATGGTTGTAGAATAATAAAATTACTTACTGGTCCAGTGTTCTCAAGTATGAGTGAATTTGTTTGCGTGCCTGTGTAAATTCAATTTAATTCTATGTATATGAGCGTGCGTGTATGTCTTAATGAGTGCTTATGTGTGTGTATGTGTGTAGGTATGTCAATGTGCGTGTGTATTTGTTTGGGCTTGTGTGTTTGTGTGTGCATGCATATGTGAGTAACAACATAATTATTGTCAGTTAAAATCAGATTTTGACAGACAAACCTGCTTTTGACCAACGTGTTCAGTCAAAATTACTTTGGCCTGATTTTTTCAATTAAAACTACTTTTGACTGTAACAAATATAATACATGGAAAACCATTAAATATGGCAATATTATTATTATTCATTCTACTACCCTTTAATTAAGTCCAAGGTGGACTTGAAGAATAAAGTGTTTGTAATCAGAATTGAAAAGACAAAGAGCCGAAGGCCAAAACGGTGGTCAGATTAAATATCGCACCATCAGGAGACATCTATCAACGCCACACTCCGAGAAAAATCTTTGACGATTAGATACGGAGTTACGTTTCTCAGAAGTCAGATAGGTATCAGGAAGAATCTGCATTCGAATTTCAAAATGAATTTTAAAATACGCAGTAATACCTCTCAAAATTGTCGTTTGGAAATTCTATCAGATAATTTCGTGCAGTCGATGCTTCTACCTTTGAACCTAATGCAATTGTTGTTCAAAATTCCTATATATTAACCGATTTCTCAATAATAAGATCATGTTTAAGCGTTTTATCATGAGTAATTGGATTAGTGTCATCTCAATGTTGGGTTTTGGTATAAATATTGTTGTAATCATTTGCTTAATACTAAAATTCCCATCTTACAACATCATTTGTGATTGTACTGAGATAAGACACCAATATTGTATATGCTATAAAACTCATTAAGTTGTTAAAATATAAAGTTGATCTATGGAATATTCAAATACTGCAACTTAAAAACATGGGCAACAGAGAGAAAAAGAATCTTTGTTAAAGGTCATATCAGGCATTTGTTTATATGTTGGATGGCTATGATATCTACAAGGTTTCCTTTCAACAAATGGTAAGAAAGACTCAATTTATTTACAAAGTTCCAAATGTTTTCAGAATCCTCATTGAATTAAATGTTTGCAGATCGTGTTTTACTGTACGAGCTCATTTTCCAACCCTTTGATTTACATTCAGATATCACTTGAAAATTTAAAATATTATGTTGTAAGTATCAACCTTAAACTGAAATCCTCGCCACATTGACCGGTCCCGTGCGTCCCGCATCCAGTGGATCCCGAAACCTTCATCAGGTCATCGGTCCACCTGGTGGGAGGCCTTCCAACGCAACGTCTTCAGGTTCGCGGTATAACGATATAAAATATTATATTTTGAAGTTAGTCTTTTTAACATTCATAGATTTTTTTACAACTTGATCTATTGTTTACAACACAGGTGAAAATATTTAAAAGTAGTTTATGTTGTTGTTATTATTTCCTTTATTCAATTAATGTACGTACTTTTTACATTTTTAAATATTAGCTTTTAAAAATAAAATAAAAAAACATTTAAATACATAAAAAAATAGTAGCCACTGGTATCGGGAACAGGGTCCTAGCTACCGGTGGTCAGGGCTCCTTAAAAGGAACCACCTTACAATACGCGCCATGTCCAGGAGTGCCGCTTTCTGGATCAAGCCCTTGATCCAGCTGCCCAACGAAAGCCTCCTCAGATGTTCGTCGAGGCTTTTGGCTATTATGCCATTGGCCGTCACGACTATCGGCACAATGATCGCTGCACTCACATCCCACATGTCAACAACCTCGCGAGCCTGATCAAGATACCTACTTTTCTTATCTCTCTCAGCCTTCACGAGGTAGGTACTCGTCATGGGGGACCACTATATAAACAATCATTGTGCGACGCTGTAGTCGGCCTATCAACACTTTGTCAGGCTTATTGACAACAATAGTCGTGTCAGTGATGATAGACCGATCCCAATACAAAATGATATTGCCATTTTCGAGAACTGGGTCTAGCACATACCTATAGTAAGGCCCTTCCGATTCCACAAGATTGTATTTAGGAGCAAGTCGCTGGTGGATAATCCTGTCTACAAGGTTGTGTCTAAGCAAATAGTCTCTGTTAGTCAGACTAGAACAACTGGAGATAATGTGTCGGATTGATTCCCCCGGCCGGTGACATGCCCGACAGATGTCAACCGTGCCGTCCTTTACAATGTATTTCCGGTAGTTGTTCGTCATCATAACTTCGTCCATAATCGCTGGCGCGTGTGAGCGTAGAAATAGGAATAAAAGAACTCAACAACACTTTCATAAATTGATTAATTTGGTCGCGGGTTACAGGAGCCCGTCAAATTTATTCTGTCTTGTGTAGGTAGGCGCCCAAAATACTGTCCTGACTAACGCGAAGCTGGTAGTGTCACGACAGCCGAGGAGTTGACCCCGAGGCTAGAGGACCCGCAGGGTTGAGATGCTGGAATGCGCTGGCAGGTTTGGTTAGGGCCACTAGATGACGCTGCAGCCGTCCTCGTTAGTTCCAGAAGGTTGACTCAACGAGCCCAACACTTCACTCCAAAACTTGAACCCTGGAAGTTATGTCCAGCGGTAAATAAAAGTCCTTTGCAACCCTCCGCTGACGGTGACCTCGCAGCGTAAGCGAAAGCGTTGGAAGTACAGTGCTTAAAGCGATTGTGTATACTACAGAACAGAAAAAAACCTTCTTATACGGTCACCATAGTAGATCGGCGTTTACAAGGGAAGTTATAATAAAAAGAAATGAGTGTGAATCACTAAATTACACAATTGTTTAATCGAGAACACAATCAAACAAAGAAAAATGATAAAAATATTTTTTGCAGGTACGTACTGAAGCACAAAAATACATGAGCTAGAAACTTATGAATCTTGTCAACAACACATTTATGTTTCCGATAAGGTATTTAAGTTAACAATTTAAATACCTTATCGGAAACAGAAGGGTAAGCAGGATTGGTCATGAGCATGTGAGCCAAGACACTAGAATAGTCGTGAGCTCGGTGTGGCATTTTCCGTTGATTAATGCAAACGCAAAATAATAATTGCTTAGATTTAGGTACCCACTTATGTTGGTTATTATACTTAGATAAGGTATTTAAGTTGTTAAATTAAATACAACTTTACATTGCAAAGACAAAACCTTCGGTTTCCCCCTTAAAGGTCACCATATCGCAACTAGGCCACGGACGCTTAAAGATATAGAAGCGTCCGTGAAGCTCCTTGCTCTGCCATACCTCCCTGCGGTCATTACTATCTAATACCATAGGTTTGCGCCAGTTCTCGTTAGCCAAGGAAAGTGGGGTAAGGCCCTTGTCTACCGTTACCACATCTCGATGAATACCCACGTCGGCAACCTGGAAGTATTCCCTAAGACTGCATACCTCGCGGTTGTGCAGGTTCTTAGCATTTAAAAAGCCACGAACTCCGCACTTCCGCGGGATATATAGTCTCATAACCGATGACCGTGGGTGATGCATACGATTTCCGGTAAGCAATGTGCGTACTCTCCTATCCAAGGCGTCAAGTTATGTCTGAGTCCATTTGAGTATGCCGAAAGAAAACATCAAGACCGGGATGACCCAGCCGTTGAAGGCGCGCACCTTGTTCCCACCTGAGAAAATTTAGTATTTTTTTCAGGCGGCCAAATAAGCGCTCCTTCAATGACTGTTTCACGTCAGTAGCATTGATGCCTAGTGCTTCTGACATACCCAAATACTTGTGAGTTTCGGTTGAGGAAAGAAGAAGAGTTGTATTCCCTTAGATTCCATAATCTCCCCTCGCTTTACATGCATAACTGCACATTTGTCCACACCAAATGCCATCCTGATGGCGTCACTAAAAGTTTCTGTTACCTTCAGTAGCTTCATCAGTTGCAAGTTGTTGTGGTCAAAGAGCTTCAGATCATCCATGTAAAGAAGGCATAATATGACCTGACCACCTCTCCTCAACCGATAGCCCAGGCCCAAACCCTCCAGCAGTGTACTGAGAGGGGTCAGGGCTAAACAAAGCCACAGAGGACTCAGACTATCGCCCTGAAATATTCCGCGCTCGATCCATATAGGTTTGCTGTTTTCCTAAATCTGTCGATATCCTGGATAGTTAAGGACTGTACTCCACTGCTCCATATATGACGTCAGGAAGGCGCACAGAGTTGCATCAATTTTATACAACAACTACAACTCCAGCACTCTCATGAGCCATGTATGTGGCACTGAGTCATAGGCCTTCTTGTAATCTATCCAACATGTCACCAGATCCTTGCGGGAACGGAGAACCTGTTGGCTAATGCAATGTCTATGAGGAGCAGCTCCTTAATACCGCGGGAACCGATCTTACATCCATTCTGAGAAGCAGACATGATGGAGTTATTATCAATATGTTGATAAATTTTCACTCTCAGAATGGATGTAAGAACTTTATAGACCGTCGGTAAACACTTCTTAGGATCCGCAGTACTACCCGATTTATAGAGCGACCCTGACTCAAAGGCAGACTGGAAATGATATGGCAAACGAGCGTGCGACCTTTGGAAGTAATTAATCTTAAAGTTTTGCAGTCCGTCTGCCCCTGGAGATGGCCAGTTGGGCAATGGACGAACTGCACGAGCTACATCTGGGGGCTTATAGTAATAATTGCCCCCATTTGTGGTATTGGATCGCACACTTGCTCGACCTCCCGAGTCCAGTTACCCTCGGTGTGACTGACAGGCACGGAACAGATATCACACCAGAACGAACACATGGCGTCATTGTCCGGTAGGCGTGTATCGTTCACACCTTGGTCGGGTCGCTAAACCCACCCTTCGTTGCTCTGGAATGCGCGCTTCTCAGTGTATCGCTCCACTCGCCGTTTGTACCCACAAATACGGCTTGCCCATGCATAGATCTTCTGCTTCAGGAAGTTGATTCAGCTGAGTACATAGAGCGACTACCGGTCTGATACGCCTTGGTAAGACTGGTGTCAAATTTAATGGCTTTTGACTACCGTAACGATTGTCAAAGATCTTCAAATGACAGCCCTGACTAAAGGCCGTCCTTTCAGAGGCACGAAGGAGTCTCGGCATGCAATGGATAGTTAGCCATGCACAGATGGACCTTGGCAAGCGTTGCTTAACCTTGAAGATCTTCCCGTGTGGTTATTACTTAGCCACGAGCTCCTTTTATTATCCTATTATAATCTTAATATAATAAATAATTATACACAATCAGACACAGTTCACAGATTTTATTATTAAGAATAATATTATTAACATTATCTGCTCGTCTGTGGAATGCATTGCCTGACCCTATTAAGCCGTTGCCTATGTTTAAAAGTATCATCAAGAAACATTAGTTATCGTTGTAACCGTAATCTTAGTTTTTTGACATACACTTTGTCTGTGATTGTCATAAGTCATTTATTTTCACAGCTGATATATTAAATATGTATGTATTTATGTATCTTTTATATAACATGCATATCTATTTGTGTTCTTATTAAGTATTAGTTGATCATAATATTCATTGTTGGTATTGCTGCACCACTGACAACGCCATGTCATGTCCAGGCAATCACTGTCAATTCCAGGTTGCCTGAAAGAGATTCCAGAATGCAAAAAGGCCGCTCGTTGTATATTTTTTAGGGTTCCGCACCCAAGGTAAAACGGGACCCTATTACTAAAACTCCACGGCCCGTTTGTCAGTCTGTCTGTCTTTCTCCAGGCTGTATCTCATGAACCGTGATAGCTAGACAGTTGAAATTTTCACAGATGATGTATTTCTGTTGCCGCTATAACAAAAAATACAAAAAAAAAAAAAAAAAAATTTTGGATCCCATACAACAAACGTGATTTGTTTGCGATAACGGTACGGAGCCCTTCGTGCGCGAGTCCGACTTGCACTTATCCGGTTTTTTAGTTTGAAGTTTCTTTTGTTCTTGTGTTTTCTGGTGTACAATAAATTATATATACTATATATATCGTTGCTTATAAACTGAAGGCCACAAATCCAAATTTTTCAAAATCACTTTTAATTTAAAAAATTGGGCCAAAATCATCCTTATTTTTACATTTCACGAAGACACCTCTCAAAATCGGCCTCATAATCACAAATTAATGCATGCGCCCTTTACGAATCGATGTTCGAGTTCCGAGCAAAGCGGCCATCTTTTGAGTTGCGACCTGACAATCAGCACAAGCGCACGCCAGTTTTCTGATAAACGGTCACAACGCGAAAAGTTACCTAAGTTGTGAGTGAATCTTTTGGGCAACATGGCCACATTTGGGAATTCATCCAACCGCTTACAAAAAAAAAAGTAAGTACACAATTATTTTTAAGACAAAGGTGCCACGTTTTGGAAAGTGCCCGTTTAGCAATAAAAATGCCTAATATGTTATTAAGAGTTTTTCTGTGGTACGTCTGTTTTGCTCAAAACATTATTGTGCTTGTGATATTTTTTTTAAGATAAAACTGGCTTAGATACAATTTGGGATTGCTATTTAGTAAAAGAAAGCTTTGCTTTATGATGTATAATCCATATTTTATGTTGTGCAATAGAGTAACACATTTTCTATGTATCTACTATCTATATTCTTAGTAATTATATTAATATGCACAAATTTATACAACTTTTACAATTTAAATGAAAGAGGTTAGTAACGGTCCTGAATTCAGCGACATTAGTCTACTCGTTTTTATTATTATTTGAACTACTTAAGTATTTTCTTATTATTTTTCTTGACAAATTATGCTGACATAGGTAAGACTGCGTTAGTTCAATACATATTTTGTTTTGTTTTTACTGTTTTTTTTTGTATAATGCTATATAATTTAATTGTGTAATTGTAATTTTAATTAATGTATGTGCAATGTGTGTGTCTCAATATTTATTTGAATAATGTAATTCAATAATATTGTTTTTTTTTTAATAGTAGGTATTGGATATTGTTTATGATAAATTAAACAAAGAATTTTGTAGAAATAAGTAGGTTTAATAAAGACCTTACAATCTTTTTTTATAATTTTAAAACGAGCAACGTACAGAGTTGTATGAATGATATAGAACGAGTGAATAGGAATGAAGTACATCGAAGAATGAAAGTTTAAGAATGAATAGTGAATGTGTCGTAGACAGATATTAATGGTATAGTTTTAATGATAATTTAATTTGACTTTTTACTTAATTTCTATTAATTATTTAGCTTTTAGGGTAAACAATTGTTCAATTTTAATTTAATCAAAATTTTATTTGATAATTTTATTTTATATTGTTTTATTATGATTTAAGTTTGATTTAGATCATCATTTCAATATATGTAACCTACTCTGTAAATGATGTGCATGCCTGTAAGTGACTTGCTTATATAGGATATTTTCTAAATGTTTCATTGTAATATTAATGTTTAAAAAGTCGTTGGTGTGCCTTATTAATAAATAAACAAATAAAAAAATATTAATACAGGAAATGAGGTACCAGTCCACCGGCGACCAAGACGTGTGAAGGACGGCGTGATTAAGCCTTCGTCCAGTCCATGTTGTTAACCGGTAGTGTTGGCAAATAAGAAAGCTGGCAGCATGCGGTTCTGTGTAAACTATCAAATCAAATTATTTATTTTTGCAGAAATCACTGTTACAATGGTGTTATTAAAAGTACATGTTCCAAGTGATTCGACTATAAGGCATGCAAAATCTGTACAATCATGGTTTATTAAAATCAAGATTGACATTGAAACATAAAATTAGATCAAATATTTTAAGATATTAAATTAATGTAATGTCCTCCTTTAAATTATATTAATGTAGATTATTCAATGATCATTTATTTAATTCATTCAATAATAATAATAATAAGACGGCACGGTTGACATCTGTCGGGCATGTCACCGGCCGGGGGAATTCATCCATCACATTATTTCCGGTTGTTCTAGTCTAGCTAACGGAATTTTAAAACACCAATTTTTTTAAACAAGAGTAAGTATGGAGTTTCCTGTGCGTTCTTCTCCAAATCAATCTACTTTTCGAATGCACGGTAGAATCATTTTTTATTACTTGTAAATATTAATTTATTTGACGTTCTAAAGTGCCCTTTATTGGCCTAGTTGAATAAATATATTTGACTTTGACTTTATCGGCAACGACTGAGCACGTTTAATTGGGTCAGACCACAGAAATCTTAATAATTATTAAGATTTCTGTGGTTCAGACAATGCATGCCACAAACGATCAGCCTGGACAGTAAAAGATTTGTCCATGAAAGTTGTATTAGGTTTTAATGTACATAATATAGCTGGCTGCTAGAGCCTAGTCTATATTTAATTAAAATATGAAGATTCAACGTTCTGTTGAAGCTTGTCTTGTTGACAGAATATTTTTCGGTGTGTTTTTTACGTGTTACTTTTTATAAGTACTCAGAATAAATCTAGTATGCTATTTTAATTATCTCTTGAGTTTCCTTGCACACATGCACTCTGCAGGGTAGTCCCCCACAGTGGTTATGGGCCCAGGAACGAGATATTAAAATTTCGTGCTTATTTATTGAATATCAGCAAATATTTAAGGTACGTTTGATTAAGTACGAACAGCTGATGAAATAAACAAGGTTGACGTAAAAGAGTCAACGATATGAGTACTGTTAAAATAGAACCACTTACTCAAGAAAATTACGAAACTTGGAGGATTCAGGCTGAAGCGGTTCTTATAAAGAACGACGCTTGGAGCTATGTAGACGGAAGCGTAAGCAAGCCTACAGAGCCGGAAGAAGCCAAGAAATGGGAAATCGGAGACGCAAAAGCTAAGTCTGATCTAATCCTAGCTATTAGTCCAAGTGAACTGAGACACATTCGCGGATGTAAAACGTCACGAAATGTTTGGCAAAAACTTGAGAGCATACACGCATCTAAGGGACCTGCCAAGAAGGCAACGCTGCTGAAGGAGTTGTTGCTACACAAGTTGGAGGAAGGTGGTGACGTTCGTGAACATGTCATGCATTTCTTCGAAGTAAAAAGTAAACTAGCTGATATGGATATTCAGATGCATGATGATTTAGTATCCATAATGCTTCTTTATAGCTTACCATCAAGCTTCGAGAATTTTCGATGCGCGATCGAATCGAGAGACACGTTACCAGACCCTGAGACTTTGAAGGTTAAAATAATCGAAGAGGTATGTTCGAGACGTCAGAAAGGAAGCGAAGAAAAAGCTCTCCTTGCAAAGTCCAAAATTAAGAAACCTTTCAAATCAAAGAGTGATACTAACAAGACGAATTTTAAATACAAGTGTTTTAAATGTCACAAACATGGCCACAAAGCTTCTGAATGTGATATGAAGAAAGACAAGGATCAGTGTCGTGATAGTGCAAAGTATGTTTTGGAATGTGATTTGCAAAAAGATAATTTCAGCCTTGTAACCTTTAATTGTATTGCAGGTGATAATGCTGCTTGCAACGGGAATGGAGGCTGGGTCATTGACAGCGGTTGTACATCACATTTATGCAACGATCCTAGTAAATTTGGCAATTCATTGATACCTTTGTCGGGTAAGCTAAATCTAGCGATAAACTCGAGCACAGATGTTAAAGGTAAGGGTACCGTTAGATTAATTACATGTAAAAATAATTCCAAAACAATCGTGGAGTTGCCAGATACCTTATTTGTTCCAAACTTGCGATGTAATCTGATTTCGGTCGCAAGAATTACGAATAAAGGGTATAGTGTTAAATTCGATAAGAATATAGCTTGTGTTAGGGACAGCTATGGTAACACTATGCTTGTAGCAAATCGTAGGGGTAATCTATATTACGTTGAGGAACAAATGGGAACAGTTTCCATTATTTCAGAAGCAGTTGATAAGGTAAGACTGTGGCATGAACGATTGGGTCATCTGAATGGAAGAGATCTTGTCAAACTCTTGAACAAATCCGGAATGAATATAAAGATGACGGATGTGAGTACATTGCATAATTGTGGTATCTGTGCTAGTGGGAAAATGAATGCATCATCATTTTCGAGGACGGATGGGCCATGTGATGAAAAATTACGGATTATTTATTCCGATATCGTAGGCCCGATGCGGCATGAAGCCATAGGTGGAGCGAAGTACTTTATTACGTTTATAGATGACTCATCGAGGTGGTGTGAAGTATATCTGCTATCCAAGAAAAGTGAAGCCCTTAAATATTTCAAGATATACAAAAGTTATGTTGAAAATATGACTGGCAAACGAATAAAATATATGCAGACGGATAATGGAGGAGAATTTTGTAATAAAGATTTTGATGAATATTTACAGACTGAAGGAATAGGGAGAAGATTAACTATTCCTAACACTCCTCAACAGAACGGGGTCGCAGAAAGGATGAACAGAACTCTTGTAGAGATGGCAAGGTGTATGATAATTTCATCCAACCTTTCACCTGGTTTTTGGGGTGACGCCGTTATGACGGCATGTCACGTTCGAAATCGATGTCCAACAAGTAGTCTTGAAGGTGGAACGCCGTATGAAAAATGGTACGAGCGGCCTGTGAACATAAACTATATGCATGTTTTTGGAAACAAGATACATGTTTTGGATAAGGAGGAAGGAAAAGATAAATTTGCACCTCGCAGTAAAGAAGGAATCTTTGTAGGCTATCCAAGAGACCGAAAAGGCTACAAGATTTGGTTGCCACAAGAACGAAAGTATGTCGTATCGCGAGATGTAAAATTTCACATAAACGAGACTCGATGCGATGAGAATAATTCTTCTATAACTGATCCACTGGAATTTGGGAATGAAGAGCTACAAGCTGATATCTGCCAAAGACCAGAACCAAATTATGTAGAGATAGATTTCCATGCAGGAAGGGCAGTTGACAACACAAGAGAGGTAGTGACGAGTTCACGTAGATTTGTTCCTGAACCTGAGAGGAATGTACAAAATGTCCAGGATAATATGGAGTCAGAAGCTGGTTCACCTCGTCATGTTAGCTCAGATGAAGTCCAACAAAATAATGAAGAAAAGACCTTAAAACGAGCCCCAGGAAGACCACGACTAGACAGAGGACATGTGGGACGCCCAAAGAAAATTTATCGTATGGTTGAAGTGGAACCTGAACTACAAGAAGAGTTCTCAGATTGCCAAGACTTTGTGGGTAATGCAGAGGTATCATTGAGGCAAGCTTTATCTGGTTCAGAAAAAGATGAATGGGAGGCAGCCATTCTCTCGGAGATACGAAGCATGATTAAAAATGATACCTGGGATATAGCGAAGAGACCCATGGGACGCGCTGTCGTTGGTTGTCGTTACATCTTAACAACGAAGCTAAATGTTGATAAAACCGTAAAGAAAAAGGCTAGACTTGTTGCCAAAGGATATAGCCAACGGTACGGGATTGATTATCACCAGACATTCAGCCCTGTTGTCAGACTAGACACCATCAGATTGCTGACTGCACTTGCGGTTGAACTTGGTATGGAAATTCATCAGTTAGACATTAATACCGCTTATTTGAACGGTACATTAAATGAAGAAATTTACATGGAAATCCCCGACATATTAAGAGAATGTCTGCAGAAGCTGCTTCAGGTGGAACAAAAAGGTTCTAATATATATGAACGAGCTAAGAAAATGCTAGCAGACATGCAGGCAGGTGGTGATGCATGTAGACTTAAGAGATCACTTTACGGCTTGAAGCAAGCTGGACGCCAGTGGAATGCAAGGCTCGATACACAACTGCAAAAAATGGGGATGCGATCATCATTAAATGAGCCATGTCTATACTTCCGAGACATAGGTGATGGTACAAAACTTTTTGTTGCAGTCTATGTCGACGATATTTTAGTGGCATCGCAGAAAAGAGTATGCATTGAAAATTTTAAAAAGGAACTGGCCAGTGAATTCGACCTTAAGGATTATGGCATCGCGAAATATATGTTAGGAATTGACATTGAGCGAGTTGACAGTGATAAAATCAAACTGTCACAACAAAAATACATTGAAGATTTATTATTTAAATATGGTCTGAATATGTGTAAAGAAACGGTTTCAACCCCAATGGAGGTAAATTTAAAGCTTAAATTACCTGAGCCCCATACAAAACTCGAAGAAGAGCGATACCCGTATCGCGAACTAATTGGGAGTTTGATGTATTTATCCGTGGGGACGAGACCAGATATCTCGAATAGTGTTTCGAAATTGGCGCAGGTAGTTAACTGTCCTAGCAAAGAGTCCTGGATCGCTGCGAAACGAATATTACGTTATCTGAAGCGAACAAAAGAGTACGGACTAGTGTTCAGTAAAACAGGTAAAGCAGTTCGAGGCTATTCTGATTCGGATTGGGGTGGTTGTTTGCTAGATAGGCGTTCATATTCGGGATATGCCTTTGTATTAGGTGGTGCATGTATGTCATGGAAGTCCCAGAAGCAGAAGTGTGTCAGTACCTCGACGTGTGAATCCGAGTACGTCAGTTTATCATCAGCGATGAAGGAAGCTTTATACCTGAACAGCTTGTTGACTGAAATCGGATTACGTAAGTTTGCATCAATTACCTTACATGTAGATAATACTGGGGCAATTAAATTAGCAAACGACTCGGTATTCCATTCCCGGAGCAAACACATAGATATAAGACACCATTTTATACGGAGTGTCTTGAAGGAGAACAATAACATTCAGTTGGTATACTTGTCGACCAACCTTATGTTAGCTGACGTATTAACCAAGGCCTTGCCGAAAGCCAAGCACTATATGTGCATGACTGGATTAGGTTTATGTTTATAGTTAGCGTATATTGTTTGTAAATACTTTGTTTTGCGTCTCTCTTGTAATACATATGCACATTAAGGGGGCGTATTAGGTTTTAATGTACATAATATAGCTGGCTGCTAGAGCCTAGTCTATATTTAATTAAAATATGAAGATTCAACGTTCTGTTGAAGCTTGTCTTGTTGACAGAATATTTTTCGGTGTGTTTTTTACGTGTTACTTTTTATAAGTACTCAGAATAAATCTAGTATGCTATTTTAATTATCTCTTGAGTTTCCTTGCACACATGCACTCTGCAGGGTAGTCCCCCACAAGTTGAGGAATGCATTGGCATTTTAAGTCGCAAGTTAACTGATGACATTAGAGATTTCGTGTGGGAATCGCAGATAAACTGAAAATGATTCTTGATGTAAAGAGGGGTGGAACGAGTAAATAGCACATTAAACAAAAGGCAAAGAATATGAGTATTCCGGCGAAGGCGAATTGGCAACCACTTGAGCTTTACACGGAATTCGGAAACATGGTCATATTTGCGCAAACCGAATATGAACCTTATACAAAATTTTGAAGCTGCTCAAGTTTATCGAGTTGTTCTTGAGTAAGATGATAGCTGGCAGCATATTCAAGGATGGAAAGAAGAAGAGATTGTGCAAGCGCAATCTTGGTGGTAGTCGGAAGAAAATTACGTAGTCTCCTCAAAGTTTTGTCTGTTTAATATTTAATGTTGCCGTAGTGCTTAATATATTATAATTTGCACACCTCATTAGGTTATAATACAATGTACCTTTTATACCTATGACACCTTTTTAACATGTATCATCCAAATAAATTATTTGATTTGAAACGAATGTCTTTGAAAAAAAATATTCAAACTTTTTTTGTTTTTACCGAGATTTAAAAACAGCTTTGCAAGAAAGTATACAGTAGTTAAAAAAAATACGGCCGCATCATGTCACAGCAAACAACAACCTTTTTACGTGATTAAATGAATACATAATGACATAATATTACAGAATTGAGTATAACCGTCATAAGTTTTATTGGTTTAAACGACAGTCTTGTCTTTAGCACTCTTATACGCTTACGTACGGTAACTTAAGTAAATTAGACATGAAAAAACCGTTCAACATAAACCCTATTACGAATAATTGCTTGGACAGAAGATTTCAAAATTTGCTCCTTCCTATGCGGTGCATACAGCATATGCTATTCATATCAAGTTTCTCCATTGAGTACAACTGTATTAGGCCTCATCGTGCCTCTTATTTATTTATTTATTATATGCTTTATTGTACACCATAAAATACATTAACAAAAAGAAACTTAAGTCTAATACATATACAATGGGCGGCCTTATCGCATGATGCGATCTCTTCCAGGCAACCTGGTATGGACAGTAATTGCTTGGACATGAAATGGGGCGGTCATTGGTGTAACAATAACAGTGCTAAAATTATATACTACAAAAGATACACAGATAAATACATAAGTTATGCAATAGATACATAAATAAATACATTTTAACGTTCTTAGGTACTCTTGGATTTGTAATATTTCATGTCCGAAACCCCCTGAAACACGAATATGATGGACTTATCAATCCGTTCGTCATTGTCTTTATAAAATTAAATGTCATCTTGTTGGTTGTTCCTTTCGTTGCCATTTATTTAATGAATATCATCAGAAGGGTGGACCATGTGGTAGTATTTTTAAAAATTCAGAAAGCTTTTTTTACTGAATTTTAAACTATACAAGAACTCTATCAGGAAGAGTTGGTTTAGCGTTTTTCGAAATGTTTTGGGCTACGTTATTGGTGTGTCCTTGACTCGCAGCTTAAAAATAGCATTTTATTTTTACACTTTGATTTATTTTGATGTGAACTCAGCTTACGGTATTTTCATAATAGCTGTGATAAGAGATAGAATGGTCTCATGGATCTCCGAGGTTGAGTACTACAGTAAAGTTGGCTTGGAGCTAGATGAAGATAAATATAGGGATACATTGAAAAACTTTTTCAAGCATACATCATTTTAATGGAAGCGTTTGATATTTTCAAGAATATTATGAAGTATACGGTAACAAGAACTTTTAAATAATAATAATATCTTTTTTTGAAACATTAATAATATTATCCATATTTGCAAATTCAAAATATTGATTTCATAATTTTGTCATTTGCAAAATATAATCTTTTAAAAGCATTTTATACTGTTGAACTTTTTGTGTTCTGTAATTTGTTTGAACGTTATTTATTTACAGATTCTATTTCAAGCAATGGACACATTTTTACATACTCTACTGTACTTGCAAATAATTATAGAAATCACTCTATCAGGTGAAACTCAGTTTGGCTCGGTAAGTATTGTAAAATTAATTGCTAGACCAACAATGAATAAGTATGAAAACAAATAAAACCTATTATTATTATAAAATTGAAATGAATGGTGCGACAAAATTAGAGTTGGGAAGCCGAATGTAAAAAAAGGAGGATGTATAGTAAAAAAAACCGTCCAAGTGCGTGTTGGGCTTCGTAAATTTAGGGCTCCGTACCAAACCGCAAAGTAATAGGAAAAAAGGGGAATTTTAAAGAAAAATCTGATTTTCAATATATTATTAGGTATTTTTTTGTAAAATAAATATAATAATAAACATTAGCACCAAATTTCCAGTTCATAAGTCAATTCGGAAGTAAAAAAAATCTTTTGAACAACATTTTGTAAAAAATGCTGATTTTGGTGGCTTCGCAATCTTCATTTGTTTTGCAATCTTAGATTATTACTCTATGTTTCCAATCATTTTTAAAAACGAAAGTCAAAAATTTCTTTTATACTTCACCTGCTCGGAAAGTACCTTGATACTTTATCAAATTTACGGTAGAAAGTACGTCATTGCATATCGAACAAATATGCGGCGAGAAAACGCATCTGAGCGGGAGAGAAAAGTGTATGAAAATCCATTTCTTACGTGGTTTTTCTTTTTTAATTTTGGGTAAGACTATGCGCTGGTAACCTAAATATCAAAAGCCAAAAAGTTTTTACAGTGAGTTTTTATCTCCAAGTTCGCAAAATGACACTGGCCACTAGCTGTGTGTTGGATGGTGTCAAACAATTTGAAAAAAGAACATGTGAAAATTGCAGACGCCATTGGCGCCATTTTCAATTTGTGTGTTGTTTGAGGATTCAGTTTTCGTAGAAAAGTAAAATAATACTATCAAAATAATAATAATAATAAATTGTGAAGGATGGCACGGTTGACATCTGTCGGGCATGTCACCGTCCGGGTGAATCGATCCGCCACATTATCTCTGGTTGTTCTCGTCTAGCTAACGAAGAATATTTGCATAGGCACAACCTTGTAGCCAGGATTATCCATCAGCAACTTGCTCTGAAATACACTCTTGTGGCATCGGAGGTGCCGTACTACAGGTATGTGCCCGACCCAGTTCTCGAGAATGGCAATATCACATTGTACTGGGATCGGTCCATCATCACTGACAGGACTATTGTAGCCAATAAGCCTGATATAGTGGTGGTGAACCGAATCGAGAGGCGTGCAATGATTGTTGACATTACCGTCCCGCATGACGGCAACCTCGTGAAGGCCGAGAAAGATAAGCAAATCAAGTATCTTGACTTGGCTCGCGAGGTTGTCGACATGTGGGAAGTGGATACAGCGATCATTGTACCGATAGTCGTGTCAGCCAATGGCTTAATAGCCACGAGCCTCGACCAACACCTTAGGAGGCTCTCGTTAGGCGGCTGGGTCAAGGGCCTGATCCAGAAAGCAGTATTGCTGGACACGGCTCGTATTGTTAGGAGGTTCCTCTCTCTGGAGCCCTGACCGCCGGTAGCTTGGACCCTGTTCCCGATACCGGTGGGCCTCTATTTTTTATATTTTTAAATGTTTTTTTTTTTTTTGTAATTTAATTTATAAAATATTTAAAAATGTAAAGAATAAGAAAAGAAAGTGAATAAAGGAGATAATAATAATAATCATTTATTCACCATACACACATGATTTATGACACAATAAATATTTGTACAAAGCAATATTATATCTACATAAATCTGTAACAGTAATGTAACCCTGTCTCCTAAACTAGGTATTCCTGTATCTTAGGAGACAGTGATTAGGCCATACAGGGCGGTAAATTATGTAGCTATAGCTGCAGCCAGAGGGAAGCGCGAAAATAGTGTCTTCATGTTATGTATGTGTAACAGTGTATAAATGTGTTTGTTAGTGATTGTGTTGTGAGTCTGATTGTGTACGAGAGTGATTATGTGTGAGAGAGGTGAGTATGGAAGAAAGTATGTGGGAATGAGTGGATGTATGAATGTATCCAGGTGTGAGAATTACTAGATGAGTGAATGACGTAGAACTGTGATATGGGCTTTGGGATTAACGTAAAAATATGAGAAGAGACTCCGTAAATGAGTAGTCTATTCGAAGAAGCCATTCAGTCAGTTTGTTTT
This sequence comes from Orthosia gothica, assembly GCA_949775005.1. Classification (NCBI taxonomy): domain Eukaryota; kingdom Metazoa; phylum Arthropoda; class Insecta; order Lepidoptera; family Noctuidae; genus Orthosia; species Orthosia gothica. The sequence continues at coordinate 32,738,271 of OX459035.1, forward strand.
TCAGATTATGGGAGTTCATGTCCGTTATTTTTAAATTCCTATTAACTGTTTTATACAAATGCAGGCTTAGGATATAATATTGGTGTCGAGCGAAACTGGTTCTGTGCTGGGTCCTGGGAAGTGCTAGGGTTCGTCTATTGCGGTCCGGCGGAGGAAGGGACTTATGTGTCCTTAAAATAGACTTGAGCACAAAGAGCTGCCGTACTGTTAACACTTTACAGTTAGAATAGAGCTCAGTTGTTGGATATCTAAAAGGTTTTTTGGTCATTACCTTTAGTATTGCTCTCTGTGCTCTCTCCACTCGAAGAAGATAGGTTTTAGCCGCTCCACCCCAGACCGTTATACAGTACCCCAGTATAGCTTGGCACAGAGAGAAGTATATCATCTTTAGAGTGACAAGGTCGGCAGCAGCTCTAAGAGATTTGAATATGTGAATTAGACGCATTGTTCTAGAAGTTAGAACTTCAATTTGCTTGTCCCACCGCAGTCCGCAGTCAATATGAACACCCAAATACTTTACGGAACTAGAACGACTTATAGTGGGACAAGAACAAAGTAATGAAGGATCATGACAGGAGTGGGCTCCAAGAGTGAAGTCAGAACCAGGAGAACTGCCACGTCTTAACCCGAAAGGAATAAAAGTAGTTTTGTTTATGTTTAGCGTTAGCAGATTAGAGTTTAGCCATAACATAATCCTAGACATAGCAGCCTCCGCACTCTCCCTTACCACACCCCAGGCTGGTCCGTGTACTACAATTGCAGTATCGTCAGCATAAGCGTAGATATTGCAATTAGGGAGGTTCATCTTACATAGGTCATTAACATAAACTAAGAATAATGTAGGACCAAGAACACTTCCCTGGGGAACGCCGTAGGATATGATGTCTTCGTCACTTAGGTCAGCATTTATTTTGACACACTGCCTACGATTTGTAAGGTAACTGCGAAATAAATCCAAAGTAATACTCCGAACACCCACGTCTTCAAGCTTTGAGAGGAGGATGGGAACAGAAACTGTATCAAATGCCTTTGAAAGGTCTAGAAATATTCCAAGACATTTGATATTATTGTCTAGTTTTCTAGCAACCGATTGCGTTAACTCCAATACAGCATCTTCTGTAGATAAATTTGATCTGAAGCCGTACTGGTTGCTAGAGATAATCTTGAATTTATCAAGGAAGCGTCTAAGTTGGTTGTTTAGGATTCTTTCCAGGACCTTAGAGAGAGCCGGCAGTACTGAAATCGGCCTATAGTTGGAGACACAGTTTCTATCCCCGCCCTTGTAAATCGGGTGAATAATAGCCTTTTTAAAAGCATCAGGGAAAACGCCCGTCCTGAGGGAAAGGTTACAAAGGAAAGTTATATGTGGAACCAGGACATGTCGAGTACATTTTAATAACAGAGGTGACAGGCCGTCCCAGCCCGCGGCACTCCTATCACGTAGCTGGAGAATAAGGGCCTCGACTTCGGAATCACTAACCTCGCAAAGAGCGAGGGAATTGGCTTGTGCGAATTGGGGCCTGTGGTCAGGGGTGGAAAGGTGTGAGGCTGGCATGTTAGAGGCATGCCGCTGTGAAGTGATGTTATTTGCTAGGACGCTGCCTATTGAGCTAAAAAAGTGACACACCTCATTAATTGAGGACCTGTGATCACCTTTCAAATCCAGCAGTTCAGAGGGACCACTGCGCGGTTTGTGCCTGTGTGTGATTGAGTTGATTGCCTGCCACAGCTTACGGGGGCAGTTATTGGCTTTCTTTAACTCATTTGTGTCATAAGCTGTTTTTAACTTCCTAAGTAAATCGTTGCAGAAGTTGCGGTACCGAGTATAGGTATTTTTAAGGATTATATTGTCTGGAGATTTTTTGGCGTTAATATGCATTCTATCCCGATTTTTTATGCATCTTAATAGCCCTGGAGTAATCCAGGGTTTTATAACATGTTTTTTCCTGGGAACATTTACCAGAAGTGAGTGTTTAGAGACGATGGAAGTAACAATGTCCAAAAATATATTAGTCGATGTATTGACATTCTCAGTCTTATACATTGGTGAGAAGTCTAAACTCTCGAGATCAGTAATTATAGCTGGATAGTCTAATCGAGTGACTTTGTGGAGAGACTTACGCGGTGGATCAAAGTTAGAAATGTTTAAGAATATTGGTTTATGGTCTGTTATGTGTGATTCTAAAATGAGAGAAGTGGATGATAGGTTGGACTTAAGAAAAATATGGTCTAAGCATCGCTCTAAACGAGTTGGGGTGAGATGGGTGGGCAAGAGTCCATGAGAGGCATTTAGCATCAGGTAATCGACAGTTCTGTCACTTCTGTTGGTCGGGCACAGGTCCAAATTCATGTCACCCATAAGGACGATGTTAGAGTACCGCGAAATTCCACTATATACACCGTCCAGGTGCGATAAGAAAGAGCTGAAACTGCTATTTGAGTTAAGTGAGGGAGAACGATAAACAGCAACTACTGCTAATTTACTACTACCCAATTCACATACCAGGCAATTTCCTCCCTCAAATTTCGGTTCCCGTACAGTAGCCTGTAACCCCAATCTGGTGTATATGATAATGCCATCGTTTTGGTTGTAGTTAGTACTGGAGGAGTGACTTAGAAACCCATCCAAAACAGGTATACAGACAACCTTACTGAGCCAGCATTCAGTAAGAATCACAACGTCGTAGCTGATTTTTGTTAGGTTAATGAGGACTTGTAGGTGGTCAAAGTTTTTACTGACACTGCGGATATTTAGATGTAGAAGGTTGAGGTTGCCAGGAGGAGATGAGATAACATGCTGTCGACAGTCCTCTGGTAAGCAGGTGAAAGAAGTACCCTTACACGTGCTGGCATCAATTTCTTTTAAAATGTCATTTATATTCGCCATTTGTAGTTACATATAAACAATACAGTAGGGTAAGTGAGCAAAACAATTTCCAAATACAGAGAAAAACAACGAGGTTGGAACCTTATGGGTACATAGATATTCACTGGATAATAATTGACTAGTGTAATGGTATATATTGAGAGGTGTGTGTATTTATTGTTATGTGATGTTGTGTGAGTTTGTAAAAAATCTAAAGTAAAGAGTAATTGTAGTGTTTTGAAAAAAGTGAGAATGTATCGGAGAAGAACCATTAATAGGAATAGAGCATGGTATAGTCATTTACATTCGATATCTTGGAAAGACTGTTCGGAGTTTATCAGTATATGCTTGTCTCCTTCCTGTTTCCTCAAAAAGATATTTCCATTGGAGACCCAGCAGAATTTGTATGCGTGCTTCGATGCAAACTCTCGGGTTAGGTGGTAAAGTTTTCTTGCACTTAGAGGCAGGTGCTCGGCAACATAAATTGGTTGGGGCTTCCCAGGCATCCCAACGTGCGAGGTATTGAGTTTCTGATCTCTAGACCTGCTCTTGTTAAATGAACGCACTGCCGATACGACATTTTGCTTGGTACTTACAGTAGCAAATTCAGTAATAATAGGGCGCGGAGAGTTAGTATTAGAGGGTTTCCCGGGTAGGCGATACACGTCACGAATACCGGAGTCACCAATGGGGGTTCCCAAAGCCTCACAAATCCTGATCACTGTCCTCGAAAGACTGGAGCTGGTTTCGGCGTCAGCAACAGGAACGTTCCGAATTTCGATGGCAGATGACCGAGACTTAACCTGTTGGTCAACAATCCTCTTTTCAAGATGTTCTATATGCCTTTGTTGCGCATCCCGTACTCTCTTTAGATCTTCTATCTCCTTCTTCATATCCTCAAACTTCAAACTGAGGAAACTCACGGATTGGATAATCTCTTCGTTAGATTTTTGGATAGCCAAGTTTTGGGACTTAATCTCGGCAACATCGGACATGAGTACGGCCATTAAAGCAGTCTGCTCAGCCAACGATTTAGAGATGCAGGGGTCTTGTACATAATCTTGAGTAGGATGAAAGCAAGGGCCGCCTTGCGGAGAGACAGCTTTCCGCGGGCGTTTGCTACGGGATGTGTTTACAAAGCCACTATTCGAAACAGCGGAGTTTATGTCAGGCTCTGATTTTGTTTGCGTGAGGCTCAAGTTTACTGTTGGCGTTTTTGGCGACGTGCGCGGGATACTCGACATTATGGCTAAGACAATTTACTCGTTGCAAGGCGAAAGTTGAATGGTGTAGCTAGCGGTACCGGAGCGGCGGCGTAGCCGATCAGTGAACTCGTAGCAGACTCGTAGGCGCGTAGCTCGTAGCACTGATAAGCGCGCGCGCAGCCGCGTAGCCAAGGGAGATGACGTAGTTCGCACCGAGACACTGTCGTAGTTTAACGCTCCCAAGTACTGGCACAGTTGGCGCGGCGGCAACACACACTGCCCGCCGAGTCAGGAGTCGCAGGTTCAAGTCCACCAAATCACAGTCACTTTATGATTGCCTAATCAAGTAGCAACCGGCACAAAAATGTCTATCCCGCTCTAGGACCGCCCACTAGGCGGTGACCATAGGTAAAAAGACTTAAGGAGTGACAAGGAATTCAAATACACAGGTCACAGCCAATCACCGAATTTAATTATCGGAATTTCTCGCAAAGTTTAACACACGTCCACTCTGAACTGCGCACGAGGGCCGTTAATCCGTTAAAAAAATGATAAGTAGTGATAGTGATGATGAAGATTTTCCTCGTAGGTGTAGTATAAAGCACTATGTATCACTCGAGAGAAAGTGCGATTCCCGATCTCGGGTGTTTTAAAGCCCTCGCCTACGGCTCGGGCTTCAAATGACACCCTCGACGGTAATCGGTCACTTTCTCCTCTCGGTGAACAATGTACTATTGTGCCTCCCTTTATCTCCATTCGGTGTTAAAACGAACAAATAACAATGTTACACATGACAAATCAGTCATATACACTCTGTGTAACAGAGTACGGCTCACAAATTGGTGATGTAATAATAGTAGTTTATGCAATGGTCATATAATATGGGTTATTAAAACACGCGAGTGTTTTAATACCTAATTATATGCCGTTGCATACACTATTTTATCTTCACTCATACAGTTGAAATAAAATAAAAGTGGAAACGGAAAAAATATGCAGTATGGCGGGCAATTTAGATTCTCATTGCACAATGTCAGCGCAGCGCGCGCATCCATAGACAGTGACACTAGCTCATAAGCGCCAATAAATTAAAAGTGTGCTATAAAAATTAAAAAGTTATTTTGTGATGCAGTTGTTTGAAAATCGAAGGAAAATGTTGCACTGTAATGGTTTTTTTTTATTTTACTTTTCCACGAATATAAAGTACGTGTTTATGCAATACTTTTTGAATTCATAATTGGAACATTACGTTATGAGTGACAGTGAAACAAAGTACTATAAAAGATCCATAAAAGTGTTTATGGATCTTTTATCAGCTCAACTGTCCATATTTCCGAATCGGATTAAAACAATGGTAATTTCTATTGTGTCTGGAAATTGACACTTTGAGGGATATAGTACTTTTTCATACCATACGAGAGTTTATTTTTCCTTTACCTCACATTATTCACTCATCATTTATTCTTCTATCACAAGAGTGTAAAGACTTAACACAATATATTTATTTAATATTTATAAAGATATTGAAGTAATTTGTATTGAATATTTTTTTAATTTTGTTATTAAATTTGTTTATAGTGTGAAATGATGTGCGACCACAATTTGACGAATAAACTATGCTTAAGTTAACCATAAATTTTACGTGGCCCCCTTGAATTGTTGAGTTTTCACAAACAAATATTTTTCAATTAAAGGGACTTCGAGTTTTAAGCGCCGTTATGCTACATTGTGGTCTCCTCCTCGTATGATGAGAGATTATTATGTAGTCCCGTCCGTGTAGTCAATTATGTGCCACATATTCAAAGCGAAGAGCCAACATCACTAGTACGCGTGCCCCTCACTAGTCTGTAACTCTACGGTTCATTCGTTCTTTATGTCAACTACGCGTCACATGGAAAAAAATATTTTTCCTTTTAATTTTTGTTTTAAGTGTGATTTACTTCAAAAATGGGGAATAGAAAGCATGCAGATAAATCTCGTGAACGTTTATTGAAGAAAATCAAGAAGTTGGAGGATAGGTTAGAAAAATAACCACCGACTCTGGGCGTCTACTCCCTATCTTCGTCGACGAAGTTACGGGCCGTCCGAAAGTATTCCGAAACTTCGAAGTGAACCCTACCCTCTATCGATTTCGGGTTATTGAGCTTCGAACGGGATCATGGACGATTTTCGTGAACGAACGACGGATGACGTTAGAGTTGTACTATTTTATCGGTCGATTACCGGTTTTCCTAGTTTGTGGTTTCAAACTTACTAAACAAAATATAATATTATTTTTACGTTAGAAAATGACCATATTTTTAACAATATAATTTTTTCATGTCTATCAATATAGAAATGAATTAATTTTGTCATTTTAGTCCGGAAAGTGGCATTATCCTGTTTATACCATTGCCTTTTTTCTGTTTGACGGCAACTTTCAAATGAAACGTCAAGCAATTCCTATTAAATATCCGGGCAGATTTTAGTTTTCATTAATAATTAATTAAAATGACCCCGACCGCTGCAGCAAATTACGCGCAAATTGAGGCCCTTGTCGACTTCATGAGTTCGCTCAAAGCGGCTGTAAGAAAACCTGTGCAAGCACCTTAATTTCAATGGGAATTTGCACAAAGTTCGTGGACCAACGGCAAAGGGTGAGTTTACTACATGATTTTGAGGTCTTGTCATCAGTAAAGTGCAAACAATGATAATCAGTCATCTTGCAAATACATGTAGCCCAGTGTAGTGTGCGACTACGCCAGCTTTGGCAAAGGCCTTTTTAATTATTTACTGACTGGGCTATTATCTGTAACAGTACTTAAGAGTATTGTGTATTTATATAATATACCCTATATGCAATTAAAATTAACCAAATATCAAAATTTTAGGTGTGGGCTGTTAAAAACATTTGGCCAAGAAAGCTGCTGGAGCTGCCAGACGGTCAGCATGTGCTACAGGTTCATTGGGAGGACCAACCCGCTTTCAAATGGAGTTAAAGATCCTATCGATTATTGGATGGAGTTTTGGAAAGCCACAAATCTAGTCAAGAGTCACAACCAGCTTTTCCAACGGTAATACTAATAATTATTAATATGGTAGTAGACTATTTTTTTACTAAATACTAATAAATTACAGATAAACAATCATATATTTTTTGTTGTATCCGTCAATGATATTCAGTTTTTGTTGTACAGGGTCCACCAGTAAGAGAGCCAGCTGCCATCTCACCCACCCATGCTGCAACACTTGCCGAAGGTGGAAGTGCTTATAAGCAAAACTAGGAGAAATGAGATGCTCAATGAAGTAAAGCTGATTATTCTGCAAAAACAAAGTTCCCAGCAATATTTTAAGAGTGATAAATAAAAGGAAATCTATGTTTTGATTGTTATACTGTGTTGTTAATTTTATTCAGATTATTAGGTATTTGAGACTGAAGTAGACAAGTAAGAGAAATTAAGGTCCTAGCAATAATTTAAAACTGATAAGTAAAAGGAAAGCCACGTGGATACTTCTACATTTTTATTTTTAAATATGAATTATTATAATATCAGGGCAGCGTTATTTCCTTTTTGAGTATCACTGCACATTCTGAGATAGGAGCCTTTTTGGTCTCAAATGGGGTTTTATTTTTATTATTGTTTAATTCTCATGTCTCCTGTGCGGGTCACAAATAAATATTTTTCTTTTCTTTTAACATTTTGGCGATTTTCGTACTTAAGTAGGGTAAGTCCCGCAAAGGTTGTTTTCCTATCAACACTTAATTTCGGTAACTAATCAAGTGTGCAAACTACCAAATTCAAAACTACTTTGTTTATGAAATGAACCGTCTTTTTAACCAACTTACCAAAAAGGAGGAGGTTCTATGTTCGACTGTATGTTTGTTTTTTTTTTTGTGTATGTTCACTGATATCTCCGTCAATAGTGAACCGATTTAAAAAAATCTTATTTTGTTTGAAAGGGTATGTTTCGGTATTGGTCCCATTTTAATTTGGTGAAGGTCTGATGAAGAACTTCGGCGATATACAACAGAACTCTTCAATAAATAATGGCAAAACTCTCGGGATTGTCTGTTTACTTTTTATACCATTTCATAACATACATCACGCCAGTACGCTCTAAAGGGGTACGCAGATCTCTTATTTCACCGGTTATGTTCAAGTTTCATGTTATTCGGGTAATCTATTCTGGCGTTATAGGGTGCTGGCTACTAAACAACTTGCCTATTAGGTAGGTAAAACTAAAAAGGGAAAAATAAACAACTTTATTGCAAAAAAATACTACCGACTTCCAAATGAAAAACTACAAAAGTGAAAAATAACATAATTTTTGGAAGTCGGTGTCCATCATATCGCAAAAAAATTGTACCTACGAAAGACACCAACTCCCAAAAATTATGTTATTTTTCACTTTAGTTTTTCATTTGGAAGTTGGTAGTATTTTTTTGCATAAAAGTTTTTTATTTGCCTCTTGTAGTTGTATTTTTGTAGTTATTGTATAAGTCATAGTGTTGTTAATTGTTAAATTTATTAAGATTTGAATGGTTAAATAATTTTTTTTTAATAAAAACAATGCTTTTATTGCGACGAGTCAATAATACATACATACATAAACTCACGCCCTTTTCCCATGGGGATAGGCAGAAACTACAGAATGCCACCTGCTACAATCCTTTCATACTTTTTTTGCTCACTCACATTCATACATCTAGTCATACACATACGCAATGCAAGTTTATTTGTTTTATTCGTGAAGTTTTCTTGTGAGAATGCATAAGTATGTATTTCTTTCTAACAATTGCACTAATCTGTCTCTCGCTCTTTGCTCTTGCTGAAGAGCTTGATGGGCAGATAATATATTTGTAGACACTTCTCCCCATCTACTGCGCTTAAATTGAAGATCTTCTCGCTGAGGGAAGGTGCTTCTAAGTCAGCCTGATTAAACATATTGGTTACACAGCAGGCAACGACAATTATACCTGAAAATATAATTAAAATATGCTCTTAAATGTGCTTAGTACATTATTACCTCAATGGATTAAATAGATGAAAAAAATACTGTTCACCCGTTCAATGCGTTATTAGAAAAACATGGCTATACCCAGTATAAATTGTGACAAATACCAACTGCCCAGTTGTAAATGCAGCTCCCTTGCTACTAAGGGGCATCTTAATCGGCCTTTTAAAATGCCAAACATATGCTCTATAGTGGACCGAGCATGTTTTTGTGTTGTTATTCTCTATTGGGGTCATCATGAATTCCCAGTGGGTACCCAAAATTTCTTGTAACACCTGGCAGGCCATATTTTTCATAAAATCTGTAAAATTTTGAATGATACAACTTTATTTAAGTGCACTCTTTAAGTAGGTATAAACACTCTTCAAAGCATAGGTAGTCATTGTTCAAATGGCAGGCTATATTTTATTAAATACCTATGGATAATTGTTTTAGAAAAATGGTACAAGCTTTTAAACTTACTGTCTTTTTATTTATAAGGTTCCTCTCAGCCAAATTCTGTGGCAACCTTAAATACTTTTTTATTAATGAGGGGCTGTTCAGTGAATTTGCGACATGCCGCAGACACCGTGACACTGTCTGTTGTGCGATTAGAACGTCACTGCTAAGGCCCACTGCACCTTGGTCACTCCCCCGGGCACAAAAATTAAGAGCAGCGGGAATCTGAAATAAAAGAATAACAACAGTAAAATGGGTGGGACTGATTGGTAATACAGCTCAATAAATTGCAGAATCTTTAATATCCTTACTTTCATTGTTGGATCAACACCACTTCGTCGTAAGTGGTGAGGCAAAAGGGTCCTCACACAAGTCCTCAAATAATTCCCGAGTGAACCTATAGTTCCCTATACACTACTCGGGAATACTTGCCAACTGGAAGTTTTAGCGCAAATGTCGTCGACGATCTTCTGCGAGCATTAAAAAAGCAGTCATAGTTCGGAATTATAAGTTTCGTCTGGTTGACGATAACTATTTTGTTGTCGTAATATCTGACATAACGATCCGTTAAAACAAGTGTCAAATTAAATTTTTCGAACGGATAAAAACGCATAGGGAGTAGGTTCAACTGTCAAATTGTGTTGCCATTCATTCTTCGATCGGGCCCCGAACGAATCATCCGTCCGTAGGTGATAGGGAGTAGGAAATGCCCGTAACCACAAAGTACGTAAGCGGCGGTGCGCCGCAGACAGAGGGGCCACTCTCACTTTGACATTTCGGTTTTACAGGGAATATTGGGCAATATTGGACCGAGCTCAGTCGCGGCTGTCATGATTGCTTTGTGCATGCGTTTGTCACGTCATTCATACATTAAGTACTGTAACAAGGTTGGTTGCATTGTATGGGTTACCTTTATTATTTGTTACAGACCGAATTTACTTTTTTGTTTTTAATTCTTTCTTTCAATTATTTTTAAGTTATAAAGGTCATTAATCTTTCAAGATGACAAATTAGAAATTCATTATCTAGGATTATAATAAATTATTTTAAGCCCATAGATGAAATTGGGAACTTGTCATAATAATAAGGTTAAAGTCATACAGCTTACAAATATGTTTCCTCCGACTGCACAGCATAATTTTCTTCTTGTTTAAGATCATCTTTGGTTTTTTGATTTTATTAGGTACCTGTTTTTTCACATTTATATTTTTGTCGAGCTTGGAGCTTTTTACAATTTTTTTTTTAAGTGGGATCATTATTACACTATTATTATACTACGTCTTTTTACTCTCCAATATTTATCGTATGTTGCGTAATATTAAATGTTTCGTGATATTAAATGTATATTTGATGCCCTGTCTACCCTCTAAGGCATGTAAGCATGATATGATGTATGTTTAGACGAATCTATGTATTTATGTTTGTAACTTGGCAACCTACTCTTTTTTTTAATTCGAAATCAATATAGTAGCAACCCTAGTGAATCTGTCAAGTTTAGCTGTCAATTTTCTAAGCGGCGGGAGTGGCCCTTCTGTATACTTACTATTTTGTGCCGTAACTAAGGTCGAAACTACGGACTTCGTGCTTAGGGAGTAGACGCCCTGATTCGAGTGACGAAGGTAATCATGTTTTGAAAAATTCGTTCCTTTTATTTTACAAGAAGTGGATATTTTGTAGTAATAAGATCAAAAGTTATCCTTTTTATGTTACATTTAACTGTACATAGCGTCTACATAAATATATCTAAATTACATACATACGTAATGTTCCATAGTAAAATTTACGAGTGTAACAAAATGGCGGACCTACAGGGCGCCCTAAGGGGGCGAATTTGGTCTATGATCGCCTTATTATGAACATATAAACAACCTCTGGGATGCCTCGCGGGGGTATACACGGTTGTGTTCATTTATAACCTGCAAGGGAAGTCCTGCGGGGACTTACGTGATTATAATAATGTTCAATGCTTGCCTACTAAAGCACGTAACCTTCAAGGGAGGTTCCGAGGGTTCCTAATGTGCTAGACTTGTGTTCTGCATGTAAACGTGCCTAATCATACTGATAGGACAGTGCTACAGAGTGGATAGTGTGTACCTACATTCCTTCACTTTCAGCATGCCTTATGCTATCACCTGTGTTTCAGAAATTGTGGCAAGCCCAATTATTCAATCACTTGAAATTAAGGAGAATGATCCCCAGGCTCCAGAGGATATAGAACCTGGAACATTAAATGAAATCATTGACTGCGAAGAGAGAGACCAGATCATTTATAAAAGACAGCAAAATATTGCAACAGTCCTGTCGTGTATGGGCTCTGCGCTTCAATTGAGCACGACAGATCAAAAACTCGAGTCTATTAAGAAGTTAAATGACGCATCACGGCTGTTATGTGACTCGCTTTTCATGGATACCAGGGGACGGAGATCTCTCTTGCATCGGTCACAAATAAAGATATGAAAGAATTTCTTATCCAATCAGAACCAGGACCAGGACCAACCAAATTAAAACTGCCAAATTAGTGCAAAAGTCAGGAGAAGAGTTGAAAATTCCTCAGGTGAAGAAATTCACTCCTCGACCAACCAACATTCAACCATCAGGATCAAAATCCAGCAGTGCTCAAAATATATCTTTAAACTGGCGGGGCCCTCCTCAAGGCGAGGCGAAGAAGAGGGGGAGGGGAGGGATCACAGAGGACATTAGGCACCACGACTGGCAGGCAGGAGGCCACTAGACAAGAAGGTTCAGCGCAGGAAGTGAACCATCAGGTGGGCAGGCTTTACCTACATTTCAGTAGGTGAAAGCAGATAACCAATGATTCAACTATTCTAGATTGGGTCTTAGGTTACAAGATTCCCCTTGAAACAAAACCACACCAAAGCTACATTCCATTAAATGACAAATTTTCTGCACAAGAGGTTATTCAAATATCATCAGAAATTAAAAAGATTATAAATCTAAAAGCTATAGAAGTTTGTCAATTTCATCAGGATTCATTCATAGGATCAGTTTTGTTCAATATTTATCATTAGAAAATCAAATGGATCCTTCATATTTATTTTTAATTTAAAAGAGCTAAATACTTACCTACAGAAAGCTCGCTTGGCAGCGCCGCCGCTGGAGCCGTGACAGAAACTGCTGCATGCATGGTGTATGCTTGTTTGCATGTTTTGTACAGGGAAATGGCGTTTTATCATATTGAAGACTATAGAATAGTGTGTAAAATTTTGCGGAGAAATCATTTTTTAATTTCCATTGAATTAAAAGACGCTTAATACATGGTCAGTGTTAACGTCGGCGAGCTTTCACGTGGTAATTTTAGAAATGGACACTTCCCACGCTAAATTCCTTAATTGCCTGTTTTTATAACTGCACATTTTTGGGTTCTTAGCGAGTCTATGAATGGCGGCCTTTTTCAATGTTATAAAATGTTATTTAAAATCAATGCTTAATGTTTCGGGCCCGACTAATATTCCCGGACCGTAATTAAAATTTGTATGGAAGGATGGCCACATGGCGCGAAACGGCGTGAGAAAATAAGACGAACTCCATCCCTTGTAATGTAGCTACCTGATAGGGCCGGACACAATGTACCGTAAGCATTGTCTCTTAGCTTTCTTGTAACTTAGAAATTAACACGTGAATATTTAAAGTAGGATTGACGTAGGTGCCATGTGAGTAAAGCTATCTACACTTGTAATGATTTAAGAACTAGAGAAAAGGTAGATAGTTAGTTGGGATTGTCTCGCAGTTTTCTTCTTTGTTACACAAATAAATGAACACGTTATGTCCACGTGTTTGACCACGTGTGTAAAATGACACATGTATGTGCCATGTGAATTTTAGAGTAGGAGTATAATAAAACTTGAAATATACATAAGATTTAGAGAAAAGGTAGCTAATTAGATAAGATTATGTATATTGTCATAGTTTAATACTTGGAGTAAGGAGGAATCTAGATTAAGATTTTTGTGTTGACCTTTGTACACCTTTTATATTTTTCCTATGTAGAATTAAGTATGTAGATTAAGGAAATGTATAACTTGTGTATATTTAAGTAAGATAAGTTTTATAAAATCGGCATTTCTGTGGTGCCATGCTTGAATACAGTTGCAAAGTAGGGGCGCCATTGTTCTCGCCGAGCGGTTTTTGTATAAAAGCCGGCCCGCTTGTAGGCAGAGACACAGTCGGTCTTCCACTCTACAAGGAGTAACAAGTAAGGAATAAATTGAAGATACGAATCACGATAGTATTTTCATTTCCTCAACGAGTCTCCAACCGAACCACCAATACAGTCCACTTCAGTCAGCATACATAAAGAAAGCAAAAAGTACCTAAGATTCCTTTTTCAGGGAAATCTTTATCAATTTAATGTCTTACCATTTGGTTTATGCACAGCTCCATTTACTTTTACCAAAATTATGAAACCAATTGTTGCATATTTAAGAGAAATAGGATATATTTCAGTGGTTTATTTAGATGACTATCTCTGTATAGGTAAAGATTACCAACAGTGCTTAGAAAATATGACTGCAACAATACATATATTATTAGAAAGATTAGGAATTATTACTAATAGAGAAAAATGTAACCTTACACCTAATCAGTACTGCAAGTTCTTAGGTTTTATTTTCGATACAGTAAATATGACATTAGATATAACAAAAAAAAAAATAAAGTTTAAAAATAATAAAGGAACTTTTAAAGATAATTGTGACATTGAGAGGGAACGTAGGTAGGCTGTTCGTTGTAACATTCTGGCCCGCAGGTTTGCGCGATGTACGAAGTCAGTAAAAGTAACGCTTTTTAAAGCTTACTTTCAGTCCTTCTACACGTGCAGCCTGTGGATCAGTTTCACTCAGCGGGCATACAGCGACCTGCGCGTCCAATATAATAATGCACTGAGAGTACTGTTGGGGCTGTCGTAGCGTTGCAGTGCGTCAGGGATGTTTGCGGACACAAACATTGATGGTTTCGCCGCCATTATTAGAAAAAGATGTGCGTCTCTGATGACGCGTGTTCGCGGTGGTACCAACACTATTCTCAGTGTGTTCGCAGAGCGGTGGGATTTGCCGAAGATGCAGAGGTGGATGCAGCTCCACGCTAAAGTGTAGCTATATGTGTTTTTAGTTTTATATCTTTACCTACTTACACTAGTTTTTCAAGTACATTGTTACTAACCCTATGGACTTTGTCTGAAATAAAAGATTTTTAAATTAATTTAATTTAATATACATAATTAATCCTTCGAGCCGTTTCTGCAGCACTGGTGCAACGATGGAACTCGTACTCCTGACTGGCGCAAAGAAAAACCAAAAGAGGAAAAAACAAATGAATTACGATTTTCCAAACACAAAAGCATGAGTAAATTGCTGTATAAATTTAAAATTGGAATTCCAAACAAAAGAGGAGATATTTGAGATCAAAGTGGCCAGTACGACAAAACGCCAATTGCATAGGTAAGGACCTAAACATTTGGTACGGAACCCTAAATGTGCGAAGTCCGAATCGTAGGTAGCGTACTTTAATAAGAAATTGAAACTGTTTCTATACATTTAAAACGAAGTCGTGTTAGTTACACCACTTATAACTCATGAATGGCAGGACCAATTTTTATGAATTTTGGATTTATCTTCCTCTGGAATAGGATAATAAGTAATAAAACATCGAAAAAATTAACGATAAAAATACATAGATTCGGTTGAGGACGGTATTAAGTATAATATTAATAATTTTTGGACTTTTGTCTCTAATAGAAAGACATCTACTAGTATTCCATCCACTATGACATTTAACAAGAAGACCACTAACAACCCAGAAAATATTTGTGACTTCTTTTTACTATTTTAATTCGGTGTATGAACCATCGACTGCTGATAATATTCCATCCACTTACGATGACTGCTCTAAAAGATGCACTCTGTTAGATTACATACAGTTTACTATTGATAAAGTACTTAGTGCGCTCAAGGCTTTGGATCCGTGTAAAGGGCCAGGATCAGACGGTCTACCGGACTTTTTTATTAAAAAGACAGCCGATAATCTCTGTATAGCATTGCAAACGATATTTAACATGTCTATTTCCCAAGGATGATTTCCAAAAGCATGGAAATTAGAAAACATAACTCCAGCTTACAAATCTGGACCTAAGAATGATGTTGAAAATTACCGCCCTATATCCATACTATCAACTTTGTCGAAGGTCTCACGAGACTAGTCCATATTAAAATATACCATCTGTTTCACAACAATATTATCCAACAACAACATGGATTCGTCAAAAAGAGGTCTACCATAGAGGTGGGCCAAATGTATCATTTTTGAGATTGGTTCATTTGCATCTCGATCACTGAAATGATCCGACTCACTGATATGTTTCATTTGGCTCATTTGGATCATCGGCTCTTAGGATCTCAAGTACAGAGAGTTACATAAACATTTCGTTGCGTTGCGAGCGTTTAGTACTGAGTCAGAGAAATGTTATGTATGTGGCAACAAAGCTGATTGTTTTATGTGCACAAATTTATTGTATTAGGTATGTTAGATTATAAATAAAATCGATCTTCCTTCATACTTTATCCAGGCTTAGGACTGGCGGCTAGTCCTTAATTGATGGCCAGCTGGCGTATTTACAAATCGATTATATTTACAGTGATTTGTTGATTCTACTTACAGTTTTTTTTTGTTTTCTTATTTATTTAAAATTGTAATTTAAAAAAAGCATTTTAGAAACTTTGTCGTCTTTTAACATTGTACGACGCGTATTCAAAATATGGCCCGCTTTAGAAAAAACGCGTTCGCACGGTACAGATGTTGCGGTAATGCAAAATCTTTTTTTGACATATTGATGTAGAATGGGATAAATGCCTTTTCTGCTTTCCCACCAAATTAAGGGATCATGATTCCTGGGTAGCATTTCATCATTTAAATATTTGTCCAGTTCTCTTATTCCTGCCGCCATCTGATTACGCGGTCTGAGATGCTGACTCAGTTCAGCATCAAAATCGTCCCATAGCGATGCAGCCACAGGCTGAGTTGCAGTTTCAGCCGCAGTTTCAGATGTCGATTCCGTGGTGGTAGAGACCGTCTCAGTACTTGTATTTGCTAGACGTCGCCTTAAGGTCGTAACAGCTGTTTTAAATTTTTCCTGGTCTCTGAACGCGAAACCTTTGAAGCGCGGGTCCAAAATTGTTGCTTCGGCGTACAGACGGTTGGATTCAATATTTTGGAATCTATCCGACAACTGCTGCTTTAGGGTGACCAATAATAATAATATTTGCGCAGGAAATCCAGTGTCTTCATTAATATATTTGTTCACGTGTTTAATCATTATTTTTGTTAACACAATAACTTTACTTAGAGTAACCTGTGTTTCTGAACTCATCTCCACTGTGACGTTATAAAATATTTCTAATATTTTAATCGCAATTTCAACTATTTTCCACTCTTCCGGCGTCAACATCTCCAGATTTGTGCCGAGTATTGCTACAGTGGAAATTAAGGGCTCTTTAAGAGTAAGGAATCGACTTAACATGTCATGGGTAGAGTTCCATCGTGTGACCACGTCTTGCTTTAATTTTAATTCTGGAAGGCCCATTTGTTGTTGGATTTCTTTTAATTTAGCTAATGCTGAAGAACTCCTTTTAAAATATTCAACAAGAGACTTCACTTTAATTAGAGTGTTTTTAATTTCTTTTAAACCTGATTGTACAACCAAATTTACAGAATGGGCAAAACATCCGATGTGTTTCCAGCCACCAATCCGAATAGCAGCCGACATATTGGCGGCATTGTCACTCACTATAGCAACGACTTTATTTTGTATTTTCCATTCTGTAATTTTTGCCTGCAAAGATTGGAACAGATTTTCTGCCGTGTGTCTATCAGAGAAAGAAAAGCAATCTAAAAGATATGATCTCATTTTATTATTACTATCTAAATAATGGGCGGTGAGAGAAACAAAACTAACATTGTTGATCGACGTCCAGGAATCCGTAGTTAGACAGACAGCCCAGGCGGAGTCTATATCAACTTGAACTTTTTCCAAGCATTCCTGATAAATTTTTGGTAAAAGACTGTTTGATACAGTTTTTCTTGTTGGTAAACTGTAACCAGGAATAATCATGGCGAACAATTCTTTAATTTCTAGTTGTTCAACGAGCGAAAATGGGTGATAATTTTTAACAATTATTTTTATTATTTGTTTATCGATATCATTTGTTTTCTTCACAGGCACAGGTTTATGCTTCTATTATCTGACAAGCGTTCCTATTTCAATTACCTTCCAAAATTAAGAAGTTGTTGCTAGACTTATTATAGGCTAGGAGTTTGCCTTTAAATAGGCAGAGTCCGCACAATAATAAATCGTCGGCGTATTGAAGAACCGTTGTCACTCACGTGTCCATCTGTCTGTCTGCCTATCTGTCCATCGTCTGTCACAAAGGTTTTACAGCCAAACGGTTGGAACCACAGTCTTCCAATTTTCACAGTATAAGCATCATGTTGTCAAGCCATACAAATTGACAAATTTTTATGTTTTTAACGGGGCAGCAAAAATATTTTACAATGCATGTCCTCGAAAAGAGCGGTTTTCCAAGCAGCCAAACTGTGCGGAAAGTGTCACTTTTTTCACTAGTGTTTTTTACTTTCCTGTACTTTTTTTAATTTTTAACTCAAACTTCAGCCCGACGCATAGAGTTTTTATTATTTGAGAAAACTTTAAAAATTAGTTATGTACAGATTATCATTCATAAAAAAGGTAAAATAAAACTAATACTTTATTTTAGGCGTTTTTAATTACTCTAGATTTAGATTTTGACTAATAAATTAATTTTAAATATTCATTAAATATGTTTGGCAGAACGTATCTTTTGCTCGTGCCTTATTGCGTTACGATGTGACAGCTATTAGCACATGCGCAGTAGATATGCCCGAGGAACTATTAGTTAATCTGTGGATATGCTGAACGCGCTTGAATAAGCCCGCCATTTTATTTATTTCATTTTATTAATTTATTTATTTCCTCGCACAATGCATAGTAAAATGTTGTATGATACACGTACGTAAGATGATTTCCGACTTGTGTCGATTTATGATGATAAAAATGCCACTCATCGGAAATCACCTACCTTCCGCTTTTGTAGCATAAATAACTATTTTAGACGTACCCCATCCATTTTTAGTAGATAAATACTGTATTTTTGGTTTAAAAATATATCGGAGTACAAAGGAATGAGAAGCCACCAAAGTCAGCTGTTTTTTTTTTCAAAACTTGCGGATTAGGGAGCTGGATAACATCAACCCTCAGTCTCCAAGAATGTCCGCAAGTAATTATAATAACTCATTAGGTTACTCCCTTGTAGATTGTTTTTCTTTCAACAGCTTGCAACAGCTAAATCATGTAAAAACAACTAATACGGTCTAACTTTCATGGTGGACTTGTCCATGAATGTACTGAACCATTGTCAACAATTGACCCTTACCATCCTCCCTTGTGTATTGGGATTACCAGTGTATCACCAACATTCCTAAAATGCAAGCTCTCTGCAAAGTTTAACTTCCGCAAAGCAAACTACCAAATAATTAATGAGAGAATAAATCAGGTTAATTGGATTGAAAACTTTGTCATGATGCCAACGCTATGGTAGAAGAGCTTTATAAGATATTGGACCACATCATAAGTTCATTTGTGCAAAAATCCAAAATAAAATGCAATAAATACCCCATAATAATATGGTTTTCTAAAAGTCTTATACATTCTGAACGAAAAGGAAAAAACTTAGAAAACTTTGCAAAAAGTATAAAAATCCCCGTGACGACTATGGGTATAAATTATTGAGCCAGAGAGTCAATCAAGTTATCAAAAATAGCTAAGATAACTTTTCTAGGAGGATGGAGGAAGGCATAAAGCATAATCCCAAGCTCTTCTGGTCGTTCGTCAAAGCAAAAAAATCAGGCTAAAGTTAAATGCCGTCAGAATTGAAGTTGCTGCACTATACCCGCTTGCAGGAATTGCCCCTCCGGATGTCCGAAGAGAAGTGGCATGTTATTCAGAAAAGCACAAGCAAGAGACAGACAAACGACATCCTTTATATGTTATAACGTGGAGAAGGGATAGATTAAAAAGTCGAAACAGCTTCCTGTCGGTCACTTAATCAATTAACGGCGATAAGTTAAGCGAAACAAAGAAAAATCTATGGCTCCTCAGATACCCCCCTCCAGCTGACTATATTGAGCCTGCAGAAAAGCTCCCTGCGGGCCACCAACTGCCTTGGCTCACCTGGAAATCTCTAAACTGACTATAAAGCCAGATGGATCGCTGCAGGCACAACCTAGTTAGATGGGGGTACTCCAATGACCCACAGTGTGATTGTGGAGCCAGGTCCCAAACAATGCCTCACCTTTTGTCGTGCTTTCTGTGCAACAACACCTGCACTTTAAAAGACCTCTGTGAGGCAAATGACAACGCTGTTGGCGTGGCTGAATTCTGGTCAAAATATTTTTAATTATGGAATCATCGATGCGACGAAGAAGAAGAAGAATTGAAGTTGGGCACTGAGGCATCCTCTTCGGGTGGCGGTATCTGCGATCTTTTTGCGCGTCACTTTTTGTCGGCATTTAGTCGATCGGTAGCCTTACAATCTGAACATCAATACGCAGATCTACTCTTGCAATACGTTGAGCAGCGTTGCTTTCTTGGAAATAGACGTAATCAGAGTACTAAGAAAGCTTAATGTTTGCAAAGGTACAGGTCCAGACGATCTACTACCTAAATTTGACAAAAAATGTGCAGTCAGTCTATCTTTTCCACTCAATAATATTCAATCACTTAATTAAAACTTCTGTATTTTCTAATAAATGGAAGCTAGCACATTTGGTGCCCGTCTTTAAAAAAGGTGAGGCTGATGACGTAAGGAACAACCGACCTATCTCTATTTTGTCTATATTATCAAAAGTTTTCGAGTCTCTCTTGTGTCCTATTTTAAATGATCATGCCAGAATAGAGATGGCACCGCAACAACATGGTTTTTGAGCTCAAAAATCCACTACAACCAACTCTTTACGTTAATGACCTTTGCAAATAAGTGGACTCACGCAAGTAGGTCGATTGTCTATTTACACTGATTTTAGCAGTGCATTTGACAATTAGACCACAAAATATTGCTGCAAAAGCTGTTAAACTTCGGCATATTTGGTCAACTTTGCTGTGGTTTCAATCTTATTTGACCGACAGAATATAGAGAGTTGTAAATGATAAATGATTTTATTTCTGTAAGTTGGTTTGTACAAACGCTTTTACTACTAAAAACTCTAAACATCTTTCGAAGGCTGAAGTCGTTGTCGCGCGCGCACCCACCTCATCTATACTTCTATATATATATATAGATAGGCGGGTCTATATATGATCTATTTGTAAATATTTAATTATTTTGTTAATCCGTCACCGTATAACTGTGAAAAGACAATTTCTGTGTGTTCCGTGCAACCCAATTTCAGTGTTGCTAATATTTTGATGAATTTGAAGAAAACGTGGATCCACGAAAGCAAACGAGAGACCACGACGACTTTACCCAAAAGCGTAGTCATATATTCCCCTACATTTTGTAGATACTTCATACAAAAGTTAACTATTTTGTAAATAGTATTTTCTTATCGAATTATCCAGGTTTATTAATCTTGAATTAGCCTAAAATTACAGTCTGCTATCCACTCCTTATTAAGGTAGGTTATTTAACCACCAGTTTTAAAAAAAAAATACGTTTTTTTAATGTATTTTGAAACTTTCAATCTGCCTAGCCATTTCCCAACTATATTGGGGTCGGCTTCCAGTCTTATCGGATTTAGCTGAGTACCAGTGTTTTACATGGAACGACTGCCTATCTGACCTCCACAACCCATCAACCGGGTAACACGCAAGGCCTTGGCAAGTCAGATCTTAAGCTTCTGACTACCCGTAACGACTGTCAAAGATCTTCAAATCAATGAAACTACTATTGTGTATGAAACTTTACATATCATAAATTATATTGTCTTTGCAAAAAACTCTACATTTTTATTTTTCAATTTTTAATAAGCAATTTAAAACCGATAAAATTTTAAAAAGAACCACGTAACTAAGAACGGGCCACGATTGTTCGCCATGTTGGTGACGTCATAACGTTCAAGGAATTGCACGATAATACAGTGTCAATTACACGTGAATTGACTTAAAAATAACCGAAAATTTGTGCAAAAATATTATATTGTTAGAAGATTTCAAATGAAGACGTCACTTTTGAACGTCAACTGACTGACGGCGAGGGTATATAAGCAATGCGCACCATTTGTATCGCCCCTTTTTGCATCGAGACTTCGTGGTGTTCACATCGTTGGTAAACTGGTTCATAATCTCTTACTACCTACTTGTTTATTCGTGTCTGGTTATTTTCTTTACCTACCTTCATGTTTGTCGTACTTTTGTAATTTTGAATAATTGATTAAAGTTAGTGTTTTCTGTGTTTATCTGTGTTTTTTTAATAATAAAACAAGTTACCGCTTATATCAGAAGTGGGATAGGCTCCATAGTCTATCACCGCTCTCTGGTCATCAGGGAACAAGCAAATTTTTGTTCGATAGTAAAATTTTATTTTTGTTTTATAATAAAATTTTAATTATGGCAGAACGGTATGCTACTCGTGGTAGAAGTAGGAATATTCACGAACAAGACAATGAGGTAGGTGGGTTGCAGGAGACACTTAGAGCTATTCTAGCGCGTCTCAATGCGCTGGAGAATAGCCATATTCCCGCAGCGAGCATCGAACCAGCAGTGACGGTGGCGGCGTTGCTGGGCACGGATGCTGTCGTGGCACCAGGCATTGTCGCCATGTCGACACCGCAGTCATTACCACCAGCGGCGACTGCATCACACACCAGCACCGTTGGAGAGTCGCTCGCAAGTACTTCAACGTCATTGGACGTTACCGATCGCCTCATTGGAGCTTTGAGTGTTTTGTCCAAGGTTAGATCAAACCATTTTTATATTTCGAATTTCGAACCTTATGTACACGATATCGATTCTTGGTGTGAAGAAGTTGAACATGTACGTGATATCAATCATTGGGACAGTTATGAATGTTTATCACGGATTGTTGTTAAGTGTTTTTCATGTCTTTCGACTGGTCATGTGTAACGCCAGTGTCCAAAAAAAATATGAAAACAGACACTATGTCCAAACCGACAGAAACATGTTCGTTTTGTAAGAAAGCGTGTCATGACGTGGCTGTCTGTTTTGCAAAACGACGATCTGAAGGGTATTATAATAAAAAGTAAAATGCTATTGTCATGAGTTTGAGGGTATCTCGACAGACATTGATGTAACTATGGCTATACAGGTACGCGCGTGTCGCTCATTTCTGAATTTATGCTAAACCGTTTTAAATTAGTGCTTGTACTCTCACAGCAAGTTTTATGTGATTAATCAAAATATTTAGTGTAGTAGTCTGGTTATTTTGGTCATAGATTTTGTTATATTTAATTCAAACTATGTTTGTAGTGCCTTAAAAATGCATTGATGAACTAGTGCTAATAGGGACGGATGTGTTGAACTGCGATGATTTATATTTGTGCAAATAATCAGAACAAATTGAGCCGATTCCTAGTTCCAATGAAGTTGACGTTAAAAATGTGTTGTTCGTTAACTCAAATGAGGTTAATATCCGTTGTACAATATTAGAAAGTCAGGTTAGACCGAGCATACAAAAAAAAAAGAAGCAAGTATTGGTCTACTACCCACAATCACAAGACAGGTTTGATAACTTTAAGATATTCAACCACCATACCGCAGCTTCATAGTTTACACGGAGGGTAACGTAAAGTTACAATGGCTTGTAATTTTCTTATTGAGTCTCTTCATGGGACTTACACATAACTGGTGAAACACAATCGGGATAAGCAGGATGAACGAGTTAACCAAGGGCGACAACCACCTCGCCAATTTAATAACGATTGTGTGTTCGTAATTAAGTTTTCTCAGGTGACGGGAAAACTCGATCCCGGTATGCGTGGCCCCTACAAAGTGGTAAAGGTGTTACCTAGTGGACGCTATACACTGCGCTTGTTGAGCGGAGGCTATGGCAAGACAGCGCAGGCGGCGGCTCAACACATGGTGCCATGGCAAGGCGAGTGGTGCCCAGACACTTGTGTTGCCTACGAGCTGCTGCTCCTGGCTGGCGCCTGTGAGCTGCTGATGCAAATGGTCGGTGCCTGTGCGCTTCCTGTGCGCTGCCGCACCTGGTCGGTGCCTGTGCGCTTCCTGTGCGCTGCCGCACCAGGTCGGTGCCTGTGCGCTTCCTGTGCGCTGCCGCACCTGGTCGGTGCCTGTGCGCTGCCGCACCTGGTCGCTGCCTGTGCGCTTCCTGTGCGCTGCCGCACCTGGTCGGTGCCTGTGCGCTGCCGCACCTGGTCGGTGCCTGTGCGCTGCCGCACCTGGTCGGTGCCTGTGCGCTGCCGCACCTGGTCGGTGCCTGTGCGCTTCCTGTGCGCTGCCGCACCTGGTCGGTGCCTGTGCGCTGCCGCACCTGGTCGGTGCCTGTGCGCTTCCTGTGCGCTGCCGCACCTGGTCGGTGCCTGTGCGCTGCCGCACCTGGTCGGTGCCTGTGCGCTGCCGCACCTGGTCGGTGCCTGTGCGCTGCTGCACTTGCACGGTGTCAGTGTGCTGCTGCACTTGCACGGTGTCTGCGTGCTAAGCAGCTTGACGTATGAATACGGTCTGCGTCAAGCATGTTCTTTTGTCTGACGTCTCTCATGTATGGATATGGCCTGCATATTGGACAAGCTTACACGTACGAATACGGTCTGCGTGGTAAGCGGCTTGCACGTATGAATACGGTCTGCGTGTCAAGCAGCTTGACGTATGAATACGGTCTGCGTCAAGCATGTTCTTTTGTTTGACGTCTCTCATGTATGGATATGGCCTGCATGTTGGACAAGCTTACACGTACGAATACGGTCTGCGTGGTAAGTGGCTTCGTATGAATACGGTCTGCGTGTCAAGCAGCTTGACGTATGAATACGGTCTGCGTCAAGCATGTTTCAGATAACTAAGACTGGTCATCAAGGACAGTCGGCACGAGGTGCAGGGAGCTGCCCCGAGGACAACGGAGACCTTCAAAATAAAGGGCTCAGTTGGGTTTGAATTTTTAAAACAGAGAGACGTCTCTGCATAGTTCTAGAATGATGAATTTGTGGTTGCTGTGTGAATCCTTTGACAGATGATAAGTGAATTAATTGAAAGATGACGTATAGAAAGTTGTGAATGGTGAAATGTGTTCATTTGGTCTTTTTGAATTGTCTTCTTAATGTAATTTTGTATCCAGGTGACATGCGGAAGCAAATGAGACTGTGCCTGCAGCCGGAGCACAGCGTGTTGCTGACCCGTCTATGCCTCTGCTGGATGACGACGTGGAACGAGAACCGACGACATCCACCGCCGTGAACTCCGACCTCACTCACTCTGCGTGACTCACTCGTGTCGAGGACGACATATAGTCAGGAGAAGCCGTGTTAGAAGATTTCAAATGAAGACGTCACTTTTGAACGTCAACTGACTGACGGCGAGGGTATATAAGCAATGCGCACCATTTGTATCGCCCCTTTTTGCATCGAGACTTCGTGGTGTTCACATCGTTGGTAAACTGGTTCATAATCTCTTACTACCTACTTGTTTATTCGTGTCTGGTTATTTTCTTTACCTACCTTCATGTTTGTCGTACTTTTGTAATTTTGAATAATTGATTAAAGTTAGTGTTTTCTGTGTTTATCTGTGTTTTTTTAATAATAAAACAAGTTACCGCTTATAATATATAACAGCAAATTTTATTTAGTCATGTGTGATAAAAGATTCATAAAGGCTAATTTCGATAATATACCCATCTGATGGACGATTTGGAAGTTTTGAGCATAAATAAAGCAGTCGTAATGAATATTACGACTGCTTTATTGGTGTTGTGTTTTATTGGTGTTTTTTTTATTTGTAGGTTGTCTGTAAGAGATTGCCCTGTGCGATAAGACCGCCCATTGTACACTTATCGTTATAAATGTTTAGTCCTGTAATTATTTAAGTGGTGTACAATAAAGTATATTATAATAATAATAATTACATGTTAGTGGACTGGTGTTTAATATTGTTGCTAAGCAGGTACATTTAGAAAATTAATTGTCTTTAATGTAATCGTTTTTACATATGGGTATGTGATATTGATGTAAAATTCCAAATTTAGAACAACAGAATAAACAATATTTAACCTAAGAAATTCTTAAAATAGTAGCAAGATTAAATAATTTTGAAAAATAATCCATATTTACTTATACACTATAAACAAAGAACTAAATTACTAGGTCATAATTATTTATATAGTGTCTTATTTATCTATATCGCTAAACGTGCACTTTGATTAAACACAAAATAGTTGCATACGCAGAATTATAACAATCAACGAAGTAAAATTAAAGCACTTAATTTTTACGGTTAGTGGGCCACTGTGGTGTCAGCAGCAAACGTTCAATGCGTGTGACCTTGAGCATGATAAATATAATATTATGTGGTGCTCTTAGGCGTCCTCATAGTCTACTGAGTTAATGTAGTTGGTCTCTGCATATTTACGTGCCGGACAACTTAAATCACCGGTTGGATTGTCACATTTCCTCTTGACCCCTTGCACGTCGCACATTGAGGGGAAGAAGATTTGCTGCTGCTGCATTCCTTCAAGGAGTGTCCAGTTTCTCCACAGTAGCCGCACGTAGAAATATTTTCACGGCAAAACTTGGCTGCGTGAATAAACTGCTGGCAATTGAAGCACCTCGTGACTATGGTAAAGTCTCACACGGAGCATGAAGTCCAGTTAATAAAAAATAAAAAATCAGCTTTGGTTTATAAGCACTTGTCTTATGCTAGCGGATAGTTCGATGATGTAGTTGCAAGTAAGAAGGCCCTTCTTGCCCGATTTATGGCTCAAATTGATGTTCTCAAAGAAGGTCTCTCGGCTTGTATTGGGCAATTTGTCTGACAGGTTTTGCTCATAGATACAGTCAAATACCTCCTTCTCTAAGGGTTACATGAACACCAATGACTGCGACTCTAGGGCGTCGTTTAGACGGTTTTTCTATAATTAGGTCTGAGGTGAAAATCTCTGAATTTTTAGGATTTAATATCACATTTGCTTTCCGTACTAATCAGTACGCCCCCATTTTTCACTTTATTTAGGCCACAGACTTGAATCTTAAGTTGTTCAGGCGAAATCAACCTCTGAACGAGTGACTTGGTATCGCCACTCGTTTTAGTTTTATCGCTCGGATAAATGGCGATAGAGCTTAGTTTAGCATAAGAAGAGGAGGGATTTAGCTTCGATTCAAAAACCTGTTTGCACTGTTCCAGAAAGTTCGCCACGTTCTGATGAAGTTGTTGGTGCTGGACGGTACTATGGCTCTAGATCATCTTCTGGTTCAGCGATTGTTAAATGACAGCCATCTGAGAAGACCCACTTGAGACCTTTCGGCAAAGAGTTGACACACGGAGTTTCTGTTCAGAGTTAATTTTTCCATCACCAACAATAGTGCACACTTCGTTCAGAATGCTATCTATAGATACTAACCATTTCTGGATACCTGGCGTGCTGGTAACTTCACTCCGCAATTCAATTTCCGCAGGTATGGTGGGTTTGGGTTTAGCGGGGGCAATTGTTGGTTAGGCGTCGTCGGTGGAGGACTTCGTATTTGGCTAAGACCAAACGGGCTCGATCCTCGGATAGACATACCACCCGCATATTATATATAACTTGTTGCAATTGTTTATAGATAATTAATTTTAGTAAGTACAAATAAACACGTCCGTCTAGTCTTGCGACTGATGACACAATATGAAGTTTGGATCAAGGTGGGTTTGGGCGTTATCTGTCAAAACATAAATCCATAACAGAAACCATCAATTTTAAATGTTAAATGCAACAATTGAGCATAAAAGTTTAAACTTTATTAAAAAGTTTACCACACTGACGGACAGACATACAGACACAGACAGATTGAGAAAAAAAATTTTTTTTTTTTAGCTCTAATGTAAATGTGAATCTTATGTAGGACTTTTTTGTGCACTATTGAACATGGCATATACCTGCCCTAGCACAAATTACAGGGCACTCAAAACTTTACGAGAATTAAGCTAAAAACTGAGTTTTGGGCTCTTACACAGCCCTTTTTTTTTTGCTGTGATGGGATTTTTATGGACTTTTCAGGCAATATTACTACTACCATAATGAACATAATTCCATTGAAAATATTTAACTAAGATATTTTTTACAGCAAATGTCTATAATTTTTGGGCTACTAGGGCAGACTTTCAATGTCTCACAAGTCATAAGCACAAAATAAATAATAGTGTCATAAGTACCATCGAAACTGTCTGACTGTTGAAGAAACATTTTTTGCTTTTAAGCATTTACTGCCACCATACTTAACTAACAATGGTGAAAGAAAGTGTGGTGCAAATTTATACACCTTTGGTACCTTATTTCTCCCACAGCCAACCTGATCTAAACTTCATAATCGGGGATCGTTCTTGCCTGTATTGAGTACACACACAGTTTTTTTTATTTTATAAATTGACGATGTCAGATCGTCGAAAGCTCTTGGGATACATAGTTCATACTTCTAGCTTGATGGTAGAAAACAAAAGTTCGAGTATTTTATTATTTGTGTACTTTGTTTCAAATAAGCTGCAGTAAATACCAATAAGATTAACGTTAAAATGTTTCGAACTTACCAATACCTGGAATATTTTCTTGTAAAGATTGTATGCTTTCAGAATATTTCTGTATGTCCTAAGCAATTGAAGACATTGATCATCATTGTTGTGCTCATTATTCATTAAAAGAACATCTTCAATTCTTTTCTCAAGGTATTTACGTAACAGTATTATAAATCGAATAGATATTACAATATTTTTATCCAATCCGATACATAGAAGGTCACAAATTTCATCAAGAACAAAACCGATGTCAAAAGGATAAGTAGGATCATAGTTTGTAGACATCAAAATAATATGGATACAGATAATTATTGATGTTGAGATCCAATTCCAAATAATGAAAGACCGGATACTTTTGGTAAAATCTATGCTTCTATGTATAGTTTGTATTTTCAAAATCAGTAAGACGATGTTGTCTTTGTGGACGATGTCCAAAATAAAAATCGTCGTGAATCCCATTGAACAAGAGATGCAATAGATAATAAAAGAAGATGAATTGAGGTCATATTTATATTGCGTCTTATTCACTTTTGATTCTTTCACGGTAAAAAACCTTAATAAATACAAGGAAATTGTGAAAATCAATAAACAAAACGCAAATCATGATATTTTAGTCCACTTGGTTGAATATTACTCTTACGTAAATAGTATTTTTAAGTTAAAAAAATTAAAAACCCCACTGCTTCAAAAGCGAACTAAAACGTCGTAAACAAGGAAAAAATCATGCTGTGCAGTCGGAGGATACATATTCGCGGGCTGGATGACCACCCTCCGCCGCCGTCCGCCTGTTGTGTTGTTTACGACTTTTTAGTTCGCTTTTGAAGCAGTCGGTTTTTTTTTTAATTTTTGATTAAAAAATTTTTATTTATAACTTTTTAGTTGTTTTTTTTTTTCGAATTAGATACATTTAAACATATAAGTGTTATATATTTTTGAAATCACCTCTTAAAGCTCTTTATTTTGATACTCCACACGATGGGTTTGAAAAAAAAAACAATTGGGCCCCCACAATATGGCACCCAAAATTCGTAATTTTTCTATTGTCCAATTTTAATGTAGCCTATGACATTTGATGGGTTAAGACGAATCGATTGACGTATGAATCATCAAAATCGGCCAACACGTTTGGTCTCTATGTTTGTTCCTATATGGCGTTCTACGCCATATAGGAACAAACATACATACATACATACATAGACTGATAAACACATTACCCTCCTTCGGCAGTTGGTTAAAACAAAGATTGAGTTTTTTTTCTTAAAGAAAATGCTATTTTTCTACATCTTTTTTTAGTCTGTTATTTAGTAACATGTTTCATGTTTGGGGCAGTGTCAGGGGTCTTATTAAGTTTGTCCATTAATGACCAACTCATGAGTTCGTAATGTCATTTAAGTAATGTAACAAATAAATTTATCAGTTGAATAATAATGTATTTACATAATATTGTTAAATTGTTCATATCAATACGCAGGACAAGGCAAACACGTTACTCGTAATTGTGCCGATACTTACAAGTAATACAGTAATTATAATATTCATATATTAGTAAAAATAGATCTGGTACAAATGCGCGAATTCTGAAGCCAGTTATGTAATGGTAGACAAACGAAGGTGGACTGGAAATCAAAATCCAAGACAGCAAAGACAAAAGTTAACGAAAACATTCCTTCATGGTTTCAGGGACATTATAAAGAGAGAAAGTATCTTTAAAACACTCATATTTTGCCAGTTATGCTAAAGTCCAAAGCAGCAGAGGACGAACATTACGAACTATTGCCAATAACTGAGCGCAAATCCAGACTTTGGCATGCTACTAAGAAATTCCATATGGGAAATCTAAAAGTGCTTTACAAACCTGAAAATCTAACTCAGGAATTCTCAGTCGTAGCGTTTGTAACCGACAAGCCAACGTTTAATTTATTAGTTACATATTTTTTATTGGATTCCTCTTTGTGGTTATAATGAATTAAATAATCGTTGTTAGTTTAATATCGATGGCTGTATCACTCATGAGCGAAAGAGCTTATGTGAGGAAGACTTATTAAAAATGAACAAACTTTTTAATATCAGACGAAATTATACTGTCAAATTTGTTTTATGTGAAACGGTAGACAAAGATGTGCAGTCGATACTTCTGCCATTGAATGTGATGCAATATATTTCCTTTGGTCCTAAATATCACATCAAAAACGGTTGTATACATCCAAATACTTTTATCAGTATTTTTGTTTCAATGATTGGAACACTAACATACATATTTTGTTTTGTATACCGCATTTATATGCTGGGATTTTACAAACAATATTCTGGATTTTCTACTTTTATGAACATCGCTATTTATTTCGACTGCGTTTTCTACTCTTTCGGATTTATTATGAATATCGGTACCGGGATCATTCGAACCCAAAAGTTAAATAATTTTGTTCTAACTTTTCAAAAAGTGCACAGAATTTTGAATTGCAAAACTAGTACCAGATACTACATCTATTGGAACTGGATAACTCTGATCATGTTTATCAGTACTTATGTCGTTGTTTTCACGTCTGTCTGTGCTGTGCTTGGAACACATTTTATTTTCATCCTCTGCAGTTACTTAGTGATGTTATTCGATTTTAATATACTTTATACAATTCGTGTATTTAAATTGCTGGAAATAAATATAATGCAGTGGAAAATCCATGCTTTAAATACTCATAAAAATGAATATACTTTCGAAGAAAGTTGTTGTAAAGAAATGTTTAATGCCTTCGCTGGCATATTACAATGTTATAACATTCACAAAAATTGTTTTCAGCAACTGGTAAGTTATATAATTATATTATTAAATTTTATTGGGTATAGGTCTACCAGAATCTCATGGCATTTTTTATTTTTTTTAAATTGTGATTTTCATATGGCAATGTAAATTGTCACCTGTCAAATCAAAGTACTTGATGTGTCAACCGCTGCTGAAATTTTTTGATATTATCTTGAAAATTTTTGTGAAAATGTCGAAAAAACCCACTTCGATCTCAAGCGAGACATATTGTTTTCAATGTGTATCATAAAATAAGGGAAGAAGAAGGCGTAAATCAAACTCAATCTTTGATTTTAAAGTGCGTCGTAGAGTGGACCGGTAAGTTGGACTGACTTGTTTTGATACTTTTAGTTTATTTTATATTTTTCTTACTTAATTTTTATTTCTTTTCATTACTAAAAATGAAAAAATGGCAACAGTAATGTAACTGTTACTAATTCTTCGACAAGATATTGATTTTAACGGAGATGGAGAATCTTTGACGTAAGAAAAATATTAAGTAATAATCTGCGCCATGCAGTGGGACGTGTATATAGACGGGCGTTTTTGGCGGGATTTTGTCGAGTGAAGTAGGTACAGTGGCTGTTAATATTATTTGCAAATTGATTCCTAGTGGATATTGTGATATATTATTGGTGTAGTTTTGTGACTCAACTGTCTACGCAACTGGACATTTTGTAAAATCATTGACATAAGCGATCTCGGGATAGTGGAGCGGAGTATTTTATTGTAGTATTGACTGCCTCTGCAAAGCTTACTGGAAAGACTGACTCGGTACAATTTGCTACCAAATACTCCAAAAAACATTACAATCTGTTACATCCGCATTCTAATGCATACTAAAGAATAAATATAAGATCCCAAACTCTTTCCAAAGACGAGGCTAACAACCAGCCTAGATCCTAGCAACCAGGCCATAAAACTTATATAAAAAATATATATATAGACTGATGTTGATGAATGACTATAAGTAACATGATAAATTTTATTATTGTTTACAGACGTAATACATAAAGAGATTGGTTTTGAATATGTTAAATGCCAATGAAAAAGAACCATTTTGATGGAGAGAGATGACATAAAACTACAAAGATACAAGTTTTTGAAATACCAGTGGAGTTCATGGAATCGTATTCTAGTTTTCTAGTTCTGAATGAGGTTTTAAGTTATTAGTATGAATATTAAATGATATATAATAAATTAGTACTTAAATTAATATTCAATTGATTTATTTTTCCTATGTTAAGAACCCTATGTATAACAACATTCTTCATACACATACCTATAATTCTCACTCACAGCGGATCTTTGTGTCTCAGAATTGGTTGCAAGACCCTGCGCAGTTTGTGTCAATGTTGAAGGTGAAGATAGCATTGTATAACTGTCTCTATCACTCGCTTATGTATGTTGCATCATCCTATCTCGCTTACTCTATGCAGTATACTCGATGACAAACTAGTTCTTACGCATTAATTGGCAGGGCCTACTTCAGAGACACAAAGATCCGCTGTGACTACTATAAAATAGGTACCTCATGTTCATTAATACTAAATACATAAATAAAAATTAAACAGTATCAAGATCGTTGAATCCAATTTCCCCAGTATTGCACACAACAAATTTTTATTTCCACATTTGCCATGAGATTCTGGTAGACCTATACCTATAAATTGGAGGGTCTGCAATAAGTAAAATTCTATGAGCGATAAGAATCGTCAAACATTTAAAATGTATGGAGTTGATATGTGCTCCCAAAATGTCATGTGATCAATCCCAAACACTTTTGACTTTACATAAAGATTACATCGTAACTTTGTCGAAAACCCAAGGAACCACGCGTTCAATGTTTTCATGCGTGTTTCGGCGGGCCTATAATTAATAAAAAAATGCAGACGATATAACTCATTTCCTAAATCACTTGTTCTCTTTTTTTTTCAATCATGGGAACCAGGACTTACCGCTCTTTTAATTTTTCAGATACTCTACTACATCATAGAAATATTTATACACACTCTGGTGTACATTGAAGTAATCATTGAAATGTCGAAAAATCCAGTGCACATTCCAGTAAGTATTTTAGTATCTACATTAACAAACGTTATTATGTTTCAGTAATTTATTAACCCTTTAAGGCTACAAGCAGTGATTTAAACCCTTGGGCTCTAGACAAGTGTCATAACAGCAATGGTGATAGTCAAAATGACAAATTATTAATCACGTGACATTTATATAGCGCTTGATAATCCCATATATTTGTCCAATCGCTATTGCAACGCTTTTGTTGACAGAAAGAATGTCACTTCTCTAACCTTTAGTTGCTTTTTTTTATTTCTTTACTTTTTAAGCCCTTATATTTTTGGGTTCAATAGTTATATAGTTATAGTTCAAGTACTTACAGCACGCAACATTTTTTGGGTCATTATCAATATTACTATGGTTGATGAAGGACTTGACATGGCTAACAAAACTATGCAAGCAATGCGAGAAATTCTACTTGAGCACTGAAAGTGTTCAAGATTCTTGTGCACTTATATTGAATTCAAATTGTTCAGGTAAGTTATTGAAATTATACAATAAAACATATTTGTATCCTGTAGCTATTATGTTTATTTAAAAATATTCTCTGATAATAATATAATATAATAATATATATATATTTAATATACTATTGATAGTCTATTTTCAGTCATTTTTTTAATAATTTACAGTTAATGTGAAAAAAATGTGCAAAAACGTACTGCGCTTGCATCGAGCATCATTTAGAAAAATACGCGTGTGTGACTTGTTCTACGTAGACGCTGCGTTACAATTAAATCTGATGAGTCTTCTGACTAACTACACAATTGTGTTGCTTCAGTTCGCATTTTGTAATTAAGGTTTCATTAAAACAAATTTGTGGTGTGTACTTCTTTCATTTCTTATGTAGCCCAATCTTTTCGATCATCATTGTTCGAAACCAATACAGGTTTTGTCCTATTTTTTGGTGTTTTGATGCAACACTGTGTCAACTCGCTGTCATCGATATTGTCAGTTTTTGGTTGGGTTGAAGTTGGCAACACTGTGTAAAAATGTCATTGATATCGCGGGACGTAAACCGTTGGTCTTGATTATTTTTTTTGAAATTGGTTTATAACAACTGTTGAATTCAGGCCTTTGGATCACAAAGCCAAGAGACAAACACTGCGACCCATAGCAATGCTGTGACTCTTGGATCCTATCAGGTCTATACCCGCGATACTGCGATTCACAGCAGCGGAAAACTAGGGATCTTTGGGAGGGTCATTTTTGTCAGTCTACTTAACGCGTTGGAGCAACTCAAAACGCGTCAATTGCGAGGGTCTGAGGAGATCGGACAGAAAGGTCGCGAATTGAGGACGGCCTCAATTTAACAAAATACCGTAACAAGTTCCTCAAAGGTTAAAATTATTTCACCAATAACACGGCGGAGATGCGTTTTTGCTACTTTTACAACGGCTTCAAAAATGCCACTCCAATGTGGGCAGACTGGTGGGACAAATTGCCAATTATATCCCATTTGGGACATTGCACATCTTAAATTCTGTTTATCCTTATTTAGATAATTACAAATTTCATTCAAATATCTATCAGTGCCCTTATAATTTGTACCGTTATCAGAACAGATCAAAGATGGTCGTCCTCGGCGGGAAACAAATCTACCTAGCGCTGCAACGAGCGCATCTGTGCTGAGGGCAGTTACAAGTTCCAAGTGAACCGTCTTATAGGCCAGACAAACGAACACACACAAATAGGCCTTAACAGCCTTAACATTACGAAGTTGAGAAGTCTTCACCAAGAAAGGACCAGCGAAGTTTGTTCCAACAGAAGCAAATGGCCTACTCTCAGTTACTCGATCGGAGGGCAAATCATCCATTATGGGTTGAGTGGGAGTAGCCTTCAAACGATAGCACTGCACACATTTGAAAATGATATCACGAATAGTGCGTCTGGCCAACAAAATCCAAAATTCACGCTGCAAAATGGCTAAGAGGGTGTTGCAACCTGCGTGTGAATTATTAATGTGTCGATCGGACACTAACAATTCCACCAACGCTCCTCCTTTAGGGAGCAACAAAGGATGGCGAGCATCATAAGGCAAATTCGAATTCCGAAGTCGTCCTCCAAATCAGATTAGTCTAAGAATGGATTAAGACGAGCGATTGAGCCTCTCAAAGCTGAGCATCTCTTCAATGCATCAATAGTCTGGTCAAAGTACTCGGCTTGTAAAGCACGAACCAACAACATCAGGGCGTCTTGACGACAAAACTGAGGATAACAAATTTTTTATTCGGGTTCCGTCCGTTACGTATGACACGCCAGTTCCAAATGGTAACCCCTGACAATTTCGACAAAGAACTGTATTTGTCCAAAAGATAATCCGAATTGTATGCAGGTTGCGTTTCCACAATTCCAATACGTTTGCGTATGGCAGATATTCTGGAGAGGAGAACCTATTCTGGGGATGACTCGCGATGCGTCAAACAGTGCGGTCCCCACCAAAGAGAATGGTTGACAAAGACAGGAGCCTCGCAACCACGGGACGCGCAGTCTGCGGGGTACAATTCTCCTGGGACATGTCTCCAGATCAGTTTAGTCTCAGAGTTCTGAATGTGTGTGATTCTATTTTCCACAAAACCTCCAAAGTATGAGCTGAGGTGCGAAGCTAACAAAGAACTATCTCACTATCAGTCCAAGCAAGAACGTCTGAGATATCAACTGAACGACCCAGAATACTATAAACATGAAGAAATAGCCTAGTAAGAAGAGCTACTCCAGACAATTCCAGTTTAGGAATGGTTAATCGTGACCTTACTCTTAGCCATCACCAAGTGGACCCCTACAGAACCGGATGGACTTACAGTCTGTAAAAATACCACGGCCGCGTGCCCTCATTCGGACGCGTCACAAAACCCGTGGAGACTCACTCGACACTTACCAGCTGATAGAAGGAGTCTGGGCAAGGAAAGCCGGCTTACATCCGGAAGTGAGGATAAAAGTACACATACCAGGCCCCTCAGAAAGTATTGCGAAAAAAAGTTTTTATATATGGGAGACTGGCCAGTTATAATGTTTTTCGAAAATATGATTATTTATAAGTAAAAATAAGTAAGTTCCAATTTCAAAATTTCCCTCCACATTTTTTGCGAGTTAATTCAAAGTATTGTGTCTCACTGAAATATGGATCTGCGCCGGGAACATTTTAGAGCTATGATTTTATACGATTTCAAGTGTCGCCTGAAACCGGATGAATCGTACGATAGACTTCAAATGGCATTCATGGATGAAGGCCCTTCCAAGGCAACCGTGTATCGTTGGTATAACGAATTCAAGCGCGGTCGACCAACTTTGGGGGATGACGAAAGAAGCGGTCGCCCTTTGACGGCTGTTACCGAAGAAAACGTGCTAGCAGTGAAAAATTTAATCCAAGACAATAGGCGAATTACATATCAGGAGATTCAACACATATTGAAGATTGGATCGGGAAGCGTTCACGAGATTCTACACAGCCATCTTCGCGTGAGGAGGATAGTATCACGCTGGGTGCCGCACAACCTCACCGATGCTCAGAAGCAGGCCCGGGTGGAATGGTGCCGTGATATGCTTAACAAATTTGAAGCAGGCTCGTCTCGGCGTGTTTACGACATCGTTACAGGTGATGAGTCCTGGATTTATCAATACGACCCAGAAACCAAGCGCCAGTCGACTGTTTGGGTGTTTCAAAATGAGCCAACGCCTACCAAAGTGAAGCGATCTAGAAGCGGGGGTAAGATTTTGATCGCTAGCTTTTTTAATTTGACTGGCCACTTGGTATCAATTCCCTTACGGGATCAAAGAAGCATTAATGCCGAATGGTATACTACCAAATGTTTGCCAGAAGTTTTCTCTGTTATAAGCAACAAGCGACCAAACACAGGGCTCCGCGGGCTACTGCTCCACCACGACAATGCACCTGCGCACACCGCACTCAAAACGAGGGACTTCCTGGACAGCACGCCAGTCAAACTCCTGGGTCACCCTCCTTACAGCCCTGATCTAGCACCGTGTGACTTCTTTTTATTCCCAAAAATAAAAAATCAGCTCAAAGGGATACAATTTTCGTCGCCGGAAGATGCGCTGGCTGCGTTCGAGCAGGCTGTAAACGAGGTGTCTGCGGCGGACTGGAAAAAGTGTTTTGAAAACTGGTTTAGGCGCATGAATCTTTGTATAGAGGCTGGTGGAAAGTACTTTGAAAAGATTTAATAAAAATATATGTACGTATAGAACAATTTTTTTTAGTTTCGCAAAACTTTCTGAGTGTCCCACGTACATGTACCATTCCCTCATCAAATCTTTCGGTAGAGCCTCGTCCTAAGTAATATTGGCTAACCAAAGTTTCTGCAAAAACCACTTAGCCAAGAATATGACAGGAGTGATCAATCCATTGGGATCAAATGACCGAGCAACAGTTGACAAAACCAAGCGCTTCGTCCAGGTCTGGGGAGTATCCAATTTAAGTCGATAGGTGAAGACATCCTGGACGGGCTGGTACTGTTTACCAAGGACGGCAATCACATTAGGGTTATTCACATCTTCAAAAAGGAGAGGGTCCTGTTGATGTTTTACTGGCAAATCATTCAACAAATCAGGACTATTCGCCAACCATTTACGCAGTTCGTAGACTTTTGATTTCAGGAGCTCAATCAACTCAGCCCGCAAAACTAAGGCCTCTTCCACTGTAGGGCCCGGGTACACACATCGTCGACGTAGACGGAGTCCTTCAAAATGCAGCCGCACGTGGATACTTCAACTGTTCACGGCTGGCCAACTCCAATAAAGTGCGGATGGCAATGTAATAAAATAATAATAATTTATTTATTTCAGACAGCAAAAGGTCCACTAAAAAAATAAAAATAAAACACTTAAAGGGTGTTAGTAACAATATAAAATCTTATAACCTATGTTAGTGCTTACATGCTAGGTTATGCTAGTGACAATTTATCTTATGATCTACGTTAGTACGTATATACTAGGATGTTAGTAACAAATGTGGCTTATGATCTATTTTAGTACTTATACTTTACGACAGACAGTGTTATTTTGATGAGATGTCCCATTATATGACTCTCATCAGGCATGTCAGCTATCACCCTCAAGAGGCTAGACGCAGTTTTCTTCCGTACGACAGCTGAGAAGCTGTCGACCGGGGCTTTTGCGAACATCTCTGATGCACTGCAGTAACGTGGCAGCCGCATCAGCACCCTGAAGTCGTTATTATATTGGACGCGCAGCGCATTGACAGCACGTGTGGTACAGCTGATCCGTATGGCACTCGAGTACTGTGTGCTTTAAAAAGCATGTGTTTGACTGCTGCTGTACATCTAGCGAAGCTATGGGCCAACATGTTCACCCGTACCGCCAATGCTCTGCGTTCCCGTTCAACATCACTATCGTCCTTAAGGTCATCCGCAATTAAATGTCCCAAGCACTTAAACTTAAAAAAAATTGGTGGCACATTCACAGGACATTTCTTGCCAACAGTCTTTAAGACAGGTATATGGACTAGACCAAGTCCGTACGTAGTAGTATTCAACTCATATACACAAATCGGATCACAAGGTCTCTCACGCCAAAGGATCATTTGATAGCGCCAGTCGTCCGGATGAACAAGAGATTGTCTGAACATCATACGGATATCAGCCACAAAAACAATCTGGTGTCGGCGAAAATTGGTGGGGACATCTGAAATGTCCCTATGTAATTTGGGACCCGAGTGCAAACACTGGTTCAAAGAAACTCCATTTGACGTAGAGACCGAACGATCGAATACCACACGGATTTTACCACCCGGAGTTTTCAAAACCGCATGGTGCGGCAAAAAATAATGCTCGATTGAACGGCAGTCAATATAAGAAGGAGACATGTGTCCCAAATATTCATAATCCCACATGAAGTCATTATATTTCTTACAAAAATCTGAGCCCCTCCGCATTCGATGCTCCATGGACAATAACCGTTTTTCCGCTAAGGCATAGCTGCACGCCCTCCTCTTGGTCATTCCTGCACGCAGCCTGAAACGGTAATCGAGTGACAAAACGACCATCAGCAAGGCGACCAGTATTATTCTGGTAAATCAATTCGCACTCTTGTTCAGATGGATCGACTCTTGAAGCAATTGGAAGCTCTACGACTTCCCAGAAGCCCTGAACGGCGTCTGAAAGAGAGATCCCCACATTCAATCCTTGGTTCTCAATCCGCTGGGAGGGCCCTTAAACACGGGACCCATAAAACTGAAACCAAAAACTGTAGGTATAGCTACTAACCTATTCGAAATTAAAACAATCCTACAATGAATTACTCAACAAACCAAGTTTCGCAATCGTCAAGTCCAAACGCAAAATTAACTATCGCATGCAATGCCCTATTTGCGACTCCAATGATCATCGAATTCATGCATGTCTAAAGTTATTGGAATTGCAACCTAAACGAACGAAAAAATGCTATTGATAACTTGAAACTTTGCATTATTTGTTTACTTTATCAGGAAGGCAAAAATGCCTTTCCGAAATAAGATGCAAAAAATAATGTAATAAGGAACCCAATACCATGCATGAATCTTTTACGACACATCGATCAGGTTCAAATGCAGCCACGATTACGAAATCGCCATCTCAGCAGCCAGAAAAAAACACAGTTGCATCGCTTCAAAATCAAAATCAAAATTTATTTATTCAATTAGGCCATTAAGCGGCACTTTCGAAGGTCAAAAAAAAAAAAATTGAATCTAATACTAACCTCCAGTTTCCCAGCTCAAAATCATCGGCGAATCAATGCGACAAACCGCCAAGCAAGCGCTATCCGCTGCGATTGGCTGTTGAAAATTCATTCAACCAATCACAGCAGACAACGCGCGCCCGACAACCCGCCACACCAAACCCCCGACAATTCCGAGCTGGGAAACCGGGGGCAATTGATTCTACCGTCCATTCGGAAATGTAGCTTGTTGTGGAGAAGAATGGACAAGAAACTCCACAACTCTTTTAGAAAAAATGTGTTTTACATGTATTTGGTTACATTATCTTGTTGGAAAAAAAAATACATACATGTGAGAACGATGTAAAAAAAAACAAAAAAAAGTAACGCACTTAAAAGCTTCTACAGTAAAACAAACAATTAAAAATACAATAATTAGGTAATTAAAAACAGGCGGAGGCAGCTAAGTTATGACCAATCCCAACTGATGGCGCCCGTTCACGAACATGACACATGGATCGGCACCACTCAGCTCAACCATCATGAAGGGAACCGAATGATCCAACACATGTGCCACCATCAGAGTGACATAAGAGAGAGCATGACACACTATCAACTGCCAGGGCACACTGAAGTCAACGTACGACACAAAGGTATAGCAAATGGTAGATTTACAGTTGGTACATAGTACTCACATATGTGCTGTGCAGTTATATAATATAAAAATAAATTGAGTTTATACAACAATACTTCAGAACTTTTCTGCTTATAACTTGTTATTGTGCCCTAGTGACTGTGGAGCTGGACCAGCGCTGAGCCAAGCATTTTTATCAGCGATGTAATCCCCCAACCTATAATATGCCTGCCTGCATAGTGTGCGTTTTATAAAAGTTTTGAATTTCGCCTCATTCAGTTCTAGAATGTGAGGCGGTATTTTATTGTAACATTTTATACAGTACCCCATAAAAGATGAAGCTACTTTAGCCAGCCTGAAACCTGGTTGAATTAATTGGTCCCTATTTCTAGTAACATAACTATGTCTATCGCTGTTTTTACTAAAAAGATGTAAATTCTTTCTCACGTACATGATGTTTTCGTAAATATATTGACAAGGTACCGTCATGATGTTAATTTCCTTAAACAGTTCCCTTAGAGAATCGCGCCGGCGAAGATTGTATATCGCTCTGAAGGCTCGTTTTTGCAGAATAAAAATTGACTGAATGACCAGCCTCGCGGTATCTACATCAGTAAATTGACGAATTTTTCTAACAGCATAAGCTGCCGAACTTAACCGCCCCGCAAGTGATATTATATGAGGACCCCATTGTAACCTTGAGTCTAGCGTGATCCCCAGCAAAACCGTTTTGTCGACGAATTCTAGCTTCACGTTGTTTAATATAATGTGACAATCATAACTTTTGACATTCGGCAAGGCAAATTTTACACACTTAGTTTTTTTAGCATTTAAAACTAAATTATTAGCAGTGAACCAATTCAGAACTTGCTGCAATGCATTATTTACGTCGAAAACGTTACTCGTACGTCTATTTATCTTAAAAATCAAAGAAGTGTCGTCAGCAAATAACACCATGTTTAGTTTGTTTTTCAATAGATGGGGTAAATCATTAATGTATACTAAAAATAAGAAAGGACCCAAAATTGAGCCTTGGGGTACCCCCATTTTCACGTTCAACCCCGACGAATTGACACCGTTTATTTGGACTAATTGCTGTCTATCATTCAAATAGGATTTTACTAAACTTAATGCTAAAAGGCCTAGCCCGTAATGCTCAAGTTTCAAAAGCAATGTTTTATGATCAACGCAATCAAACGCCTTCGATAGGTCACAGAAAATACCTATGGCATCTTGCCCCTCCTCCCACGCATCAAAGATGTGTTTTAATAAGGTGACACCAGCGTCGGTTGTACAACGTCCTTTGGTGAAACCATACTGTTTCTCGTGTAGGATTTTATTCGTATTAAAATAAATGAGCATTTGATTTAGCATTATCTTTTCAAATACCTTGCTAACCTTCATAGAGAAACCTCAGAAATATTTCTTGCCACAGCAATAATTAACGTACAAGCAGTGGACGGATCGTACCAAACAATGAGATTTTTTAGATCAAGGGTCACAGACATGCATTATTTGGGAAAGCGCAGCTCAGTTGTTAAGACTACCGCGGCGGAAATATAACGGTTATATCTCTGGAATAGGCAATAAGGAGAACAACTGTAAGTGCATGATTACCATCAAATGTTCGTCTATGGTTTTACCTTTGAAACGGACGTTTATATAATGAATAGACTCATAAATAACTTACCCAGCTGTACCTTGCCAAAGCCAGACTGGCGTACTCTTTACCAAATCACTCTTGTAGATCCCGAATTTTACAAAAGTATTGACATCTTATTTGGGGCAGATATCTATTCCACTATCCTTATGGATGGTATTTGTTGATCAGAAGGTGTGTTGCCCATTGCCCAACAAACCCAGTTGGGATGGATCTTATGTGGCAACTGCAAAACGTACCATTGCAAAGTGACCCTAAATAATATCGAAGAGATTCACCAATTTTGGGAAGTGGAGGACATACATGAACCTCTAGCGATATCTGAAAAAGATCAAAATTCAAAATCAGCCTCCTCAAATCGTGCGGATTTAACCTCAGAAAATGGCGATCAAACTTGCCGGAATAAATAGATAGTTCTGATGCACTTCAAAAGGAAGATTTTGACTTTAAGCAACCGGAATCAACCAAAATATTAATTAGGTGGTTGCGCTAACATGCAAAATATGATTGACGTTCGCTATTTCCTATATCTATCCCTTTCCCGCACATACTCACGAGTGAACAAGAAGATTTGCTACGTCATTTTGTTTGGAAATGACTGCCGAATTGAATCGCCATCGCGTACGGACATGGCGTCGACCCGCTCCGTGAAAATCATTGATAGCCTTGGAATCATCGCGTTTTCGCATGTAAGAAGACTATAATGAACAGTTTGTGTCCTGCCCTTGAACCCTGGTAAAGTGTTTCAGTGCCACGACGACGCTACCACGCGGCTCCAGAAAAGGTTTGTGCTTCCTTCCCTAATTATTTTCGAGTTGTACTCTGATAACCAACATCCCCGCAAATCACTTTACCTT
Organism: Orthosia gothica; assembly: GCA_949775005.1. NCBI lineage: Eukaryota > Metazoa > Arthropoda > Insecta > Lepidoptera > Noctuidae > Orthosia > Orthosia gothica. Next base: position 32,781,243 of record OX459035.1, read on the forward strand.
TCATCAAGCGTTTGTCAATAGTTTTGCTCCGCACCGCAGATACAGTCCACTAAACCAGCCCTTCGCGCCACCATTTTTTGGTCCCTCACATCAGATAGTTCGGTATTTGATTTAGGTACCTACATATTTGTTGTAGTTTAGTATTTATTCCATTTGGGAATAAACGCACCGCAGTCTTATGCCTAACGCAATTCGTTGTTCGTTTTGCATATTGTTTATGATTAAACGAACTTACCTGTAAGTGAAGTTCGATCATAATTATACGATGGCTTCGCCCGAAGAGATTAGCATAAACACAATGTAGTAACACGTACGGTGTTGCCTTTGCGCACTGAAAGTAAAAAGCCCTATACCTAAAACTAAAAAAATAAGGGTTTTTTTTTTAACCTTTTTATGTGAGGGTAGACCAATTTCCATTGCTTGATACCTACCGTGTTATATTGCTCATTTAGTTGCTGTATAATATATGTTATTTCTTTTTTTGGTGTACAATAAAGTATATTCTATTCTATTCTATTAGTTCAGAGCCTAGATCCTCGAGTCCTGTTTTTGATATTTCATTTTGGGTGAAAAAATATATGGGAGGGTGGGTTGCTAATCTCTTCGGACGAAGCCATCGTATAATTATGATCGAACTTCACGTACAGGTAAGTTTGTTAAATCATAAATTATACTCAGCTTCGTCCTCGAGATTAGCATAAACACAATGTAGAATTTGAGAGCTACTGAAATATCAATGAAACACTTTTGTGTAACAAGGCAATCAATTTTAATCAGTATGAGTTCAAAATCATAAATGATGATTATTTAAAATAAATTAATACACATTCGTTAGTATTCAATGAAATTAATAGTTCTGCCTATTAAATTAAATTAATAGTTCTGCATTTTAACTCACTCAGTTGAGATAAGCTTAATTAAAATAAAAGCCTTTGACCAGCAGTGGACGTCTTTCTGCTAAAATGATGAGTATCTATCCTTCTACAAAATTATCACGAAACTTAATAATAATCACTTAATTGTTATTACAATTGTTTAATATTGATCTTGCAAATAAATCATCTTCCTCTGTAATTTGTACATTTATAATATTATAAAAATTCATAAAAACCTGAGATGAACCGATCCATCCTGCAGTTTTTGTAATAGTTTTTAAGTTAACTCCTAATTTGTGGGCTTTCGATGTGGCAGCATGTCGGGTGCTGTGAGCTGTAAAGATATATATGTCGCATCGAGGCTGGCCGATAGATGTAAACCATCGGGAAGTCAGGGTGTATTCCCTTAGGTTAAGACATCGTGTTTGCCCAGGTCGGTGGGTACAATCGTACAAATGAAATCACATAACACTGGGTTTATTCAAATATTCGCAGTTACATTCCTGCTTACTAATATTACTGATCGACACTGATTCTACGACTACGGCTGTCAGATACTCAACTGCCTTATTCTGTGTTCCCCACCACGCCAGTGGTTAGAAATAGCGCGCCAATGCGTAGTTGTTCTTGCTTTGCCGCCAGATGGCGTGCTTGCGATTTGTTTTAACGTCCGTACTATTGACTAAACCCGACACGGCCATCCTGCGAGACAGGCGTCCTCGTCTGTTCCTCATTGTCAGGTTTTAACAGTGTATCGAATCATGTGGAAATTCTCATGAATGTCCTCGGCTCTGTCAGACTCCTACTGACTAAAACCACATGGTGTTCTCTAGGCCATAATTTATCTTGAGAGGCGAGCGTGGAACACAACACGTCGCCTTCTTGGGCATCTCCCAGGTGACAGATCCCCAAATCTATCACCCGCAGGCATCATCTTCTTGTCCTTGCTCACTGCCATCTCACGTCGTGTTGCGCCACACGTCCTCTTAGTCTACTCCGACCCTCCAGTCTCCCATCATACAAGGGATGTTTTTCTGAAACACAAAATTTCAGAACAGTATTCACTCGTCCAATCCTGACTCATACTCTAGAGTTAGGAAACATTTCGAAACAATCAAACATGATCATTTAAATCATTCTGTTCACCATTACAAGGAACAAGTAATTCTTTTTTCAATTTAAAGAAAATAGCAACTAAATCATCGATCTGGTACCTAAAAGCACCCAATCTTCGTAATTACAAAGTACAAGTACCACTGATAGTTATTAATGTCACATTAAATGAAACAAAAGAAAAAAGACACCAGGTATCTTATTCACGACATTTAGCCATCACATAGCTCTCCTAGCTATCTCATAGCTCTCTTCTCAATTACTCTACTCGCACATCCCTACGATGTCGAGTCAACTCAACTCTCTGAACTCAGAACCTGTTCACACAGAGATTTAGTCTGTCCTATGTTACGTCTATTCATCATCTACAATCTCAATTGGTACTTCAGCATTGTGTATCTTACTAACACAATCTACGCATAGTAACCAAAATTAGAAAACAAAAATTATTTAAATTTTTTAAATGAAGACTTGACGATTCGAACGTCATCAACATTAACATGGTGACCTCACCTCTCGCGTGACTATGCGAGTTTACTTTATTTTAACCTCATAACTCAACAGGAATCCTCTGTTTGGTTCCTTACACAAACGTGTTTTTACACCGACTTACAGGTGCCCTACAGGCCCACAGTTGCTACAAAGACCTCCAGTTGCCACACTGGCCTACAGTTGCCATAAAGGCCTCCAGTTGGCACACTGGTCTTTAGTTGCCACACAGGCCAACAGTTGCCATAAAAGCCAACAGTTGCCACACAGGCCAACACACAACGCTCGGCTACTCCTGACCAAACTAGATCATTGGGTTTGTGATAATAGGGAAATTTTAGAACTCTGATCTTTAACTAAATCATTACCCTGGGCCATGTACCACAGTCATTCCAGACAAACTTCAAAACTGCAGCAGCAAAAACTGCCAAGCTTATAGAAACTCTCGAGTAAAACCTCTAACGTCACGGCTCTATAGCCACACAACGGTCTCTCTAGACCCCGACCTCCGCCAGAATCCACTGGTATGGTCAAACATAATACGGCTTTAAGACTCAATTACTCGACATCTTAAGCTTGCTCATCAACATTAAAATCCTTTAAACATCAACATCGACAGGTACATGACCCGCTGGCATCTTCCTCAACCTACCGTGTCCATACTTGTAGGTTTAAGCGTACCTATTTAAAACTTTCGGTGTATAACGATCACTATCCTGTCATAATCACCTATTGCGGTCTTAATACAGGGCCTCTTCAGTTTTCGTACTAAAGTTTCCCACACAACACTATTCATTAGAAAAAGGTCCGACGATCAACAAGTTCAACTAAACAAAGTAATTGTAACAATTCTGTTACTCTTTACCATAATTCAAAGGCAATGCATACTCAACTCATAAACCCTCTTCAAAAACCCATCGCCACATGATACGCATGAGGTGCGGTCCAGAATTGGTCTTATGAGTAGACATGTTTATCAGATTTGGTTTCACTACCACTGTCATCAACTATGACGTCTAATCCTCAAGGAATTTGGTGATCGGGTATCCTTCTCACAAGATTCGCGCCTTTCACTCTAAGATCTTGTAACATACAGACTGTTAATATGAGGGGAACAATTAGGCCTGATCATATTTGCTTCTTAATTGCTCGCGTGAAGGAATAACTCGGATCAATATCGTTTAAACCAGATTATCAACAGTAACCCTTTACTATCGCTCACAAACTCAGTTTTCATGTACGGAAAACGATCGCGAGATCTACTGCTATCATAATATTACTTTGAAAGTAAGCAAGTGAATTCAGATCTGAAAACGGTGTTTGTACATCGTTACGCAACAAGATCCGTCCTGAATGACCAGTACCGTTTCTAACTCCATACAATTACGATAGCCCAACGACATCACTAACTCGCTTTGCCACTGAAAACGACTAGTTATTCAGTCATTTTGGATAACTCATCTCCTTCATATGGGATATCTCATCCTAAAGTTCGTACTGAACCAAATGTTGAAATAAGGAAAGTACTAACAAGCCAATAGGTAACTTATTAGCTACTTGCTTTTTACTAGGTGTGTCTTAATTACCTAGTGATGGTGCTAGGTATAACCACTACCAACCAATTCAGTGTTCCAACATGAACACTTAAAACTCGAAATAGCATCTCATCACTAGAGAACATTCGACTTCACTATCGAAATAAACTAGAAGCGACTCACCGAGTATTCCATTCGCTCGTAACGTTCAGCTACGACCTGCGAACTGCTAGCTAACCGTTCCTGTTAACCTCTCAGATGTTGATACGTCAACTTTCGCGCTCAGCATCTGAATCGCTAGCCGCTAGCAGAAACTCCATTGCGACACAATATAGTATCTGAAACATGAAAAAAACTACGAGAGTACTTGTTCACACAGTTATCTTAACCATACACAGCTTTGATGGAAATTAACCGTTGCACTGGTATAGCTAGTTTAAGTGTATGCTTATTTTCTCGTGTCTCCTGTGCGGGTCACAAATAAATATTTTTCTTTCTTTCTTTCTTTCTATAGTAACCTAAACTAATCAATCTGCCTAGAATCCTCCATCTACATTGGGTTCGGCCTCCAGTCCCACCGGACCCAGCCGAGCACCAGTGTTTTACATGGAGCGACTGCCTATCTGACCTACACAACCCAGTAACTGGGTAACGCGGTTCCCTTTGGCACTGACTTGACTGGTGTCAGATCTCAGGCTTCTGACTACCCTTAACAACTGTCAAAGATCTTCAAATGACAGCCGGGACCAACGGCTTAACGTGCTTTCCGAGGCACGGAGGAAACTTGGTATGTTAAAATGGTCACCCATTCACGGACCGACCTCGTCAAGCGTTGATTAACCTTGATGATCGACCAGTGCGGCTGTTATTATTTAGCCACGAGCTTCTAGTAATAGTAGTAACCTAAACAGGCATGGCCAAATAGGTTATTATGGACACCGAATGTGAGCGCAGAGTTCCTGTCCAAAACATGAACCACACATTACAGTGTCCCAAGTGCCTAGGAAGGTATATGGGCTTTAGAGAATTCAATGAATGCCATAGCGTTTTAAGTCACAATTAACGAGGCCTGGTAAGGTTTAACACCTTTTAGATAGTTTGGCACTCCGACCACAAAAGAAGAATACTATGCTTCTTCTCAAACTTAGTTAACTATCACTACATAAAACTATCACACTACAAAACGAATCAAAATATTTCATTTGGAATTATCATAATTTTCAGACTGAAGTGTAAGGTAGGTACGTCACTGTCAAAATATTGTTCTAACTTCTGAACAATGATAGTCAGCCAAGGCCAGTCAAGGGTTATTGCCCGTGATAGTAGAATAATAACCCCTCAACAACACCAAAATTTAACCATCAATAACTGGCATGAAACTATGACCTAACACGGGCCACCCCGGCGAACCACTGACTACCATACCGTACTCAAAACAAGAATTTTGAATAATGAACACACTTTTCCATAGTCTTAACAAAATGAAAACGACTCACCAGATTGGCATGAAGAACCGTGTGTATGGATCTTTCCACACGTCCACACAGGTCTCCTTGACCTGTCCAGCTCCTTGGTTGTTGCTAGCCTCCTTACTGCTCCGTTCCAGACAGGTTTTTTTCATTATTCCGTTTTCCGAGGGTAGTCGCAACTGACACTGCGATTATTTTTGCAAGAATGTAACCGGCATTTTCACTAGTATTGTTTTTACGTGTGATCTCATTAGCACGACCGAATCCCAATTCTGATGTCGCATCAAGGCTGGCCGATAGATTTAAACCATCGGGAAGTCAGGGTGTATTCCCTTAGGTTAAGACATCGTGTGTGGGCAGGTCGGTGGGTACAATCGTGCAAATGAAATCACATAAATTATTCGATACACTGGGTTTATTCAAATATTCACAGTTACAATCCTGCTTACTAATATTACTGATCGACACTGATTCTACGACGTGTTAGATCTACGGCTGTCAGAACTCAACTGCCTTATTCTGTGTTCCCCACCACGCTAGTGGTTAGAAATAGCGCGCCAATGCGTAGTTGTTCTTGCTTTGCCGCCAGATGGCGTGCTTGCGATTTGTTTTAACGTCCGTACTATTGACTAAACCCGACATATATGTCGCATCAAGGCTGGCCGATAGATGCAAACCATCGGGAAGTCAGGATGTATTCCCTTAGGTTAAGACATCGTGTGTGGGCAGGTCGTTGGGTACAATCGTGCAAATGAAATCACAGAAGTTATTCGATACACTGGGTTTATTTAAATAGTCACAACTCGGTTACAATCTTGCTTACTAATATTACGGATCGACACTGATTCTACGACGTGCTAGCTCTACGGCGTTCAGTACTCAACTGCCATATTCTATGTTCCCCACCACGCAAGTGGTTAGAAATAGCGCGCCAATGCGTAGTTGTTCTTGCTTTGCCGCCAGATGGCGTGCTTGCGATTTGTTTTGACGTCCGTACTATTGACTAAACCCGACACGGCCATCCTGCGAGACAGGCGTCCTCGTCTGTTACTCATTGTCAGGGTTAACAGTGTATCGAATCATGTGGAAATTCTCATGAATGTCCTCAGCCCTTGGGGGAAGCTGAGGGGTCTGTCAGACTCCTACTGACTAAAACCACATGGTGTTCTCTAGGCCGTAATTTCTTTTGAGAGGCGAGCGTGGAACACAGCACGTCGCCTTCTCGGGCCTCTCTCAGGTGACAGATCCCCAAATCTATCACCCGCAGGCATCATCTTATTGTCCTTGCTCACTGCCATCTCACGTCGTGTTGCGCCACACGTCCTCTTAGTCTACTCCGACCCGCCAGTCTCCCATCATACAAGGGATGTTTTTCTGAAACACAAAATTTCCAAACTCATACTCTAGAGTCAGGAAACATTTCGAAACAATCAAACATGATCATTTAAATCTCTCTGTTCACTATTGCAAGGAACGAGTAATTCTATTTCCAATTTAAAGAAAATAGCAACTTAATCATCGATCCGGTACCTGATAGCACCTAATCTTCGTGATTACAAAGTCCAAGTACCACTGATAGTTATTAATGTCAAATTTAATGAAACAAAAGAAACAAGACACCAGGTATCTTATTCACGATCTTTAGCCATCACATAGCTCTCTCAGCTATCACATAGGTCTCTTAGCAATCACAATTGCCCTACGATGTCAAGTCAACTGAACTCTCTGAACTAAAAACCCGTTCACACAGACACTCAGTCTGTCCTATGTTACGTCAATTCATCATCAACTTCACTTTCAATCTCAATTGGTACTTGAGCTTTGTGTTTCTTACTAACACAATCTACGCATAGTAATCAAAATTAGAAAACTACAATTATTTCAGTTTTCGTAATGAGGGTATGACGATTCGAACGTCATCAACGATAACATGATGACCTCACTTCTCGAGTGACTATGCGAGTTTACTTTATTTTAACCTCATAACTCGGTAGGAACTTCCTGTAAGGTTCCTTAAACACCAAACAAAGTGTCACACAACTCAAGGTGTCATACAGGCCTACTGTTGCCATAAAGGCCAACAGTTGCCACACAGGCCGAAAGTTGCAACAACACACGCTCGGCTACTCCTGACCAAACTAGATCATTGGGTTCGTGAAAATAGGAAAATTTTAGAACTCTGATCTTTAACTAAATCATCACCCTGGGCCATGTACCACCAGTCGCTCAAATCAAACATTAAAACTTCTTCTGCAGCAAAAACTGTCAAGCTTACAGAAACCCTCGAGTAAAACCTCTAACGCCACGGCTCTGTAGCCGAACAGCAATTATATTGCTCTCACATAACGGTCTCTCAAGACCCCGACCTCCGCCAGAATCCACTGGTACGGTCAAACATAATACGGCTGATAGACTCAATTACTCGACATTTAAAGCTTGCTCATCATCATGTAAATCCTTTAAACATCAACATCGACTGGTACATGACCCGCTGGCATCTCCCTTATCCTACCTTATGCATACTGGTAGGTTCTAAGCGTACCTACTTAAATCTTTCGGTGTATAATGATCACCGTCCTGTAATGTCATGTAATGTCACCGTCCGGTAACCTATCGCAGACTTAATAAAGGGCCTATTTAGTTTTCGTACTAAAGTTTCCCACACAACACTATTCATTAGAAAAAGACGATCAACAAGTTCAAAACTAAACAAAGTAATAGTAACAATGCTGTTACGGTTTCTTATAATTAATTCAAAGGTAATGCATACCCAACTCATGAAACCTCTTCAAAAACCCATCGCCACATGTTACGCATGAGGTGCGGTCCAGAATTGGTCTTACGAGCAGACATGTTACACTGTCATCAACTATGACGTACAATTCTCAAAGAACTTGGTGATCGGGGAACCTTCTCACAAGATTCGCGCTTTTTACTCAAAGATTTTGGAACATACTGACGGCTTATAAAAGGGAAACAACTAACCCTGATAATATTAAGGAGCTTTACGAATTAACTCTGATCAATATCATAAATATCAGATTATCAACAGTAACCCTTTACTGTCGCTCACTAACTCGGTTTTCATGTAAGGAAAACAATCGCGAGATCTACTGCTATCACAATATTACTTTGAAAGTAAGCAAGTGAATTCAGATCCAAAGACGGTGTTATAATTCGTTACGCAACAAGATCAAATGATCAGTACCGTTAATAACTCGATACAATTGCGATAGCCCAACGACACTACTAACTCGCTTTGACACTGAAAACGACTAGTTATTCAGTCATTTTGGATATCTTATCTCCTTCCTATGGGATATCTCATCCTAAAGTTCGTAATGAACCAAATATTGAAACTATTAACGCCAATAGCAAACTCTTTGACTACTGGTTTTTACTAAGTGTGTCGTAATTACCTAGTGTTGGTGCTAGGTATAACCACTACCAATTCAGTGGTCAAACATGAACACTCTTAAAAATCGTACTAGCATCTCTTCACTAGAGAACATCGACCTCACTATCGAAATAACATGGAAGCGACTCACCGATTATTCCATTCCAAACTTGCGCGCGCTCGTAACGTTCGGCTACGACCTGCGAACTGCTACCATGCCGTTCTTCTTATCCTCTCAGATGTTGACGCGTCAACCTTCGCGCTCAGCATCTGAATCGCTAGCCTCCAGCAGAGGCTTCAGGCTGCGACACAATATGGTATCTGAAACATGAAAAATATTACGAGAGTATATGTTCACACGGTTATCTTAACCATACACAGCTTTGATGGAAATTAACCAGTACACCAGTGAGGTGACCTAAACCAATCAATCTGCCTAGCCTTTTCCCAAATACATTGGGGTCGGCTTCCAGTCCTATCGGATTCAGCTGAGCACCAGTCTCTCACATGGAGCGACTGCCTATCCGACCTCCACAGCCCAGCAACTGGGTAACACAGTACCCCTTGACAAGACCGGTGTCAGATCTCAGGCCTCTGACTACCCGTAAAGACTGTCAAAGCTCTTCAAATAACAGCCAGTACCAACGGCTTAGCGTGCTTTCCGAGGCACGGAGGAAACCCGGTATGTTGAAATGGTCAACTATCTACGGACCGACCTCGTCAAGCTTAACCTTGATGATCGATCAGTGCGGCTGTTATTATTTAGCCACGAGGTCCTAGTAGTAGAAGTAACCTAAACCTGCAATTTTTGTTGTTATGGACACGGAATGGGAGTGCAGAGTCCCTGTCCAAAACATGAACCACACATTACAGTGTCCCAAGTGCCCAGGTAGGTATATGAGCTTTAGAGAATCAAATAAATGCCATTGCATTTTAAGTCGCAATTGACGACCTGGCCAGGCCTGGCAGGGGTTACCACCTTTTAGATAGTTTGGCCCTCCGACCACAAAAGAAGAATACTATGCTTCTTCTCAAACTTAGTTAACTCTCACTACATAAAACTATCAAACTACAAAACGACTGAAGTGTAAGGTAGGGTCGTAAATGTCACTATATCGTTCTACCTTCTAAACAATAATAGTCAGCCAGGGCTAGTCAAAGGTTATTGGCAGTAGAATAATAACTCTTCAACAACACCAAAACTTGACCATCAATAACTAACATGAAATTATAACCTAACACGGGCTACCCCGACGAACCACTGACCACCATACCGTACACAAAACCAGAATTTTGAATAATGAACACACTTTTCCATAGTCATAACAAAATGAAAACGACTCACCGGATTGGCATAAAGATCAGAGCGTATGGATCTTTCCACACGTGCACACGCTCCTCCTTGTCCTGTCCAACTCCTTGGTTGCTACTAGCCTCCTTGCTGCTCCGCTCCAGACTGGTTTTTATTATTCAAGACTGAGGGTAGTCTCAATTGACACCGCGATTTTTTTTTGCAAGAATGTAACCGCAATTTTCACTAGCATTGTTTTTACGTGTGATCTCATTAGCACGACCGAATCCCAATTCTGATGTCGCATCAAGGCTGGCCGATAGATGCAAACCATCGGGAAGTCAGGATGTATTCCCTTAGGTTAAGACATCGTGTGTGGGCAGGTCGTTGGGTACAATCGTGCAAATGAAATCACAGAAGTTATTCGATACACTGGGTTTATTTAAATAGTCACAACTCGGTTACAATCTTGCTTACTAATATTACGGATCGACACTGATTCTACGACGTGTTAGCTCTACGGCGTTCAGTACTCAACTGCCATATTCTATGTTCCCCACCACGCAAGTGGGTAAAAAAAAGCGCGCCAATGCGTAGTTGTTCTTGCTTTGCCGCCAGATGGCGTGCTTGCGATTTGTTTTGACGTCCGTACTATTGACTAAACCCGACATATATATCTATACCACACTCTCCTAGCGTTGTCTTAAACCCACCGATTCAATGTTTGTGCCGAAACTAATTTATGTAGTTTCCTTACACCGATAAATAGTAGGCTATTTACATTACTACGAAGTGAACTAATCGAATCTAGATAAGCTAAATGGGCCCTTTGGACTGCACAGATTTCCGGTTTTTCGTGAAAAAATGGTAAAATAAGATTTGGTTGCACGGTTCCTATTTTTGATGTTTTTATAATATCAGGTAAGTATTTTAATAGTGATCTTGACAGCATGAATTTGGATTTCATTAAAAATAAATTTTTGCTAAAGTTTGCATTTGGTGTGCAGTAACCAATGATAATAAAGTGACTAATTTACGTGAAAGTTTATCTAAACCCAAGCATCGTTAGGATACCAAGAGGACAAAATGTTTAGGACTTTAGACGTATCCCAAGTAGTGTTATACTTCGGTAAGGTTGGTCGAAGTCTAAATACACCTTTAAAGAAGCGCTTTATAACATCACTCTCGCTGATTTTTTCAATTAGAATTAAGGCTAAAGCCAATCGACTATTGTTTAAAGTTCCGTATTGGGCTCCTGACAACAACGTTGTTAGAATTATAATCGCATCATTGATTGATGCCCTGAAAATTTAGATATTTTTAGATAAACAAACATTATACCATTTCTTAAGACAGGTGTCGTATTGTTTGATCAATGTACCAGAGAGGGAAGTCGAAGGTAGTCGGAGAGTATTATTTCAATTGCTGGTGATGGAATATTTCTTCTCAGCAACGAGTACCAGACAAGAGACTGGCAGCCAGGGTAAACCGAGGGTGTGTATTGTTGCTGGAAGATGATAAAATTGTTTGTTTATTTGGATCAAAATACAAAACAGGTGATACAAGAAGTTTCCTGAACAGATGTTACCAAAGTTGGTTAGGCCATAACGGCACCACTACAATACCAGTAGCTTTGTGTTCAACAATTTTTCGTAGCGTTTTTAGGATCATTAAAAAAGGAGGGAATGCGTAAAAGTAAATTTATGACCATGATAAGTTAAATGCATTTATGGCTGTAGCGTCAGGATCTCTAAACCATGATATATAGTTACGACATTTTTAGTTAACACGACTTGCAAAAATTTCTACATCAGGAAAACCATGTTTGTTAAATTGTAGAAAACCGAGTCGCTCAATTCCCACTCAACATCTGGGTGAATTCTACGTGATTCTGCGTCGGCTATTGTATTATCTGCCGAGCGAATGTGCATTCTGCATTCACAATAATATTCCTAGATTGACACCATTCCCATAATTATTTTGTCAAGCGTGTTAGATGGGGATATTGTATGCCTCCCATCCGATTTATGTATGATATGGCCGTAGTGTTGTCAATGCGAAGTAGTATTTGACAACTTTGCATTGTTACGCCAAAAAACTTTTAAACCAAAATAGGCAGCAACGATTTCTAAATAATTTATATGATGTGATCGTTCTTCAGCTGTCCATGCCCCACTATCTTTCCCGCACGCCGCGCCCCACCCCGTAGTCAAAGCATCACTAAAAATTTCCAGGCAGTATTCACTATATTTAATTTTACTAACAGGGTTATCTAATGCATTAAACCACCAATCAATATCTGACGATAAGTATTTCGTATGATCATATAATTGTCGTAGTTTAATGGGTTATTACTAAAGTTTAAATATTTGCATCTTTCATTTTCTTTTGTGTATCCATATTCGACGGCAGGGCAAGCAGAACACAATAGACCTAAACTTGCAAAATCTCTTATTTTACATCGCGACGTGTTTCGAAAGGTTTGTGATTTATTTTTAATTTTTCTGTAGGTAAACTGTTTTTTTTTTTTTTTTTTGTGTCGACTTATGTAACCAATATATTTACATGATGTCGTAGGTAATAATGTATTATTATTGGTTGCATTTATCTTTATTTATAATAAACACTAAAGCTGACAATAGTCGTTGAGTAACTGCTATGTTTTCTAAACAAACATCATTAGATGTGCCAATAAGCAACATGTCATTAAATATATACTAGACATATAACCGCAGGATCTGAGCAACCCGACGACCAGGTTCATTATCTTAGTGAATAAAAAAGGTGCCGTGTTCAAGCCGAACGGTAACACATTAAATTCATACAAAACATCATCAAATTCGAATCTAAGATATTTTTATAATCATTGTGAGATTTTTATTAAAAAGTATGCGTCTTTTAAATCTACCGTTCCCATGAAATTATTATCCGATACAAGTTTAATTGCTGTTGGGTTTCTATAAGTTGATTAAGATTTTTTAAGTTTATTTTGAATCTATGTAAACCGATGGGCTTGGGTATCAAGAATATGCTTGATATAAACTGCCCTTCACAAGGGTTGCAATTAGAGATAGCACCAGTCCATAACAAATCGTCAATAAATCTTTTGAAATTAAGTTTTTCTGATGGTGAGTGTCGAGCAGTGGTATCGTCCGCGACTTACAAGTTGTAGGTTGTGCGTTCGAGCCCAGGCAGGCGCTTTACTTTGTTTAAATTATTTCATCACCACTGCTCTCAAAAAGGTGAAGGAAATTATTGTGAGGAATCCGACATGTCCTAGAACCAAAAATTCGAAGACATGTGATATCCACCAACCCGCACTGGGCCCGCGTGGTGGATTACGGTCCATTCTCTCTCAAAGAGAGGAGGCCTGTGTCCCAGTAGTGGGAACATTAATAGGCTGATGATGTATATATGATGCGATGTCGAGTGGTTTTTTTTTGTGGTCCGTACTATACTGTATAAAGCGAGCTGAAATAGCTATTTTATATCCAGAATTCCATGATAGAACAGTCGAATTAGAAGTTAATTCTGACTAGGTGTCATAAAAAAGTGCCAGCCTACCAGCATAATTGCTTACCCCGGTAACATCTAGCGACGATTGCGGATGCTCGCCCGCGTTGCGGGCGTTGTCTGCTGCCGACCTCGATAAGACCCACGCGAGGAGCTTGCGGGCGGATTTCTCTGTGCAGGCAGGTAGCCTGCACAGAGAAATCCGCCCGCCCCCTCCCTCCTCTGAATCCCCGGTTGCTTGCGACTCAGGAGAGGAGCCCGCCAGTTTACCAGTTTTCGCGTAACTCGGTCAGAGTTACGGTTGATTTTAATTCTGCTCCTGTTTTTGTTATGGTCTAGAAGGAAAGTGTCTTTCCATAACTCTTTATGAAGTTCGCTGGACAAGCCCTTAGTAGCCAGATGTTGTAACCGAACGGCAAGGTCGGTCTGAATTTCTTTGCCGTAGATCTTTTCCACAGACGGATCCTCTCCAAATATTTTCAATATTTTCGAGACCGGCTCGACGCTCACAGTTGTGTCAGTTGCAATAAGGACTTCAGTTTCTGAGGAAAGTACTTGTGGCTATGAAGTACTTGTGGATGGAATTGGGTCTGCAGCGCTAGTTGAGGGAGCTGGGTCCAAAGCATTGATCGATGGAATGTGATCCCTAGCGCTCATGGATGGCTTATCATGATATTCTGATTCCAATTCCATTACTTCCTCAAAAGATTCTTCGTCGTAGTATCGACTTAGGGGAGAGGGTGTCTCCTCTGTAATGAGTAGATTTGTATTGTTATTTAAGAAGGTAATCGGTACTTCTTGTTTTTGAAATTAAACCGACTAATGGATAATTATTTTACAATAATAAGATAAGCGCACGCAGGTTGGCCGGTGTATCTATGGATATAGACATATAGAACCGCGTGCGGCTTAGGGCCGGTTTCTGATTTAAGTAAAGCAGCAATAATCAGTTGAGTATTGTCAAATAATTTAGGAAGCGTTTGAGTATTTTACGTTTCACAATTGAGAATCTACCTAGATCAGTTAAGTAACTACATAAGTACCTACTTATCTATGGATTTGTCAAAGTTCCATTCACTTTCTCTTTCACCCTTACGTTCCATTTTACAAAATAAATCCGAGACATCACAAGATTGGAATAAATTTACTAATATAAATTTTATACAGCTGTAAAAAGTACGTTAGTTATATATTTCTTCATTCAAGATTTTAAAAATCAAGTTATTAAAGATGTTATAATCTTTAAAAACTTGATTTTTCATATTTAAGCAATTTAAAAGATACCTATCTGAAATGTATCCAACCTTATTATGAATCTATGAAATGGATCGTAGGTACTAGTCTTCACTTCAATAGGTATATTTTTTTTCTATGTTCAATATTGTCATGGCAACCGTATTTATTTTGTCAAAGATGTCTTATCGAAATAAAATAATATCATCTAATGTAATTTGTTATTGCCATAATCAAGAATTTAAGCTTATAATTACTAGAAGTAAATGTGTTCAGAGCGAGCAGTTGCTGGTTCTTGTGATACCTCATAGAACTACAGAATATTTTACTCAGAATTTCACAAGATCTCTCAAGAGGGCACTTGTACATCTGCAGTGCGTAGTACATTATTACCTTAATGCATCTGCATTGGAATCTGATTGCAATTGTGATTTACCAACAAATGTGGACTATTGTGATGCAATTTTTAATGAGTGACCTGTGTTTTCAAGACCGAAGGCTTTGCTAGCCATCGAACAGCCTCTGAAGATAAACAATATTAACCAGGGTCGGTGCCATTGGATATGTGTCGGATATTATGACGGAGTACTGTGTTCTACCTATTTATTTTGCAAAATAATTAATAAATGAGACTTGTCATGTTGTTTTTATCAACTTTTATTGTTCTGATACCAAAATCGTATCATAAAAAAGCCAAATTCTATACACAATTTCATCGTTGTAACCTCTTCTTGTCTTGTGGATCCTACTAAGTATTAATAATAGGTTCAGGTTTTATAAGTGGAACTTTACCACTAAATATCACATCTCGTGCTACAATTACCTTCCTCTTTGTTACATCCCAAAGTCGAAATCCATTATTATAGCGTACCCAATCATCATAATTATACTCTTGCGTTCTAGAATCCAACTTTTTCAAAGATGTCAGGTTTTTTGCATAAGCTATCGTTCCAAATTCTCTTACATTGGATAAGTTTGGTTTCTGTTTATTCCACAGTTCATAGGGGGTAATATAATTGATGGATTCGCTTGATAAACGGTTTATCAGATAGACTCCACAATAGAGGGCTTCTCCTCACATTTATTTTAAAGGTAGGCTATTCTATATAGGTATGAAAGTCTGTATGTTTGGATATTTGTTAATCACACCTCAATGGTTGAACATATTTGGAAGGATATACTTTGAAAAACACACAATGACCAGAATTAGAACTTAGGATATAATAACAAAAAATAAATATATTAAATAATAGATATAATAATAAATAAACGGAATCACAAAGCCTTTTATTCTGAAATCAGAGATATAAAACTGAAGTCTATACAATACATGTTTATAGTTTATAAAATTTCCCTAATCTCAGTGTGCTTGGCATAGGCCTCCACTAACAGTTTCCACTAGGGTCTGTCCTGAGCTACTCGCCAATACCACAGCGCACCATCGCTTTCACTTTTTGCCAGAGGTCTTTCCCATATCCCATTTCCATCTATGACACTGTCTTCCACGGCTTCTTTTCCCATCTCTTGTGTACCATTTTGTCACTTTTCTCCATGTCCCTTGGCTATCGCGCATCATATGACCGGTCCATCTAAACTTTATACATAATTCCTGTTGGATAACTGTCGGTTTTCGCGCAGGAAAAGGTACTGGCGACCACAAACACAAAAACTGGCACTTTTTGAATATTTTTCTTGAAGATCTCACTCATCATCGTCATCATTTCTGCCGAAAGACTGCTGGATACAGGACTTCCCCAGCGTCACCAAATCAACCGGTCCTATGCGTCTTTCATACATCGGATTTCCGTGACCTTAACCAGGTCATCGGTCTACAGAGGGAGGCTTTAAAGCGCTGCGTATTCCGCCACGCAGTCGCCACTCCAGAACTTAACCCATTGACCATCCGTTCTTCGAGCATCTGAGATCTATCAGGCGTAAAATATTTGCATCCAATCTGATATTTTCGATAATTCAGGGCAAACACTCTTCTTCCACGCATTGGTCTTCTTGGAAGCATCTCCAAGGAAGACAAGGTCTTCTTCGTCACTCGTTTTATAAGTTTATATATTATTTTGTATTTATTTCGCTTGATCCATTGAGGTAATAATGTACTACGCACTAGAGAAGTCATCACACATCACTACTGCGTGCCGTTCAATTGCGCTTTTCTAGCCGCATTTCACTCATTTGCTAGCTAGATCTTAACAGCTTAAGTCATTTTTTGTTTTTAAACGAAAAAAAACGTTCAGACGCATTAAATATGCCGTGGTGTGTTTTAAGATATTGCACTAATAATTCAACTAATACGGCCAAGTGCAAAGGAATAACTTTTCATCGGTGAGTAACTAGATAATCATTATAAAATATAATTTGAACAAAATATTAGCTGGACGTCTTGTTGTGACATTTTTCATATAGACTAAAAATTAAGATGTGACAATTTGTGTAACAAGTGTAGGTAGAATTAAATGACGTTTCTTTTTAAAGAGGAAAATAATAATCTAACATATATTAATCCATTCCATCCATTCATTCTAATTTTAATTATTGTATTTTTTTTTGGACTCCTACCACTGCTGTGTTCTTTTTAACCCAAAGGTTGATTGGTAGAGAATGCCTTGCTGCATTAAGTCCGCCTATGTATCACCAGTGTACATGAAGTTTAAATAAATAAATAAATATTTAGAAAAAGAACTGACTGTGGTTATTCAATGAAAAAAGATAAAAAATGAAAGATGAAAAACAATTATTACATAATGTAAGACTTAATTTACATTTTGTTTATTTAAGGTTTATTATTATAATAAAAAGTATAGAAGATTCGTGTTTCAAGCAAATTGTAAAGTTCCCTATTCCGATTTGATATTTTTTTACTTATTGTAAGCGCATTTGACTTACACTTTACAGTCGGTTATTTCAACTATTAATAAATTTTGAATTGGCGTGTGTGTATGACTAGATGTATGAATGTGTGTGAAGCAAAAGAAGTATGTAAGGATCGTAGCAGGTGGCGTTCTGTAGTTTCTGCCTACCCCCATGGAAAAAAGGCGTGAGTTTATGTATGTATGTAATAAATTTTGAAAAAGTGAAAATTCTAATGAAGCTTGTTAGGTATAAAGCTATGTCGCTTCTGTAGTCAGTCAGCAAATTAGTCTATATGAATGACAAGGTGTTGCAGAACGTTGTACGAAACGCGTAAGCGCCATGAAAATCACGGCGCTTCCGTCTTTTTGGTCGCGAGAAAACTACACCTTAGAAGCGCTTTAGCGCTGCATGTTTATATTGTTTTGTAAGACGACTAATTATTGTTTCAGCGCTGCAGCGAATTTTTAGTTTAAACTCTTGTCAAAATTGACAAAATGGAGCATGTATTTTGCTTAGGATAGCTTCTCTAGTACGTAGTACATATTATCTCAATGGCTTGATCACCATTTAAGCACAGGCTTGTCAACTGTTGCCAACTATCAACTGCCAAATGTAACCAGTGTAGCCAGATTCGACGAGCCCCAAGTCCACAGAACATTTTTACTCTTAGCGAGCCCAAGTCGCCGAAATTTTAGTTTTTCCATTTATAAAAAACTCAAGACGACCATGAATTCACTAAACAATAATCATTATTGGTTCCACATAAAAAAAAAAACAGCATTTCTTTATTTGCCTGTGTTGTTGCGACTGAAGTATAATGAAAAATAGTGATGAACTGATAAAAGCATTTTGGTTTACATAATTGCTCAGATAATGTTGTATTGGATAGTCTCATTCCGAAATCGCCTAAAATCGCCTAATTTAGAGGTAGCCTAATTAGCGCCGCTCTTAAAATTGGTCGCCTCGGCACCCTTCCGTGTAACCTAAATGGCAAAAAGGCGCCCAAGCTGGCTACACGAATGATGTAACGTTGACAACGGTTTGAGAAAGCTTTGAGAATTCGAGAATGATCAAATGTGTTTTTCTCAGTTGTGAAACCCAATTGATCGTCGATGAAGGTTTTTTGTATGACATAAGGTATACTTTGGCATGACTTGATTACGTATACTCAAACCTTGCTCAGCATCGCAGAAAACTTAAAGTGGCAGATGATCAAGGGTGACAGATGCTTAAATCGAGATCAGCACGTACTTAGCGTCGAATACTTAATTCAGAAATCGGCCATTAGTATCTACGGCGAAGTGACAATCCCACAGACTGCCCGCATCACCCGTATAGCTTCACGTATACTAATAAGGTAACAGTTCTTATAACTGATCGCAATATTAGCCTTGCACGTGATATAAAACGAAATAGGTTAAGTAGGTAATTATAACGTTTACGAGTCCGAAGTGTTAACCCATAAAGTTAACCGCAACGACAACGGTTAAACGTTGTTGTGATTTGGCAACGTTACTATTATAACGATTTTATGCAATATATTGACACTTGGCTAACCTCTGCAATGCGACGTCGATCTTGTCTCACGTTGAAGTTTCTTCTTCCATTTCTTTAACTTTTTTGTGATATATTCAAGAGTTTAATAGAGTTTAATAATGATTTATTTCTCACCACAATATAGGTACATTTAGAGAGACATCAATACAAAGTAGGTACGTAACAGCAATAATTATACTGTGAGAGACTGGTGCCTAAACTAGACGTGAGGTCTGTATTTCAGGACACCAGGTCATTCATAATCGTGTTTACTTTTTCGTTTCCACATGACACTTTTTAAAACTGATAATAATTATTTAAAAAAATGTACGCTCCGGCAGAGCCACAGAGTACTTTTTTTAGGCAGAGCATTGAACTGTGAATGAGCAATATAACACGGTAGGTATCAAGCAATGGAAATAGGTATACCCTCACATAAAAATGTAAAAAAAAAAAATGCTTATTTTTTTAGTTTAAGGTATAGGGCTTTTTACTTTCAGTGCGCAAAGGCAACACCGTACGTGTTACTACATTGTGTTTATGCTAATCTCTTCGGACGAAGTTGAGTATAATTCATCTATTGCCTACGTAAGTAAACAAAACCTGCAGCTATAGATCGCTTTCGCTAGTACTAGTTATTCATTTGGAAGTCAAGTATTTGTAAGTACATCAGAAACAGAGACAACCTAGTGGGTAAATTAGGATCGATTTAAAAGTACCTACGGTTCGTTTATTTCACGCGCAGTTCGTTTATTCTGCCTACTCACTTTAATTAGTTATTGTCCGCGTCACTGTTCTTGACCGATTAGTAGCAAAAATAAATTTATTTTGTTTGTTTACCGCATTGATAGTGTATAATAGTTTTTCACGATGCCTCCAAAGGACAACAAAGTTTATTTAAAACTTTTATGTGCTAAAAGAGACATGCTGTTTTCTCGCGTGCAATCTATTTGTAAAATACACTTAAAACAGCTGATCTAGCTGTTAGAGATTCGTTCTTATGTTCTGTAGAAAACTTGGATAGTATGCGCACGGAATTTGAATACGTAATTCATGATATTAATGTTTTAGGGTTAGAATCAATCCAGAATACGCTGTGAGTTATCAAGCTTTGGCATCGTTCGATGATTTGTTCTGTCGCATCAAACGTGTCGCGAGAAGCTTGGAGATGCCGTCTGTCCATCAGAGCCAGGCAAATCACACTCGCGACCGACCTAAATTACCGCCCATTCAGATACCTGAATTTAACGGTGATATTCGCAATTGGAATCTGTTTATAGATAGCTTTGAAAACATTATAGATCAGAACGTCTCTTTGACAGATCATGAAAAATTTTACTATCTGGTTGAAAAGTTAACTTGGTCAAGCTAAATCTGTTTGTGCCAGCATTACTTTTAGTGCCGAAAATTATTTATTAATTTTAAATACTTTAAAGTCGAAATACGAAGACAAAAGATAAGTAGCTACCGCATATTTAGATCAGTTATTCGAATTGAAAATATTACGGTTTGTAATAAACATAATTTAGAGAAGTTTTTAGATACTTTTGCATCATCTGTTCGCGCAGTAAAGAACCTAAAGGTCGACCTGACCTTTGCGACTTTTTGTTTTTGTATTTGGGTTTAAAGAAATTAGATAGCGAAACTGTTCGTTTATTTGAAACTAGCTGTTCCCCGCGGCTTCGCTCCCGTGGACCACCCCACAGGACCCGTTTTCGGGATACAAAAATAGCCTATGTCACTCAGGAATAATTTAGCTTTCTATTGGTGAAAGAATTTTTTAAATCGGTCTTGTAGTTTCGGAGCCTATTCGGTACAAACAAACAAAAAAATCTTTCCTCTTTATAATATTGGTATAGATGAACCATCGCAGTAGTAAACTGCCAAAATTCAGTGATTTAGAATGTTTTGTTCGCGATCATATTAAAATATTACAACGCACTTCGTCAAACCATGAAGTTAAGTTAAGAAAGTAGTCACTAAATACGACCGTCGGATGGATGCGCCTTCGAAATCACAAAGGTCGACATACGTATGTGAATACCGAACCTGCACCTGTACAATCTATTTGCTCTTTATGCAATAGTCAACATTCGCAATTGTACAAGTGCTCTGTTTTTTTAAAATTTACACCTTATGAACGTTATAAGTTTGTTCGCGATAACAATTTGTGTTTTAAATGCCTAAGTGACAGGCATCGGGTTACGGCTTGTAATAGTAGTCAAAGTTGTCGTAAGTGCCGTTCAAAGCACCATACTTTACTACACAAGGAGAAAAGTCCTAATAATCCACATCCAATGTGAGCACAGTTAAATTATTAAGCGGGAACACGCCGCAGCTGCAGCCAGCGCGCGACTTTGCCCGCTCGCAGGACGCCGTAAGCGACGTCACGTTGTGTTCGATGACCCCAAGCCGTGCATGTACTACTGAATTGCTCGCGACCGCTTGCGTTGTTGTTGAAGATACTTTGGGTGATCCGTGCCTTGTTCGAGCGTTGTTAGACTGCGCTTCGCAGAGTAATTTCTTAACTCATAATTGTTGTCAACGCCTTGGGTTTGATATTAACAACCGGCCAGCCCGCTCAGTAGTAAAGGGGTTCTGTGGTTTAAAATCAACCATTCATGATTCGATTAAAATCAAATTCGCATCACGTTTTAATTCCGATATTTGTTTTGATATAGATTCGCAAGTAGTAGATAAAATTACGGAACAATTGCCTACTCTGTCTCGGTTGACACGTCTTTATTGACTAAATTTAAAGACTTACCGTTGGCAGATGAATCTTATGGGGTCCCTGGAGACGTCGATATGTTGATCAGCGCTTCGATTCTCCCGCACCTCCAGTTATCACGTAAGGTTCAAGGTCATTCGTCGTATCCCGCACCGCACGCCCTAGAAACGGTTCTAGGTTTTGTTATTATTGGTCCCGCACCCGCAAATTTAAATAGTTACTCGACTGTGTCACACTGCTGCACGGTTGAGCCGCCGCTGGAGTCTACCATCCGCAGGTTCTGGGAAATTGAAGAGGTCAATTTCCCGCCTATCCTAAGCCCTGATGATAAGGTGGCTGAGGAGATTTATTGTCGCACGACTAGTTGAGATAATGATGGTCGTTACGTTGTCGCACTCCCATTCAGGGAAGATATTTGTTCGCTCGGTGACTCCTACGTTACCGCTAAAAAACCACTTTTCTAGTTTAGAACGTAAGATGCAAGCGTCTCCGAAGTTGAAGCAAGCCTATGATGAGGTCGTTATCGAATACCTAGATAAAGGATACACCTCACTTGCGCCCACCGCCGAGTTTGACGAGACTCGCGATCATCCATCTTACATCATCCCGCACCACGGAGTTGTTAGAGAAGATAATCTTACTACTAAGCTTCGCGTGGTTACGGCAGTGCTAAGACTAGCACTTCTGTATTGCTCAATGATATTTTGTATTGTGGTTAAAACCTTCAAGGTAATTTATTTGAACTTATTGTAAATTTCCGCTTGTTTGCTGTCGCGCTTTCCGCCGACATAAGGCAAATGTTTCTTTCTATTGGTATTCGCGAATGCGACCTCAGATTTCAACGTTTTTTGTATAGATTTTCGCCTCAAGAACCTTTGTCAGGTCAGCTTCATCTTGTGAAGTGGACAAGTAACTCGCAAACCGTTCTAGATTCGATTCCACTATCGCATCAATTATCTTCGGTGAAGGAATTTGATGGTGATGATACGCACAAGGTTCTTCATGTCCCGTCAAGGCTTAAGTTGGTCACCCGCGTCTGACCTGTTCAGTCTTAAAGTTAGTTCGACGCCAGAAATTTGTACTAAGCGCATTGTCCTGTCGTGTGTAGCACGTATTTGGGATGTTATAGGATTTGTACCTCCTGTCGTTTTATTTGCCAAGTTGCTTATAAAGGAGCTATTGCTTTCCAATAGTGATTGGGACGACCCCGCGCCCGACAATATTGTTAAATTGTGGGCTAGCTTTCGCAAAGAACTTCCATTGCACGATTAAATAGAAATGCCGCGCCATGTTGGTATATTGTCAGACAGTATAGTTACTGTTCTAGGCTTCGCAGACGCCAGTGAAAAGGCTTACGGGGGAGTGGTTTATTTTCACGTTTTGAATGCTGATAAGGTCTCGGTTAGTCTTATAAGCGCTAAATCCAAGGTTTCTCCTCGCAAGGTCGTTTCTCTAGCGCGCCTGGAGCTGTGCGCTATACTTTTGTTAGTGCAATTAATCAGCTCTATTGTCAATGCTTGTAGGCACCGCATTGTTGTTGATAGAATTATGGGTTTTTCTGATTCTACTGTAGCTTTGTGTTGGGCACATTCATCACCCCATCGCTGGGACACATTCGTCGCTAATAAGGTGGCTAAAATTCAATCCGAATTACCACCACAAAATCTCTTTCACGTCGCTGGCACAGATAATCCAGCCGATTGTCTTTCCCGTGGATTGCTACCTTCGCAAATTTTAGATCATCCGCTGTGGTTCTGTGCTCCGTCTTGGACTCATAGTGTGCTTGAGGAATTGCCGGTTAAGCCCTTTAACCCAGCTGCCATTTCAGAACCACCCGAGGAGAAGAAGCATTCGCTGGTAGTTTCGGTTCCACGTGAAGACTCGATTATTTTATCGTTGTCTAATCACGTCTCGTCTTGGTCGAGACTTTTGCGTTGTGTGGTGTATGTCTGTCGTTTTATTCAGTCATTCATTTATTTATTCGTAAACAATTAACATTGTGTCGAATATTGGTTACATAATTACAAGAATTGGTGAAACATAACTGCATTAAAATTATTACATAAAGATTAATTAAATTATTGTAGCAAATTGTATATTGATATAAAAATATTTACAAACAGATGCAATGTCATATTAATCTTACAAATATAAGTTGCAAACCATTATAGTGAATGATCATTCAAAAATTTCAGAAAAATAACAAATTAAAAATGTCAAATTAATCAAATATGTCACAAACAATTAGCATATCAGTTCAATAAAATATATTTCACATGCAAATATAATATCAAATTAATTCATTTCGATCAAAAACAATTACTAGAATATTGATTTATTCCAATATATCTCACAAGTCAAAGCAATCAATATGTCTCGAACAATTAGAATGTCAAAATAATCAATTAGTATGTCAAATTAATCAATAAGTCATAATCATTATTAGAATGTCAAAATAATCCATTAGATGTCCCGAGCACTATAATGTCAAATTATTTTCTTTTAAGTAAATAATAATAATAATATGTCACAAATAAATTAGAATGTCAAATTAATCCAATATTTATGTCACATACAATTATAATGTCAATTAATAAAAATATGTCTTAACCAATTACAATGTTTAATTAAATCAAATATATTTATAATGTCAGAATAATTCATCTATAAGTTTAATTTCTTGACATAAAATCTGATATCGAGTAATAACATTTTTCTAACAAGAAGGCCTTTAACTTGGTTTTTAATATGTGGAAGCTATAAATTAATAGTTTTAACTTCGTCGGTAACCCGTTAAACAATTCCACTGCTTGGTATCTGGAGCAATGTTTAACTATGTTAAAATTTGGTGATATCGTGTGTTTTAAATCCTTCCTTCTTGTGCTTTCTCTTAACTTTCGTTCTTCTTGAGATTCATGCTGATGAATATACTTCGCAAAGTGACTTAGGATTACTAAAATGTATAAACTTAGTACTGTTAATATTTCTAGTTTTTTAAAGTGATCTTTGCATGAGTCTGTTTGTGAAATCCTGACTATTGTTCTAATGGCACGTTTCTGCAAGATGAACGCCTTCTGACAGTTATAACTATAGCTGTTACCCCAAAACATGATGCTGTATCTTAATGTAGATTCTACTAGCGCGTAATATATAGCCTTCAGTTGTTTTACATCCAAAATATCTCTGAGGCTCCGAAGTGCATAACATGCTGATGAAATAGAGGAGTCAATAGCAGCTAGCTCCTGTTTCCAGTTTAAAAGCCCGTCTATATGAATACCTAAGAATTTTACTTTGTCTACTAATATTATCTTGTCTTCTTTGATTTGTACATCTAAACTTTTATTGTTACGGGTTGTGGTCTTAAATAAAATAATGTTAGCCTTATTTGTATTAAGTATAAGATTATTGGCTGTAAACCAATCGCAAAGAATGTCCAGGGTTTGATTTACATTTTTGGTCAATTTGTTTAAGTCATTTTCACCAATAATTATATTTGTGTCATCTGCAACAAGTTTTACGTCAGGCTTAAAGTGATGCATAAAGTTCAGCAAGTCATTTGTAAATATGATAAATAGTATCGGTCCTAAAATTGGACTTGAGGCACACCACGTTTTATGTTTTTAATTTTAGACTTATATACGACTTCGTGATTACTATCATCGATGCTTTTTATTTCGACATACATCCGTCTATTTTGCAAGTACGATCTTCAAAGTTGTAAGGACTTGCCTCTGACACCATAATATTCAAGTTTGGTCAGTAACAACTCGTAATCAATTGTGTCAAAAGCAGAACTAAGGTCGATGAAGAGTCCAGCCACTTTCATTTTGTCATTTATTTTAGTGTTTATTGCATCTGAGCAACCGACTCCTTTCTGATAGCCAAATTGTCTTGAATTAATTATTTTATTTACAGTCAAATGTACCATCAGTCTAGTTTTAATAACTTTTTCAAATACTTTTGATAAGGTTGGCAAAAGGGATATGGACCGGTAATTTTTTGGATCAGTCTTAAGGCCTTTTTTTAAATTGGAATTACTTTAGCCAATTTAAACTGTTTTGGAAAGACCGACTCTTCGATATATTTGTTTAAAAAATCAGAAAGAGGGAAGGCTAATGAGTCTATATTTTTCTTTAAAATCGAAATTGGTAGGTCATCAAAACCACAAGATTTTTTGTTGGCCATCTTACTTATTATTTTTGTGATCTCAGATGGAGTAGTCGGATCGAAAGTTAAAACACTTTCAACTCTTTTTGTAGTTTCCGTCTGAAAAGACATTGCCCTTTACTTTTCATTACTAGCTAGTGACGCATTGAACACTAAACTGTCGATAAATTGATTTGCGACCTCCTGGGGATCAGTTAACACTCTATTATTAACTTTCAAGATTAAATTAACACATGTTTTTTTTTGTTTTTGACTTATTTGTAATTTGGTTTACAAGCTTCCACGTCTCTTTGGTTATATTTTTAGCGTTATTTAACTGATTTAATGTGGCCTGTTTTTTGGCTTGCTGAATAACCCTTCTATAAATTCTAACATAGTTATTTTTATATTTTTTTAAACTGGTATTATTTAGCGTACCTGAACATAGTATCCTCTTCATCTTACTTGAAACTTTAACCCCTTTAGTTATCCACTTTACTGTTGTATTTTTACATAGCTTTATTCTAATTGACTTCTTTTTGTAACAGTCTTGAAAAA
Source organism: Orthosia gothica (assembly GCA_949775005.1). Classification (NCBI taxonomy): domain Eukaryota; kingdom Metazoa; phylum Arthropoda; class Insecta; order Lepidoptera; family Noctuidae; genus Orthosia; species Orthosia gothica. The sequence continues at coordinate 32,807,994 of OX459035.1, forward strand.
CTTTTCCAAGACATTTTATAAAAGTATTTATTCCCATATTAGTCCAATTTTTATTGTTGATACTTTTCCTGAAGGCAATACAATTTTTTTCATTAAACATTCTTTTTTTAATATCTATAGTTCGTTGTGAGTTTTTAGATTTAATATTAATTTTGTCAAGAATTACATTGCAGAATAGTCCACTATGGCCATCTGCTAATCCATTGTGATCAACAAAACACTGATCTATGTCATCGTCAGCAATATTTGTTATTTAGTTGTCTAAACACGAATGTGCGTTGTTCCGAATAAAAGTAGGAGTATTTTAGAGGAGTATTTAAAATTATAACATGTCAGTATACTTAAAAAATCAGCAGATTTTTTACTCTCAACAAGTACGTCAATATTAAAATCACCATATATAAAGCACTTCTTGTTGATAAAATGTTGCAACAAGTTTTCTAAACTAGATATAAAACGTTCAAAATTTTTATCACAAGGACTTCTGTAGCAACAACAGAGAAATAATCCAGTTTCAAGATCTTTAACCCCACATATTTCGAAACTATCTGTTCTATACAATGTTTTTACAAAATCAATATTTTCACATTCCTTATTTATATGTGCTAAAATAAGACTACCTCCCCTTTTTTTTTTGTCCTTGTGTTGTAAGACACTAAATTATAATTGGCAATATTAAACACATGAGCAGATTGTTGATTTAAAAAATGTTCTGTTAAACATAGGTAGTCTACAAGAATACCTGTAGTTGTGATATAAAATTCTAGCTCAGTTTTTTTATTACTTATTCCACACACATTTTGATGAAATATCTTTAAACACATTGATGTATTAAAAAGAGGAAGATACGGGACTGCTCACAGCGCTTGGTCCTACTAATCTAAGTTCATGCCCGTAGCGGGTACTCAGTCGCGCACACGGCACATTGTTGACCAAGCAGCTCATTAATTTCAGTGTTTTTATGTTTTTTGCAATAAATACGCATCAAAATTACTTCTTCTGTAGCTAAACAGTGTTTAAATAATATCAGGAAAAACAATAAGTCACACGGGATCACTTACCACTCGTAAGTACAGTTAAAAAGGTTAATTTGTTGAAAATTGCAATAATATTTAATGTTTGCTTCGCCATATATGTGAGAGCGAGATAGATATTACAAACATGCGTGAGAGACACGATACGCACATATTGCAATGTCATTTCATTCATACAACATATTACATTCGGCCAACATTCGGCGGCTAACGCGATATCGCTCGCACAACAGCGGCGTCTCCTATCTCTGTCCTTGTCTATCGGTAACTGTAGGGTTGGGACTGGTGATCACACTGAACACAGATGTGTGAGTTTCGGCGCAGACTTTCTGATTGCGATGTTAGTGCGTAACGTATCTTCCTCTTTTTAACCGACTTCAAAAAAGGAGGAGGTTCTCAATTCGTCGGAATCTTTTTTTTTTTTTTTTTATGTATGTTCCCCGATTACTCAAAGACGCCTGGACCGATTTCAAAAATTCTTCTTTTGTTTGAAAGGGTATACTTCCTAGTTGGTCCCATAGTCATCAGATCAGGATCTGATGATGGAATCCTAAGGGAAATCGAGGGAACTCCTCGAATATTATAGGCAAACATATAGCGATTTTGGTATTTTCGTCAACAATGCAGTCATTTCCACTCAAAAAGTATCATTTGGTGAAGTGGAACTGATGAAGAAGACCACAGATGGCCACTGGAACTCCTAAATGCTTAGTATGTCACGGGCATAAGATATCTCGACTATAATGAAACAAATACTTATAAATAAATGGTACTGATGAAAATGGCACCATCGAACTGATCTGATGATGAAGCCAGAAGGTAGACACTGGAACTCTCAAATAAAACAAAGTATCCTAGTCGTGTTTGGACTTTTTGGAATCGCCATGAGATTTACTTTTTACTACATCAATGTTTAAACAGCTGGTTTCATTTTGTATAAAATCTGCATTTGTCACTGGATTAAGCACGAAAAAGGTCCTTAACAATTAAGCTCAATTGCTCCGTATTACGTGTTGCAGTTAAAACGTCTTCAATTTCCTTGATTGTGGTTGTGAAACCGCCTTCCGAGCCGAACAACTTGTAATCCATCTGTATTTTCGACTTGATCTGTGTAAAGATATCTCTCCATCCAAATTTATTTATTTTACCTGTTTTGTACGTAAACATGTCAAGTGATAGGGTGAGATTGCCATCCAAAAAGTATGCATATTTGTGTTTTTTTATGTCAAGACAGAGAAGGTTATTGAATAGCTCTACTTTATAGTTATGTATTAGTGCGCCTCTTATGTAAGTTGGAGCACAAATAACAACATTAGTGTGGGTAATATTTTTCAGGGCGTTTTTTAAATTATCAAGGATTTGATTGATAATTTAAAAACGACCTGAAAAATATTACTTATTAAAATATTATTAGATTGATTGATGATTTTCTCCAATAACAATTAAACAGTAGTCATCCATTGAAAACTCATTTATTTTGTTTTGGATCTTAGCCAAAGAGCCTTCAGTGATGGCGTTTGGTATCAAATAATGAAAATAATCAAATTGGTCTGAGAAGACTTCTTCAATTAAGGGCAGAGTTGCTTTTGTGCAACTGCTGCTTATTACTGAAAGTTTGTGTTTTGGCATCGCGCCTGATGGCTTTTTAACAGCAATATAACATAATCGTGAATTTGATGTCAGCTTTTGTTTTGTGTCAAAAAAGCATTAGTCAGATCGTCAGTTTGAGTTTCTTTATTGAGCGTGGCGACTTTTGTCTCGTTGGTTGATGCCTTTGAGTCATTGTTAGAGGCAAGTGGTGTAATTTTGTGGCATTTGGAAATTATTTTACGTGATGACAATGGTGTGCTACTTCTCCTTAGTTAGGCTTTAGGCAGATCTTTTTGCAGATTTCGACATTCTTGAGGGATTTCTGTAAGTCGGCTTTCAGTCGGAAGTTTTCGCTGTTTAGGTCTTCTATTTCCTCATAAGTTGCATCTGAAGTGATTTAATTTGTTCTTTCAAGTCATTAAAAATATCATAATCGCTAAGAGTGTCGTGCATGCTCTCCGGTATACTCCTCATTGTACTGTCAAGAATAGTTTTTTCATTGTCATTTATCATAGAAGATAATTCAGTCAAAGATCCAGTGTAGATTTTGCGGTGAGTGACGTTATCATTGCCTGTATCCATGTTTTTTATTTTTGTGAAAAGCGACTCTTTGTTTATGTGACTGAGACGCCCTCTGGTGGTGCTTCCTTGACTTAGAATTGAAGTTATTTAAAGTTTAAGAAATTTAGTCTCACAAAAAGATATCGGTAGTGTGACTGAGATTTGAACTTGTAACGCGAGCGCGTATCAAATGTAGATAGCAAAGCCTCCGGGCCACGAGGTAGTTGTTATAATTGTGTGAAATTTTGTAGTTTATGCCCAAGGAGAAGTTATTTGAATTTAGCAAAGCGGTTAAATAGGACTTTGTCAAGATTTTTTTCCACATAGCGTAGGTAGACTTTTTATGATATAGGTACAATGTTAACACTTTTAGTTTTGATTGTTTTTGACTTTGGTGCAATGTGTTGGTTTTTATAATAATAATATTGCTACTCTTATAGTTTGTTGTTAAATTTACTATTATTATTTTGTCACTTTTACTTTAGTCACTGTAGGATAAGTAAGGTCACTGTTATTTGGATAAGTTATTTTATTGTTTATTGTTATTTTATTAAGTTATTTGGATTCGTGCTAGAGTGCACAAATGTGTGCCCTGTTTTAAGTTTCGCCCGCGTTTTATCGAGCCTGAAATGGCTGATCATCGCTCTTGCCGTGTTGTTCAATCCGCTAAACCTTTCGTACAGACCGGTACCGACTTCGCCGGCCCGTTTAGAGTAATGCCCGTGGTCGTGGTATACGCTCCACGAAGGCTTACGTTTGTCTACTTATTTGTATGACAACTCGTGCGGTTCATATAGAATTGACCGGTGATTTAAGTACGCAAAGTTTTATGTCCGCGTTTAAGCGTTTTCTGTCGCGCCGTGGCCCTGTCAAACGTTTATACTTGGACAACGGTACTAATTACGTTGGAGCTCGCCGTAGTATCTCGGAGTTACACGCATTCTTGCGATCAAAGTGATATCAGAGAGAATTCGCTCATGTTTTGGCCGAGAATCGTATGGAATGGCATTTTAATACGCGCGCTGCTAGTCACTTTGGTGGCAATTGGGAAACTAATATTAAGAGCCTCAAGGCGCATCTGTTCCGCGTTGTAGGCATACAGATTCTCTCTTATGAGGAGCTGAGTACTGTACTCGCTCAGATAGAGGCAGTAATGAATACTCGTCCAAGGTGTCCAACTCTATCTAGTGACCCGTCGGCGTCTTTAGCTTTAACGCCGGCTCACTTCTTAAACATGACTCCTCTTAAGTATTTGCCCGCTATGGATGTTGATGAAGACAGACTGCGTCTCCTAAAGCGTCACGCTCTTTTGGATAGATTAGTTCAATCGTTTTGGAGGCGTTGGAGAACAGATTATTTGCACACGCTGCAGTCGCGTCAAAAGTGGCATACTCCATCAAACCCAGTCACCGTTGGTACTGAGGTAGTTTTAATGACCGAGAATGCGCCCCCTCTACACTGGCCTCTAGGTGTAATGGAGGAAGTTTTCCCTGATTCAAAGGGAGTAACGCGTATAGTAAGAATTAAAACCGCAACCGGTTCATATTTACGTCCGGTTATCCACCTTTATCCTCTGCCTAATCAGCAGCAGGTTTCAATTTAGTTTAGTAGTTGTAGTTACGCTTAATATACTTATTTAATTTAGGAATAGGTTAGCAGTTAGAGGTAACACCTTAATTTAGTTTTTGAACAGTTTCGCTTATTGTTTTTTTTTTTAAGGTAACCCTTCAAACCCGGGGGGAATGGTTGCGCCAACATGCAAAATATGATTGACGTTCGCTATTTCCTATATCTATCCCTTTCCCGCACATCCTCGCGAGTGAACAAGAAGATTCGCTCCGTTATTTTGTTTGGAAATCACTTCCGAATTGAATCGCCATCGCGTACGGATATGGCGTCGGCCCGCTCCGTGAAAATTATTGATAGCCTTGGAATCATCGCGTTTTCGCATGTAATGAGACTATAATGAACAGGTTTGTGATTAACGTGTGATGACAGTAACTTGAAGCCAAGCTGACCTTGAACGCTGGTGAAGTGTTTCAGTGCCATTACGATGCTACCACGCGGCTCCAGAAAAGGTTTGTGCTTCCTTCCCTAATTATTTTCGGGTTGTACTCTGATAACCAACATCCCCGCAACTCAAATTACCTATCATCAAGCTTTTGTCAATAGTTTTGCTCCGCACCGCAGATACAGTCCACTAAACCAGCCCTTCGCGCCACCATTAGGTCTTCGGTGGGAACCAAACAATTATCAATTAATTTTTCATCTCTAGACACATCCTTACAAAAAGACAATTCCTATCTCAAATATCTTAAAGTTTTGACCCCTTGGGCTGGCTAGCACCAGTCACAATAAAACTTTAGATCTTATGCCAAGAATTATGGAAATGAGAACTGGGTTGGCACAACCCTGTCCCTCAAGAAATCGCGTTAGAGTGGAATACTATTAAAGCCGATCTATCTCATATATCTCGATTTAAAATACCACGTTGGATTAAAACCCAGAAAAAAGATATTATCTTGCTGTCTTCAGATGAAGCGTGAAAATACCGTCACCTCGATAGATGGATCTCTAAATCCTTGAAAAAAGATCTCCACCTCTTTATTACCGAGAGCGTATTAAAGACGCGATTGAGCGAATTAAAGGCTCCAAGGTATTTTTTTAGGTATTTGGCTGTTGGGCAGAACCAACTCACGAAACTGAAGACCGACGATGGCAGGATGGTATCTGCCAAACTAGAGCTTTTGACCGATCGATAGATTATATGGACAGCTGTACACGTCAATCAGCAAACCCGTCGTAAATCTAGCAAACGATCCAATAACTAAATTGACCCGACACTATACCGAAGAAATCCCGGACTTCAGCCTGTACCAGATTAGGATTGGTCTGAAACAGCCTAAAAAAACAAGGCACCGGGTGATGGCGGAATTTCGGCTGAACTCCTGAACGTGGTTGGAAAACCTATTGAAGCTATTTGATTCTTTCAAACTCGGGGGAAAAACGCCACAGGCGTGATGCAGGGGGTTCTTCAAGAAGGGCAACAATGCCCGGCTGAAGAGCTAGGCCAATCTCACTTCTAAGCCATGTCTACAAGTAGTTTTCAAGAGTAATAACGAATCGTTTAGCTCGCAGATTTGACGATTTCAAGTCTCCTTAACAAGCCAGGTTCCGAAAAGGTTTTGGCCCCGTAGGCTACATACAAACGCTGCGGCAGGTTATACAGAAGACTGGAGAGTATAACCTGCATCTCTGCTTAGTGTTTGTGGACTACGAGATAGCCTTCGATTCTATCGAGACTTGGGCTGTACCTGCTGCAGCCTCTCCAACGGTGCCAGATCGACTACCGGTACTCGAAGTGTTGAAAAGTTTATAAAAAAACGCCACCATGACACTACGATCCAGGTTTCGACCTTTGAATCTTTTTTTTTTCCAGCGCGGTGTGAGACTGGGAGACGTCATTTCTCCGATACCGTTCACTGCTGCGCTGGAGGATGTCTGACTAGACAAAAAATTCAATAAAAAAAATAAAAAAATGAACTTAAAATTATTTGAAAAATTTATAAATTATCTGTACAGATAGGATGCGCACTGATGAACGCAACCACTACCGCTAGCCAGATAGCCTCCGGGATATGATGGATGACATCCGGGAGAGTGAGAGAGATAGCATATATATAAACTGGCCTACCTGAAATTCCACAAACGCTAAGCAGAGAGGCAGGTTATACTCTTCGGTCTTCTGTATAACCTACCGCAGCGTATGTATGTGGTCTACGGTGCTAAAGCCTTTTCGGAATCCGGCTTGTTCGGGAGGCTGGAAATCGTCAAACCTGCGCGCGAGACGATTCGTGATGACTCTTGAAAAAAGCTTGTAGACATGGCTAAGAAGTGAGATGGGCCTATAGTTCTTCAGCCGGGCATTGTCACCCTTTTTGAAGAAGAGGACCACCACACCCCTGCACCATGCCTGTGGCGTTTTGCCCTCGAGTATGACGGAATCAAACAGCTCATGAAGGGCCTTAAGGACCGGTTTTCCACCCGCCTTCAGGAGTTCAGCCGTGATTCCGTCGTCACCCGGCGCCTTGTTGTTTTTAAGCTGTTTCAGAGCCATCCTAATCTCGTACAGGCTGACGTCCGGGATATACTTCGGTATAGTGTCGGGTCAATCTAGCTCTTGGGTCTTTGCTAGATTCGCAACGGGTTTACTGGTTGACGTGTACAACTGCCCATAGAAACTCTAGATCTCCCTCAGAAGCTCCGGTTTGGCGGATACAATCCTGCCATCGTCGGTCTTCAGTTTTGTGAGCTGTCTCTGCTCAATAGACAGATCTCTTGCAAAGACCTTGGAGCCCTTATTCCGCTCGATAGCATCTTTAATGCTTTCGGTATTAAAGCGGCAGAGGTAAGTTTTCAAGGACTTTGAGATCCGTAAATTTACAGTTGTTAGTTACAGTTCTATTTTAGTGTTTTGTTGCATATTCAATTGTATATTTTTTGCTAAGTCGCTGTGAGGATGTATGATTTATAATAGTCATAATAACCCAGTAATATAAGTAAACGACGAGCTCTTCCTCGCTATCGCGGCCTGGCCAAACTCGATATTTCAAAGGACAGACTATTTCCTACTTACATCAATGTGATTACGTTATTGGTATTTTGATTTTTGAGTGTTTCTTCACTAGCCGACTGTCGAAGCGTAATTCTATGAAAATGCTTGGAACACCGGCAGTGAGAGTGTTTCATACATTTTCTATTTTCATAAATTCTGAAAGGCTCTCAATTACTCATCTGTTACTGTCATTGTCAACTGTCATTGTCAACTGTAATTGTCAACTGTAATTGTCAACTGTCATTGTCAACTGTCATTGTCAACTGTCATTGTCAATTGTCATTGTCAACTGTCACACGTGCCACCTGACGACAACTTTGCTAACTATTTTCTTCTTACCGATCAATCTCCTTCGTTTATCCTCTATAACCCTGACATTGGCGGAATTGTGTAAATTATACACATCTGGTGCCATTCAAACAAGAAGTGAAGTGAAGTGAAGTGACAACTTTGCTATTCAAAATGATTAGACATTTTTCTTGTTTCCTTTTTAGAGTGTCTCTCATTTCTTCTATGATGATAAAACTTAAACTATTGTAAAGCCATACCTCTAAGCTTTAATACGACGTACTGTATGTCAATGTACATGAATATTTTTTGTTAGGGCACAGCTCTATACAAATTCTGGCCATGTCCTTTACATAAGCTATACTTAAATAGATGCAGTACCAATAAAGTGATATTTTTGTTGAAGACAGCGGTTTCTTTGAAAACTTAATGGAGTAGAAGAATCACTGTGGCACTTATAAGGGCCGGACACGTTGCCAGGACTGTGACTTTACTGATATTTTTGAATCGGCTTTAAAGCGGTGACCGAGTGGCGTCCAAGTACTGAAAGAAGAAGTATCGGTCGTCCGGCAGCGAGATGGGCAGACGACATTCATGCCATCGCGGGTAGAACCTGATTGAGGCTGGCACAGGAATATGGGGATCGGCACAAGAAAAAAAAGGCCTGTGCTCAGCAGTGGGCTAAGTCAGGCTGTAGATGATCTCTTCATAAAAAATATTCATATAATTAATTAGCTTTAATGCATACTTAATTACAAAAGTGCGAACTGTAGCAACACAACAATATAGTTAGTAATGAGACTCATGAGACTTAAATGTAACGCAGTGTCTACGTAGAACAAGCCACACACACGTATCTTGCTGAATGATGCTCGATGCAAGCGCAGTACGTTCTTGCACAGTTTTTTCTGCTCACCTGTAAAATATATAAATTCTAAATGAGATTTGGTTCATAAAAACTAAATTGTTTATTCATATTATATTAGAACCTACAATAAGTATGCGATTAGAATTGTTAAAATGGGTTATTTTTGGTACCCTTATTATTTTGGGATTACAATGTTGCCGAGTGAGAAAAAGTGTCAAACATGCAAATTCACTAGAACAAGTTGGTTTTAGTGATCGCTATCAATCCAGAAATAAAACATAACATTATCTTAAGCTACAACCTGAGCGTCTTGAAGTCAAGAGTGAATAGGTTACTTCCAGGCAATAGTGCTTCACTTTCGACCACACAATAGCTTAGCATTATCAGGAGTGACAGTGATCTAACGCAAGCCTATAAATAAAAATAAAAATTGCGAGGGCAGAACATTACCTGAACAATTTGACATTAAAATCAATGCGCATGAATCTTGGACACTTTGAATAGCTAAGTAGAATCTTTCACATTGCTTACATAACATAGTTTGATAAAGTAAATCCTTTGTCATCCATAAAATAACGGCCAGCGCCCCAACGATTGTTACATTCTGTCAAATACAAAAAGGTTGTAAAAGAAATAATCTACCTAGAATGGGTTTTGAATTTAGTTTTTCCATCTGGAATTTCTGGAGTCTTGATTTTTGCCCGGTTGATGACAATAGACTTAAATGTAACTAATACAATTAAGTGCACCTCTGCACCGTGAAATACAGACATGATAATTATTATGTTATGTATACGGAAAAAGACAAACTACCTACGCCGAACTCAAATAAATTCAGGTTAGAGCAGGATAATGATAAATAATGACAATATTACTTACTACATCATTAATAACGATATATATTTTAAATGACTCAATGGTCACTTGGACGTATATCAGCGCGTGAGTGAATATTTCTAAAATGTAGTAAAGTATCTGAAATAAAAGAAATAATTTGAAAACTACGCAACAATAACATATTAATTAAAGAATAAGAATAAGCTTTCAGCTAACCATGCATTGTTATTCAAACCAACCTTTTTATTTTTTATTTTAAATTAGTTTGCTCTTGACTCTAGTCTAGGTCAGAGATGACAGAGACAAAGTCGATAATGGAGTGAGCTTACCCAGAAGGAGCCTGTTCACTCTACCTTTGAAGAGATTTGGGTAGAATGCGCTCGGTAACACAGATGCGGGTAGTGAGTTCCACTGTTTCGCTGTGCATTTTAAGAAGGATCTTAGAGGGTTTGGAAGTTGTTAGTGATGTACATATATATGTCGTGTGTGCAAACTCTCAGCTTAATTGGTAGGGGATAACTGAGGCTCTAGACAAGTGTAATTTTATGTCAGCGATGTCGATGGTCGAAATGCCCAAATACCAATCCAAATGCGATAGCGCTTGACATTCCACTACTTTTTTAATATGTTTTTAATCGCTATTCTTTCGATTTTTGATGGTAGAATATCACTTGTCTAGGGGCTCTGGTTTAAAATCAGTTAGAAAATTTGACCCAAACCACAATATACTAACTAAACAACTTGCAGGGTAAATAAAACAACTACACTTTCACTTACGAAAAGATACGAACAATACGATTAGATACTTACGAAATACTGAAAACAATCCTTGTGAATGTTATAACACTCTAATATATCAACGTAAGCCTGTAACACTTTTTTACAGTCTTCTACATTCATTTTTGCAATGTGTATACTCCAAAGATTAACTTTTTCTTCTAATAATTTTAGTCCTCGAAGTGCATATAGAACATTTAAATCAAAAATAACCACCAGGATGCAATTTAATGTTTGAACGTAAGGCAAACTAGCCAGTATGCAGAAAACTGTGAAAATAGAAGTGTGACCACTCAAAACCACGATTACAATAATCCAATTCCGAATGATGAACTGGCTAAAATTGGTTTCATTGTTGAGGAATCTGTGCACTTTTTGAAAGGTTAGGACAAACTTAACACATTTTTCGCTTTGAATGAACGCAAATAAAAAATTTATAGTAAATCCTAGACAATAGAATAACGTGTCATAAAAACCAGTGATGAACAAAAAATCAGGTTCTCCGACAAAATCTCGGTTAAAAAACAGCATAACCGCACGGTAAGCGAATAATAAAATGTACCCTAATGTTCCAATCATTGAAACGAAAGTGGAGATCAAACCGTTAGGAGTTATTACATTATTTTTTATACAATATTTTGGACAGAACATAAAATATTGCATCAGATTCAAAGGTAAGAGCATCGATTGCAAATCTTTGTCCACTGTTTTGTATAAATTATTTTTTGTAGGATATTTTCGGTCGATAACTCGAATAGTTTTCATTTTTACTAGTCACTGACATAACCTTTTAGCTAAAAGGTGACAAAAAATGAATGGTAAATGTTAGCTGCTGAAACAACACTCATTTAGATAATAGGGTACTTCGTGCGACTGACCAGCCTGTATAAATATATTAAATTGCTAAATTGAATTACTCACTTATTTTAAAACATTGACCATAACATACATATAACTTTTAATACAATTGCTGATGTTTTTAATGGAAACAAAAATCAATTATTGTTACCTGAAATGTGACCGTTTACACAAAGGTACACGTGTAACCTTCGTTTTAAAATGTACCGTATGACATACACTTGAGAGATCTAGTAAATTTCATATTAATGCCCTTTTTTGTAAAATACACAGAGAGCCATGATGATGAACGGATGTTTTCATTCCTGTATTTGTTTTGTCTGGTATAAAAAGTAGCCAACAACACTCGGCGATGGTTAAATTTTTTATCAGTGATAAATAATCTAGTATTGTGATCGGTACTTCTTAAGATTTCCTTTTACAATTACAAAACTTTTACAGTTAATATATCAGTAAGTTGAGATGTGTGTTTGTGGGGTGAGTCAATTTATTTGTTTATGTCCTTTGAATAAGTACAAATTAAATAATAATTATAATAATTATATTATTAATACCAGAGTTCTTTTAATGTATAGAATCCCCCCTATGAATAGCACAAATAAAAAATGGCCCCTAGTGCCCGGCAGCCCGCCTACCCTCGACTACGGTAGCGGTCGAGGTTACGGCATGACAAGGGGTGCTAAGAATCTCCGGACGAGATCCGGCTACCCCAACAATCACCGACGACTGGACCTGGCAACGTACAACACGCGCACACTTCGTACCGACGAGAAGATCACCGAGCTCGAAGAGGAATTGAGCAGGTTGCGATGGAGCATTATAGGGTTATCTGAAGTCCGAAGAGAGGGGGAGGACTCGATAATCCTCAAATCCGGTAACCTGCTCTATTTCCGAGAGGGTGACCGGCAGTCCCAAGGTGGTGTCGGGTTTATCGTCCACAGGTCCCTTGTGAACAACGTGGTGAAGATCGAAAGTGTGTCGACCAGGGTGGCGTACCTTATACTCAGAATATCCTCTAGATATTCGCTGAAGGCCATACAGGTCTACGCCCCAACCTCGGCACACCCCGACGACGAGGTAGAGACCATGTATGAGGATATCTCCAGAGCCATGCATGGTTTCAAAACTCACTTCACCGTTGTCATGGAGGACTTCAACGCGAAACTGGGCAAACGAGACGAGGATGAGCTGCAAGTGGGGCAATTTGGAGTTGGACGACGGAACCACCGGGGTCACCTACTGGCCAGTTTTATGGAGAAGGAGGGCCTCTATATGATGAACTCCTTCTTCAAAAAGCGTGAACACAGGAAGTGGACCTGGCAGAGCCCCGATGGTGCAACAAAAAATGAGATCGACTTCATCATGTCAACCAAGAAGCAAATGTTCAATGATGTCTCTGTGATCAATTCGGTAAAAACCGGGAGCGATCACCGCATGGTAAGAGGCACATTGAACATTAATATTAAGCTTGAAAGGTCTCGACTGATGAAATCCACGCTCCGTCCAGCACAGGTCCAGGTCCAAAACCCCGAGAGCTTTCAGCTCGAACTCCAGAATCGTGTCGAGTGCCTGGGGAGCTCCGTGGACGAATACAGCGACGGGTTCGTGGAAGCTGTCCATACGGTCGGGTCTAAGTTTTTCAAGACCCGTCGTACAGATAGAAACAAAAAGCTCTCTGATCATACCCTCAAGCTTATGAAGGAGAGGCGTGAGATGATCCTGCAGTCTTCAGATGAGGCGTGCAAATACCGGCAGATCAATAGACAGATCTCTAAATCCTTGAAAAGAGACCTCCGCCGCTTTAATACCGAGCGTATTAAAGACGCGATTGAGCGAAATAAAGGCTCCAAGGTGTTTTCAAGGGATCTGTCTATTGGGCAGAGCCAGCTCACGAAACTGAAGACCGATGATGGCAGGATTGTATCCGCCAAACCGGAGCTTCTGAGGGAGATCGAGAGTTTCTATGGGCAGTTGTACACGTCAACCAGTAAACCCGTTGCGAATCTAGCAAACGACCCAAGAGCTAGATTGACCCGACACTATACCGAAGATATCCCGGACGTCAGCCTGTACGAGATTAGGATGGCTCTGAAACAGCTTAAAAACAACAAGGCGCCGGGTGATGACGGAATCACGGCTGAACTCCTGAAGGCGGGTGGAAAACCGGCCCTTCAGAAGCTTTTTGATTCTGTCATACTCGAGGGCAAAACGCCACAGGCATGGTGCAGGGGTGTGGTGGTACTCTTCTTCAAGAAGGGCGACAATGCCCGGCTGAAGAACTATAGGCCCATCTCGCTTCTTAGCCATGTTTACAAGTTGTTTTCAAGAGTCATCACGAATCGTCTCGCGCGCAGGTTTGACGATTTCCAGCCTCCCGAACAAGCCGGATTCCGAAAAGGCTTTAGCACCGTAGACCACATACATACGCTGCGGTAGGTTATACAGAAGACCGAAGAGTATAACTTGCCTCTCTGTTTAGCGTTTGTGGACTACGAGAAAGCCTTCGATTCGATCGAGGCTTGGGCTGTACTGCAGTCTCTCCAACGGTGCCAGATCGACTACCGGTACATTGAGGTGTTGAAGTGTCTGTACAAAAACGCCACCATGTCAGTCCGTCTTCAGGACCAGACCTCGAAACCAATCCTTCTCCAGCGCGGCGTAAGACAGGGAGACGTAATTTCTCCGAAACTGTTCACTGCTGCGCTGGAGGACGTCTTCAAGGTTCTGGACTGGAAGGGGCTTGGCATCAACGTTAATGGCGAGTACATCACTCACCTTTGGTTTGCCGACGACATAGTGATCATGGCTGAGACCATGGAGAGCCTCAGTAAAATGCTCGATGACCTTAGTAGAGCTTCCGAAAGAGTGGGTCTTAAAATGAACATGGACAAAACCAAAGTCATGGTGAACGCCCATGTAACACCCACTCCTATCAAGATCGGAGACTCTACACTTGAAGTTGTAGACGATTATGTTTACCTGGGACAAACGGTCCAGTTGGGTAGGTCCAACTTCGAGAAAGAGGTCAACCGTCGAATCCGACTCGGCTGGGCGGCGTTCGGGAAGTTGCGTGGTATCTTCTTGTCCAATTTACCGCAGTGTCTCAAGACAAAAGTCTATGACCAGTGTGTGTTGCCAGTGATCACCTATGGGACCGAGACGTGGTCGCTCACAATGGGCCTTATCAGAAAGCTTAAAGTCACCCAAAGGGCAATGGAGAGGGCTATGCTCGGAATTTCCTTGCGTGATCACGTCAGAAATGATGATATCCGCAGGAGAACCAAAGTTACCGACATAGCCCGAAGAATTGCCAAACTTAAGTGGCAGTGGGCAGGGCACATTGCTCGCAGAACGGATGGCCGATAGGGCCGAAAAGTTCTGGAGTGGCGACCGCGAACTGGAAGACGATACGTTGGAAGGCCTCCCACTAGGTGGACCGATCACCTGGTTAAGGTTGCGGGAAGGCGCTGGATGCGAGACTCACGGGATCGGTCAATGTGGCGACGCCTGGGGGAGGCCTATGTCCAGCAGTAGACGTCTTTCGGCTGAAATGATGATGATGATGAAGGCGCAATATACGACCCAATGTTACCACAGTACTGGCCATGCGCCCGCTCGATGCCAAAATATCAATATTGAACCTCCTTTTGAACAGTTTTGTCTGCAAAATATTATTTATTTTACATATGCTATATTAGTTCATTCGCGTGTTCGGTGCGAAACCAATAAGACGTATACCTCCTTATTGCCTGCGAGTGCGATAACTTGAAATTTATTCACGAAATACCGTCCACCTACGCACCGATCTACTCATCAACATGGTGAAATGTGCAAAGTGCGGGAAACTGGTGACGAAAAAAAGTCCTGGTTTACAGTGTTCCAAGTGCAGTAAATGGATTCATGCATCATGTGCTTCAATAACAGCAGATCAGTTAAACGTATTATACTCAACGGACGCCGTTGATTGGAGATGTCGTTCATGTGTGGGTAATGCCAAACCCAAACGTCTATCCTGTATCATGCCTGACGTTGATGATGAAGACATCACAGACACGGAGAACCTAGTGGATTCCAACATAACCCAACGCATTCTCAGCGATATACGGCGAGAGGTACGCGACATAATAAAAGAAGAGCTGCAAAGTACCCTACAATTCTACTCAGACAAAATTGATGAGTACGAACAAAAGATACATGGGTATGAAAACAAACTAAAAATACTCTAAAATCAGAATATTGAGCTGAAAAACAATTACAAAAACATCGAACTTAAAAATAATGTAGTGGAACAAAAACTGAACAAAGTCAATTAGCCAACAACATTGATATTTGTGGGGTAGCCGAAACAGAAGACATTGATAGTGTCATGAAAAACTTATGTACTAAATTAAAACTAAAATCTGAAGACGTCGTCAATACACACAGAAAGAAAAGTAACCGACCTGAAGCCAAAGAAGGAAAAGTGCCCCCCATAATCAGTGTGACTCTTAAGGAAGGCTGTCGGGATCCATGGCTGCAGGTCGCTAGGACACATAATGTTACTGGAAAAGACCTAGGTTGTCGTCAGGATAACAAAATATACCTCAGAGAAAGTTTATCACCTACAACGGCCTACCTACTTTGGGCAACGAAGACTGCTCTGAAAGGAACAAACATATGCAAATTCGTCTGGTGTAAGAACGGACAAATACTAGTCAAAAGGTACGAAAAGGGTAAAACCTACAATATTCGATCAGAAAAGGATATACAGAGGCTCGTCTCTGAATTTAAAAATAATCAGGACACATGAAGCCCCTCCACATTAATATTAATTATTTTACCCCCTACCAATCTAAAAACCACCAAAAATGGATGACACATATGATAACATAATTGAAAATACATACAAACATTGGAATGATTACACAGATGAATTACCAGATTTATACAACTCAATAACAATGCTTCATGTAAATATCAGATCAATGCTGAAGAATTTCTCTCAACTCGAATACATCATCATGAACTGCCCAAACTGGTCAAACTATTCACCTGGTCATCATCACCGAGGCAAATATCTCTGACAGGACTAAATCATTGTTCGAGCTTGCGGATTACGACATGAATACCCAGTTGCGTGATTCTAAGAAGGGAGGCGGAGTCATCATATATGTGCACAAGAGCATTTGTTTCACCAGACTACCTTCGTGTACACAGAACTTCGAGTGTATAACCGGCGAGCTAAAAACGGACTATGGTTCAACGATTGTTTTGTGTGCCGTGTACAGACCACCCGATACGAAAAAGACCCTATTCATCGAGGAGTTGCGTAGTCAAATTATCAAAATTTCTCCAATAAATAATGTCGTTCTGCTAGGCGACATGAATATCGACTTGACACAAAAAAATTCGATAACTAAACTGTATTTAAACACACTCTGTGAAATGGGTCTTGTTTCCGGCATAAACCAGTTTACTCGAATAGATAAGCGAGGTGAGTGCATAACAAAATCATGTATAGATCATATATTTATACGTAGTGTCGATTGCCGCGCCGTACAAACAGCTGTTGTAAAGAATGCGTTAGCCGACCACTTCATAACCGGCTGCGCGCTAGTCGACAATACTTATGTAAACAAAGCTGGTCAATATAAAATCATAAGCAAACTAGATAATAGTAAGTTGCAAAGTGAATTGAGTAAAATTAACTGGAGTGTGGCCCTAGATTACGACAACCCTAAAGATATTTTATGTTTTGTATTGGATAAATTTTCTTGTGCATATGAAAACTGTATGAACAATGTAAAAATTAAACTTGGTAAAAGACAAATTTGTAAATGGAAAAGTAGCAGAATAGAAAAAATGTGTGTAAAAAGAGATCAGTTACTAGAAATCTGGCTTAAAGATCAAAGCAACCTGGCTAATAGGCTATTATACAATAAATACAGAAATAAAACAAATAAGCATATTAATAATGTAAAAAATAATTATTTTTATAAGGAGGTAAAATCCAATTTTCATAATATTAAAAAAGTGTGGGAAACTATCAATAACTTATGTGGGAAAATAAATAAGTCTATAGATGACATAATTATAAAACATTTTAAACTATTGCCAAATATTGTTTCTAATAAGTTTGCATCGGAATTCAGAGAAAATGTTAACAATACATGCAAATTTCAGGGTAACACACCTATTCTAGATGTTAACTCCTATATCAATGATTGTAACTTATCAATGAGATTACAGAAGGCTAATGAGGATGTTGTATCCTCTATAATAAAACACCTAAATGAGAAAAAATGCCCAGGTTTCGATGGTATCCGAGTCAAAGACTTAAAATACATATATAAGGAAATTACCCCCGTTATAACGCATTTAATTAACACATGCATTGCCAAGTCCTTGTACCCTGATCAACTTAAGGTCGGAATAGTGAGACCTATACATAAGAATGGTTCGTACACAGATGTTAACAACTACAGGCCTATAACTATTTTATCATGTATTGATAAAATAATTGAGAGGTATCTCGGACTAGAAATTAACAAATTCTTGAAATCAAATAATGTAATTAATGAGAAACAATATGGGTTTCAAAAAAACAAAAATACCTCACAATTATTATCTAAATTTACTAATGAGGTCAACAAGTGCCTGGACAATCGTGAACACGTACTTGTTGTCCTCATTGATTTTAGCAAAGCTTTTGATTGTTTGGAATATAATACATTATTTAATAAGTTACAGCAAAATGGTATACGGGGTCCATTCTTGGAATGGTTTAAAAACTACCACAAAAATCGCTTCACGTCGGTGAATGTCTCAGGTTCGATATGTAGAATGATTCCAACCGAAAAAGGCACAGCACAAGGTTCGATTCTCGGGCCGACCGAATACTTACTGTACGTGAACGACATGTGTAAAATTTTCACGGAGGGCTCCGTGTACCAATTTGCTGACGACACATGTTTGGTGGCTAAACACAGGGATATGCGTGAGGCACAGAGAGTGATGCAGGGTAACTTTAGCCTCTTATGTAAGTGGGCCCACGACGTTGGTCTTGTTATTAATGCAAAAAAAACCAAACTGCTGCATATACAGTCACCTTACCTGGCGTCGCCTTGTGTGCCATTTGTTGTTGCCCATGAGCATATGTGTCTTCACCGACCGGTCACAGCGTGCAGTTGCCAGAAATTGGAAATGGTGACTCATCATATGTATCTTGGTGTGATAATAGATAGTAATTTCCACTGGCGGCGACATATTGATCATGTATGTAATAAGCTTAGGTCTATATTGGCAAAGTTATCGATACTTAAATATAAACTACCATATAGAACCCTTAGAACATTGTATTTGGCACTGGCCGATTCCGTAATTGATTACGGCCTAGGTAGCTACGGGCGTACATACAAGACTTACGTCGAGGACATTTACAAGTTACAGTTACGCATTTTAAAAACGATTGTACCCAAAAGAATTAAACTTGAATTCCAAGATAATGACAAGGGTTTATTTATGCACTGTAAAATTGTAAATGTCTTTGATAAGGTACGTTTACGTGTTATAAGCGAGAATTACCATAATATAAGTAATATTTGTAAATACGAAAGGCTAAAATCGTTGCGTAGTTTATCATACTTACCCACATTTATCGTACCTAAATTTAATAATGTGTATGGAGCACGGACGTGGGAATGCATGCTACCATGTTATATGAATGACTTACCTCTGGAAATATGTAATAAAATAAATGCAAAAAACTGTTCAAGAGTGCTGAAAAGATACTTTCTAGATTGCAATGCGATTTAGAAAGTGTATTATTCAAATGATGAGCTATGTTTACCTAATGTTTATTTAAAAGTGTGTTGTGGCACCGAGTTGCCGCGTCTGACATACCGCTGTTAAACCCGCGATGGTTTGTGTTGGTATGTTGATACATTCAACAAAAATTTGTAAAAAAAATGTTCTTAGTAAATAAAAATTAAAAAAAAAAAAAAAAGTTATAAAGAAATTCATCAATTTTTCTGTGTAAAAATATTTTTAAACATCCAGATCGTTTTGTAGGAGTTGCCAAAAGTTGCGAAAAAATATCGTGTTTTTTATTTTTTTTTAAAGCTAAACTATTAGTTACACGAAAAAACCTTGTGTTCAAAATTATGAACATGAATCAATAATAAACATAAGTACATTTTTTTCAAACCTTTAAACTAGCCGTTACTGAGGAGTATGCTTTAGAAAGTTACCGTTTTACGGCACTAACGGCTATGTAGGTCCTTAATGGCATGATTAGAAAAACTTAGGTGATTATTATTTTAAGAGCTCACCGAGGAAACGATACGTAATTTCATTGATGTATTAAAAGTAGAAAGATACGTTACGCGCTAACTTCGTGATCAGAAAACCTGGGCTCGGCGCACGACTACATGCATCGAAACTCACACATCTATGTCACCAGTCCCAAACCTACAGTTACCGATAGACAAGGACAGAGATATAGACGGCACTGTAGTGCGAGCGAAATCGCGTTAGCCGCCGAATGTTGTCGGAATGCTAAATGAATGAAATTACATTGCAATATGTGCGTATCGTGTCTCTCACGCATTTTTGTAATATCTATCTCGCTGTCACAAATATGACGAAACAAACATTAACCCTCTTACAAATAAACGCAGAATAAAGTTATACCAGGTATAAACCTATGAAAATGTATGGGTATACCTTAGTTATACCTGGTATAACTTTATTCCGCGTTTATTTGTAAGAGGGTTAATATTATTGTAATTTTCAACAAATTAACATTTTTGACTGTACTTACGAGTGGTAAGTGATCCCGTGTGATTATTTTTCTTTCTGGTATTATTTAAACACTGTTTAGCTACACAAAAAGTCATTTTGATGCGTATTTATTGCAAAAACATATAAAAACACTGAAATTATTGAGCTGTGGGATCAACCATGTGCCGTGCGCGACTGAGTGCCCGCTGCGGGCATTCACTTAGATTAGTAGGACCAAGCGCTGTGAGCAGTCCCGTATCTACCTACTTTTAATACATCAATGCGTAATTTTGAAATAATTCCGTTCGTGTGATCCCTTCCTGCATGGTTAATACTTGGTATTTTGTTATGAAATAAATATGTAAGATATTTAAGTATTCACTCTATAAATCATATTTTCGAAACACGATTACTTGTAATTTCCTCGATTGAAAAAAAAAACCAAAGTAACCTCTAAAAAAGAAAAAAAAATCCTTGGTATAATCATTCGTGAAGTTAATACGCCGGTATTAACTTCACGAATGGTCAACAGCGTTAATAATAATAACAAATCTACATGTTTTCTGTAACGTATATGTTTTATATTTTCAAAATGTGTATTGGTTTTAACAAGTAAAATTTCAAAATTAAAAGCCCCCGACACATTTATCTTGCGAAAATACCCCGATTCAAACAGTAAAACGGCCATAACTTTTGAACGGCTTAACCGATTTTATTCAAACATAACTAAGAACACTCTTGACAAAATTACCTTTCAAACAAAAGAAACCAAAATCGAAATCGGTTCATCCGTTTAGGCGCTATGATGCCACTGACAGACACAGATACACAGCAACACACGTGAAACTTATAACACCCCTCTTTTTCCGGCGGGGGTTAAAAATATGAAGGAAATATCTAAGTTGGCGCGCGTTCCGCCCATTCTAATTAAAGCCACCACTCCTCCCCCATATCTGCTTGGAAGGGGAGCCTGTGTCGCTTGCGCGTTTTTTTTTTTTTTTTTTTCTTTATTTTAAGGGCTTTATCGCTGAGCGATAACGTCGCCCTGTAACATCAACATAATCACTTACTAACTACCAACAGTTAAAATTATCTATTTTAAAACAAAAAAAGCCAGTTTGTACAGGATTCTGGCTTGATCCGATAAAGGACAAGCCAGAATGGAATTACACACTCCAATATCGTAATTATATGTATATTCAAGTAAAATAAATCTTAGAGCTCCATTCCGAACACATTCCATCAAAACGTGTTGCACATCTTCGACTACTCCGCATTCCTCACAGTTGGGTGACGTAACCTTTTTCATCAGAAAACTAAACTTCTTTGATGGAATATGTCCGGAACGAAGTCTTAATGCCATAACTAAATCTCTTCGACTTAGCACATTTTGGTCAATCCAATTATACACTGGGAGCTGTGGTTGGATCGTCTTATACCAAATACCCTTTTATGTTGACCTCTGGTTAAAATATTCACTCCACACATCTAAACACTGCTGTTTGATTAGTTTGATGAAATCAGTAAAAAGAGGAGGGATATTTACGGGAATTCCATCTGTCATGGCCAACGTACAGTTTTAAAAACGTTACAAAGAATGTTGCATTAACTCACTTTAATTGAAATGGGGGTGGGGTAAATAAAGTAAACAAAACAAAGAATAAAAGGGGTTCGAGAAAAAACAATGTTCAAACAATGTAAACGCTAACATGAAGAAATAAAAAGTAAAACTCGTATCCTATCTATTGACGACACGGTTGGCGTAGTGGTTGAGCGGCTGCGTTGCGTGTCGCGGGTTCGATTCCCGCACAAAACAAATAATATTTGTATGGACAAAACAAATAAAAGTTAGGTAGCTTCCACTTGCACAAGTGGTGCGCAAATTCACATGAAATATATAAAATATATGATATACCTGCAGATGAAAAGTCACTAGGAGAGATTGACATGAATAAAGAAAATATAGTCAAAAACTTATGTTTGAAATATAATGTACCAAATGATACATTAATTTTACAGGCTATTATAATAAGGAAGGCCAAGAGCCTAATAATAAAAGAAAAATCTTAAGTTATATAGTAAAAATATATGATTCATTGGGTCAGATAGGTCCAATAGTAATGAAAGCAAAATTATTTATGCAGGAGATAGGAATTTAAAAATAAATTGGGATTCTAGATTACCTGAAAAACAATTTAAATATTGGAACAAAATTTTGTAATGATTTAAAAGAAATGGGAACAATAAGTACCAGTAGAGGTGTTGTACACAGCGAATATGTGCATATCGAGTTTGTGGGATTTTCAGATGCATCAAGCAAAGCTATTATTTGTTGTTTATATTTACGCGTTTTGTATAAATAATAATATATGTAAAAGTTAATTAACTTACTTTGTTCAAAGTCAAGAGTAACTCCACTAAATAAAACTATTACAATGCCAAATGGTGCACTCCTGCTCTCTCAGCTAGCTAGTAGAATCTATAAAATATTATAAGCCAGGTTTCCACTTAAGGTTTAAATTGTTTTGAGTTTGTTGAGCTCTATTAAATAAAAGGAACCTATGTTTCTAAATAGTTATTGATATAAAACGTTTAACTGAGGGATTTAATTGGTCTCATGTCAAACCAACAAAAATGTCCAAAAGATGGCACGCTAACTCTCTATTGGTGATGACGCGCTGCCAAGGTCATACCGTCAACATAAAACTATTTCCAGTTGCAACATGTCCGCTTTAGGAACAGCACGCAGATACTTTACGCAACAGTGAGTTATTTTGTGATAATGCGGTGTTGTTGAATGTACTACGAAAATTACTCCGAATCATTTAGTTTTAATTCAGTGTTGGTGACTGTGTTTATACTACGGTACCTCGTGAGAGTTGTGGGAGTCCGCTGGATGACAGACGCACGGGACCGTTCAATGTGGTGACACTTGGGGGAGGCTTACGTCTTTTGGTTGAAATGTTAATTATACTATTTTTTAACAGTTTTAGTTTTATGTAACTGTGTTATAATGTTGTTTCTTTTTTATTCCCTTTTTGTTATTAGTGTTTTGTTTTAATCAACTTTGCCATTTATTATTTTAACTTTATATTAAATTTTTGATTTACAGAAGATTTTGTTTTTTGTAATTGTGTTTTAATCAATACATGGGTCCGAAAAGAGTACTAGTTTATGTTTAAAATATAAGTACCTACTGGTTTTAGTAAAATTTTGTCGTTAATTTCATTTTAAGTAGGTTTCATACTGAAAAGAAAAAAAATGGGTCGTTATTGTATATTAAATCACAACAAAAACAGTTGAATTACAGTGCATTATTTCAGAATCAATCAGTAAAAAGGACGTAATTCATAATATTTTTTTTATTTCTTTCAGCCGTTCCATAACAGTGAAAACAAACACATTTATTTGCTTTATTAACGCGCTTTGAATCGATTGAACTATAAAATGCTGAATGGGATTGGATTCTTCACATGAAATCATCAAGACATTCGCAATAACTTTGAAATAAATTGAGATAACGTTTTTTCGTCGATTCTGAAAAAAATGCTATCTTGTCTTAGTGCAGTGTCATTCTGGGCGTGCGATATATACATATATACGTATGCAAACTCAATTATATACACACCCTTGCGTACACTTGCACCCCCTCATACACACGCTCATTCTCATAGTGTATATGTCACACACTTAATTACATAATTATCATATTATGCACACTCACAGCAGAACTCTCTAAAATTCGTGCGACCTAGTTTAAGACCGTTTAAGCATTGTTGAAAGTTGTTTTATAAATTATGATTTTATTATTATTATACACAAATGCCCGCCACCGCTGTGGGCAAACGGTAGGAGGCAAAAAACTTACTAACAACAATATAAATATTCAAATAAATACGTTCATGTCCTATCAAACAAGTTCTATTTTTTATTTGTTGTCTTTTTGTTAAGTACTATGTTTTATAAGCGCACGCGCGTGTTAGCATTGGAAGTACGGGTGACGTCATTTAATCATGAACTTTCACTTTTAAGCACATGCAAAATACAAACTGTCATATTTATTAAGCATCTACCGACAAATGTCTAAGTACCTACCTAAATTATTATTGTGTTGTCAAATACCTACAATTATTAGAGTATCCACCTGAGTAAACATTGTTGTGAAAACAGGAAATAACTCGAAATTTACATTTAAGCCACAGTAATGAAGTTCCTATAAACTGTTACGTAATTTGTAATGATCATTGCGATGTATTCTGGATTTTATATTGCTATTTTAGTATTATAATTCCTTTGAGACAATTAGTCCAAGACTGTCGGTTAGTATCAATATTCTTTCGAATATTGATTAAGAATAACTTAATAGACGATATTAAATTCCTTAATTCTCTTGATAAGTTTTAAAAAGGTTTCATTACTCAAGAATTGAATAATACTGATTGTGAGATTATTTATAGAAATATAGAAAATGGTGGGGACTTTTGACAGGTCGACTCATTATTAAAAATAGTGTTTAATTCGTAAGTTGACTAGCACTTTGTTGTGAAATATGGACTACACAAGCTTCACGTAAGTTATTTGATATTATAACTTGATTATTGCTAATGGTTGTGTTGAAACGCTATCTGTATCATATTATGGCCTTTATTCCTAATGATGTTAAATTTATTTATTTAAGGGCTAGTCATGTTATTTGCCTTACCCTTGTTGTTTTGATTATGTAACATTGTGAAATGTTACAAGATTTACATATAATAGTAATTATAGAATTGGATCTATATTGTTATAAACAATATTTATATTATGATTGTAAAATATATCTAAAAATACTTGTACAACAATAGTTGCTTCCGTGGAGTTTCTTGCTTCTTCTTCACGAGAACTAGGTCTAGCGAATGGGCGGTAAGCTCTCTGAGCCTCAATATGAATTAATTGACAAGCCTAATTGAAATAAATACCTGGTCTTTTCTTTTTGTGTTTTTCTTCATGAAACCTTTCCCTTATACACCACATACATAGGAACTCTGATACACAGTAAATAACCATCTTGATGTGACTACATGTCATTAATTCTTAATTAAATATTGAGATTTATATCAATAATTCTTACACGGGTTTACACGTGTTAGCCATTTAAAGTACGTTAAGTTAGGTCTGACAGCCACTTTAATAAATTATGTAACATTACCCATTTTAAAAGGATAAAACAATATTGGAACTCTATAAAAAAGGGGCCCTTCAGTTAGAAAGCCATGGGAAAGGATGTCGATAGTGAAGATTCTGTACGAATTCTAAGAAGTAGCCATATGGCAACGATAAACCATGCCGGCCGTCCCAAAACTATAAAGTATAAGTGCACAAAAACGGTCATAAAATAGACCTTTCGTAGCATTGCCAAACTGTGGGAAGTGAGCTCGTGGTGCGGGGTGCAGCAGGGAAGGGACGCGGGGAGAGGTAGCGAGAGGAGGTACGACGGACGGATGAGATGGACACTTAACTTTAGGCGGGCAGAGACGACGGACTGGTTTTGAGAGATCGAAAGAAGTCCATACTGGTCGAATACTAGGCTCGGAACGGAATAGGAAAAGTCGCGTCGTTGTAACGTATCGTAATAACGAGTTTAATTATTAAGTTAATTATAATTTAGTCTATCCGCGTTAATATGGTGTGAGTGCGTGCCAGTATGAATGGGGTAAGTTTTAATCTTTGTAGGTAATCATAGGTAGGGACAATTCACTAATGTACTATTTATTCTAGCGTGGCGAGTCCTTGTATAAATCCTCCAATCCTACAATCCATCTTTGGCAGGCATTTGTCACGAACATTTGGTTTAGGGACGCGGTTAAGTCTTCTTTCACACTTTCATACCGTAATTCACCATTTATACACTAAACAATTACACATTTGATTAAGGACCTTTATTGAGAGTTAACTGACATTACATACATGGAAGGCGGAACCGCTAATACTCATTTCTGTATAAAATGGGCTAAATATGGCCGCTCTTAATTGAGCACGTAGGAGAACCAAATGTTAGTTGTTAAAATATACTGTTTCCTAAGAAGGTCTAGCTCAGAACACTTCGCGAAATACTTGCTGTCGCTCATATTCCAGGGAGGGGGGTAGGTTTCAGCCGGTAGGCATCACAAAGAACCCCAAATTACATAGTCTAATGACGCTTAGGGAACGTGTCTCGTTAAAATCACACCAAGCCGTTTTGCAGGCAATTACTAAATCGTCACTATTTAGCGAGACACGATATTGGATGGCTGCCGTCCCTGACGGCCCCAAAATCCACGCATTGGGCAGTTTAAGGAAATGAGAAGCGACGAAATAAATCCGCTCCGACGTACGGCAAGTATCTTTCGCATTGAGTTTTGCTAAAAACTGAGTGTGAGTCTATCTGGCAGGCCCCAACGAGATTTATCAACAGGTGATAGCTTTTCATAAAGGCATTATTTTGTACCTAAATAAAATAAATAAGATATATTTTGTACCTCAACAGTTTTTGATTGAATGACGTTTTTATGAAGTGTCTAGCTAGCGGGCCCCTTATGATTATTTTTATTGTTATTATACTTTCAGATCACCCAATGGTGTTAGGAGCTTGATACTATTATGTACCTCACAAATCCGAAATTTCAACTTTCTGTGAGCTTTGTTTCAGAAGATATTCGTTATTTAAACAAACGTCCAGCCAGCGGGCCCCTTTTTTAAATACTACTCTTTTATATCATACAATGGTGTTAGGAGCTTGATACTATTATGTACCTTACAAATCCAAAATTTCGACTTTCTGTGAGCTTTACTTCAGAAGATATTCGTTATTTAAACAAACGTCCAGCTAGCGGGCCCCTTTTTTAAATACTACTCTTTTAAATCATACAATAGTGTTAGGAGCTTGATACTATTATGTCCCTTACAAATCCGAAATTTCAACTTTCTGTGAGCTTTGCTTCAGAAGATATTCGTTAATTAAAAAAGTATTCAACCAACGGACCTGGTTACCCAAGTTATTCACAAGTACCCTTGTATTATTTTTTAAGTTGCCTACAAATTAACACAAACTAGACACATCTATGTTACTATACTTACTATTAAGTATGTATTGTTGTAAGTACATTACAATATTACAATATTGTTAACGATAAAGGTTACAACGGCGATCGATAACGATCTCATTATGTTAGATGAATTTGTCAGCTACATTTAACGGCTTCAAGTCCTGGGTGTTTTGGTTGATTGAGAGTCAACGTGGTCTGTATTGTCACGGAGTTAGGGTTCAATTCCCGCCTGACATACTAGTAAACGATTGGTTTCATAATATTATGTGGGTTAGATTCCCACATGAATACATTATAATGATTAATAAAATTTTGGTGTTTGTGTTACGGTGGGTGGGACTCCCATAAAATAACGCAACGAAACTTAGGCTTTTAAAGAATTTATAGGCAATAAAAATTACAACGACTATTAACAGATAACTAGCTAGTTATGTTGGTTGAAATCGACAACTACATTTAGCGGGTTCAAGACCCGTATGATTTATTTACTTAAGGATATACATGAATTCTATTGTCATCGATATGGGTTCGATTCCCGTCTGATAAACTGGTTGATGAGAAATTAGAATCTCATGTGTGTGCTACTGTGGGTTTGAATCCCACAAGCGCTTAGATAATTTCAGTACGGTTTCATTTAGTCGTTTCCAAAGCTAACGTAGTAAAGGGTTCGACCCCCTGCAAAAGCGAGTTCAACGTTACGATTATGTTAAGCAAATAAAGGATTGATTGTTGGTTCCGAAAGC
Source organism: Orthosia gothica (assembly GCA_949775005.1). Classification (NCBI taxonomy): domain Eukaryota; kingdom Metazoa; phylum Arthropoda; class Insecta; order Lepidoptera; family Noctuidae; genus Orthosia; species Orthosia gothica. The sequence goes on from OX459035.1 coordinate 32,835,989, forward strand.
TGATAAACAATCATGGGTTCGATTCCCTACAAAGGTGAGTTTTGTATCTGTCAGGTTGTGCAAATCATACATAGTACGTATATATATTGTACCCGGAATCTATAATTATGTGATCATTTTGGGAAACAAAATCTCGCCCAACAGATGCGTCCGCTTTTTTCGTCGTCCCTAGCCAAATGACTCCTTTGTTTTTTTGCCGGGTTTTTAAGTTACAAAAAAAAGGGTTTGACTGTGTTAGTTAGCCTCGCACACGAAGGGTTTCACAAGTTTTTATATTGAAAGCAATCTTGCTCAATATTCTTAAGTTCAATTTGCCGGTTTTTTTATTTGTTTAAAAAAAATAAAGGGACTGGCAGATACTAGGAAAACAGTCACCCGATGTTGCGATGCTTTTGTTTGGAGAACCCTGCAAGCAGGCATAGTAAGACTTTGGAGATAGGACTTGGGTATTTGAGTGTACGCAGAAACCTGAGTACATATCCTTGGTTGTTAGGCAACAACTTGGTACTTGGTTGTTGACTTCTAAGATACAGGCATTCGCCTAGTTTGGAAGTCAGGGTTCCATCGTTTGTATTTCGCCTTTTCGTGTATTTCTTATTTATAAACAATGTTTGTATGGCTTGGTTCATTAAGATATACAAAAACGTAAAGGTGACCATAAAATTACCAAGAAGGTACGTTAACATAATTATAATTATAGAAAGCTTCACTAAATACTGGTGAATCGACAAAGTATGTCACGTTATAAGAGAATAGATACTTGTGTGGCCTTATTTCAAATTCCAGGATACCAAGTCATCACAAAGCTACTACTACTCTATGTCTAGACCAACGGAGTGTTTTGGCCCAGAGCTTCATCCAGGAGACTGACACCAGCTGAATCCGGCAGATGCTGTAGCGTGGCACCAGTCACCAAGTTAAGTTCCTTTTTTTTAACGCGATGCCTCAACGGCCGCGACACCTGAGTCAGGTGTGAAACAATAGGAAAACAATTGTTTCCAAATTATGACCCATGAAATTATAACCGAAGGTTGGAACTATAGCAAGTTGTCTTTAATGTTACGATCTGAGGGGGGAATGATTCTGACTTTCCAATGCGTGACCTCGCTAATAAGATAAACTTATGGTGTATAGGTTTATATTAAGTGTGGAAAATCTAATGTGGCTACAGTTTACATATGACTTTCAAACCTTTATTGGATTATTAGAAGTCTCTGATCTCTTAAATCAGTCTGATATAACTCTCAAACTCATGTTAGAACTCTAACAACCTTGTTTAATTTGTAAAGGTTGATGTACCTGTGTAATGTAACCCTCTTAAGGTCAGAGGGGGGCTATTTCATCTTATTGGTGTAAAATTCTAATAAGCACATGTGCGAACTATTCCAGCTATTCCTGAAAGCGAATTCGGCAGCTGACTCGGCATTAAGGTGCTTAAGCAGAGACCGCTGACCAGTGCAGAGCGCCGTCCAGCGCAACTGCGATAGGCTGAGTTTAGAACGAGAGAGTACCGTAGGTAGTACTAATAGGAGATAACCTGGTATGTAAAATTAAAATAATAGGCATGCACAGGTCTTTTGAGATCTTTTCAAATAAGAATAAAATATTTCAACGAAATATAAATTAAAATACAAAAGTATTGTTATGACTTAAAGCTAAGAAGACTCTGGTATGTAAAGCTAACCAAAAAGCATACCTACAGGTCTATTGAAATTAGTCACTTGTTATTGGAATTCATTATAAAAGACTAATTCAGACATAGCAATTTCGTAACTATCGTTAAGAGGAAATACGAGACTGTAATAGGTGAAATTAAACTATAAACAAGCACAGATTTATACGCACTTTGTTACTTGAATATGACAAGAAAATTCGTGCCTTTCATAATAGATAAAACAATTGTTACTCGAACGTAGATGTTACTGCGTAATACTACAAAGTAATAGCGGATATTGAATCTTATTGGATTAATGATCCAACTGGAATAATTTTAGCTAACCGATTAGGTGAACCTAGCGCTTAGTACGAGGTTATAATCTATGAATGTTTTATGAGACAACAGAGATCATCCTATTGTGAATGCTCATCCGCTGTACTACGTCACGCGTCTGAATTTCAGAGGGGGGAATATGACTACATGTCATTTATTCTTAATTAAATATTGAGATTTATATCAATAATTCTTACACGGGTTTACACGTGTTAGCCATTTAAAAGTACGTTAAGTTAGGTCTGACAGCCACTTTAATAAATTATGTAACATTACCCATCGCGTGGGATAGTTATAATTTTGCTACGCTACTTAATATAATTTTGTGGTTGCCTACTGCGATTTTAGCTCAGAGACAGACACACATAGATTAACATAAGATACACAAATTAAAATAAGGCAGGAAATCGAACGAGGACACATGATAAAACAAGAGCACTTACCAAAGCAGCCACTGCATATACTATCGAGTCAAGTCTCCTCCAACGCAGTTTTCTCCATTTTTTCCGGAGAATTATCCCCATGACCGTATAGGTGTCCAACCGCGCGATAGGTTCTTTGTAGATCACAAAGGATCGATTGGGAACCGTCGTTCTTAAGTTGAAGAGTTGGATTCGATCTAAGAACATCGCGATCCTACCGACTGCGCCAGTTATATTTTGGCAGTGGGAGATTTAGTTTAAAAAAAAATACACAATTACTTTAATTATAAAAATACAGGTTATTTAGCTGGTGGCTGACGCAAGACTGAATATAATGCAAAGAAAAACAATTATCTCTAATTTCTGGTAAATGCATAGTTGCAATACGACGCATGTTGACGATGACTGCGTACTCAGCGTAAACGTCTGTACTATGAGTTAACTCAATGTAAACAGGCTTTTGCTTTCAGCCAAGGTGGAATCAATTATGTATTTGAAATTTGTTTTTTGTTTTTTATTCTAGTATTTATTTTTTCCTTAAACGATATAACATGGCCAAATAGTGTTGACAGTAATAAAAACACTTTTAATTTGTCATAACATTCGTTTAGTTTTTATGGATTCAAGTCTTATATTTTCAATATGGTCACTGAGAGTTTCTAACATTACTTGTAACTCAGCTGGTTCTTCAGAAAATATGACGACGTCATCCGCGAATCTGAGATGTGTTAAATATTTGCCATCTAATCTGATTCTCATATTTTGCTTGATGGTAAAAAGTCGCCAAAACCATCTCCAGTAATTACATACACTCCTCAACATATTTACAATCCATAAGCTTCAATATTTCTTTAGCAGACTTTATTCTGCAAAAATGAAAAGCAGTATAATAATGACGCAGCATATAACTTAATTTAGAGATATCGAGTTTCCTAACTATATCAATGACACAAACAATTAATTCGTGAGAAGAATAAAATACACTGTCATCAAGCACTCCAATACCATCAACAATTTCTAGAAATTCTTCAAAATTACTGACGTTTATATGTGCCTCAAAAATGGACGTAAACAAAGAAACGAAGTTTGAAAACTTCTCCTCTCACGTAAAGCTACGACTGGCGCCCAATTCAAATTGTAGTCTCTCTCTAAATGTACTTTGCCTTGCTCTATTAACAAACTACACATAACTTCTTTATTATTTTCAATAATATTCATCAAATTTTTGTCTATTTAAAAATGGGTCGAACATTCTCCAAATAATATCTAGAAAATATCACATTGAATATGAATTTAATCCAATGAATTTGATTTTTGCTTTCATTTTCATTTTTTATTAAATCACAGATATATTCAACTGCAAAGTATTCAGCAAATATCATGTGTATAAAAATTGGGATTTTGTTTGCTACTGTAAGGGGGTAGACAGGGAGAGCTACTTAAATGAAACTCAGGAATCACTGTTCTACTTATATTTCAGCAGCAAGGTGCCTGCCCTCAGGCACCGTCTATCGAACTAATCGAACTAAAGTCTAGCGAAAACATCCTCATTTATTTTATATTCGAAATTCAGTTCCCATTCAAGACGTTATTTGTTGCCAGTCTTAATAGAGGCAAGTAGGTTGCCTTCTTAATTGGTGAGTCCTCACATGAGCTACGCCCCTACGAATAGACGCGCAGAATCATATGAAGTGATTCTATTCTAAGTCTTGAAAGGTTACATGAATCCTACCTAAGCCTAACCCGAACATTTACCTAACAGAGGAATCAAAGTACAATTGAGGTACGACCCTTAAAAGGGGAAGGCTTAATCATGACAAACGAGTTATCGGATACTCCGATATGTGCTTTTAACTTCAGCTGACGTGCACATAAGCACTAACAAATCAACGCAGTCATGCTTGAACCTCCTTGGCCAAAACCTCTGAAAAAGGTACAAGGCGTCCTCCCAACACTAATAAGAATGATGCGTCAACTCACATCGACCCGGATGGGGTTTAAATTCAAAAATTCAGATATGATACAATATTTCGATCTCGTGCGTTTATCAGGCCAGAGAAGGAAAGGCTGGATCGCATCGAATTTTAATTCTATTCATAGAACTTACACCAGGGCTTACTATCATAAACATATTTACTTTCTTAAACAACAGTCATCAACTGTACCGATGATGTCAACTCGACATCCTTTGCAAAGGCTATGCCCCGTTAGCAAAGTCGGATTCAGTTACAACTATTCCTCATCTATTGTATTTTATCACTAGGGCCTGGTGGAAATTCTGCCTATACGAACTTGCTCATTATATAAATAGTCGTTTCTTCGATGCATAGTTAATGTTGCCAGCCTCTTCTTCGCCCAGCAGCATACAACCCATCAGCACATCAACAGCTCATGTAACGGAAAGAAATAATTTTATTATATCTATCGATACTATTTCAAAAATTCGACAAGAAAACTATCGATACATTTTTCCTACTTTCCCATCTCTATTAACTTAAGTCAAATTTGATAGATGTCATTCATATATTTTTTTATTAATAGACAACGGGCTTTTTCTTATATAAAAACCTTAAATGACCATAGCCTATTCTTATCTATTCTATTCTAACATTAAAAGGTTTTAATCTATTTACATGTACCAGGCCCCTCAGAAAGTATTGCGAAAAAAAGTTCTTATATATGGGAGACTGGCCAGTTATAATGTTTTTCGAAAATATGATTATTTATAAGTAAAAATAAGTAAGTTCCAATTTCAAAATTTCCCTCCACATTTTTTGCGAGTTAATTCAAAGTATTGTGTCTCACTGAAATATGGATCTGCGCCGGGAACATTTTAGAGCTATGATTTTATACGATTTCAAGTGTCGCCTGAAACCGGATGAATCGTACGATAGACTTCAAATGGCATTCATGGATGAAGGCCCTTCCAAGGCAACCGTGTATCGTTGGTATAACGAATTCAAGCGCGGTCGACCAACTTTGGGGGATGACGAAAGAAGCGGTCGCCCTTTGACGGCTGTTACCGAAGAAAACGTGCTAGCAGTGAAAAATTTAATCCAAGACAATAGGCGAATTACATATCAGGAGATTCAACACATATTGAAGATTGGATCGGGAAGCGTTCACGAGATTCTACACAGCCATCTTCGCGTGAGGAGGATAGTATCACGCTGGGTGCCGCACAACCTCACCGATGCTCAGAAGCAGGCCCGGGTGGAATGGTGCCGTGATATGCTTAACAAATTTGAAGCAGGCTCGTCTCGGCGTGTTTACGACATCGTTACAGGTGATGAGTCCTGGATTTATCAATACGACCCAGAAACCAAGCGCCAGTCGACTGTTTGGGTGTTTCAAAATGAGCCAACGCCTACCAAAGTGAAGCGATCTAGAAGCGGGGGTAAGATTTTGATCGCTAGCTTTTTTAATTTGACTGGCCACTTGGTATCAATTCCCTTACGGGATCAAAGAAGCATTAATGCCGAATGGTATACTACCAAATGTTTGCCAGAAGTTTTCTCTGTTATAAGCAACAAGCGACCAAACACAGGGCTCCGCGGGCTACTGCTCCACCACGACAATGCACCTGCGCACACCGCACTCAAAACGAGGGACTTCCTGGACAGCACGCCAGTCAAACTCCTGGGTCACCCTCCTTACAGCCCTGATCTAGCACCGTGTGACTTCTTTTTATTCCCAAAAATAAAAAATCAGCTCAAAGGGATACAATTTTCGTCGCCGGAAGATGCGCTGGCTGCGTTCGAGCAGGCTGTAAACGAGGTGTCTGCGGCGGACTGGAAAAAGTGTTTTGAAAACTGGTTTAGGCGCATGAATCTTTGTATAGAGGCTGGTGGAAAGTACTTTGAAAAGATTTAATAAAAATATATGTACGTATAGAACAATTTTTTTTAGTTTCGCAAAACTTTCTGAGTGTCCCACGTATCTATTCTAGGCCTAACTCTCATTTTTGCCAATTTTCTATCTATCTAGAATGGACCTTATATCTCTACATAACTAAACCAATCTATGGTCCGGCCTAACTAATCTGTGGCTAAAACGGCGCATAGAGTATAATTAAATGTAATGCTGGTGTGAACACTGTGCTTTATTATGTTGTTTATGGCACTATAAGTCTACCAATTCTTATAATGAAAACTATGCTTTACTTTTGACAAGGTTTTGACAATGTCCCTTTTTGTATTATCTGTGGGTCTATGTGTCAAACCATTTCTTAAAACGACATCTAGTATCTATGCTTTCATAGCATTTAATTTCCTTAGGGGCTTATAAGACTTTTATGACTGTATCAGACTTAATAGTCCTTATGGATTTGTATTTGGGCTTCGTCTGCAATTTCAAAAGCTAATCCTATTCAGTAAATATAGACAAGACAGGGGATTATTTAATTTCATCAAAACATATACAGATAGAACATTCAAATAATTGTTTCTTTCGATGCCCAGCGCGCATCGCAATTTCCTTTTAGGTTGGACCGTATTCATTTGCACGACATGAAAAGAAAACATTAGTTAATAAAGCACAACATATAAGCTACATTACAACAATCATAAATAATAAATTATTAACAACACTCTATTATACCTAAACTTCTTTCTAAAAAACTTCCAAAATTTGCATTTTACTAGATCGAATTGATGTATGTGATCCAAGTGATCACAATGCAAATATCCATGTACAATGTTAAATCTAACGCAAGTATGAAATAAATTCTTCTTCGCCACAAACCTAGTAATCTTTATTATAGCATTCTTAGCACTCCAAGAACTTTTATCATAAATTCTTTTGTATTTATTTCGGATCATAACCTTTTTATTGATCGCCTTCTTTAAATTTATGTTGGCGCAATAAGAAACCATACTATAGCCTCTTTTTATTTTCCTACGGATCTCTTTTGGTTTAGTTCGAGAAAAACTTTTCTTAATGGCTGTCAATTTCTTTCTTTTCGGAACCACAACTAGTTGTTCTGTCGAAATCTCTACATTGTTCTCTGCAAGATAAATCGAATTATCTGAGTCAATTGGACTGGACCGATACATTACAATACTCTCGTCCGGGCACTGGCTGTTGGACAAGGACTCCAACTCGTCATCACCGCCGTCATCGTGCTCGCCCAGGAACACAGCTTCCGCCTCCAATTTGACATCGACGGGGCCGTCATCTTCGCTGGTCTGGTCAACATCGACCTCGAACATGCAGCTCTCTCCGTCGGTGTGATCGCCATCGCCATCAACTGCGTCGCCTTCTCCATCAATGTGTTCAACGCTTTTCTCACTGCACTGAATATTGTTTTGTGTTTGTTCGTCCTTAATCACGATACTAGAAAATAAATGTGCATTAACATCTTCACACAATACATCAGGTTGTTTTTTATCTGCTTTTATTTCAGCGATTATTATGCACTGTTCGCAATATCGACATCTGCGATGAAATATTGAGAATTCACTCCTCAAGCGATCGCATAATACTGCAAAGTCCATATCATATTTAAAAATCATACGGTAGAAGTGATATGCAGCTCCATGTAGGAACGCTCCTAAGATCAGGCTATAGTCACTCTTTCTCCATTCGTTTATTTCAGCCACTGACTCGAATTCGGTCAAGAATTCTACCAAGCAGTATCTGTCCGTGCCTGAATAAAAATTATTCATCATTCTTGCCATAAGTTCATTTATATTAAATAACAAAACCACTTAGCTTTTATTCCGCTTTTTCCTTATATTTCCATCCGCTTATGGGAGGGAATGAGAGGTAACAGCACTCTCTGTCATCAATTATCTCGCCTTACGCACGCCGGTAGGGCTTCGTGCACTGTATATCACCGTGCACAACGCGAATTTCCGTCTTTAAAACACTTATAGGTATACTGTACGCCGTATACACGCGAAATATATTTTATAAGTTTTATTTTTCTGGGATTTCGTATCCGGCATGCTCCACCATATGTAAGGGGGTAGACAGGAAGAGCTACTTAAATGAAACTCAGGAATCACTGTTCTACTTATATTTCAGCAGCAAGGTGCCTGCCCTCAGGCACCTTCTATCGAACTAATACATCAATGCTCAGAGGAGCCTTTATATACCCGGAAAAAGTCTAGCAAAAACATCTTCATTTATTTTATATTCGAAATTCAGTTCCCATTCAAGACGTTATTTGTTGCCAGTCTTAATATAGGCAAGTAGGTTACCTTCTTAATTGGTGAGTCCTCACACTACACTACATATCACACCAGTTTTCTCTCCTCCCTTTTTTATACATTTTATCGTCTCCTTGATTTCTCGCAAGTCTTTCTCAATAAACAGTTTGTCAATATCCCGATTGAAAATAGAATAAGCTGCCACTTTTTTATGCTTTGCTATACAATCTGCAAGTTCTTTGTCGTAAGCAATCATAACATCAGGATTATAAATATTCATTTTGTTTTTATCTTCAAACCGTATTTTTTTCAGTTTCGTTTCCAAGTATTGTTTGTAAAAAGTAAATGTGTTTACATCTCGATTCCAATTGCTAGTATTGTTTCTAACGTCTTTTATGCGGGTTATGACAAAATGGGCCCGCAAAAATAAGTGTAAAGGATTTTTATCACTAATATTTACGTATTCAAAATGTTTTATTACTTCCAGTAGTTCTAATATAAAGTCGTCTAGCAAATATCATCATAACTTGTATTGAATGTCCAAAAAGTATTGCCTGTGCATTTAATCCTTTTAAGCAAAAAGTAGCATGCGTTGACGTAAATTTCATGCAGAGGTACTTCAAATTCTTGAACGCCACGGTTTTCTGAACTGGATATAAACTTTAAGAAGCCATGTACATTTTCCAATTGCAGTCTATCAAGTTCCTTCAGTATCAAATTGGAAATCCAAATTTTATTTAAATAGTTTAACTTTGTCTTATAAGAAAAGTGTTCTATATTATAAGGAACACCGAAAGCCCGTTGTAAAATAGTTTCAACATCAGTATACGATCTGCTTGTTATCCATATTTTATGCTTTTTAGGATAGTTATTGACAACTTTTATACACTTTACAGCCTCATTTATATAATGCGGACTGATTTCGTCGAAGCCATCAAATAGGAATATCATCTTACCTTTTTTTTGTTTGCTGTTTTTTTTAATACTTGGATTTTAAAACTACGGTAAAGTAATTTTTAAAGGATAAACCATGGCATTGAAAACCGAACAGCAATTAAAATCCATTCCTTATCATTTTCCATTTATAATGACTAAACTGACTGCACTGGTCTAATGACTCAACTGTGATATCAGAACGAGGAAAATCACTTTGAATACTAATACATTTCATTATACATTCCTATACGAGATCGCAGAAAACAAGAAATAACTAAGTAAGTGAAAAAACTACTCCTTAGATTAAATAATATTTTTTTTTCTATTCCTTTTTTGACTGTTTCTTTGCAAATAATTCCCTTTTTCTATTCCTTTTTCGACTGCCTCGTTGATGTAGTAGGCGTAAGCATTACTATTTGTGCATGATGTCTTGTGCTCAATTGCTGAGACGAGCAAAGTGTCGGGTGTTTCTATTTTTCAGTAAATTACCTTTTTATATTCCATTTTTCAAAGGTTCGTAGGTCTAGTGGTCGTTAGCATTACTACTGTGCATGAAGTCTTGTGCTCAATTTCCGAGTCGAGCAAAGTGTTAGGTTTTTCTATTTGTGAGTAACAAACACCCATCCATACAAACTTTCGCAGTTACAATATTAGTAGGACTAGCTTTTCCCCGCGGCTTTGCTCTCCGTGGACCCCAAATGACACATTTACGGTATAAAAAATATCCTATGCCTCTCCAGAATAATGTAGCTTTCCATAAATGAAAGAATTTTTAAAATGAGTTAAGTAGTTTTTGAGTTTATTCATTTCAGACAAGCTTACAAACAATCAAACCTTTCCTCTTTGTAATATTAGTGTAGATTATTATAGTAGGATTGAAGCAAATGTTCAAATTGTTTGCCTTCGGCACTAGTACAGGCTCTGTATCGCCTCAAAAAGAGCTTCTCCCTTTTTTTTTTTTTTTTGCCTGGAAAAATGCTCATGCATACTGCACTACCACGGGGAGATAATGCAGTTATGTGGGACTCTAACCCACTAAAACTCCACGGTGTCCTCCTGTGCCGCTTATGGCGGGAACACGGGCACGCGTTAGCACTCACCGCGAACCCGCTGCGGCTGTCCGTCACCGGAACCTCCTCGGGGGAGTACCCCCATTACCGGCGCACCAGAACACACTGTACGCCGTGACCACCCCAGGGACCAAACCAGCACATGGGCGCCAGACGACCCCGTGTATGGCACCCTTGGTCCCCCGTGACGGGTCAAGGTCAATGGCCCCGCCACCTACCATTTGTCGGCCGCAGGGGATAGGGAGAGCGGCTAACGCAATACCGACACTCCTCTTCCCCTGCGGCCCCACCGCGTCCGCCATCAGATGGTGGCGACCCCGTCCAGAAGAGCTTCTCCCTAGATGCGCATAATTTTAACATTTACTTTAGTTAAATGACTTTTGAATGAGACTTCCCAAAGATATTCACATTTTAATTTGATATGACAATTATAATATTATAAGAAACAGTATTATTGAAGAAATATTTCATAATTTATTTTTCAAACTTTAATATATTTTGACTTTTTGTATTTTTATTTTATCAACATTACCATTTTTGTTTTACTTTTAACCATATTTGGCTTAAATCTTCATATTTCATCATCGTCATTTCAGCCGAAAGACGTCCACTGCTGGCATAAGCCTCCCCAAACGTCGCCACTTTATTCGGTCCTGTGCGTTTTGCATCCAACGGCAATCCGCGTGCTTGGCCAGGTCATCGCTCCACCTAGAGGTAGGCCTTCCAACGCTGCGTTCTCCGGTACGCTCCACATTTAATTGACATTTATAATTTTGTCCATTTAAAACTGTAGTAGAGCAGTGGTAGCCTCGTGGGAACGGCGCCAACTTATTTGACGTAAGTCGTGGGTTTGCACCCAGGCAGGCGCTTTACTTCGTGTAAATCGTTTCATCAATGAAAATGTTTCTGCTCTGAAAATGGTGAATGAAATCATCATAAGGAAACCGGCATGTCTCACCAACAATTCAAAGACATGTGACACCCACAAACTCACACGGGCCGGTGTGGGTGGTGGATTAAGGCCCATTCCCTCTCATAGAGATGAGGCATGCATATATCCCAGAAATGGGACCGTTAAAATAATGATGATTATGTAGTATCATCATCATCATTTCAGCCGAATGACTTACACCGCTGGACATAGGCCTCCCCCAAGTGACGCTATTCTGTAGTATAATCAATTGAACTTACATTATTCAATTTATTTATTTTATATTAATTGACTTAAGATTATGCTAGGTGCAGTGCCAGTAGGAACAATGCCGAGGTATTTTAGACATTTAGAAGGACCAATATTAGGACAACTACAGTTTGGAGTTGGAGGAAATATTACAATTGGTGAAATTAGTAATTTCTTATTCATTACGAATAGAAAATAAATTGTATTTGGTTTTATCTTCATTTAAAGTGAGAGAATTTGATGATAGCCAGTGACACACAGTGTTAAAACCATCCTGTGCGAGATTAACAAGCTCATTCCAGGAATCTGCGAAGAAGGTTAAGGCAGTGTCATCTGCATATGCGGAGACACGACAATTTTTGATAGTTAGAGTACAAAGCTCATTTATGTAGCAGAGAAAAAGAGTAGGGCCCAATATACTGCCTTGTGGCACTCCAAAATCCACTGGAAATTCGTCACTAACGTGTTCTCCAATTTTTACCGATTGGGTTCTATTTTTAAATATAATCCGATGGTAACGCCTCTAATACCAAGATCTTCAAGTTTTTGTACAAGCCGGGGAACAGAGACAGTGTCGAATGCTTTTGCTAGGTCAAGAAATATAGTCAAGCATTTATTTTTGCTATCTAGTTTGTTAACTAAAAAGTTAACAAGATCGAGTACTTTGTTGTCAGTTGAACGGCAAGCTTTTATCCGTATTGCGCATCAGAAAACAAGTTATAATCTTCTTAGTACTTTGTTAGCCTGTTGTTAATTATGCGTTCAAATATCTTCTATTAATGCTAACACCCGAGGTAGGATATGCTTGGACCATGTAATACTGAAAACAAAACTAAGTGCGTTCACGTTTTCATTGGGTACTAGTATTACCGACAATGAAGCAGTCTTATTCTGTCTAAAAATCGATGTAATCAAAACAAAACCCACAAAGGTAAAATATATTATAATATTTACATGGAAAAATTAAAATCTGAATATAATAACCTTAATTTTGACACAGTGTATCAGGAATTAAATTTAAATAACGCTATGAACAATTTCATTGATATTATACTATTACTAATAACAAATAATTCGATAAAAATACAAATCCCTAGAAATAAAGTTATAATTAAATCTTGGATCACTCCCGGTATGTTGCGCTGCATCCGGATCAGAGACGGAATGCACCAGAAGTTAAAAAAAAACGACAATGACACCATATTAAAAATATCGTACTTGCTATATCGAAACTATTGTAACAACCTTCTAAAAAAACTTAAAAACAATACGAGAGAGATCAACTGATAATGTCAAAAAACAACTCTAAAAAGCTCTGGTCTACCATTAAAATAATAACTAACAACTTTAATATAAAAACAACTACCACTTCAACTACCTATAGATACAACCCCTAAATAATCAGTAAGTAAAACAAATGAATACTTCTGCAATATCGGTGAAAGACTATCTAAGATGATTCCCTCACAAATTCCTAGTCTTAAGAAAGTCTCTAAGCCACCGCTAAACTCTTTCGTTCTTCTTCCCACTGACTTCGAAGAAGTTGAAAGAGCAATTCAACGGTTAAAAACTGACTGCTAGCCTGGTTAGGATCAGTTTAATGCAAATGTACTAAAAAAATATATTTTTCTATAACACCTGTTCTTACTGATTTAATAAATCGCTGTTTTGTTTCCGGAGTATTTCTCAGGCATTAAAAAGAGCTGTGGTACACCAGATACATAAGGCGGGTGATAGAGACAAGGTCAGCAACTATAGGCCAATTGCAATCTTAACGACGTTGTCGAAGATATTTGAACGCATAATTAACAACAGGCTAACAAAGTACTAAGAAGATTATAATTTGTTTTCTGATGCGCAATATGGATAAAAGCTTGCCGTTCAACTGACAACAAAGTACTCGATCTTGTTAACTTTTTAGTTAACAAACTAGATAGCAAAAATAAATGCTTGACCTAGCAAAAGCATTCGACACTGTCTCTGTTCCCCGGCTTGTACAAAAACTTGAAGATCTTGGTATTAGAGGCGTTACCATCGGATTATATTAAAAAAATAGAACCCAATCGGTAAAAATTGGAGAACACGTTAGTGACGAATTTTCAGTGGATTTTGGGGTGCCACAAGGCAGTATATTGGGCCCTACTCTTTTTCTCTGCTACATAAATGAGCTTTGTACTCTAACTATCAAAAATTGTCGCGTCTCCGCATATGCAGATGACACTGCCTTAACCTTCTTCGCAGATTCCTGGAATGAGCTTGTTAATCTCGCACAGGATGGTTTTAACACTGTGTGTCACTGGCTATCATCAAATTCTCTCACTTTAAATGAAGATAAAACCAAATACAATTTATTCTCTATTCGTAATGAAAAAGAAATTACTAATTTCACCAATTGTAATATTTCCTCCAACTCCAAACTGTAGTTGTCCTAATATTGGTCATTCTAAATGTCTAAAATACCTCGGCATCCAAATTGATGAAAATTTAACCTTTGAAAGCCACATTAATGTTTTATCCAAAAGTTTAAGAAAGCTCACATATATTTTTAAGGAACTCCGTGGTGTAGCAGAGAAACAAACGATAAAAGATTGTATACGAGGCTCTGGTTCAATCAATGATTGGATACTGCATCACGACATGGGGTGGTGCATGCAAATCTAAGCTGATAACTGTTGAAAGAGCCCAAAGAATGATTGTAAAAGTTAACTTATCTAAACCACGTCTTTTCTCCACCACAACACTTTATGAGGGGGCGCAAAAACTAACGGTACGCCAGCTGTACGTACTGCTTACTACAATGCTCCAACGTTCTAACTTATCCAAAGAAAGGAGGAAACGCATAGCGAGGGCTATGAAAGAAACCAGAAGAAACTACACAATATGTGGCACGACTGCGGTAAATACTTCCTTCGCCTAAAGATTCTTTCCATTCCGTGCAGGTGAATTGTTTAATAAATTGAAAAAATTAAATAAATATAGCGAACTGTCATAAACTTGAATGTAAAAGTAAAATTATAAAATGGTTACTTAAACTCAATTTTGTATATGGAAACAGAAAAATTACTCGATGTTGCAAAATAGTAGGGTGTGTCAATTATAGGTATTCTTACTTTTTTCTATTATATATACGGAATATGTATATTTATATAATATTTAAATTTGCAATAAATTGTTAATTATTATGCATTATAAACAAACACACATCATACAAACATACCACACACTCACGCACTCGCACACACACATACACACACACCCACATACGCACCATCCACACACACCATTTCCCATTTGTTCCATCTTGACAATCTCTATGTATAACGATGTAATGGGGGACCTGGAGTTCTGAAATACAGGCCTAGGCTTAGTTTAGACTCCAGATCTCTCACAAATTACGATTTTGTTTTTGTCTAAATATTTGTAAATATAAAAGCTAAGATAAGGATGTTATTTGTGGAGATAAATAAACATTATTATTATTTATTTATTATTATTTGATAGAGAGATGGTTCTTTGTAATGGTTGATTGTTTTTGTCTTTCCTCTGTCATTCTCAATGCCTGCTGTATTAATCCAGAGACTATTTTCGAGAATTTACTATTAACCATTATAGCTATATCGTCTGAATCTGAAATGATACTTGTAGCTTGAGTTAACTGCTGTGAATGGTTGAATGAATTTTCAACAGCTAATCATTGCTGTTTCAGAGCGCTCATGTTGCCATACTTTTCGTCCAGAAACTGGCATTGCATGGCCGTATTAAAATATGATTTTTTATTCAGATCGTGTATCACTGATATGTATCACTTGATAATTTCTAAATAGCAGCCATTAATGACCAAATTGTGAGTTTCAATTCATTTAGTTACCACTAAGAAGCGTTTACGAAAGATTGGCCGGAGAAGGCTATACATTGAGAGAAGTAGAAGGCTCTGGGGGAGTCTTTTATCCAGCAGTGTGCTAAAAAAGGTTAAATAAAAAAATATTAAATCATGCTATTATATTTCAATTAGAGACAGATATATAGTATTTTGATTAAAAAAAATGGTTTACGCTTTAAGTGTATTCGATTTTACTATGAGTTGATTTTAAATAATGTATACCAAGTTTGCTACTTTTACAGGCAATGGCAAAAAGCTCGGAAGTCTGTAACTGTGGATCATAAAGTGTTTGATATTAGAAATAATTGTGAGCGTATCTTGTGAGAAGTTCTACATATCAATAAATGACAACCAAAGCAAGTATGCACTCATTTTGAAGTCCCAGTGTTCTGGTTTTTAATTTCGCATTATTAATTTGTAAGATGATAATTTCAATTTTGTTTTTTTTGTATAAAATCTGCCGGCGGAGACTACTAGCTGACTCCCGCGGCTCCACCCGCGTTGTTTTAGAACTTCTCCCAATATCTTTATAAATTCTAGCCTATGTTTTATTCTGATGTTTATCAATCGTTTTTGCATGAAAGAGTAACAAACATCCATTGACTCATCCATCTTCACATACTTTCACGTTTATAATAGTAGTAGGATAGTATAGTAGGAAGTAGGGTAAATATTCTCTGGATGTGCCTACTAGTATTTGTTGGAGTATAACGCTGGCCATTTTTATGAAGGCTTTCTTTTTTAAATCAAGTACTCTCTGTCAGCGCATTCTCTGTATATCTATTTCAATGATATTCAAGTAAAAAGATACGTTATAAACTCACAAAACAACCGAAAAAAGTGTTCCGCATAGCAGCGGCAGCACACATACACACTTTTCATTCATCTGACATTTCACTACAAGTCGAAAGGGATGGCTTGATAAAACCAACGAGATAAAAAGAGACAGCTAGTGTTTTTCACTTGCGTGTGAACGTAAACCAACATTATTCTGACCACAAATCTTTTTTTATTTTTCCAACCTCCGAATATCAGAATACTAGGAAAAAAAAAAAAAAAAGTAAATTGAGGTGTATTGCGTACTTACATATGGTATGAGGTCCCTTCTGTTTCTTTGGTATCATAATTGGTACACATTCTAAATACACACGATAACTTTTTTTTTAATTTTGTGTTTGTTTCAACAAAGCGTATCGCTCTTCGCCATGTGTGACATAGACTAAAGACTATTCGTCCAAATTAGGACATATTCGATTCTTCGCAATGCGCGCGCTCATACCATATCTGTTTACTAGAATATCATTAATCTGTTTAGTAAAAATATATGTCATGTGTCTGTAAAATAATATATTAAATGATTTTAAATTATTTCCACTGCGCCCGTATTGCTTATTTCTAAAACTCTGTAAAAGGTTTTGGGCCTTATGACGGCAATGTGAATATTGTGTGAAATAAATATTGTTTTGTGCAAAATATGGATGAGTATTCTAACTCGGCAGTTACGATGGAGAAGCTAAAAGGTACCATCAATTATCGTGACTGCATTCCAAATGCTGTAAATTCTCATATTTGAAAGCTTTGGCAATATATTTGGGGATAGGATGAACCCGCAGAACCAAGTACGAGTACGAGTAAGAGCACTGTTGATCAGGGCCGTAAAGAGGAGAAGGCTCGAGCAAGGCTTTGTTTAAGCATTGAAAAGTCATGTTACCCGCACATTGTGCAGGCAAAGACTGCAAAAGATGTTTGGGATGCCATAAGGTAGGCAGTCGACGACTCTGGTTTACATAAAAGATTGACGTGTTTACGTACTTTATGTTCACTTAAGCTAGAAGAGTTTGATAGCATGGAATAAATTCCATGCTATCAAACTCTTCTAGCTTCTTCTAGCAAAATCTCGTTAATGTAAACATTAACGAGATATTGTCACTCACTGATCAATAGCGTAGCATGAAAAAGCCTCTTGACGATGGATTTCTGGCTAATATTATGCTTCAAGGGTTGCCTCAGGAGCACATGATTATGGCTCTGGAGCACTCAAGCATGGACATAACAACAGATATGGTAAAAACCAAACTTACTCAAGACAAGCGAAGGACAGGGAGTACTGGTGGTAACAATGACTAATTATTTACGCGGATTCATGGTGAAAATAAGAACAGTTCCCGAGGTGCAAAGAAGAATGCACCTAGTACATCGAAACACGCTAGTTCCTCGTCAAATGCGAACAAGATGTGGTGTTGGAAGTGTTGATCGAAGGGTCATGTCAAAAAAGACTGAGCTCAACTGGATTGAAGACTATCGACTTTTTTGGTCTTGACTGCACTTAACACTGACAGTTCTTGGATTGTCGATTCGGGTGCGTCAGATAAAACGTCTAGATTTGATATCTGTATCTACTCTTGCAGCTTAGGGTTTTTAGTTTAGTTTTAATAATACTGGATATGACATACTCAAAGCTGGCAAGATAGTTTCAAATACTAGGAAAGTTGCGAGAGTTTACAGACTTAACACCGTCGGTAGAGTCAATCTGACAACTTCATCTACGTCTAAGGACATGCTGTTATGGCATCAACGATTAGGACATCTTAATTTTGATAGTTTGGCATTACTTAGGAAGGTTGCTAGTGACATTGATTTTCAGGTTACCACTCAGAAGATAGTTTGTGATGTGTGTCTTAAGGGTAAGCAATCACGCGCTCTCTTTTTGACTAATCGTAATAAGCAGGTGGCAGAGGCACGGCTGGCGCTCATCCACAGTGACGATATGAGGCCGATGTTGACCACGACTCTCGGAGGCAAACGCTACGCCCTCACTTTGCTAGGTGATCACTCGAGGAAGGTGTTCGTATATCCTATTGTGAAGAAGAGTGATGTGTGTAAGTACAATATCGATTTTATTAGATTGGTTGCAAACCAATGTAGTGCTACGGTGAAAGAACTGAGTTCAGATAACAGTTCTGAGTACGTAAATGCTGAGTTGACAAATTACCTTACAAAGAAAGGTATTGTTCATCAGCTCACGGTATCATACTCCCCGCAGCTAAATTCTTCCGCAGAATGATTGAATCGTTCTTTACTCGATAAAGTCAGATGTTTACTGTTTAATGCGAATCCCGACAATATGTGTGCAGAAGCTGTACACACAACGATATTTCTTATTAACCGATCGCCTAGTTCGTGATTTTCTGGTGGATTGCCAGAAGAGGTATGGAACGGTAATAAAGTGAGCCTTATGAATCTGCATGTCTTTGGTTGCGAGGTATTTGCTCATGAAGACCACTGTATACGGAAAAAGTTAGAACCAAAAAGTAAGAAGGAAATTTTTATAAGTTACTGTGATAACGTCAAAGGATATCGTTTGTTCAACCCTGATGACAATAAGATTGTGACGTGGCGTGATATTCAATGAATCTGTGTTTCCAGGTAGACACTCTAAGATAGGGCTAAAACGTATGTTTGAACCTATTAATCTTACAGGAGGTGATGACGTGGAGGAGATATTGAAGCCTAGTTGAGGCGGAGCCAGAACAGATTTTCTTCGAGTCATCATAATATCCACTTGCGGCGGAGACGGATGCATTTCCTGTTGACTCGCCAAGTCATCCTATTGAGTTGGAGTGTGAACACGCGCCAAGTGAAGACTCAAAAGTAACGCCTGGATTGGCACCTGAGTTTACTGATGAACGATACAACTTACGTCCACATATGCCTAGACCGATTTGTAACGTGCCTAATGTTTGTAATGTGACAAATCCTATAGAGCCGCGTAATATCAAAGAAGCTTGAAGTTATAAAGATAAATACTTATGGCAGAAAGCCATGAATGAAGAAATAGATTCTTTAGTATCAGATGGAGCTTGGAAGCTGACTGATAAACCAGTTGACAAGAACATAGTTATAAATAAGTGGAGTTTTACAACTAAATGAGACTCAGAAGGAAACATTTCGCGTTACAAGGCGAGGTTTGTAGCAAAGGGTTTTTCCAAAAATATGTTGAAGATTGCCATGAAACTTTTTCACCGGTCGTTCGTCATTGATCTATCAGATTTTTATTATGTCTGGCTGTGGAAATGAACCTTATAATTGATCATTTAGATGTACAAACAGCATTCCTAAATGGTGATTTGCATGAAGAGATTTTTATGCAACAACCGGCAGGCTTATTATGTATCTTTTGCAAGAACAAAACGATAGCGATTTTTTGCGCAATAGTTGCTCTTCAATACAGAAGTTATAGAGTTGTTATTTAAAACTAGCTGTTGCCCGCGACTTCGTCTGCGAAGCATTAGTAATTCGAATAGCTTATTTTTTATATCGCTGCTTTATATTGTAGGTTTTCCATACAAAGTTCTAACCCTCTTTCCACCCCCTTAAGTATGATTTCCGGGATAAGTGTGCACTAAGAAAGGATTTTTGGTAAGAAAGGATTTTTGGAAATGCCACCCCTAAGGGGGTAAAAAGGGGGTTGAAAGTTTGTATGAAAAATCTAATTCCTTCGACCAAAATTCTTGAAACTTTGGACAAATAATATTCTAAATAAATGATAAATATTCACATTATTAGTTTTTCGAAACTACACCCAAATAATGATTTAGGGGGTGTTGAAGTTTGTATGGAAAAATCTGATTTATTGGGTCAATAATCTTGAAACTTGCTACAAATACTAACCTAAATTAATAATAAAGGTTGCTTTTATTATTTTTTTAAACTACCCCCAAAAGACGATTTAGGGGTGTTAATTTTTTTTTGAAGAATCTTATTACTTCAGTTAATAAACTTGACATAAATACCAATCTAAATAAACAATAAAGGCTTTCATAGTTAGTTTTTCAAAACTACCCCCAAAAGATGATTTAGGGGTCGTTATTTTTCTTGAAGAATCTGATTTCTGGGGTGAATTAACATGAAACTTGACATAAATACCATCCTAAATAAAAAATAAAGATTGTCATTATTCGTTTTGTGCAACTACCCCCAAAAGATGATTTAAGGGATGTTATTTTTTTTTAAGAATGTGATTTCTTGGGTGAATAAACATGAAACTTGACATAAATACCATCCCAAATATTAAAAAAAACCCAAAAAAACAAATCCCAAATAAAGGTTGTCATTATTAGTTTTTGCAACTACCCCCAAAAGACGATTTAGGAGGTAT
This sequence comes from Orthosia gothica, assembly GCA_949775005.1. Classification (NCBI taxonomy): domain Eukaryota; kingdom Metazoa; phylum Arthropoda; class Insecta; order Lepidoptera; family Noctuidae; genus Orthosia; species Orthosia gothica. Next base: position 32,856,777 of record OX459035.1, read on the forward strand.
TACAGTGGTTTTGAAAAATCTGGTTTCTGGGGTCAATAAACTTGAAACTTGCCACAAATAGTAACCAAAATGAATAATAAAGGTTGCTATTATTCTTTTTTGAAACTACCCTTAAAATATGATTTCGGGGTGGTAAAGATTTTTGATTACTTTTACTGCACATAGCTTCTTTTTATGATGTAGGGGAGTACTTAGGAGGGATTTTTGGAAATTCTACTTTTTAAGGGGTTAAAAGGGAGACATTTATTTGTATAAAAAATCTTATTCCTTTGGCAAAATAATAAAGGTTGGCATCATTAGTTTTTCGGAATTACCCCCAGAAGACGATTTAGGGGTGTCAAAGTTTCTTTGAAGAATCAAATGGCACCAGGACGGGGACCTCTACATCGATTTGGAACTACCGAACTGAACCGTTTGCCTCAGGTATACATAGTTACGGAGGCCTCTTCGGTTGACGATAAGGTGGCAATCTTCAACGATGTTGTAATAAACCTTTATAACCTCCACGCTCCCATCAGAAAAGTGAAACTGAAGCGTCCACCTGCGCCTTGGATGACAAGTGGCATACAGATGGCCATGCGACGCGGAGATCGTGCTTTCCGAAAATTAAAAAGGGATCGAACTGACGAAAACTGCGAGCATGTCTCCCTTTTAACCCCTTAAAAAGTAGAATTTCCAAAAATCTCTCCTAAGTACTCCCCTACATCATGGCATTTCTCCACTGTGCTTATATGGATTGCCTAACTAAGGAACAAACTTTGTCTCTTCTTTCTGGTCTAACGCGTCCTCACATTAATCCTTTTTGTTTGGGTTGATCTCGTATTCCGGAGTATTCCCCTCTTTGTGGCGTAAAGCCTATGTTCGTCCACTTCCCAAAGTTTCCAATCCCACTCTTCCAACCCACTTCCGCCCCATTTCTATCCTTCCCTTCCTATCCAAAGTGCTTGAGGCCTGTGTCCACAAACAATTTTCAAACTTTGTGCAGAATAATTCACTCATTAGCCCTCTAAAATCTGGGTTCAGGCCCGGTCACAGCACTGTATCTGCCCTTCTTAAAGTGACTGGTGATATAAGGGCGGGACTGGAAGATACCAAAGTCACTGTACTGGTGTTGGTTGATTTCTCGAACGCCTTCAATACCGTCAGTCACGAAATCCTGTTAGCCATGCTGTCCTATTTGATGGTCTCCCCCAAAGCATTGGAATGGTTCACCTCTTACCTTCAGGGGCGTCAACAGTCGGTTCGCGTTGGAGATTATTCATCTCGTTGGTGTGATTTGAAAACTGGCGTTCCTCAAGGCGGCATTCTATCTCCTCTTCTGTTTTCTATTTTTATTAATTTCATTACTTCCGAACTTCAGTGTGCATATCATCTGTATGCAGATGACCTTCAGTTGTATTGTCAAGGGAGTGTCGACGAACTACCGGACGTTATCGGCAAGTTAAATGGGGACTTAATGGCCATAAAAGTGTGGTCTGATAGGTTTGGCGTTGTGCCAGGCGATCATCATCGGGAGTCCTCGCAGCATCGCTAAGGTGGATAGTGCAACTTTGCCACCTGTTATGTTCAACGGTACGATTGATCCATTTAGCACTGACGTGAAGGACCTAGGCTTGCGCATCGATAGTACCCTTAACTGGCGTACTCAAGTTGCTAGTGTCAGTCAGAAGGTAACTGGAACTCTGCGGGCTCTGTACCGTTTAAACATTTTTTTGCCGTCGAAAACGAAGACAATGCTTGTGCAGGCCCTAATTTTTCCTATCATCGATTATGGTGACGTGTGCTATTATGACCTGAATGCAGATCTCCTCAACAAACTTGAACGTCTTCTAAATTACTGCATTCGATTCGTTTTCAACCTGCGTAAATATGATCATGTCTCTGCGCATCGGTCACTTTTAAAGTGGTTGCCCATACGTCAACGCAGAGAGCTAAGGGCACTAACTACCTTGTTTTCATTTCTTACCTCTTCCAATACCCCTAGTTATCTAGCCCTTCACTTTCAATATACTTGCGACAACCACAACAAAAATCTTCGCTCTTCGCATAACCGTCTTCTTCAATGTCCCACTCATCGCACTGACTTCTTTCACTGTTCTTTCTTCGTTCAGTCTATCTCTCTGTGGAATGCGCTCCCCCACGAAATCAGGATGGCAACTAACAGATTGGCATTCAAAGTGAAAGCTCGCGAGCACGTTCGTAAGAAGTTGGCAGTAGCACGTTACAGCTATAATGTTTTCCAAATAACTGCTACTACTAACTGTTTAAGTATATTCGTGTATTTAGTTTATTTGTTTAAATATATATTGTATGTATTTTATAGTATGGATCTTTGTATTTGAATAAACCCATCTTGTCATGATTCACTTGTAATATTGCACCTATCACTATTTGTCTCTGCATCACCCAAAGGTTGACTGGTAGATTTAAGTCCGCCTCTGTACGTATGTGTGCATTAAATAAATAAATAAACAAATAAATAAATAAATGAATAAATGAATAAATGAATAAATGAATAAATGAATAAATGAATAAATGAATAAATGAATAAATGAATAAATGAATAAATGAATAAATGAATAAATGAATAAATGAATAAATGAATAAATGAATAAATGAATAAATGAATAAATGAATAAATGAATAAATGAATAAATGAATAAATGAATAAATGAATAAATGAATAAATGAATAAATGAATAAATGAATAAATGAATAAATGAATAAATGAATAAATGAATAAATGAATAAATGAATAAATGAATAAATGAATAAATGAATAAATAAATATATAGTTGTGAGTGACGTTTTAGTGTCACGTAATTTACGCTGTATTAGATTTTTGTGTTGTGTCGCGTAATTTACGCAGCATTCGTTTTCATACTAAATCCAGATTCACGAAGGATGCGTGTTTGGCGAGTTCCTGGACGATGGAACCGTCTTCAGAACCCTCAGGAAGTTCACCCATACCAAGGAGGAACAATTATGGTTTGGGCAGGAATTCGTTTTGTAGGACGGACGGATCTCGTTTGGGTGCGGGGCAATATGACGGCAGAACGATACGTCCAACAGTTGCTGGGGCCCGTAATCTTGCCCCACAGAACACAAATGGGGCAAGATTTCCTGCTCATGCACGACAATGCCCGGGCACACACGGCGAGAACGGAATATATTTTCCATACAAAGTTCTAACCCTCTTTCCACCCCCTTAAGTATGATTTCCGGGATAAGTGTGCACTAAGAAAGGATTTTTGGTAAGAAAGGATTTTTGGAAATGCCACCCCTAAGGGGGTAAAAAGGGGGTTGAAAGTTTGTATGAAAAATCTAATTCCTTCGACCAAAATTCTTGAAACTTTGGACAAATAATATTCTAAATAAATGATAAATATTCACATTATTAGTTTTTCGAAACTACACCCAAATAATGATTTAGGGGGTGTTGAAGTTTGTATGGAAAAATCTGATTTATTGGGTCAATAATCTTGAAACTTGCTACAAATACTAACCTAAATTAATAATAAAGGTTGCTTTTATTATTTTTTTAAACTACCCCCAAAAGACGATTTAGGGGTGTTAATTTTTTTTTGAAGAATCTTATTACTTCAGTTAATAAACTTGACATAAATACCAATCTAAATAAACAATAAAGGCTTTCATAGTTAGTTTTTCAAAACTACTCCCAAAAGATGATTTAGGGGTCGTTATTTTTCTTGAAGAATCTGATTTCTGGGGTGAATTAACATGAAACTTGACATAAATACCATCCTAAATAAAAAATAAAGATTGTCATTATTCGTTTTGTGCAACTACCCCCAAAAGATGATTTAAGGGATGTTATTTTTTTTTAAGAATGTGATTTCTTGGGTGAATAAACATGAAACTTGACATAAATACCATCCCAAATATTAAAAAAAACCCAAAAAAACAAATCCCAAATAAAGGTTGTCATTATTAGTTTTTGCAACTACCCCCAAAAGACGATTTAGGAGGTATTACAGTGGTTTTGAAAAATCTGGTTTCTGGGGTCAATAAACTTGAAACTTGCCACAAATAGTAACCAAAATGAATAATAAAGGTTGCTATTATTCTTTTTTGAAACTATCCTTAAAATATGATTTCGGGGTGGTAAAGATTTTTGATTACTTTTACTGCACATAGCTTCTTTTTATGATGTAGGGGAGTACTTAGGAGGGATTTTTGGAAATTCTACTTTTTAAGGGGTTAAAAGGGAGACATTTATTTGTATAAAAAATCTTATTCCTTTGGCAAAATAATAAAGGTTGGCATCATTAGTTTTTCGGAATTACCCCCAGAAGACGATTTAGGGGTGTCAAAGTTTCTTTGAAGAATCAAATGGCACTAGGACGGGGACCTCTACATCGATTTGGATCTACCGAACTGAACCGTTTGCCTCAGGTATACATAGTTACGGAGGCCTCTTCGGTTGACGATAAGGTGGCAATCTTCAACGATGTTGTAATAAACCTTTATAACCTCCACGCTCCCATCAGAAAAGTGAAACTGAAGCGTCCACCTGCGCCTTGGATGACAAGTGGCATACAGATGGCCATGCGACGCAGGGATCGTGCTTTCCGAAAATTAAAAAGGGATCGAACTGACGAAAACTGCGAGCATGTCTCCCTTTTAACCCCTTAAAAAGTAGAATTTCCAAAAATCTCTCCTAAGTACTCCCCTACATCATGGCATTTCTCCACTGTGCTTATATGGATTGCCTAACTAAGGAACAAACTTTGTCTCTTCTTTCTGGTCTAACGCGTCCTCACATTAATCCTTTTTGTTTGGGTTGATCTCGTATTCCGGAGTATTCCCCTCTTTGTGGCGTAAAGCCTATGTTCGTCCACTTCCCAAAGTTTCCAATCCCACTCTTCCAACCCACTTCCGCCCCATTTCTATCCTTCCCTTCCTATCCAAAGTGCTTGAGGCCTGTGTCCACAAACAATTTTCAAACTTTGTGCAGAATAATTCACTCATTAGCCCTCTAAAATCTGGGTTCAGGCCCGGTCACAGCACTGTATCTGCCCTTCTTAAAGTGACTGGTGATATAAGGGCGGGACTGGAAGATACCAAAGTCACTGTACTGGTGTTGGTTGATTTCTCGAACGCCTTCAATACCGTCAGTCACGAAATCCTGTTAGCCATGCTGTCCTATTTGATGGTCTCCCCCAAAGCATTGGAATGGTTCACCTCTTACCTTCAGGGGCGTCAACAGTCGGTTCGCGTTGGAGATTATTCATCTCGTTGGTGTGATTTGAAAACTGGCGTTCCTCAAGGCGGCATTCTATCTCCTCTTCTGTTTTCTATTTTTATTAATTTCATTACTTCCGAACTTCAGTGTGCATATCATCTGTATGCAGATGACCTTCAGTTGTATTGTCAAGGGAGTGTCGACGAACTACCGGACGTTATCGGCAAGTTAAATGGGGACTTAATGGCCATAAAAGTGTGGTCTGATAGGTTTGGCGTTGTGCCAGGCGATCATCATCGGGAGTCCTCGCAGCATCGCTAAGGTGGATAGTGCAACTTTGCCACCTGTTATGTTCAACGGTACGATTGATCCATTTAGCACTGACGTGAAGGACCTAGGCTTGCGCATCGATAGTACCCTTAACTGGCGTACTCAAGTTGCTAGTGTCAGTCAGAAGGTAACTGGAACTCTGCGGGCTCTGTACCGTTTAAACATTTTTTTGCCGTCGAAAACGAAGACAATGCTTGTGCAGGCCCTAATTTTTCCTATCATCGATTATGGTGACGTGTGCTATTATGACCTGAATGCAGATCTCCTCAACAAACTTGAACGTCTTCTAAATTACTGCATTCGATTCGTTTTCAACCTGCGTAAATATGATCATGTCTCTGCGCATCGGTCACTTTTAAAGTGGTTGCCCATACGTCAACGCAGAGAGCTAAGGGCACTAACTACCTTGTTTTCATTTCTTACCTCTTCCAATACCCCTAGTTATCTAGCCCTTCACTTTCAATATACTTGCGACAACCACAACAAAAATCTTCGCTCTTCGCATAACCGTCTTCTTCAATGTCCCACTCATCGCACTGACTTCTTTCACTGTTCTTTCTTCGTTCAGTCTATCTCTCTGTGGAATGCGCTCCCCCACGAAATCAGGATGGCAACTAACAGATTGGCATTCAAAGTGAAAGCTCGCGAGCACGTTCGTAAGAAGTTGGCAGTAGCACGTTACAGCTATAATGTTTTCCAAATAACTGCTACTACTAACTGTTTAAGTATATTCGTGTATTTAGTTTATTTGTTTAAATATATATTGTATGTATTTTATAGTATGGATCTTTGTATTTGAATAAACCCATCTTGTCATGATTCACTTGTAATATTGCACCTATCACTATTTGTCTCTGCATCACCCAAAGGTTGACTGGTAGATTTAAGTCCGCCTCTGTACGTATGTGTGCATTAAATAAATAAATAAATAAATAAACAAATAAATAAATAAATGAATAAATGAATAAATGAATAAATGAATAAATGAATAAATGAATAAATGAATAAATGAATAAATGAATAAATGAATAAATGAATAAATGAATAAATGAATAAATGAATAAATGAATAAATGAATAAATGAATAAATGAATAAATGAATAAATGAATAAATGAATAAATGAATAAATGAATAAATGAATAAATGAATAAATGAATAAATGAATAAATGAATAAATGAATAAATGAATAAATGAATAAATGAATAAATGAATAAATGAATAAATGAATAAATAAATAAATGAATAAATGAATAAATGAATAAATGAATAAATGAATAAATGAATAAATGAATAAATGAATAAATGAATAAATGAATAAATGAATAAATGAATAAATAAATATATAGTTGTGAGTGACGTTTTAGTGTCACGTAATTTACGCTGTATTAGATTTTTGTGTTGTGTCGCGTAATTTACGCAGCATTCGTTTTCATACTAAATCCAGATTCACGAAGGATGCGTGTTTGGCGAGTTCCTGGACGATGGAACCGTCTTCAGAACCCTCAGGAAGTTCACCCATACCAAGGAGGAACAATTATGGTTTGGGCAGGAATTCGTTTTGTAGGACGGACGGATCTCGTTTGGGTGCGGGGCAATATGACGGCAGAACGATACGTCCAACAGTTGCTGGGGCCCGTAATCTTGCCCCACAGAACACAAATGGGGCAAGATTTCCTGCTCATGCACGACAATGCCCGGGCACACACGGCGAGAACGGTAGCAGCTTGGTTACATACACACAATGTTAGGGCCTTAGACTGGCCTGCTCAATCGCCAGATCTAAATCCCATTGAGCATGCGTGGGATATGCTGCAAAGAAGAACTCTGAAGGAAGTTCCTGAAAATCTGGCTACAGAAGATCAACTTTTTGCGCACCTCAGAAGGACATGGGTCAATATTCCACAGCAAGACATTGACAACCTTGTTCTGAGCATGCCGAATCGTTGCCGATGTGTTATGAACATCATGGGCGCTTTCTCAGACTACTAACTTCAAGTTTATAAACACAAATTAAATGATTTTTCTATTTTTTTCAGTTTTTACTCATAAATTAAAAGTTAATTCATATACGGTTTCCGTCTATGCTTCATTTTTTCCATAAAAGCCTGAAATTTTAGGCGAAGTACCTTAACCATTATTAAAAAATGGTAGAATATTAAATAACGTATCTTTTTAATATATACATGTCGTATAAATAATTAACACATTGATAGTAATTCGCTTTTTTAAAATTATCCCTAGACCGTGTTGATGTGTTTATATCACATAGCGTATGTATTTATCTGTGTATCTATTATAATATAGTATTTTAACAATTTTAATGTCACACCAATGACAACCCCACTTCAAGTCCATACAATTACTGTCCATACCAGGTTGCCTGGAAGAGATCGCGGAACGCGATAAGGCCGCACATTGTATTTGTATTCATTTTAAGTTTATTTTTTAAATTGTATTTTAAGGTGTACTATAAAGCATGTAATAAATAATAAGCTAAGGAGTGGAATTCCCTGCCGGAGTCTGTGTTTCCCGATAGCTACAATCTAGGAGTCTTTATGTCAAGAGTGAATAGGTTACTTCTAGGCAAGCGTGCTTCACCGTCGACCACATCATCGCTTACCATCAGGTGAGATAGTGGTCAAGCGCGAGCCTATAATATATATAAAAATAAAAAATAAAACTACGCACTGGCGCGCTTTTTCTAACCGCTTGCGTGGCGAGGATAGCATATAGAGCAGTTGGAAACTGACAGCCTTAGAGCTAAGGCGTTGTAGATCAGTGTCGATCCGTAATATTAGTAAGCAAAATTGTAACTGTGAGTTGTACCTATTTGAATAAACCTAGTGTATCGAATAACTTGTGTGATTTCATTTTCACGATTGTACCCACCGACCTACACACGATGTCTTAACCAAAGGGAATACATCTTGGCTGCCCGGTGGTTTGCATCTATCGGCCAGCCGTGATGCGACATATTTAAATTATTTCACGGCCATAAACAAAATACCAAGGATTAAATTTGACTTTCATTATTTACTAAAATCAGTTTTTGTGAATTAGATTGGTAACATCGTAATTTAATATTATAAAATTTGGTGTATTATATTTATAGACAATTCTAAGCCTCAACTGTAAGAGCAGTAGAATTTCAAGTTTCATCGTTATCAACTATTGCATCGTAATGACCAGTACAAGCCTAATGCTGGAAATTCTTATCAAATTAACTGCTCACTAAAATGTTCTTCACTTACTGGAAATAAAACAAACTAAACTTCAAATACCATAAGCTTATGAGTACGTAGCCATACTGATGGCAAAAATATTAAATTTAGATATGATTTTAAATATACAATATGACAATATGACGCAGGAATGCCTGCGCTAGGGTTTCGACCCCGAAAGCACTCGTTAAAGCCAGTCGTAGTGTACTCGATACCATTTTGCGCTATGGTACTGCCAAAGAGTAGCTTTAGCCAAGCACTTACACCAAACATTATACACCTGCGTATTTTATCACACATCTTCAGAGAGTTACCCTGACTTAATGAGCCGTTCCCACAACAGTACCGATAAATCATATTTATCGGCTGAGCTTGGCCAGACTAAACATATTCTGTAATATCGGAGGGTAGCCCCAATAAACCACAAAATATATCCAATAAATATAATGTGCTGGAGAGTAGTTCCGGTCACATATCCATAAATAATTACACACAATCTACACACTTTAAGGGAGTATCCTGATCCAATGCGCAATGTCATCAAAAACAAACAAAATATCTCTATTCGTCCTCATTTTCCTCATTATAAATCTTTGAAAGGGAGCGTATAGCCAACGAGTTACGTAAAAAAAAAATTGTTCTCATACAACTTTTGAATTGTTGTCTTTTACTTAAAAGACTAAAACCTTATATGGGTATTTCAGCGGGCATGGCGATGTAAATAAAAATTCTAAAAGGGTTTACTCACCCAGTTTATTCTCATATCAAATACACAGTTGCACAAAACACAGTTTATAGAATACAGTATAGAGCAGCAGTTACGCTTATAGTTATTTATCAAGCCTCGATCAAAGATAGACTGACTTTGATGGCATGAGCCACACTATTTATAACCTTGGAATGGGCGGGAAACGAGAAGTGCAAACTTATCGTTTATCAACCTAACAAATTGCATTATATCTTTGTTGCAAGCGTAAAAATAACAAATTAATTATTGCCAACACAGAAAAATCAGTGCTCAGTTAAATATAAAGATCGCCAACATAATTATACAAAATCTCACCAGCAGTGTTAATCACTAGGCCAGATGGACACCTAAGCACGACATTGAAATTAAAAACCTTATTCTAATCAAATTAACTTAAAGGTAAACGAAAGATGAGATGAAACAAACCACAATTGTTATAAAATTTAGATGAATGATTGTATTATAATATAACACAAATGGTGGGGTGGATTTGAAACACAACAAATGATTAGTGATTTTAATAAATAGTATGGTGTTGAGACCATGTCGCGTTCTCCTTGGTTCATTATGTATATTGAAGAAAGTCGTAAATGTGACTGGTAGGGTATATTTTAGCTTCGCGAAGTTGAGACTGCACTTCAGAACGTGATAGTACGTAATTATACATATCAATATTTTAAAGAAAAGCAAACTGTAAAAGTACTGCGGCGTAACTAGTCAGAAGTCCCATCAAACTCATTGGTAGTACCGCATCTACATTGAACAGGCGACACGCCGTCATCTTACTGAACGTTCGTTTCTCCTTTAGAACACCTCCGCAAAGTTGCTCTTGACCCTCTGTAAGGAAAGTTTTTATTGTTAAACTAGTGGCCCTGGTTTTGCCTGGTTTACAATAATTTTTAGCCTACTAGCTTCTGCCAGCGGCTTCGCCCATGTGAAATTCGAAAATTATCCCAAAGGAACTTATTCCAGGGATAAAAAGTATTGTGCTATTCCTGACTATAATCTTTCTCTGTGCCAAAGTTCATCTAGATCATAGAAAAAAATTACACATCAAACTGATTGAGACCCGTGATGATGCCGAACGAGCTGACCTTAACGCTCAATACCGCCAGAAGCGCAAAGCGATTTATCGCAGTACGCGTGCAGACAGAAGGCGGTGGGCTGACGATATTGCTGATCGTGCTCAACACGCTGCGAACACCGGCAACTTGAAGGAGCTGTATAAAGCCATGAAGGCCTTGGCAGGAAACAGAGGGCTTAAGAAGAAGCCGCTTAAATCCAAGTAGGGGCAGCTTATTGCGACGTCTGAAGGGCGGCTGCAACGCTGGCGCCCGCACTTTGAGGAGGTCTTCGGATCGTCGGCATCTTTGACTCCTGACGCGCTGCGGATAGTTTCTGCGCCACCTCGACCGCTCGACATTGATACGGAACCACCGTCGGCCTCTGAAGTGACTAAGGCGATCCTCTCTTTGAAGGCAGGCAAAGCACCTGGACTCGACCTGATTACGGCGGAAATGTTACAAGCCGACTTAGCCTCCACTGTCGACGTGCTGACGCCTTTAATTGAAAGGATATGGACCGCTGAAGAACTCCCGGACGACTGGAACACGGAACTTTTAATTACCGTGCCCAAGAAAGGTGATCTCAGTAGTTGCGATAACTGGAGGGGCATTACGTTGCTGTCGACTCCCTCTAAGGTCTTCTGTAAAATAATCCTTGATAGGCTGTCGAGGGCCGTTGAGCCTCTTCTGCGCGGGGAGCAGGCGGGTTTCCGTTCGAGCCACTCATGCACGGACCAGATCAACACTCTTCGTATCATTCTTGAGCAGGCATCAGAACGGCAAAGGGAAATTTATCTTACTTTTGTCGACTTCAAAAAGGCCTTTGATACGTTGAAGTGGTCCAGCATCTGGTCCCGCCTGTTGGACATTGGAGTGCCGTCAAAAATAGTCCGCCTATTGGAGAGCATTTATAGAAAATATTCCTGCAAGGTGACTCACGAAGGCCTCATTTTGGAGGACATCGCAGTGCACGCTGGTGTCCGTCAGGGCTGTCTTCTTTCGCCCCTACTTTTTATAATCGTTCTCGACGGAATCATGTTGCGCACTCACGATGGCAGGCGTCGCGGGATAGAGTGGGGATTGACCAACGTCTTGGAAGACCTGGACTATGCCGATGATCTATGCCTACTGAGTCATACAAACGCTGACAAGCAAGCGAAACTGAACGACCTGCGCCAAGAGGCGGCGAAGACTCAAGAGATGCGTACAGGTGTGAAGAATTCTACACCGATGTTAATCGGCACAGAGGTTGTGGAACGCGTCCACAAATTCACGTACCTTGGGAGCGTCGGGTCAGAGACTGGAGGAACTGAAGAGGATATCGCTTCTCGGATTGCCAAAGCGTGAGCTACCTTCGCACAGCTGAGACCTGTGTGGCAATCGCGGAAACTGACCCGAAGGGTTAAACTCAAAATCTTCGGGTCCAATGCCAAATCCGTGCTGCTCTACGTGTGCGAGACGTGGAAGGTAACAAAGGAAATCTCACGTCAAATCCAGGTCTTCGTCAACCGATGTCTTCGTCACATCCTCGGAATTTACTGGCCCGAGATCATCTCTAATGTAGAGCTGTTGGAGAGATGCAACGAGACCCCGATCGACCGACAGATCTAGCGGCATAAATGGAGTTGGTTTGGTCACACGCTCCGGAGGGATTCCGATCACATTCCTAAACAGGCCTTAGATTGGAATCCTCAAGGAAAAAGGAAGCGAGGCCGTCCCCGTCAATCCTGGCGACGTACCGTATTAGCTGAAGCGTGGAGCGAAGTGAAGCGCGAAGCTCAAGACCGGTCTCGATGGAGGACTACTGTGGAAGCCCTCTGCCCCAGCTAGGGGACATAGGATCTTAAGTCAAGTAAGTCAAAGTTCATCTAGATCCGTCCAACCGTTCTGGCGTGAAAATAAAAAAGATAAAAAGAAATACTTACTATATATACTTAGTGCGAGCGAGTCTTATTTTTCTCGATCTTAACTTATTGTGTAAGGAGTTCTCGTTTGATGTGTTTACCACTAAAAGCTTGTCAGTGCGTAAGCAGCTTAATCTTGACTTTTTCAAAAGTGCATAATGTGCAATATTGTTCTTTAGCCATAGTGATTTATTTTTTCTGATTGTTGTGACTGCTGCTAGTGATCCCTAAGATCTCTTTAAAATTATTATATCTCTAGCCGTGAGAACCTGTAATTGGCTTAATGTAACATACTCAACTTGTGTATTCATTTTATGTATAGCTGTTGGTTTTCCATCTAATAAATAAAAAAAAAATACACGCATAAACTTTCGCCTTCATATTATTATTGTGATAACCATCTGGAATAATGTACCATTCAAATGGTGAGTTTTTTTTTCAAAAAGGCGGTGTAGTGGTTCCATAGATTACCCTACACGTAGAAAAACTCATAAAAATTGGGCTCTAGAGAGAAAAATCTCTAAAAAAGAGTTTTTAGATTTACGTACCCGTCTGTGCGTCGTCTGTCACGTCTGTCTTGACCTACCCAATCTCGTTGAGTAGATAAATACTGTATTTTTTTTATATATTGGAAAACAAAGGAATGAGAAGCGATGGATTTTTTTGTAAAATAAGCTGACTTTGATGAAAGTCAGCTTATTTTACAAAATTTTGTGCCGAAGAATTTTTTATTTATAATTGACCCATAAACTTGAAATTTGGTAATAATGTTTATTATTACTTATACTAACAAATACAAATATATTGATCGGATTGAAATCGGATGTTTTCTTTGAAATGCCATATTTTTTCTTATTACAACCAACTCGATGTTGCGGTCAAGGTACGGAATCCTAAATGTGTGAAACCCGACACGCACTTGGCTGGTATGTAATATTAGTTAAGGTAGTGTGTAGTAGAATCCTGACTCAATAAGGCTATGAGGCTCTAGACGAATAACATTTTATCAAATGTTACTTACCACAGTGCGATTGAAAAAAAAACATCTTCATCATATAAGCTGAAAGACGTCCACTGCTAGACATAGGCCTTCTCCAAACGTTGCCACATTGATCGGTCCCATGCGTCTCGCATCGAGTGGATCCCCGTAAACTTCACTGGTCATCGGTCCACTTGGTGGGAGCCTTCCAACGCAACGTCTGCCGGTTCACGGTCGCCACTCAAGAACCTTTCTGCTCCATCGGCGATCCGTTCTTCGAGCATTGTGCCCTGCCCACTGCCGCTTAAGTTTGGCAATTTTTCGAGATATGTCGGTAACCCTGGTTCTCTTGCGGATATCTACATTTCTGATTTGATCACGCGAGGAAACACCGAGCATAGCCCTCTCCATTGCTCTTTGGGTTACTGTAAGCTTTCTGATGAGCCCATTGTAAGTGACCACGTCTCAGAAAAAAGTCAAAATGTATAGAAATACCAAGCGCTATCGAAATTTCACGTGATTAATCGTTTTCTTGGATGTACGTTAGCTTTATTTCAAGCATTTGTCACTTTTCCAGTCTCATACAATAGGCGGTATAAGCGTGTCAAGATCGGAGACCGTTCAGACGCACAGGTTCTAAGTACCACCGCTGATATTCCGTCAGGGCCGCTAGCCTTGTTCACGTTGAGTTTCCGCAGCACCATACGGACGTCCTTTTGATGGATGCAAATGACCGACACACTCATCTTGCATCCATCAGGAGAAGGAGGGGGTTGCGTGTCACCAGGATTCAGACGTGAAGATTCCGCAAAAAAGAGAGGCAAATAAATTTTCGTTCAGCAGTGGTGGTAGTGATGGATAGCAGAGGTTTGACTCAACTGACTTAGCCAGGGACCAAAACGCTTTATTACCTGCTGGGTAAGATGCAAGTTTGGTCCCTATTCGGCCAATATTGTCGAACCGAGCCCTTCTAAACACCATCTTGCATGACTTGGCAGACCTGTTGAAGGCCATCTTCTTCTGATCCACGTCACTTGATTTGCGCGATCGAGCGTCGAACATGCCAGGTACGCCTCATGTTAAAGCGTGTCGGTGCGAAAACATTCGGCGCCAAACCATGGCTGGTCAACGCTGGACATTGCTACGTCAGAGAACGGAATGTAGTACTCCATTCCCTGACGCAGCACATCCGTCACGTCGTCCGCGCACGATGAAGGATCAGCCGAAGGAAAGGAATTAGGCTGCCAAGGATAGCATGCGAAGAAAGATTGCATGCCATCACAATCTGCTGACCTGTACCGCCATACCCACCGGGTGACTCTTGAGCTGGGATCAGGCGGGAAGTAGACGGAAACAGACTTCACCAGGCAGTGGTCGGAACTACCCAAAGGTGAAGTTAGACACAGAGTATCCGTCTGGATCAGTTGTCAGCAGAAGGTCCAAGCAATAAGCTGAGTGCGAATCAACACCCGGTACCTTCGTTGCCCCCTGAACCAGCTGGGTAAGGTTTAGCGTAAGCGATAGCTTACGTATCTCCCGTCCAGCATGTTCAAGGCACTGGTATGGGAAGAGCCACTACTGCATTAAAGTCCCTCAGTAACACTAATTGGCATATTTATGTACTCCTTGAGGATATTATTCGGCCTACGTTCAATATAAAATATATTAAAATCGTGCGTGCTTTGGGCTCCTATAAGTGAATGAGTACACCAAAGATATCCATGATCCTAAATAAATTTATACCATAGGCAGGATCAGGTAGGTTAATTTTTCCAAATTGCCGAGATTACGTACACACAATGACACAAGGCAATTTTTAGTGGACTGTTTGACCTTGAAAAGAGCCGAAAATAATTACTTGTATTTTCCAAAATTGTGAAAGTATTAGTCTATACCAATATTAGAAAGAGAAAATATTTTTTTGTTTGTTTGTAACGAAGAGGCTCCGAAACTACTGGACCGATTTAAAAAAATAGTTAACCTATGGAATCCCAAATTATTCATGAGTAACATAGGCTACAAATTATTTTCAAAAAAATTAGAGATCTCTATGTAATTTGCAATAATGTAACCGAAAGTGGCAAAATTTTACCTATAAAATTCATTATTTGGCGTGCGCTGACGAAACTATTGATGATACATAAAAATGATGTACTACATGATTAAAGTACTCATATAAACTACAAAAAATTCTGCGAGAGAATATATCTCACTAACATAGCTAAGTCACAATAGCAGCTTTTGTGTTCTAAAATTTAATTAGACCGCTAGGGTAGGTAGGTTGATCGGTAGGGTAGGTGAGTAGGTTTGGTTGGTAGGGAAAGTAGGTGGCTAGGTAGATAGGGTAGATAGGTAGGTGGTAAGTAAGTAGATAGCCAGTTGACGGGAGCGAAGCCGCGGGGGTCAGCTAGTCAATTGATAAAGGTCGGTTGTCCGGGGTGCGCCCAACTAAACACAGTCGGGATGTAGGTAAATGCATCACTCGGGCAATAAGGCTCGTTTCTTTCATGCATGATTTCCATAAATAAAAGCGGCGTAGAGTTTTCTTAGTTGTGTGGAGTTGTGAAATGGGGTATTGCATTATCACCATCATCATTTCAGCCGATAGACGTGCACTGCTAAACATATGCCGCCCCGAATTTCGCCACATCGACCAGTCCTATGCATTTTGCCTAGTATGCTTACTTGTACAGCTTCTATTCTTTATCAGCTTTATACATGCCGTCTCAGCTTCTTCAATGGTTATGTAAAACCTCTCACAGTAAATGCAATGAAGGATTACATGAAGTAAGTCCTTTACTATCCAAATAGATGTCAAACTGCCAATTACAAAATAGTAGAAAAGAGGCTGAAAAAAAAAAACAAATTAACAACAAGGTCACAAGCAGTAAATCTTGCAACATTTATTATGAAAATAATTAAAATATATCATTAATTAACTCAAAATTAATAGAGCATGAAGTTTATTAGAGGTTAAGTCAATATTATTACCTATATCAAACTGTTACCTAATGCACTAAACTAGAACATTACGTTGTGAGTGTAGATAAATAAGTTTAAGTTAAGTAATTAGTACTAATAAGGAAATTATTTAAAAACAGCAAAAGGATTTAAAAATGATTGTGATTCTGTGTTGTGTTGTGGGGGTGTGGGTGTGTTTGGGTGTGTATGTCATGTGAGTGTGCGTGGAAGTGGATGTGAGCACAGTAAAAATATTCAAACAGCATGGAAACTACCTACAGACGCTCGAAACCTCGAAGGTAACTGAAACCTTCAGTGACTCCATCATGATGGAGTTTGGTGTAGACAAATGTGCGGTCATGCATGTAAAGCGAGGGGAGATTATGCAATCCGAGGGAATTAAACTCTTTTGATTCCATACACCTTAGACACCGCTCCTCGACCGAAACTTATAAGTATTTGGGTATGTCGGAAGCGTTAGGTATTAACAGTGTCCAAAGGAGTGTTTCTTTGGCCGCCTGAAAAAGGTATTTAATAACCTTTTATCGGGCGGAAATAAGGTGCGCGCCTTCAACAGTTGGGTCATGCCAGTTTTAATGTACTCTTTCGGTATACTCCGGGTCCGGACACTGCTGACCGCAAACCGGATGCATCACCCACGAGCATCAGTGATGAGACTACACCCCGCGGAAATGTGGGGGTCGAGGCTTTTTAAACGCCAAGACTCTTCACAACCGCGAGGTGTGCAGCCTCAGAGAATACTTTATAAAAGCTGAAGTGGGTGTGCAACGGGATGTGGTTGCAGTGGACAAGGGACTCACCCCGTTGTCCATGGCTAAAGAGAACTGGTGCAAGCCTGTAATACTAACTACAGATGAACGCAAAAAGGCATAGCAAGGCAAGGAACTACACGGGCTCTATCGAGCTCTCCATTGGCCCGATGTAGATTTCCAAACGTCCGTATCCTGGCTACGTTTCGGTGACCTTTTCGGGGAAACTGAAGGTTTTGTCTGTGCAATTATGGATGAAGTTATTCTAACGAATAACGTACTGGAGATATATAATGAAGGACGGGACGATTGACGTGTGTCGGGCATGCCACCGTCCGGGTGAATCCATCAGACATATTATCCCTTGTTGTTCTCGTCTGGCTAACGGCGAGTACTTACACAGACATAACCAAGTGGCTACGATTATTCACCAGCAACTTGTTTTGAACTACAATCTAGTGGATTCTGAGGTACCATATTACAAGTATGTGCCCGAACCAGTTCTCGAAAATTACCATGTCACGTTGTACTGGGATCGGTCTATCATCACTGATAGGACTATTGTTGCCAGTAAGCCGGACATAGCGGTGTAGATTTAGCGCGCCGCACAATGATAATCGATATCACCATCCCACATGACGAGAATCTCGTGAAATCTGAGAAAGAGAAACAATTCAAGTATCTCGAATTTGCACACGAGGATGTCGACATGTTGAATATGG
This sequence comes from Orthosia gothica, assembly GCA_949775005.1. NCBI lineage: Eukaryota > Metazoa > Arthropoda > Insecta > Lepidoptera > Noctuidae > Orthosia > Orthosia gothica. The sequence continues at coordinate 32,874,684 of OX459035.1, forward strand.
ACTCTGCGATCATTGTACCGGTTGTCGTTATGGCCAACGGCCTGATGGCCAAGAGCCTCGACGACCATCTGTCGAGGCTGTCATTGCGTTGTTGGATAAAGGGCCTGATACAGAAAGCAGTACTCCTCGATACGGCTTGCATTGTGAGGAGGTTCTTGTCTCTGGAGCCCTAACCACCGGTAGCTTGAACCCTGCTCCCGACACCGGTGGACAACCATTTTACTTATACAGGGTTACTGGTTAAGTGGACCTAGATCCATTAAGAGGTTATTTTGCCCATCATTTCTGACTAGTTTGACTATGAAACACCCCAGCCTAAACCTAACCGTTTTTGAGATATTGGACTTAGAAGGTTTTTGAAAGTGTAAAAAAGAAATAAATTTATAAAAACGTTTTTTTTCTTTTAGCTAATTTTTTTTTAAAAATGTATGGCAGTTGTGCTGCAGATATGCTAAATAATATCTTTGTTCTATTAGCTATCCAACAAGGTATAACAAGCTAGGGGTCTTATCACAATTCTTAGAAAAAACTTTAATAAAAAGCTCACAGGTAGTAGTAAAAATAAGGGTTCTTTTGCCCTATTGTCCTTCCATGGGGCTGTGATGCGTGCGAGCGGGACAAATTGTGCAAGTGCGAGCGAGATAAATTATTTCCGGCCATTTTGTTGTTATGGTATTTATTTTTAGTCTGCTTCCGTGATTCGTCTGTAGTAGATGCGATATTTAGTGCTCTTGATTAGGAAATAGGTGGATCGGAAGAGGTGGACCCATACCGTGGCCAGCGAGAAGTCCTGATCTGACCCCCATGGATTTTTATGTGTGGGGCCACATGAAGACTTTAGTCTACGAAGACAATCATCCGATTGCATCTGTTGGGGAGTTGAGACGGAAAATAACTGCGGCAGCAAACGAAATAAGAAGAGTTTTAACTACTGCTGTAGTAAAAAGTGGACTGAGACACAGAATGAGAGTGTGTGTGCGAAACAGAGGCGGTCATGTGGAACAGGACTTGTAAAAATAACAATAAATGTTGTTTTATAACTATTTGGATTGTTTTCTTTCATTTTCTGACCCAGGTGATAAGTTTGATCTTAAGTCCCATTTTTTCATTTTATAATTTTTTGTCTCTACCTGTGAGCTTTTTATTAAAGTTTTTTCTAAGAATTGTGATAAGACCCCAAGCTTGTTATACTTTGTTGGATAGCTAGAACTAAGAAATTATTTAGCATATGTGCAGCACACCTGCCATACATTTTTTTAAAAAAATATCTAAAATAAAAAAAATGTTTTTATAAATTTAGTTCTTTTTTACACTTTCAGTCCTCTATGATAACTCCTATGGTTCAGATATTTGGACTTTTTGCATTTAGAATAATAAATGAGCTTCTCTAGTACTCAAAAATCGAAATTAGAAAAAAAATAAGGCCATAGAAGACAAAAAAATGCCAATTCTTAAGAAATTGGCATATTTTTTTAAAAAACCTTTTAAGTCCAATATCTCAAAAACGGTTAGGTTTAGGCTGGGGTGTTTCATAGTCAAATTAGTCAGAAATGATGGGAACTATAACCTCTTTATGGATCTAGGTCGACTTAACCAGTAACCCTGTATTTTCAAATGATTTTTGTAATGATTTGTTTTTTATAAAGACATATTTAAAATATATATATAAAGTGTGTACAAAAATAAATAAAATAAAATAAACATATCAATACTAATATTATAAAGAGGAAAGATTGGTAGTTTTGTGTTTGTATTTTTGTATGTAACTAATAAATTTAAAAACTACTAGACCGATTTCAAAAATTCTTTCCTCGTTGGGAAGCTACACTATCCCCGGGTGACATAGGGTACTTTTTATCGCTGTATTTCCCAGGAACGAGAACTACGTGAGTGAAACCGCGGGGCTTCCGCTAGTCTATAATATAAAAAAAAAATATTTAAATAATCAAAAGACCCGACTGCTTGAAACGCGAACTAAAAAGACGTGAACAAGAAAAAAATCATGCTGTGCAGTCGAAGGATACATCCGGCTTTGGTCAACCAGCTCGTGACTGCACAGCACAATTTTTTCATGTTTACGTCTTTTAAGTTCAGTCTTTTGATTTTTTTAATTAACTTTTTTATTTACAACTTTTAAGAGGAGCTCGTGGCTAAATAATAACAGCCGCATGGGTCGATCTTCAAGGTTAAGCAACGCTTGACAAGGTTGGTCCAAGGATGGGTGACCATTTCATCATACTGAGTTTCCTCCGTGCCACGGAAAGCACGTTAAGTCCCGGCTGTCATTTGAAGATCTTTGACAGTCGTTACGGGTAGTCAGAAGCCTGATATCTGACACCAGTCTTACCAAGAGGTATCGTGTTACCCAGTTACTGGGTTGTGGAGGTCAGATAGGCAGTCGCTCCATGTAAAACACTGGTACTCAGCTGAATCCGGTAAGACTGCAAGCCGACCCAAACAATAATTGGGGAAAAAAGGCTAGGCAGATGATGATTTACAACTTTTAGTTATATTTTTTTAGAATTAGGTACATTTAAACATATATCTTTGAAATCACCTCTTAAAACCTTTCATTATGATACCCTATACGAAATTTTTTCTCCAACAAAATGGAGCCCAAAAGCCGTAATTTTTTTTTTCCAATTTTAATGTAGCCTTAAAATTGTATGTCTCGCAGGGTTAAGACGAATGGATTGATGTTAGAATCATCAAAATTAACCAACGCGTTTGGTTTCTAGAACGCCACATAGGAACAAACATAACAGGGTAATGTGTTTATCAGTCTATGTATGTATTTACATACATAGACTGATAAACACATTACCCTCTTTCGGAAGTCGGGCAAAATATCACAGGATGGACAAAGAGTGTTCTTTGACTTGCTACTTAAAAATAGAGATACTTTTAGCGTCACAGATCTTAGGTGGAAGTGAGTTCCACAATCATACTGCATGAGCAGAAAAGGAGTGGGAATAGAAATGAGTTTTATGGAATGGGAAATTGAGATGACGTTTAAGGCGGGATCTACAAAGGCCATCGGCAGGGCAAGTAAATGAAAAACGATCGCGCATATAGTCAGGGTATGCAGGGATAAAAAGGATGTTGAAAAGGATACATAATATGCGAGTGTTCCTCCGAAGACGGATAGGGAGCCACTTGAGATCCTTGCGGAACTGAGAGACATGAACATATTTCCTCAGACCAAAGACAAAACAAATACACAGGTTTTGCAAGCGCTCATGCTTATTCAATAGCTCCTCAGTGGCATCCAGATAGCAAGCATCAGCATAATCAATGATCGGCTGAATGTACGTGTGAGCTTAATAGATTTTAGTTTCAAAAGGCAGGACATTTTGAAGGGTTTTTAGAGAGCGGAAGGAAAAATGCACCTTACGACTAACTTCATTCACTTGCGCTCGCCAAGAAAGATTGCTGTCAATTAAGACACCAAGATTATTTGCCGTTTCGCTGTAAGCAATGGCTGAACCGTTAAAGGACAGTGGTGTCAAGGTAGAAATGTAGCAAGCGCAGTGCAATAATATCGACTGCCTATGATCATTAGGCAGTCGATATTATTCCCTTCCAAGTCCCAACTTGGAAGGGTTAATTTGTAAGCCATGAGACTTTGCCTATTCACTGATTCTCCCCAGGTTCATATCATTAATCGTTGAGTCCACGTCTGCAATCAGGAAGTGTCGATAAAGCTGCAAATCGTCTGCGCAAAGATGGAAGTTGGAAGTGATAACCTTGGTAACAGTGTTTATGAAGAAAGAGAAAAGAAGGGGAGAGAGAACGCCACCCTGAGGAACACCAGCAGTGAGATCACAACAATCAGAGATGATCTCTTCAAAGCGGACACACTAAGAGTGACCCCGAAGATATGAGTCAAACCAGGCTAATGCAGAGGACGAGAAGTTAATAGATTGTAAGATCCCAAGCAGAATGTCGAAACAGAGTTGAACGAACAACTGAAGTCAAGTAGTACTAAAACGGAGAGAGATTTGTTGTCCATAGCCAAGCGTATGTCATCAGTGACCTTCAGAAATGCAGTTACAGTACTGTGCCCCACACGAAAGCTAGATTGGTAAGGACAGATAAGAGCATTAGACGAAAGGAATCTAGCAATTTGACCATGAACGATGTGCTCGTGAACTTTAGAGAGGAAAGGCAGTATGGAGATGGGTCTGAAGTGAGATAAAGAAGTAGGATTGGATATTTCAAGAAGCGGTATTAAGTGTGTCTGTTTCCAGGCCAAAGGAAATATGCCAAAGAATAGAGAATAATTATATGATTAAACGAACTTACCTTAAGTGGAGTTCTATCATAATTATACGCAACTCCTTCTCCGAGACATATTACGAGTAGTAGCGTGGGATCGTACCAACGCCATAGCAATTATTTTAAAGCTAAAAAAATAAAAAACAGTAAAAACTGTTCTCTCATTAGGCAACACTAAACTGTAATTTCGTTTAAAGCCAGTAATTTTTAAACAACCCTATTTCGGGAAGAACTTCAGTAGGGTTGGGATGGGAGACCTGTCTCGGAGAAGGAGTTGCGTATAATTATGATAGAAATTCACTTAAGGTAAGTTTGTTTAATCATATAATTATACTTACTCCTTCTCCGAGACATATTACGAGTAGATTTTTGAAGTCAGTCAGGGTTGTTTATGGTTTAATAAATAGGTACTTGGTTGTAAAAATAGTAAGGTATTTATTAATTTCACAAAAAAGAAAAATTGTATATCAATATCAATTCAGTAACTTAACAAATTAAAAACAATCAAAGTATGAGATCAACAAAATCAAGCCATATTATTTACAGTATTACATATTACATCACTGAACATAGTTGATTCTTGAACCACCGGTCTGTTATAATGTCTGGCAAAGGTGGCTGAGTTCTGAGACCACCCAGCTGTTCTTTGTATTTGGTCTATACTGATCCAAAATCTTTGAGCAGCAGACGTAGAAGCGTGCTGTGAAAGTATTTACATCAATTCCAGACTCATGTAAAGTTATTTTAATCCAGCGGCTTATAGTTTGGGTTGAGGTATTATGATGTGGCTTTTTGAAGGTTAGTATGAGCTTGTCAGTACCTCTTCTCCGTGGTTTAGTTCTATTAATATAACATTTTACAGTAGTGACTGGACAAATCTCAATTCTATTTTCAAAAGTTTTAAGGTGTAATAATGGCTGAAGGCTGCCTGTTTTTGAGGTTTTAATAATGTCTGGAATATAAATCTGAATTCCATCATTCAGGACTTTAATATTTTTAACATTAATTAAAGATAAAGTTTGTACTCTATGACCTGTGGTTAGGGCAAGAATAGTTACCACTTTTTTTGTTAGTTTTTCTAAACTTATGTCTTCATTGGGGTAAAGATTTGATAAATATGTTAATACGACTCCGGGGTCCCAAGTAAGATTATACTTTGGGGCAGGTGGTTTTGTACGGTATACTCCTCGCATGAAACGTTTAATCCTGTCGTCTGATCCAATTTTAGAACTAATTAAGAGGCGAGTCCTTAAGAAACACCTAAAAAGGCACTAACAGTTTTCATTATTTCTAAAGATTCACCGCGCTGAATTACACAAAAAAAAAAATGAAGAACCTTAACAGATGTGCCAACAGTTTCACCGCGAGATATTTGTAAAACCATACTAAATTTCTAAAAAAAAAATTGTTGAAATCTCTCAAAAACATCTAAATCGACCTTTTCTATTTGCACTATTGTCATAATTCTAGAAGATTTTTTATAAATCTCTTTAGATATATCGTGACACGAAAGTATGAATATGACGTTCACCGTTTTATTTATCTAATAAGTCACACCAAATGATAGTAATCCACCTTTCAACATTGTTATTTTTTCTACACAAATTGTTTTCTATTCCCCATACATTTTAGTATGGAGAGTTACGCTCCAGTAATTTGTTTTATAATCGACCACGCGCGCGAAAAATTTTCAGTGCCGTCTTAGACTCCAAGGTGAGAGCACGTCCGTTTTTTTTCCGAGCCGAGTTCGCAAAACGTCTACGCACACATACACAATAGGCATAAGGGTGGGTCGCGAGTGTCGTGACATGACTGTAGCACTATTCAAGCAATAAGATAAAATGGACCAAATCATGTTTTTGGTAATCATGTGTCTTGTAAGCCATACTATTGCAAGCAACTGAATTCAACAAATATAAATGGTGAAATTGGCACTGATAAAAAAAATTGCCGGTAATGAAAGCTTACACCTTTTTTATTGCCGTAATGAAACTTGTCTCAAGATTAGTCAACAATGCTAAAAGCTTAATTTATAAAGTCAATAGTAATATAGCAGAGGTTTTTAAAATTGTTGTTGCAAAGTTCGTAGGAGGAAAACTAATTGATTTCTCAACTAGACCATCTTACGCAGCTCGTTGTGCAACGTGCGTTGTGGCATTTAACATTAAGCAGCCACAAACCTACTTGTACAATAAAATCATACACAAAATACCTAGCATATTTATAAGCCATCATGAGTTGAAAAAACCGGCCAAGTGCGAGTCGGACTCGCGCACGAAGGGTACTTGGTAAATTGCGGTTTACGATTTATGACGTATTAAAAAAAAACTACTTACTAGATCTCGTTCAAACCAATTTTCAGTGGAAGTTTACTTGGTAATTAATGTACATCATATGTTTTTTTTTTAGTTTTATCATTCTGTTAATTTAGAAGTTACAGGGGGGGGGACACATTTTACCACTTTGGAAGTGTCTCTCGCGCAAACTATTCAGTTTAGAAAAAAATATAATAGAAACCTCAACATCATTTTTGAAGACCTATCCATAGATACCCCACACGTATGGGTTTGATGAAAAAAAAACAAATTTTGTTTCAGTTTCAAGTATGGGCCCCAAAATTTATTGTTTTTTTTTCTATTTTTGTGTGAAAATCTTAATGCGGTTCGCAGAATACATCTACTTATCAAGTTTCAACAGCATAGTTCTTATAGTTTCGGGAAAAAGTGGCTGTGAGATACGGACGGACAGACAGACAGACATGACGAATATATAAAGGTTCCGTTTTTTGTTTGCCATTTGGCCACGGAACCCTAAAAAAGGTTCTAGATCTAAGCAATAAAATAAATAAATTAGAGAACATCATTCAATCAAGCATTATTTTTTGTACTTATCATAATAATAATTTAAATGTTGTATTACATAAATAGTAATTATTTTTTCTAACAATCAAACTACACAACCGATTACACTGTGACCCCACCCTTTATTCACGACTATAATACTATGGGCACGCGTGCCGTGCGGAGCGGTGAATCAATAGCTAATACATTGCGCGTTTTTGAGACAAGCTTACAAATCCTTCAGAAGCGAACGCGCATTGAAGCTATATCATGCCCGTCGCGCCGCATAATTTTTCACTTGTTCTTGGGTGCGTGTACACTACAATGTGTGATGCAAATGTGTTAGTGAAAATGTCGATGTGTGGGTTCTAAAATAAGTTCTCACGCTCGCAAACCTGCCTCTTAACAGAGATAGGGCTGATCTGGTAGTATTTATTGTACCATATGAGGCTCCGGATTCTAAGGATTCACTTAAAAATTTCAGAATATAGGGAATTGAAGCTTCATAGATGTCTATGTTAGATTTTTTACAAAATAGCCACCAAGATTTCAAAGATGAATCATACTGTTTCATGGAACTATTAGACAGTGAATTTAACATAATTTGAAGGGCTGAATTTGGTGTGCCTCTTCTTATGTATGCCTCGCTGAGAGCAGCCCTGCAGCCAGGGTAAGTTAATGGTGAAGGGGGTGGCTGTCTCTGAAAGGAGAGGATAATAACTTTACATTTGGTTCAAAAATTAATAATTTCGTACTTAACAATGAATCCAATAGTGGGAACCATGGTTGAGATGGCCAATATGGGAAAACTAAGATATCTGTTGCCCTATCTGTCTTGAGTTTATGAAGGCATTTTAATATTAGTGAGGATGGGGGGAATGCGCAAAAGAAGTAGTTAGACCAGTCAAGAGTGAACGCATCAACTTGGAGGGCTTCAGGATCACGTTTCCAGGATACAAACTTTTCACATTTACTGTTTATCCTAGAAGCAAACAAATTTATATCTGGTTTCCCAATACAATTGACTATTTTACTATAAGCCGTTTGAGATAGCTCCCATTCAATGTTGATTTTTCTTGATTCTCTGTCGGCTTCATAGTTATCTTTGGTATTAATATAATATGTATAAATCCAAATATTCCTTTCTTTGCACCATTGCCATATATCTCTAGTAATACTATTTAAATGGGGAAACTGAACTTCCCCCCATTTTATTAATGCAACTGCAGTAGTATTATCCACTCTTAATAACACCTCACAGTCATGCAACTCTTTAGCAAAACATTGGAGCCCTAAGAAGGCAGCTTTTAATTCTAGATAATTAATATGGCAGTTCTTTTCTAAATCAGAGCATGAACCTGAAGCTTTACTTAGTTCACACACAGCTCCTCAACCAGTAGTTGATGCATCCGTTGGTATTTCTGTTTCAAATTTATGTTGTTTTATTAGATTACATTTGTATGCATTTTTACTCCACCAGTCTAATTCTGGGTGAACTATATCTTTTAGGGGCATTATTGCATCATAATTATCATTTGCTCATAGCAGACCTAAATATTTCTTCCTCACTAAAATCTTGGTATGTACCCAGCCATATGGAATGGCTGGACAAATTGAGCTTAACATTCCTAGCAATTGAGAGAATTCTCTAATTTGACATTTATGTTTTTCTTTAAAAGTTTTAATTTTCTCTAATATTGCAATTTGTCTTTGTCGGGGAACCGGTAAAGCAAGATTTATTGATTCTAAAATAAAACCCAAGTACTGACATGATTGGCTTGATTGAAGGTGACTCTTTTCAAAATTGATAAAAAACTCTTAATCTTGTAAAAGATTTACTGCAAATTTTACATTTTCTTTTTGATTTATGAAAATATAAACTGTCATCTAAATAATTTGTCATGATGATGTTATTGTTTCTAAGATAAGTACTAACTGGTTTTAGTAATTTTGTAAAAACAAAAGGTGCTGTACATAAACCATAAGGTAGAGCATTGAATTCGAATAATTTGCCATCAAAAGTAAATCTTAAATATATTTTATAGTTGTCTGCTATAGGTACCGAGAAATAGGCTTCTTTCAAATCAATAGATACCATAAAGCAATGTTTTGATATAAGTTTGCAAGCCGTTCTAATATCTTCTAATTTGAAGTGTTCTGTGTCTATAAAACTATTATGTTTTTTCAAATTCAATATAAATCTTTATGTGCCATTTAGTTTGGGGACTAAAAATATTGGAGATGTAAACTGATTTGGACAGAAAGAACACTTTGAGACTTTGAGAGTACCTAAGTTTTTCAATTACAAGTTTAATTAACTCTTTTTCTTTTTCTGACCAATGTTGTAGCATAGCTTGATAAGGAGACGGAGTTTCCCTGAATGGAATCTCATAACCTTCAATCCATTTTAGAACTACTGAGTCACTAGTCAGTTTACACCAGTTGTACCTATAGTACTTGAGTCTACCTGCATGTACCTGAGGGTCTATCTGCGGTGTCTGGGCTTGGAACTGGATGGAGCTGGCTTCTGAGTCTTTCAGCGTGCTTGATCCGGTCGAGGTTGTCTCTGATGCTGGTGTTGTTGAGGCTGATGCCCGCCGCGAGCTCGTTGCTGTTGTCGCTAGCGCGGTGGGCCTCTCCAGTTTACCTGTTTTTTCTGCATCCCTGGTTTAATTGTTTTATATTCTGTTGTCTTAATCAGGGAGCCTGCTTTTTGGATAGAATGTGCCCTAATTTTTTCAGCGCAGTCTGTTCCAAATAATGTATCATCTGTTATCGCTGTACGTATAGCATCTTGTACCACCTTGTTGATACCAGCCAAAGCAACAAATCTTCTTGACGAAGAGTCCTGATGGTAAATTTCAGCGGCTAATTTTGCAGCATCACTAATTTCTTCAACAAGGGCTTTAATATTTATGTTACCCATTAGTACCTTGCTTAATGACTTTCACAGACAAGTCATGGGTTTTCCTGTTAGGTTCTATCTATAGCTGATCCTTTTATCCTTTTATCCCTTTTTAGGGTTGGATCGGAAAGTAAAACTGATATTTCCGCATTCATTATGGGAGCCACTGCCCTTGGGAAATTGGTAGGCATAGGGTATTTTTTAATGATGGCCTCTCGAGATTCTTTGCCAAGTCCTGTATGCATGATCCTTGTCCAACGGAGGGCTAGTTCTGGTCGAATAGCTTCTCCAACTTCTGTTATGTCTTCACCTTCATTGCCCAGGGCTTGCAAGAGTTCCTCGGGTAGATTGTCCTCTGAAAAGATGAACATAAAAGATATAGACATGTCTATCCGCTTTGTGATAGCGCTAAGTCAATAGTATTCCAGTGTGGAAATGAATTTTTGGCATTGTCTATCCGCAGTGTGATAGCGCTTGTCAAGTATTTTGTGAGATTTGACACAGTGTCCACCCGCTTGTGGTGGCGCTTAGGTGTCGATAACATGGGATATGTATCTATATATATGATATCTATTGAGATCACCCAGGAGTTTGAAGATAGGCATTGCAGGTTTACATTGTTAATTAAAATATGGATATCGTAAGTAACAATAAAGTGTTTTACAGACCTGTATTTAGTTCTGTCTCATTTTGAGCAGGTGTATTAGGCACAGGTGAAAACATTTCTTCCGTCGGTTCAATAACCGGAGGCTGCGACGTCGGTGAACATGGCGGCGAGACTTCTGTATCCACTTCAACTGGTAACTTCTCCGGTTTTCTTTCCAGTTTCCTTATTGTTCTCTTGAAATAGTCCTGGTCTTTATGCTTCCGTTTACCGATTTTTTGTCCGTATAAGCACAAAGTACGTAAGCGGCGGCGCGCCGCATACAGAGGGGCCACTCTCACTTTGACATTTCGGTTTTAAAGGCAGTCGCGGCTGTCATGATTGATTTGTGTAGGCGTTTGTCACGTCATTCATACATTAAGTACTGTAACGAGGTTGGTTGCATTGGATGGGTTACCTTTATTATTTGTTACAGACCGAATTTACTTTTTTGTTTTTAATTCTTTAAGTTATAAAGGTCATTAATCTTTCAAGATGATAAATTAGAAATTCATTATCTAGGATTATAATAAATTATTTTAAGCCCATAGATGAAATTGGGAACTTGTCATAATAATAAGGTTCAAGTCATACAGCTTACAAATATGTTTCCTTCGACTGCACAGCATAATTTTCTTCTTGTTTAAGATCATCTTTGGTTTTTTGATTTTAATAGGTACCTGTTTTCCTGTTTTTTCACATTTATATTTTTGTCGAGCTTTCAGCTTTTTACAATTTCATTTTTTAAGTGGGATCATTATTACACTATTACTACGTCTTTTTACTCTCCAATATTCATCGTATGTGGCGTAATATTAAATGTTTCGTGATATTAAATGGATATTTGATGCCCTGTCTTGGCATGTAAGCATGATTTGATGTATGTTTAGACGAATCGATGTATTTATGTTTGTAACTTACAAACTACTCTTTTTTTTAATTCGGAATCACTATAGTAGCAACCCTAGTGAATCTGTCAAGTTTAGCTGTCAATTTTCTAAACGGCGGGAGTGGCCCTTCTGTATACTTACTATTTTGTGGTATAAGCGGAGACAAGACAAAAGAATGAGTAATACACAGAACGAACCGCGAAGAAAAAACCGTTAGCATTAGCAGGGAGAAAATTTGGTTGAAGGACGAACGAAGTTTTGATTTGAATCAATTTGAATGAGTTTAGTCAATGACAACCGGAAATAGTCTTTTGTCTTATGGAAAAACGAAATAATTTTTTGTTTATGCTATCTTAGGTATAATCTATAAGAATTCTTTGTAGAATTCGTATAAAACTTAAAAGTCTTACCTTACTGATGCTTCAGTAATGATCATTCTTCATAACTTCAATAATTACGTACCTTTTTCTTTCGTAAACAAAACCAAATGTAAACAAAACTCACGCCGGTACCTGATTTCACTGCACTTGTTATTTCAATATATATTGGACAACACACCTCATGTATCATGAATATAACCATGGTTGTCGATTTTAACATGACTTTGTACATTATTGACTAAGAATCTTTATTAATACTTGTATTTTGTTGAGAGAACGTAGTGACAGCGTTAGGCACAAAAACACATAGTGACAACACATAGTGTTGCCTAATGAGAGAACAGTTTTTATTTTTATTTTATTTTTTAGCTTTAAAATAATTGTGATGGCGTTGGTACGATCCCACGCTACTACTCGTAATATGTCTCGGAGAAGGAGTAAGTATAATTAACAATTTGAGTAAGAATGGAAAGGAGTTGTGGGAAAATAGGTATTATCATTCTCGAACACAGATTATCTTGGTCAACAGCAGAGGAGGAAATAGTCATCAGACTCAAAATCCAAATTAAATAGAGGACAATTCGGTAACGGCAACTTGGAGAGTTCTGTCAAAGTGGAAGGTATGACCTAGGGTCCAGAGAGACAGGTGGAAGAGAAAAGTGCCTAATAAGAGCCGACAAGTTGACATATTTGCAGGTATTATTAGGAGATTCGTCGAAACGGACAGACTTTTTGAAATCTCCAGATGTCAAATGATTTGCGATCGGCAAGAGATTTGTGGCAATAGCGTCTCTTAGCATCTCTACTCAGACGATTGCATTGGTTACGTAGATGTTTAAATTCGCCGTTTGATTTTGCGTCTTTAATTTGAGAAGTTATCCACGGAGCAGGATCATGCTTAATTTTAATTCGCCGACGCGTTGCATGCTTGTCATAAAGGCACAACAGTTTGACATTAAAATAGTTGACTTTTTCATCAACACATGCACACTCAAAGACGGGAGACCAGTCGATATCATCGGCGTCACGCCTCAACGCCACCAGATCTATTCCATTGTAATTTCGCAAATAACAGAGACGAGGTTTGCGTTTAGGAGCCCGGATACGATAAGAGAGATAGATGAAGTCATGGTAAGAGAAGGTTGCAGTGAGCTGCCCATACTCAGCAATATTCTGAGGAGATGAAAACTTTGAAATGAATAACTTTCCAAACAGTACGCCCTCTCTTCTTGACCTAATTGTTGGTCAAGAAGAGAGGGCGTACTGTTTGGAAAGTTATGGCAACCATAGACAATAAAATGCAATCCTTCATGGACACTTACAATAGTGAGTGACGTGCTCTTTAAACACGATATTGCGATGATTTAAAATTCATAAATAAATCGAATTTTGTATCAGTACATAAAGCAGTAAAATTAAATATCTTCATTTTATTATCATAAAGCATAATAATCTAATTATTAATCAGATATGTATGTAAGGTGAAATATTGATAAATTTAATATTGGATACCTGAGTATCGAGTAAATACATTTAGATACATAAAATCATACAAAATGTAACTGTTAATTTTAATACATAAAACATAGTCATTTAAACACTTGTGTAATAAACAATACAAAATATTGAGCAAAAATGACATACTAATATATTAAATCGATTAAAATTTCATCGTAAACAAAGTCGATTGTTGTAATAAATCGAATCGCTGTCACATTACGTCATCACTAAAAGATAAGTGTTTGAGCTGTCAAAAGTAAAATTACAGGCTGGAAAGAATATAATCACATTAATATTAGAAAGTATACAAAAGGTGGTCCCGCCATCCTCCTCATGAACTCCATGAAGTTTTTTGATACCCAATGTCGAAGTTTCGCGCCAATCGTGTCTTTTACTTTTTATTTTACACCAATCTCACCTACCCATACGTAAAAAAGAGTACATTATGACAATTATGTTTGCTAAATTTACCTGGTAAACAACAAAGACAATCACCGATCCACTCACACGTAACGTTCATTACGATTACTTTATTTATTCTCAAAACTTCCAAATCCTCCATCAGGTAGGTATATTAATGAAATAAGCCTTTATGAATCATTTATCACTCATGAATAAATAAAATTTGCCGTTTTAAATATTATTTTTGCAATAATTTTCGAATAGTTTTTGTTAATTCACATGTAGTTTCTTTGACTGTGACACTGTACTATCCTGAAATTCCTTGAACATTATGACATCACCAACATGGCGACCAATCGTGGCCCATTCGTAGTCACGTGGTTCTTTATAAAATTTTATAGATTTTCAATTGCTTATAATAAATTGAAAAAAATATATTTAAGGGTTTTTTGCAACGATGGTATAATTTATGTTAAGGAAAGTATTAAATTACATTAAAAAAATCGATACATTTAATATTTCAACAACCCAATCATTATATCCAATCAGTGAGTATAATTATAATGAAATATTCAAATGGTGATACAATTAACCGTACCTCATTTTCATGTTGACGAATTCGAACTTCCATCGTTTGTAAAAAAATCTCGAAGAAACATAAATTCCGACCGAAGGCATGGACCGTGCGACTTAGTAACTGTAAATGAAATTCAATACTCAATTCTTTATTTCTTACCATAATGTGTATAGTTGGTAAGCAATTAATTATTTTAGTCACAATTTATGGTCCCAATCGGGCACAGCAATCAAGTAGGAAAGAGGAGGAAAACACTTAGTGTGTAATGTGATAATAGAACATTATGATATAAGTGCGGTATGTTGAAAATTACATCCGAGGCGATATTGCTAGCCCGAGCCGTAGGCGAGGGCTACAAGAAAGGAGAGACTGTAATTATCAAAGCGCACGTATGTCATACAACGTTTTATAACATATCTCTGAGGAAATAAATAAAACTCGGACTTTCTTAAACGAATAAAGCATTCATAACTCTTTTTTTTCGATTTCGTCGCTTAATTCGTTCTTACATAACGCAGTCCAATTGTAAAAGTCCGTCAGTTAGATTATCAAAAAATATTTAAAACGTATTTTTTGCGTTATGAAATCAATTCAAATTGACAAAATGAAAATAAAGCGCATTAAATTTTAGGAGTAGGGGCTTATGACGTCACTATTGAGTCTTTTTTTTCTTCTCGAGTCGATGAAAATCTTTCAATATTTTGGGCCCAGCGGGTGGCCACGCCAATTGCGGCGTCAGTGGCAAGTATAAGGTCTTATAAAGGGCAGGTGTATGGGTACTTGGGACACTCCAGCATGTGTGGTATCGTCTTCAAAGGGGCACCACACTCACACTGGGTACCAGACGGGTTTATAAAACAACATTGTTCTTTTTACGCTGTACACAGTGCATTCAACCACTTACACTGAGAAGCAAGCTGTGGAAAGAAGAAGAAAACGTGACGTCAAGCAAAATTTCAACGCTTTGTAACGTCGTAATTTTTTGAATATATGACAAAAAAATACGTGCCCAATGTTTATTATAATTCTAGCTGACGGACTTAAAAAATATTTTTTAGTCATCATCCCTATTTTTGTGGTGTTACTTAAATTACCCAACATTAAAACTTAAGTTTGTAATAGTATCATAATAAAATGTGTTTAAAAACTTACCGATACTTGGAATAACGTCTTATATACATCAAAAGCCTTCAAAATATTTTGATACGTTTCAAACAAATGCATGCAACATCTTTCATCATTTTCTCCCTCATTCAACATTTGAACATTTGTAATCCATTTTTTGAGATATTCCCTCAACAGTAAAAGAACTCGAATAGCATAAACGAATTCCACATCAATACTCGTAAAAAATAATTCACAAAAACAGTTGACCACACTCAAGTACTCAAACGTAATGGAAAAAGTTATATAGATAATCATGTTGAAGCCAAACATAGTTAAAACGGAGACCCAATTCCAAATCATGAAACTGCGGACACTCTTACTAAAATCGATGTTTTTATATATTATCTGGATCATAACTACAAGCAAGACGTTTTTATTGCTATGGACGATATTTAGAACGAAACACATTACGAAATTAATACAACGAATAGTGGGTAATAAATATGAAAGAATTAACATGATATTTGTAGCTTCATGTTGCAAAAAAGAATTCATCATATTTGTGTACAGTCTGTGAATCGTTGTAGCAACGGTAAAGCAGACACCTAAAACTTGAGGTATAACATCTAAATTCCTTGTGATTGGAGTTATATAATTATCGTGAATCCGATATTTTGAAGATAGCATTAAAGCCAGCATAAAGTTGAAGGGATAAAATATTCTTTGGAATTCTTTTTCTAGTAGTAATACTTCTGTCGAAAAAGATACCATTGGTATAATTCTGTCTTTTTTGACCATTATGAAAAAAACAATAAGACAGAACTACTCACCAGTCTTATCAAATTGTTTAGAAAAATCTACCTATATTTAATATAGTCGCGTTTAGGTTATGTATTCACTGCAATGTACACAAAGTATTTTTAATGTTAACGTAACAAAAGTTAGTTTACGTATTATGGGGCCTTACTTTCTTTTAAAGACTTTTAAGGCGTCATTTACCAAATCAGGAAATAGCGTATGATATTCTACAAGTTGGGATCTCCTTTTGAATATATCATGTATCTAGACATCACGTTCCCCTTTATTTCGTCTTCTTCTGCCAACAAGCAAGCACTAACAACAATTTCTACTTCATCACTTTCCAATTTCACTGTCTCATACACACATTTTCCGCTCGTCCGCTCATTGCCAAGCGCTTTCGAATGCTAATAAATGTACAAGAGGCCCTAAACAAAGTAAGTGTCATGCCTTGAGTGTCTAATGCCCGCCATACACGATCCAGTTTATCGTCAAGTTTGCAGCGCGCCTGAAGCGGCGTCCGATAAACTTGGCTATGGGTGTGTATGACAAGTCTACTTGAAGAAATAATTTAATATCTATTCTGCCGACTTGATCGAGTTTGCAGCGTCATGTAAACTTGAAAGTGTGTATGAGCCGTCAAGTTTGCATGACGTTAGTTGGCATCGGCAGACGAAAACGCTATATCGCAAAATACTGGTCGCTATAGAGAAGTCCTCAGCGACTTCATTAATATACAAAAATTAGGCAGAAAATAAAATGGAATTACTTGTTTATATATTTATTTAAACTAAGCGACTTTGACTTGTATCAAAAGGTCGTCGTCAACAACCAAGCTATATTTTTTAGACTTGTATAATTTTATTTTTACCAATCATTACATACATAATAAACTCACGCCTTTTTGCCATGGGGGTAGGCAGAAACTACAGAACGCCACCTGCTACGATCCTTACATACTTCTTTTGCTTCACACACATTCATACATCTAGTCATACACACACGCCGGTTATGGGTACTGCGCACTTGGCCTTTCTGAAAAACATCACCTATAAGGTCTATGTATGTCTTTTTAGGGTGTCCCGTCCCGGCGTTTCCATTCACTTCTGCTTTGTAAATACCAATCTTTAATTGAAAGTAATTCATTTATTTCTACTACACTACAATATTCTTACCTACCTGCAAGGAACATCTACACTTAAACATAAACTGTATTGTTAACTCATTTACTGCAATAAATACAATAATGATAGTATTACTTAATATAGTTACTACTTGTCACTTAGTTGATAAAATATATAATGGCAACACTAAGCTAAAGAACTTAACTAAAAAATCAAATAACTTTTACCTATTAAGATTCTTTTTACCCGTTTTGAACCAGCCTAATTATACTTTAAAAAACGTAGACAATTAATAGAATTTCTTTCATATTTATCTTACTTTCAGACGCTCAAATTTAAGTCAGCTAAAAGCTAAAGCTTTCCAATTTTCTTTTGAGAAGACCTATTGCTGAGCTTCAACATCCTTCCAAGTACTGTAGCATTTTGCTTCAAGAATTAATTGTCCTAGCCTCTTTCGCTGATTTGTCAAACGCGTTGGTAGAGTGCGCACAAGATAAGTCTGCGCGCGGCCAAAATTGGAACTAATCGTTTGTCATTTATGTCAGGTGTCAAGAGAGTGTGTTGTATTCTGCTTTTTTATTCGTTGCCGAAGTAAATAATCGCCATCATTATGCTAAAAGTAATTTAGAATGATGGCAGGGATGTTTTCTTGAAGTGAACAAGATAATAACGGGCCTACGGTACCGTTTTACAAAGATAGAGCCCGCGTTGCTTATTTGACAGGTAACTTTTAGGGATACCACAATACTAAAATTTCCCTAAATTTTCGTACTACCGCTGCCCGACAGTATTGGTTTTTATTTATTATAAAACTTCATGCAACATAAGGGTACATAGGCATTGGCATTGGGTGGCACATAAATATACCAGCGGTACAGGACCGGCATCATGTAATATAATGTATCATTGTTATTTTGTTTTAGGCGTTCCTGAACGCATGGTGCGTACTCAAATAACTCAAGAGGGTTATGTGGCAGCAGCTTCTTCAAAAATTGTTGAAGAACAAATTAAAAAAGAATTGAAATTGAAGGTTTTAGCCACTGCAGGACCATTGTTAGATCAAATTTAACAGTAGAAACTACTAAGTATTCAATAAAAGATTTACAATAATTTCATGATGCTTTTTTCATCATATTCTATGCAAGTAGAAAAATCTAGTAATTAATTATGCTTAACTTAAATTACTTTAAGTTTCGAGTAATGAAAAATGACTATTGATTAAATGAAGGCAAAAAATATCAGTTATAGTTTTTTGTAAAAAACGTTGCCCCACACTAGGAATTTCTTCCTGTATCGTGGGTGCGTTTACAAACATATAAACTCACATTCACAACACCCAGAGCCGGAACAACTATCTGTAGGTCATACAAATATTTGTTCCGTGCGGGAATCGAACCCGCGACACGCAGCGCAGCAGTCAATCGCTCAACCACTGCGCCAACCGTGCGTGAGTTATGTTGGCAACATTAAGCACGCCACCCGTCGCGCGCAGACTTATCGTGCGCGCACTCTAACATTTTTGAAAATTTTAAATTTCCTTTGACAAGTAAATAGAAGACATTTTTTTTCTGACAGAATGTTATTGATTGAAAATTTATGGCATGGAAATCTTCAATCAAATTATTGATATTTTTATAGCAGCTGTAAAGCGTCCATACTATTAGATATTGCGAACAGGATGGTCAGACAGGCTCTAGACATAACACCAGTTTCTCTGGGCAAAGTTCAATCTCTTGTTTAAAGAAGACTGGTTTATAATTATTAAGGTTAATATTAAGAAAACTGATACCAGTCGTTGTGAGCCAGCAGACTTTGTGCTTCCGTACATTTAACAACGGGTTCCGTAATTTTTTTCAACCGCCAGTGTTGAATACAGGCCTGCGGATCACAAAGTCAAGAGCCGAACACTGGGTCCCATAGCAATATTGCGGCTCCTGGATCCCACCAGGTCTATACACGCGAAACTGCGATACTTAGCAGCGGTAGCTAGGGGTCTGTTCTTTGAGATACTGGTTCCCGTCAACCAGGTGGAAAGTGGTACGATAGAATAACTTACAACTATGCACTTACCCTTATTATCCTGGTGGTGTCCTGGTCTTCGATCAATCCCGTGTCAGGTCGAGGGTTATTGGGAAATATATATATAATAAGGAAAGGACAGCAAACGTGTTCTGGTGGTATTCCTGCCAGACTGCTAGGCACGTTCCTGACATGAATACCTCGCAGCACGTGAAATATACACAAATACAACTTCACGGGCGAAGTACCATACCACTCGCCGATGGCGAAAGTATTTTCCAATAATGTCTTGATCGATGGGTTGATTATTTAATAATTATAATAAAATCAAAGTGAGAACCCGGTATAACGTCCAGCCATATCAAATCACAATTTTACAGTTCAGTGTCAACTGTCAACTCAATCAAAATCTGTCAAATCGATGACAGCAAACTAACACAGTGTTGCAACAAAATAACAAAAAAACCGGCCAAGTGCGAGTCGGACTCGCGCACGAAGGGTTCCGTACTTGGTAAATTGCGGTTTACGATTTATGACGTATTAAAAAAAAACTTCTTACTAGATCTCGTTCAAACCAATTTTCGCTGGTAGTTTACATGGTAATGTACATCATATATTTTTTTAAGTTTTATCATTCTCTTATTTTAGAAGTTAAAGGGGGGGGGACACACATTTTACCACTTTGGAAGAGTCTCTAGCGCAAACTATTCAGTTTAGAAAAAAATGATATTAGAAACCTCAGTATCATTTTTGAAGACCTATCCATAGATACCCCACACGTATGGGTTTGATGAAAAAAAAATATTTTTAGTTTTAGTTTCAAGTATGGGAACCCCCAAAATTTATTGTTTTATTTTTATTTCTGTGTGAAAATCTTAATGCGGTTCACAGAATACATCTACTTACCAAGTTTCAACAGCATAGTTCTTATAGTTTCCGAATAAAGTGGCTGTGACATACGGACGGACAGACAGACAGACAGACAGACAGACAGACAGACAGACAGACAGACAGACAGACAGACAGACAGACATGACGAATCTATAAGGGTTCCGTTTTTTGCCATTTGGCTACGGAACCCTAAAAAAGGAACGGAACATAACGTTCCGAACAGCCAGCTTTCAAGTTATATAGATTTTCTCACAGTGTATCCTATATAATATTATTAGTGCTATAACTTTTATAAAAAATAATACAAGAGTTTCCAATACTCCAAACCTGGGCAATAAAATTATTGAATAAAAAACTGAACATTTCCAATGAAATTATTTGAACAAATCTGGAATTGTCTACAACACTGCAAATCAGATTTATCGAAAAATAGCCAAGGTACCACATTTCCAAATTCAGAAAATATACTTATGTCATAAATTACAAGGTTGACATACCATAATCTTCGTTGGAATGTGCAAAAAAATGCGATAAAAAATCTAAAAAAATAATATTATTTTTAGTACATAGTGTAGCATTCCTCTACAAGACTTACCGGTATAGCCTCTTTTTTGCTTTATTAAACCGGTCGGTTACATTATTCAAATTTCCAATTTTCTTATAACAAGAAAGGGGAAGACCTACTGCTGAGCTTCAACATCCTTCCAGGTACTGTAGCATTTTGCATCAAGACTTATAGTCGTAGCGTATTTTGCTGATTTGTCAAACTCGTTATTCAGATTTTTGAAATTTTCATATTTCCTTGGATAAGTAAAGAGAAGCCATTTTTTTCTTCTGACGGAATGTCATTAATTGAAATTTCATGAAAAACAAATATTCAATCAAATTATTGATATTTTTATAGCAGCTGTAAAACTTCCATATTATTAGAAATGACGAGCAGGTTGATTAGACGGACTTTATAGTTCCGTGACTTTTTTTCAGCGGCCTGAGTTTAACTATGAGAGCTTTTTTTTTAGCATGGAGAAATGCTCATGCATACTGCTATGATATGAAATCCCTACTACTCAAAGTATATTGACTCGATTGAGACTGTTCAACGTAAATTCCTAAGAGTTCTGCATTACAGATGCTATCACAGCCACGGTTCGCATGATATGTTGCTTAAGAATTACAAACTGTTAACCCTAGAATCCAGAAGACTGCTTCTCAGAACAATAATTCTACATGGTATTGTGCATAACAAATATGATTGTAAAGACATAATAAATAAAATTTGTTACATCGTTCCGAGGACAGTAGTGCGTAGACAACACGTTCATACCGCCTACTTTCTATTAATATCAGGCACGTCTGTAATTCAAATGCTGGCTTTCGCGCTCTTCTGCGCCAACTTGTGGATTTCTACAACACTAGATTTGAAAACATTGATATTTTTAATCTAACAGCTCTTGATTCGCTCGCGATTCTCTTCTCTATAAGCCTTATAAATTATCAAGTGGTGTATTTTTCTTTTCTTCTCTTTTTGTTTTCTTAAATTTCGTTCTTAGAAAGATTAATTTTATCTTTCACCCATGTATTCTCTTATTTTTTAACACGTAGCATTAATAATCATCAAATTAGTAATAAGTGGATAATGTTGCTAGTAGTATAATAAGTATTTTGTTTAATTAGATAGTATGTATCCATTGAGATACGTACGTACACAACGTACTACACTACGTACTACATTATTACCTCAATGTATGTATCACATTTAATTGTACTCCCTGTTTCTTATCCCGAAATAAAATAAATAAATAAATACCGCGCTCCACGGGGAGATAGCGCAGTTATGTGGGACTCGAACCCACTAAAACTCCACGGTGTCCTCCTGTGCCGCCTATGGCGGGAACACGGGCACGCGTTAGCACTCACTGTGAACCCGCCACGGCTGTCCGTCCCCGAACCCTCCTCTGGGGAATACCCCCATCACCGGCGCACCAGAACACACCGTACGCTGTGAACACCCCAGGGACCAAATCAGCACATGGGCGCCAGAGGACTCCGTGTATGGCACCCTTGGACCCACTGTGAAGGGTCAAGATCAATGGCCCCGCCACCTACCATTTTTCAGCCGCAGGGGATATGGAGAGCGGCCAACGCTATACCGACACTCCTCTTCCCTTTCGGCGCCACCGCGTTTGCCATCAGACGGTGGCGACCCCGTCCAGGCCACAAAAGGTAGGGACAGCGGCGCACCGCAATACCGGTATTCCTCTTCCGCCGAGGCCTCCAACCCTCAGCCGCGATATCGTATGGGACCTGAGACTCTCCATAAGACATCGCAGCCCGCCTCAGTTGCGATGTTTCCTGTTACCAAGCGGCACCGGAGCCTACTAGTTGGCCGCTTCGTCGTCGACTTAATCGGTAAAACCCTGACTAGCAGCCCCTCCTCGGGTTCCTCTTCGTTTCACCGTGGGTGATCAAGCTACTGGGTCCCCCCGGTTCGACAATGCGGGAACCCATCGGGGGGGTTGCTATGAGAACTGTGGTGCTGTTTCAACCCG
Organism: Orthosia gothica; assembly: GCA_949775005.1. NCBI lineage: Eukaryota > Metazoa > Arthropoda > Insecta > Lepidoptera > Noctuidae > Orthosia > Orthosia gothica. The sequence continues at coordinate 32,897,587 of OX459035.1, forward strand.
TAATCCAGTATCGGAGCGGTACCTACTACTGAAGGCGGTTTATTTACCAGAGGCGGACCGCCGAGACAATCGTTGTCTGACATATAATTTTTTTATTTACATTTATTTTTTGTGACACAACTTAGGTCTATCCACACATATCAGGGCCGTGCCAGGGACGTGGACGGACCGTGCCCCGTCAGGGGCTCAACAAAATACCGTTGTGTGCATACATTTTAGATGAACTCGTTCACACACGTCCGTGCACGGGCCAGTGACGAATCTTCAATACCTGGGCCCGGCCCTGTCATGTCCCGGGCATGGCTCTGATATCTGTGGATAGAACTTTAACCTATCAATTACGTGTTAGTTTCTATTTTCAAAATTTCACGTATTAAACTTAGTTTTATGTCGTTAAGGATTGGTTAACACTCGGATGCAGTTGCAACTGAGTTGAGGATAAGTACGTTTGTGCAGCGTTATACTTTAATTCGAGCCAAAATTTAATTCCCAAGTTTTCATCTTACTAAAAATTAAAAATGACATATTCAATATCAAAAGGGTATTTTCCTGGGTAGAAAAATTATAATACTATTTAGTCCGACAGTTAGATTATCAAATAATATTGGACCTGTATTTTCTGATTTATCAAATAAATAAATATTTGCAAAGATAAAGATCATCAAAGTTCAGGATTTGCCACTTTGTCAGTATAAAGTGAAACGTGAGTCAACATCGAGGGACCATTTTTTTAATCCTTGCAAAATGAAATAAGACTTAAAGGAAAAATTAGTGAAAATATTAAAAGCTTAAAGCAATGAGCCAAGTTTTTTTAATCTTGCATTGAAACTGTTATGATTAAATTACTTGGGCCCTCTACTATAACTATATATGAAATGGTCGTTGGTTATTTACTGTGTACCAAAGTTCCAATATATGTGGTGTGTAAGGGAAGGTCGAGCAGAGCTCGGTCGCACAGGCACTTATCATAATAAGACAAATAAATTGTCGTTAGAATACAAACGTGTTTGCATAATATTCTTAACCTGTTCATATCAATACGCAGGACAAGACAAACACATTTGTAATATAAGAAATTGTTATAACTAATACCAAAGGAAATATTTAATACACTTGTGTAAAAGCTGAATTCATAATAGTTGTCAACCGACAGTTAATAGGACATCAAAATCTAAGATGGCGCAGACAAAAGTTTTCAAAGATATTTCTTCATGGTTGTTATTTTCATGGTTTACGGGACAGTATAAAGAGACAGATGGATTTCACACTCATATTTTGCCAGTTATGTTAAATAAACCGAGCGCAAATCTAGACTCCGGGATGCTACTTAGGGGTTATTTAATAAATAAACAACGGTTTTATCGAATCGCATTTACATGCACTTTTACAATTGTATTATTTACTTGCAATAAACTTAAAACAAATGAATTTACATTAATTACAATAATCATTTTGTAACAACTTGGCCTACCTAACCCAGAAAATATCCTAGATTATAATGAACAAACGAATTAAATCTATTCTATTATATATAAGTATCCTAAATCTAAGTTCAACTGTTGCTACATATAAAGAAACTTCTTTGGTCAGAAACAACAGCTTCGGACAAAGAAACGCCTTGGCCAGAAATTTTACACCAGACAGAAACAATATTCTCAGTCAAAAACAAATGCGACGATGGACTAAAAAAAATATCTTAAGCCTATACGACTTGGATAAAAAAAATATGACTCCAGTTCAAACATGGAACTGGTGTCAGGGGACAGACCAAATAGGACTCAAGTTCTAAGATAAATCTTTAGTCAAAGATACGAATTGGACAAAAAAAAAGGACTACAGTTCAAACATGGAAAGTGAGTCATAAGAAAAACAAGATAAGACCCAAGTTCAAAGATGCGACTTGAGTCAAAGGTCGAACAAGATTGAACTCAAGTGTAAAGATAAAACAATGAGTCTTAAGTAAGAGCTAAATACTAAGATATCAATGGGGTAGGCTAGGATAGAAAATCTTATCCATTAAAATCATCGCTAAAGAACATCTCTACAGGCTAGGCTGTGTAACTGATGTTTCGAAAAACTTTGCTAACTGTCAACTGCTGTAAACTTATGGTTCGTTGCGTGGCAACGACATGTACGTTGAGAATGAAAAAGATTGTTCAATATCGTAATTTGAAAAAAGAATACATTTAGTGATTTAGATAATTGATAAAAATGATACCAATGGTACCATATTTAACTGCAAAACGGTGTTTTCGAAATGATTCATGTAAATTGGAATAGCTGTATTGAAATTATAAGGCAATTTGTAAAAGAGAGAAATGTTGGCATGATTTCTGAATTTAGATACAACAAACATATATTTTATAACTTTTATAATAAATATTAACGAATAAAATAAATAATGGATAAGCAAAATGGGACTTGACTGAGATAATAATGTATTAAGCTAAGGGCAAAAAATAATGTTTCGGAGAAAAACCAAAGGTAGATTTGTCAGTAACTTTCACAAAAACCTCTGCAAAGAAAGACAGATACGACGCGTGTTGAATCCACATTTCAGCTAAAAAAGATGCTTAGAGTCTGGCCAATAGCACGTGATGAAACTCGCCTCACACGATACACGAGTTTGCTACACCAAGCAGAAAAGTGTTAAAAATCGAATGGTATGAATAATAAGGAACGAAAACGGGGACTAAATGAGGAAAACGCCATAGATTGGCTAAGAATAAAAAACTAAATATATTACTAGCACACAGTCTTGTAAACCAAGTTTACCTTTATACTCGACGCCTAACCATTCATATATCCAAGCATACTCTATGGGACCTAACTACAGCTAGCTAAAGGGAAAGAAATACAACTCGGGTTAAATTATAATTATGTATTTAAGGGGAAAAAAATTAAGTTTTTCATATGGTAAAAGTGATTTTTTGTCTTACCAAGTTATTTTTAGAAGTATAAAAAACAAAATTATACAAAATAAAATTGCAATAAAGCAAGAATGTAATTAGTAATAAAACTTGCAAACTGTAGAGGTAGATCGGCGTCTACGATGAAGAAACCGCAGGCGCTCATTTTTTTGAATGATGCCTGCTGTACGCGTTGAATGTTCTTGCAAAACCTTATTTCAGGATCTGTGAAAAAAATGCATCAGAATTCAGTTGTAGAAAAGTTTCCATAAACATATACTAGATTAACCTTTAACTTTGGACGTAGGACCTCTCAGACCGCAGGGGTTTGAGAGACCACACGTACATGGAAGAGTAATGAAAAAGTTACGTACACTGTTAAAGGTTCAATAGAAGGTATTCCTATATCATTTGGGATTAATCTCGTTCTGGACGGGTTCCATTTTTATAATACTTACCAGAAGAGTTTCTTGACTTCATGAGCATGACACAGGTACTCTCAACATCTCTCATAGCTGCACAGAATCTCTCACATTCTATGCATAAGAAAAAAGTATTATAATATTCTTTAAGCTCCAGATTAGAGACACAACAGGGACATACCTAATACCTGAAACAGTACAAATCATTACAGGCGCGTAGATTTATTGATGTAACAAAAAAGGCGATATTTTGGAGATTAAATAAATTTGTTTTAATAAAATAAACGAGAAAATATAAAACAATCGGTATGGCAAAAGGATGTCTACAGAGTGTAGCGGAATCTGAGTCGCCACATAAAAACTTATGACCTGAGGTCACAAAAAATCCTGGATCCCGCAGAGTTATTGGCGTGATTTGAACACATTCAACAGTCCGACAACAATCTTTGGGCAGTTGTCCGGATCAGACACAATACCCGTCTGGTAAGAGCATATCCCCTTTCAATGGAGGTTGCGGGACTTTACATACAGTTCTGCGGACCTCTAAATAAGAGAGCCCATCACACTTCACACTTATATCACATTATAATTATAAACGTGAAAGTTTGTGTGTGTGTGTTTGTATGAGTATTACTTCTTCACTCTCAAACAGCTAGACGGATCTGAATGCAATTTGGCACAGAGATAGATAGATAGTCTGAAATAGCACATAGTATAATTTTTATCCTGGGAATATGTTCACTTGAGATAAAATTCGACATTCAAGCGAGCGAAGCCACTGGCAGTAGCCAGTAGTAAAATGTACAATGATATAAATGTTTGCTGTGACATTATGCATAGGCGTCCTTATTTCAATAACTTATTACTTCATCAATAGGCAATTTATGATAACTTACTAAAGTGGGAGCCAACGCAAAAATTCGTCATACTGTCAATATGATAGCCATGTTCCGCAAACTTAAGTAAGCTGCGAAAATCGTATAGAATAAAACCTGAAAATGAAGAGTTAAAGTCTAAAAACTACGTTTTCACCCTACATACGTTTATTTTTATGGTATGAACACATACAGGAGGATCGACACATTTTATTAAAGTAACTCAGATACTCTGGATATAATGTATTGCAGTATAGTTCAAACTGTATTGTAGCTCTGGCAACGCCACAATTTTATCCTCCTATGATATTTTTTTATTAGGGAAGTTAGAGTTGACCGAAAATATTTACCATATTTGCCATTAGTAGCATGAACCTGAACATGAACCAAAAAAATCTTACCATATGCCGATACGTCATCTTTACCCTTGTGTAACACTCTTGTATATTCAAATAAATATCAAACATTTTATTCCAGTTCTTTTCTCTTTCCAAATCCTCATTGCTTCTTAACTTTGCATTAACGCACGAAGCATTTTAACTATTATTTTCAATACTATCAAAGCGTATACAACGTTAATATCGAAAACGATACTGAAATAAGTCGTTATAATATCATAATAAGTTGAACGATGGATAGTTAGACAGAAGTTTGAAGTTGACTCTACTATACAGTTTCCACACTGAGATAAAGCTGGCCAATCAAGTATGACATTTTGCCGAAACAAAAATGAAGCAATCAAAAACTTATAAAAATAGATTAATCACTGTTTGTTGTTACAATAAAATCAAAATGATCAACTCTTCTCTATCATTCACTTTATATAAGGAATTAAGATACATTATTAAAATATTGTATATTATATCAAGTTGTGTAATTAGTTCTATAATAATAGTTTATTGTTTTAATCAAAAATCAAAATCAAAATCAAAAATCAGTGAATCATGCTGTAAGTGAATCTCAGTACCGTAGCCGTTGGCCTTCCCAAAGTAATTAAGCGATGCACAAAAAAACTGAACTGAAGAGAAAGCAGATGGTTTGCGGATGAAATGGGATTGGCGACTGGCTTGTTGGGAGACACTTAACTGGAGGCAGGGAGAGAGGACGGTCTGATTCTAAGGAGCGGGAGAAGGCGTTCGAGTGATGATACTAGACTGTGAGAGAGACATAGGGTTTAGCTTTGGAAGCGAATAATCTAAATTCGAGTCGTGGTAGTTATCGTATAACAAATTTAATAAAAAAAAAAAAAAAACAAACTATTTATTTCCACAAGAATACATACAATTTTTTACATTTAAAATAACGCTCAATATTTTTGAGTTAAGATTATGTGCGCTATCGATTCAGGTTTAGTTACTCGCTCACAGTTTATCTGGTAGTGGACCCACACGTAGGCCCCTCCCTCATTCTAAACTTTTCACCGGTAAAGTAGATTTTTTTTATTTGTCGAGGTTTTTTGTTTTTATTATTAAGTTAATTATAATTGAGTCTAATCTCTAATATTTGCACTAACACGTGCGAATGCGCTTAGTCGGACGAAAGCGCGGCGGAGCAGCGAGCGACACAGCCCTCGAGTGCCAGTGCTAACGCGCGACTGGCTTCGCCCCCGTAGAGAGCCAGAATATATACATTGGACCTTACTTTGCAAGACTTTCTTTGCAAAATATTGATTGATTTAAATAAGCAAAGTACCATCTAAAGATCCTCTAAACACCAATCTGTCAAACTAAAAATATTTTTAAAAATCCAAGTCGTTTTGGAGGAGTTTCCAAAAGTAGCGAAAAAATATCGTGTTGTTAATATTTTTTTTAAAGCAAAACTACTACTTACACGAAAAAACCTTGAGTTCCAAATTATGTACATGAATCAATAATAAATATATATTTTTTTCAAACCTTTTAACCTAGCCGTTACTAAGGAGTATGCTTTAGAAAGTAACCGTTTTACGGCACTAAAGCGCATGTAGGCCCTTAGGTTAGTGAGATCAGATTCACTATCCTCTTGAATTTGCTCCTGCCCTTCAGCTTTCCGTAGGAATATCCGTCCATGCTTTACCCAGCAGAACGAGTACTTGTGTTCCTTGGAAAATTATCTGCACAAATAAAAAAGCTTCCTTGCGTTTGTTGTTAGGTTTTATGTTACGTATATCGGAGTTTGCGGCCCTTTTGTTTGTAAGTGGTTACTATTTAATTTGCTGTTCTTATCATCCAGGTTGAACCTTTTCACGGCAGATATGATATTATCACTCACTACTTTGCTGGTAAATTCGACGATAATAGGTTTATAACTATCAGATTTGGTGTTAACTTGGAAAATGTCTCGTATTCCTGTTGTTTCAAAGTCTAAATTGACAGTTTTTCCCAATTTCTTTACTGTGTTGATCAGATCTGGGGTGGTCTCTTTCTGTCCACTTTTAGGGATGTTACGTATCTCGATAGTTGAGCATTTTAAACTTCTCTCCATATATTCCAATTTACTTTCGAGTGACTGAATGTATCTTTGTTGATCGCGTCGTTCACCTTCCAGCTTACATATGATTGCAATTATTTCATCGAACTTGCAGGAGTTAAACTCAACTGATTTCCGCAACTCACGATATTCTTCCCGTATCTCGCTTACGTTAGACAGTATTTGGTCAATTTTACCATTTTGAGTGTCAGACCATGTTTACAACGTACGTACGTATAATTTCGGTTTCAAAAGATTGGCACTCCACTTAATATTCATGATCAAATTTACGTTTCGATGGGCGCATGCATACGTTCCTAGAGAGATCTTCTTTATCAAAATCGCAAGTGAGAATACTTGGTTCAGAGCCACCATGGCATGGGCAGAGCAAAGGTTCCGAGGAGGTCGCAATTTGCGGCGAAGTGCGTCGAAGCGGCATGTTTACTTAAACTTGAACACGTGCGCCTGGTACTTGGCAAAAGTTACTTACGCTTCCAGTGCGAACGCACTCACGGCTGATGGGCGGTGACCGTAGCGTGCGAGCACTCAGCGCGTAGGTGATAGCGAGATAGCTGATAAAGGTGGCACTCGTCGCACACTACTTCACTCGTACTGTTTAAGTTCGCCTGGTACTTGGCAACAGTTAAATACGCTTCCAGTGCGCACGCACTCACGGCTGATGGGCGGTGACCGTAGCATGCGTGCACTCAGCGTGTAGGTGATAGCGAGATATCTGATGTAGGAGTCACTCGTTGCATACTGCTTCACTCATACTGCTTATGTGCGCCTGGTACTTGCGCGAATTTTAATTATTTGATTTTAATTGTTTAAATAAGTCTGCACCACTCAATGGTCCGAGGGGAAGGGTATTGATTATTACTTTGTTTTATTTTATCAAGACAACTTGTGTGTTTCCTAATCAAGATAACTTTCTTGTAGGCCATAATATGATATAGATACAGTTTCAACAACCATTAGCAATAATAAAGTTATTTGATATTATATATCAAATAACTTACGTTAGCTAAGCAAAAGAAGCAAAAGAAGTATCTGAGGATCGTAGCAGGTGGCGTTCTGTAGTTTCTGCCTACCCCCATGGGAAAAAGGCGTGAGTTTATGTACTTACGTAAGCTATGTGTAGTCGATCTTACACCAAATATTGATAACAATAATAAATCTGGCCTGTGCTGGCTTCACAAAAAAGTAAGTCAGCTTATCAATTACACAATATTTTATAATATCGGGTCTATCTGTGTGTCAATACGTCCAATATGAATATCTTGCTATGCTATATAAGCTTGTGTATGCTTTAAATAATCTCACAATTAGGTGAACAATAATAATTCTTAAGTAGTGAAACTGTTTTAAAACGTATATTCGAAAGAATATTGATACTAACAGACAGTATTGTACTTATTGTTTCAAAGGACTTATAATACTAATATAGCGGTATAAAATCCAGGACACATCACAATGATCATTACAAATTACGTAATAATTTATAGGCATATCATCAAATAAGTTTAGATTTTTTTCCTGTACTGTACTTTACAATATTTACTTAGTTGGGTACTCTTTTACATTTGTAGGTAGTTGACAACACAATAATCATTTAGGTAGGTACTTAGACATTTGTCGGTAGGTGCTTAGTAAATATGACAGTTATGTATTATGTAGCAAACCATTGCGACTTGAAAAATGAAAATTAACGATTTAATGACGTCACACATACTTCAAATTCTGACACACTCGTATTCAATCAAGTTCCTTGATAGACGTTTTTTTTTTTTTAATAATTGTTATCAAGTTTTTTTCTCAGTGCAAACTCTTCTAATAATGGTGATGGTGTGATGGTATGTGATCGTGTGTCAAGCCTAACTCATTAACTACAGACTCCTTTATAAGCGTGACTCCTAAATTCTACAAAGGCTTTCTCTAAAGTACCGTTAATTTTTATATCCTTCGTAATTTCGATTTTAGGTGCGTGTCGCGGCCTAGACCGGCTGCATCGATACACATGGCTTTTGAAATATTACCACTAGGTTTTACGACGTTTTTTTTTTATCTGCATATTACAGTTATCATTTGTATGTTCTATTTTGTTGCATTTTAATACCGGTTTAGGACAATATAAGAAGCTGGGACCCCTTTCTTTCAATAGTAACCTTTGACTGGGCTGACGGTACTAGAGTGATCGGTTTTGTTCTTGTTATGGTTTCGATAAAAACTGTGATAAGAATCTCTGCTGCTCATCAAAAAAAATGCAAGTGCCGATCGGGGTTAGAGAACTGTAAAGCTAGAGCACCTGATTTGAGGATCCTATCACTTATTCCATGAAAGATACACGTTTCTCAATAATGTCGCATTGGTTTTGGCAAAACTGGCTTTACTTTAAGCCAGATTTTCATAAAAATAAACCTCTATAGGTTCATTATTTTTTTTTTTTTTTTTTTTTTTATTTATTTAAAAATTCGGATAACAGAAATCCATAGTGTTAGTAACATACCTTATACCTAGTGTTAGTAAATAATAACAATAAGGTTGAGAAGCACTTTGCACAGAAGATGAGCAAGTTTTTACTCGGTCATCCTCTCCACAAAATGCCTCATAAAAGGGGAAAACACTCGCTCGGACACTGTTTTTAGGATGCTATTACCACTGGCCCGAGTTCTAGCTGCCAGCGACGCTATCTTCTTCCGCACGATTGCGTGGAAGCTATAACTACTCCTTCTATATTAAGCATTTCCTCCAAATCCTGACCGTTATTTTGTTCGCAAATAGAAGAAGTTTATTAGTTTCTCTTGCCATTCTTGCCAGTTAAACAAAACCGAGTTTAGACCTTCATACCATGTCTTAGAGAGGCCTTGGAGTTTCTGCATAGCAAATTGAACGATAGTTTATAATGTATGGTAACCATAAGACAGATCACACGTTTTTTACTCATATATTTCAGTGGCGACGAGGATAAAAATTAGAAGCGTGCTAAATAAAAATTTTATCCAAAATGTCAATCGGCAAACTAACCAAGTTTAATGTAAGATCGGGAAATTGGACAATGTATGTGGAGCGCATGGAAATGCTCTTCAAGGTCTAGCAACTTAACAAGTCCGAGCAAACCGAGTGCAAAAACCTATGTGGAGGTGGTGAAGGTTATGACAGATCACTTGCAACCAAAGCCGTCATTTATGGCAGAGAGGTACCGTTTCCGACAGCGAAGACAAAATGCGGGTGAATCCATTTTACAATATATATCAGAACTGAAGAAAATGTCCAAATTTTGCGAATTTACGTCCGTATTGGAAGAGAATTTACGTGATCAGTTAGTATGCGGGTTGCGAAGCGAGTCGATCAGGCAACGATTGTTTACTGAAGAAAATCTGCAATATGCAAATGCCGTGAAAATTTCATGCGCTATGGAATCGGCGGAGAGGGATGCAGCGGCAGTGGAACAAGCAGTCGGGAAGAATAGCGACTCGGGCGGTAGCGGTGATAACGTGGCTGGAGCGCTGCATGCGGTGGTGGCGTCGGGCAGCGGGGGCCGCCGAGGGCGTGATGGATCACGCGGGTTACCGACGGCACGGAAGGTCACCGTCGAAGATTCAAAAAACAATTGTTCTGCTTGCGGGGCTTCGGATCACCAGAGAGAACGTTGTAGATACAGTCGGTTTATCTGCGGTAGGTGTAGACAGAAAGCACATCTACGTCGGGTTTGTCCGGTGCGTTCTGGTGGAAGACAGCCGAAGGACAGATGTGACACCAAAAACATGGTGGCACATGTTCAAGCAGCAGGCGAGGTAGCCAATCAGTAAAATCTCTGGAACCAGGCAGGGGAGGATGAGTCTCCTTTGTCTGACGAGGAGGACTGGGAAGTAGAAGATTTGCATCAACTTAGTTTGAATAGCTACAAACCGGTGAGCTTAACTATTTTTGTGGATCAAACCCAACTGTCTATGGAGATTGATACAGGGTCTTTAGTATCATGTATTAGTAAGGAAAAGTATGATCATCTGTTTAGCCATAGACCTTTAATAAATAAATAAATAAATTAAAAAAAAAAAAATAGTATTTAGATTCTATGATGGTACTATTACAAAACCTATAGGGGTGATAAGGCCAATGGTTAAGTATGGAAATAAGTCCAAAAAAATGGAATTGTTTGTAATAGAGGGTGGTGCCACCTCGCTATTAGGTCGACAATGGCTTACGGAACTAGGCATTAAAATACCTTTGTACCAAAATAGCAATGTTTCGTGTGATAGCAATGACCAATTAACTTTATTACTTGGCAGATATAAGGATTTGTTTTCGGAGGGACTGGGCCGGTTCACGGGAGGCAAGGCTCGGTTACGACTACGCGAGGGAGCAACGCCGGTTTTCTGTCGCGCACGGCCTGTGCCGTACGCGCTCCGCGAGCGCATCGAGGCTGAGTTACACGGCATGCTGCGCGCCGGTGTCATCGAGCCTGTGGAGTGCGCAGATTGGGCAACTCCACTTGTACCGGTTCGTAAGGCTGATGGTGGACTCCGTATCTGTGCTGATTACAAAATAACATTAAATCCAGTACTACTGGTGGACAAATATCCCCTACCACTTATAAACGACTTGCTGGTTAAATTAAATGGTTCTAAGATATTTACAAAAATTGATTTAACGCAAGCATATAATCAGATTGAATTGAATGACCCTGACAATTGTACGGTTATTAATACTCACAAGGGCCTTTTTAAGTATAAAAGATTGGTTTTCGGTTTATCGTCAAGCCCTGGTATATTCCAACGAATTATGGCGAATCTTCTGAACGATATTCCAAACGTAGAAGTATTTCTCGATGATATTATTATTGGATCACCCAATATTAGGGAGCATTTAGTTATTTTAGAGAGAGTTTTAGAGCGGTTACATCAAAACGGAATGAAACTAAATCAAAAGAAGTGCAAGTTCTTTACTAATGAGGTTAAATATTTAGGTTTTATTATCTCTGCCGAGGAAATAAAGGTGGACCCTGAAAAGGTTGAAGGTATATTAAACATACCCCGCCCAGACAATATTACCGACTTGAGAGCCTTTTTAGGTACAATCATGTATTATGCGAAATTTGTTAAAAACTTGAGCAATATATTGGCACCTTTGTACACGTTACTAAAGAAGGGAGAAACTTGGGCATGGAATGATGAGTGTGAGTCAGCTTTTAAGAGAATCAAAAATATTTTGATTAGTGCCGACGTCCTTGCTCATTACGATCCAAAAAAACCCTTGTTTTTAACTTGTGATGCGAGCGCGAGAGGAATTGGGGGCGTATTAAGTCAGATGGGTGAGCTCAATGATAGTAGCACAGACGGACAGCAGGAGCGTCCTGTCGTGTATGTATCGCGCGCGCTTAACGCGGCTGAGAAGCATTATTCACAAATCGATCGGGAGGCTTTGGCTATCGTGTTCTGCTTAGAAAAATTGCACCAGTATTTATATGGGCGACGTTTTACACTACGCACGGACCACAAGCCATTGGTCACTATTTTTGGGCCTCAACAAGGTATACCATCAATGGCTGCGAGCCGATTACAAAGGTGGGCTATTAGGTTGTCTGCCTATACATACGACATTGCGTATGTTTCTTCAAAGCAGAATGGGGCAGATGGGTTATCGCGTTTGCCAGCTCTTTCTGCTATTAAACAATCTATTAAAGTTCAGGAACAATCATATTTACATTTCGCCCAAAATGCTATGTTATTGGATTATAATGAGATTAAAAGACGAGCCGAGACCAGTTGCTAGGCCGAGTTCTGACATATCTTCGCGACGAATGGCCGTCTGATAACGAAATTAAATCGCTCCAACCGTTTTTTAATCGTAAGAAAGAACTGTACGAGGAGTTAGGTTGTTTGATGTGGGGCCATAGGGTGGTCGTACCGGGTGAGTGTAGGAATAAGGTTTTAATGGATTTACACGAGGCTCATATGGGCATTGTGAAAACTAAAGCTTTCGCTAGGAGCTATGTCTGGTGGCCGGGTATGGACGAAGAAATTGAAAAAACGTGCCGTGGTTGCAGTGTGTGCTGCAGAGAGCGAGGCACCGCCTCGACATATGCACTGCCCATGGGTTTGGCCAGATAGACCATGGGCCCGTGTGCATGTTGATTTCTTAGGTCCTATCACGGGGCGGATATTTTTAGTAATAGTTGATGCCAGAACCAAATGGTTAGAAGTTAGTCAAGTGCCTAGTACAGCGGCTAGTCACACGATCAGCGTTTTAAGTGACGTGTTTGCACGTTTTGGATTACCCAGACAAATAGTCTCTGATAACGGGCCGCCCGTTACAAGCCATGAGTTTTCTCAATTTCTCAGTACAAACGGGATCGATATTTTCAGCGTCATATCACCCCGCCTCAAACGGAGCAGCAGAGAACGCAGTTCGTACAGTTAAAAGAGCTATTAAAAAGGCAATTAGAGAGAACTTAAATATAAATTTATTTGTAAATAATTTTCTTCTACATTATAGGAATACAGAACATTGTACTACTGGTGAAACACCGGCGTCGCTTATGTTCGGCCGCAGGTTACGTACCAAATTCGACGCCCTAAGACCAAGTAGGGACAGTAGAGTTAGAGATGCTCAGGAGCGTCAACAAAAATACGGCGCAAGTGGGTTGCGTCAACTACGCCCGGGGGATGAGGTCTGGCTGCGATAATATCGTGGACAGGATAAATGGATATCTGGAAAGGTTGCAGAAAAGATGGGGACCACTGATTATAAGGTAGTAGATGCTTTAGGTAGAGAATCCCACAAACATGTAGATCAGCTGAAGTCACGGATACGGAGTTCACTAATCTGTCCTTCTCCCTCTAGCCCGATCAGTGAGAATTCCGAGACGGTTGAGGTAACGCGGGAACAGGGAACGCCCAATCTGGGCGGACCGCGCTGCGAAGGCTCAACCGCAGCGACCACACATCAGGATAACGTGGAAGGAGAATCTTTTGAAGACTGCGTAGAACAGCCGGTTCAGAGCACAACACAGCCTTCCTTGACTTCTCCTGAGCCGCCCCAGTCTCGTCCCGTTCGTCAATGTCGAATAGATAAGCCAGCTAGGTATAATTAAGGGTGAAGGTGTAGAAGTTAAAATAAGTTTCTTTTGTTTTTTTATGTGTAAGCCTTAAGCCTTTTATTGATTGTTAAAATGGGGATTGTTAAAAGGGTTCTAGATTAAGGGTGAAGGTGTAATGTATGGTAACCTTATACTTATTGTTTATGATCTGTCTTGTCGGTGGTCTGTCACTGGAATGGTTTGTCATGGCTGTTCCGCATAAACCGAATTACTAGCTACACGTTGTTTTACTCATATATTTCAGTTTTGTCATCCCAACTGTACACGCTAGCACACTCGTTGACATTTTTGAGCCATACATCAATTTATTGGTTTTTGTAGATGGATCAAAATTAGACAGTATGTTCAAGTGATGTTTTTTTTTTGGAAAGACAGTATGTTTCGCAATGGTTGAGATGCTATCTCTATAGCATCTGTGCTAGCTATATAACTATCTTTCAAACATTTGAAAACAGCAACAATATATTTTTACATACAGATGGGCTACGGACCGACTCAGCATGTGGTCCGTCACCGGCGGGCCGATTGGCTTCCGCTCGCCGTTGATTTTAAATTGTCCTACAGCGATAGCTGCGACTGCGGTTGCTACGCTGGCTGGAGTGCTGCGACGATATGCGCCGCGCGCTGCGTCAGCTGCGATGCGAGTTGCAGGTCTTGTAGGATGTAGAAGAAGCTCTCGCTCTTGTAGCAACTGCCTCACTAGGAGCATGACTCTTTCGTGACTCGAACCCAGTTCGTGATTCCGGTTGCGGTATGAGCTGCGAGTTTGCAACAGACTATGACTGTGGTCTCTTACTCGGCTCTTACTTCGACGCACTAGGACCGCGTAGGGCGTCTCAAGTCGTCGATGACTGAATTCCTTGCTTGGGCGTCTAGATGTCCCATCCATGATGCAAAAGCTCTAAAGAAAAACTAAAACAACCTTAGCTATGATCTAAGTATACATTATAAGTATCAAAACATTACTGTTTTATGGACAGTAATTAACTACGATATTATTGAGCAAAAATAGCAAGCAATCTTATCAAAATGTTTGAGAATATATCGTTGAAATTATTCTCGCAAATTAAACTGAGATTAATGCAAGAACATCAGTGTAACGCAACATAGTCGATCATAGAATATGAGTGCCTATGTTGAGTTACAATGCTTTTACTCGGTAACAGATTGGTATAACGCAAAGTTAGTTTGGGTAGGGACACAATAATGGTTACGTGTTTTTTTTAATAAAAACTGTTGAATTCTTTAACTCTGCTATGAAGCTGTTAAATAAACTGACTTTAAAGATCCATTTACAACTATTCGAAATAAAAGATAATAAAAAGTCATGTTACCAAGCAGTAGCTATTAACAATAAAATAAAGATAATTGCATATTAATGGGCGTGTACTTACGTTGCAATTTCACTGCTGAAATGTGGGAAACACCAACAGAAACAGGACGAAACTGTCTTATACTTCACTTGAACTTGACATCCAAAAATCAATAATTAGCACTAGGTACGTATTAACAGGTTTATTTTTAACTCTAACACAACCTAACGCGTCGAATCCCAAAACTCAAGAGAGCGGCGCAACCAGCCAAACTTTCCTTTAGCCCACGTTGACCCCTCCATTTTTAGCGCAAAGAAGTAAGTTCTCTTATTGGTACCCGCCATTTTGCGACAACCAATCACAGAGCCACCACGAATATAATAAAATATTAAAGTTTCAAGCGTAAAGATTAAAATGAAAGCTCTATTAATACGAATATCTATCAAAATAATCGATTAGCAAAACCAAAATTCACAAACCCAAACAAATAGAAAAAAAAAAGAAATTTTCAAATGAACTTTTTTTATTTCTGATCACGGTACATAAGTATATACATTTTTACCCGACTGTCGAAGGAGGGTAATGTGTTTATCAGTCTATGTATGTATGAAAGTATGTATGTATGTATGTATGTATGTATGTATGTTTGTTTCTATATGGCGTTCTAGAGACCAAACGGGTTGGCCGATTTTGATGATTCTTACGCCAATCGATTTGTCTTAACCCTGCGAGTGTCATTGGTTACATTAAAATTGCAATATAGAAAAATGGCGGCTTTTGGGCGCCATATTGTGGGGGCCCAAATTTTTCTTTTCTTCCAACCCATCGTGTGGGGTATCAAAATGAAGGGTTTTAAGAGGTGATTACAAACATATAAAATACTTATAAATTTAAATGTAGCTAATTCGAAAAAAAATATAGGTTTAAATAAAAAAAATATTTAAAAATAACAAAAAACCCGACTGCTTAAAAAGTCAACTAAAAAGACGTAAACAAGAAGAAAATCACGCTGTGCAGTCGGAGGATACAACTGGTTTTTGTCAGCAAGCTCGCGCATATGTATCCTCCGACTGCACAGCGTGATTTTCTTCTTGTTTACGTCTTTTTAGTTGGCTTTTTAAGCAGTCGGGTTTTTTGTTATTTTTATATATGTTTTAAGATGTTAAGTGAATGCGCAGTTCACTGTTTTCTACTAATTAAGGCATGCAACATACATTATCTTTTTTGTTTATTTCTTCCAGGATGGAAATCCTTCCGTCTCGATATTTATTTCTTTCTGGATAATAAAAAACTTGATCATACATATCACACTTAGTCTGCAGCTCGACGCATTCTATGAAGCTGTAAAACGTGCACAAAATTCATGTGAATTAATTTTGGTATCTGACTTTGCAGGTAAATAACTTTCGAAACTATTCATTTGAAGTTGCATTATTTAAAACACGGGCTGGCATCACAATCATTAACATAGACGCACATAAACTTACGCTTTTCCCTTGCGGAAAGACATAAACTACAGAATTCCACCTGTTACAATTAGTACATACTCCTGTTGCTTAAATTTCATTCAAACGTCTAGTCATACAAGCCAATACCGGTTACACTAAAAAAAAAACGTCATACGAACTTTTTCATTCTTACTACTAAGAAAACAGACTTTTTCTATTTGCTTATTAGTTTTGTATTATTTGTAAAAGTTAATTTTCTAATAACTAAAGTTTGCTTAGATTCAGTTCAGTAACTAATTAGAAAGGCCCTTTCCTGATGACTCGATGAGCGATATCGTGCACGCATTTTGTAAGAAAAATTCAAGTGCGTATCGGTCGGATTTTAGTAAAAGTAAAAATCACTTATCGGTGTGATATATATCGAATTGCATCACGCCATCAGGAAAGGCACTAACTCCCTGTTTTTTGGCTAGTAAAGACAATGTTTGAAATTAATCCCAAATATGATTTTCAGTGCATCAATCATTAAAAACATGCGCCTCCCCCACGCTATTTCTTGGATTACTTTTTCTGTTGTTTACAGATAATAATACAAAGAAATTATGTAAAAATATCCTGCGGGTGCATCGTGCGTCGTTTAGCAAGATGAGTACCTTGGGCTTCTTCATCATAGACGGTTGTCAACCATTACGCCTGCTAGCACTTCTAACTAAGTATTGTTGTGCTGTTAGAGTTTGCATTTCTCCAACCTTGATGTAAATTCTATATATAACTAAAATAAACTTTTTGAGGTGCACGGTCTTTTTGCTTAAAAATCATTTTGGTAGTACTCATCTTTGGTTGACATACCTAATCATAAAAGAAAATAATCAGAAAACCAGGACTTCCAATTAGCTATAGTTATAACTTTCAGAAGGCGTTCATCTTGCAGAAACGTGCCATTGGAACAATAGTCAGGATTTCACAAACAGACTTATGCAAAGATAACTTTAAAAAACTAGAAATATTAACAGTACCAAGTTTATACATTTTAGTAATCCTAACTCACTTTGCGAAGTATATTCATCAGCATGAATCTCAAGAAGAACGAAAGTTAAGAGAAAGCACAAGAAGGAAGGATTTAAAACACACGATATCACCAAATTTTAACATAGTTAAACATTGCTCCAGATACCAAGCGGTGGAATTGTTTAACGGGTTACCGACGGAGTTGAAACTATTTATATAATTTATAGCTTCCATATATTTAAAACCATGTTAAAGGCCTTCTTGTTGGAAAAATGCTATTACTCGATATCAGATTTTATGTCAAGAAATTAAACTTATAGATGCATTATTCTGACATTATAAATATATTTCATTTAATTAAACATTGTAATTGGTTAAGACATATTTTTATTAATTAACATTATAATTGTATGTGACATAAATATTGGATTAATTTGACATTCTAATTTGTTTGTGACATATTATTATTATTATTTATTTTTTTAAATTTAATTTGACATTATAGTGCTCGGGACATATAATGGATTATTTTGACATACTAATTGATTATTTTGACATTCTAATTGTTCGAGACATATTGATTGCTTTGACTTGTGAGATATATTGGAATAAATCGATATTCTAGTAATTGTTTTTTGTCAAAATTAATTAATTTGATATTATATTTGCATGTGAAATATATTTTATTGAACAGATATGCTAATTGTTTGTGACATATTTGATTAATTTGACATTTTTAATTTGTTTTTTTTCTGAAATATTTGAATGATCATTCACTATAATGGTTTGCAACTTATATTTGTAAGATTAATATGACATTGCATCTGTTTGTAACTATATTTAAATCAATATACATTTTGCTACAATAATTAAATTAATCTTTATGTAATAATTTTAATGCAGTTATGTTTCACCAATTCTTGTAATTATGTAACTAATATTCGACACAATGTTAATTGTTTGTGAATAAATAAATGAAATGAAATGAAATCGCCTACTTTGTGTATCGTCCGAATCGTTCCTACTCTGTATGGGAAAACATGCTACTATTCCAATTAATTCGATGTAAATTTTAAAACAGTAATTAAAATAATACCAACCTGCTGATGATCTATGCCTGCTGAGTTACACATGCAAGCAAAACCGGACGACCTGCGCCAGGAGGTGGCGAAAACTGGGCTCAAAATTACAATCTGGAAGACCCAGGAGATTTGTACAGGTGTGAGGAATTCTTCACCGACGTTCTTTTCTCATCTTTGGTTGACATAACTAATCATAAAAGACAAATAATCAAAAGACCAGGACTTCCAATTAATAAGTTTGAAATCGCCTACTTTGTGTATCGTCCGAATCGTTCCTACTCTGTATGGGAAAACATGTTACTATTCCAATTAACTCGATGTAAATTTTAAAACAGTAATTAAAATAATACCAGCCTGCTGATGATCTATGCCTGCTGAGTCATACACATGCAAGCAAAACCGGACGACCTTCGCCAGGAGGCGGCGAAAACTGGACTCAAAATTAACATCTGGAAGACCCAGGAGATTTGTACAGGTGTGAGGAATTCTTCACCGATGTTAATCGTCACAGAGGTTGTGGAACGCGTCCACAAATTCACATCCCTCGGGAGTGTCGTGTCAGAGACTGGAGGAACTGAAAAGGTTATCACTTCACGGGTCGCCAAAGCGCGAGTAACCTTCACACAGCTGAGACCTGTGTGGCAATCGTGGAAACTGACCCGAAGGGTTAAACTCAAAATCTTCGGGTCCAATGTCAAATCCATGCTGCTCTACGGGAGCGAAACGTGGAAGGTAGCAAAGGACATCTCACGCCAAATCCAGGTCTTCGTCAACCGATGTCTTCGTCACATCCTCGGAATTTACTGGCCCGAGATCATCTCTAATTTAGAGCTGTTGAAGAGATGCCACGAGGCCCCGATCGACCGACAGATCAAGCGGCGTAAATGGTGTTGGATTGCTCACACGCTCCGGAGGGATGCCGATCACATTCTTAAACAGGCCTTGGATTGTAATCCTTAAGGAAAAAGGAAGCGAGGCCGTCCCCGTCAAACCTGGTTACGCACCGTATTGGCTGAAGCGACGAGTATCGGAATGGCGTGGAGTGAGGTGAAGCGCGAAGCTCAAGACTGGTCTCGATGGAGGACTACTGTGGAAGCCCTCTGCTCCAGCTAGGGGTCATAGGATCTTAAGTCAATTAAAATAATACCAGCCTGTTACTGTCTCAATGCAGGGCAAAGGACTCTTCTCATACAGAGAAGGCATGACCATTGATCACCACGCTTGCTCAATGAGGTAGGCGATTTCAGACTTACATTAACTATAAGTTCAAGTTATCACAAGATGTTTTACTTCAACGTTGTCTTTGATGTCCAAAATAAACTTAGAAAGTATATAATTGTAAATTTGAAAAAGTCACATAGGCACTTGCCCGAATTTGAACGCACGACTTGCTTCAAGAACGAGAGTCAAGGTCACCAATGGGCCACCACGAAACGAAAAATGGAAATTAGTTAATATTACTAAAGTAAGGCAGTTATGAAATGAGTGAGGAAATATTAGTACACTATTATCGATAAGAAATATAATGATGGATTATGTTTTCTTTTACAGAAAAAATTTACATAAGATATAAAAGTTGCCTACAGCCTTGCCCATGATAAATGATATGTCTTAGATATTTTTTCCTGATACCGTAAATGGTAATATTAACGGAAAATTTATTTTCATAAGTATTCACCGTTTTGTTTGAACGTCTCTGTAATGGGTCTTAACGATTTTTTCAATAAGTTATTCAAGAAAAAAACATATCCGGACGATCACAAAAATAATCGAATCAAAGTTCTACTGAATTATATAGTTGACGAAGATGTACAATTATTCCTTTTACCTTTGAATCTAATGCAGACTATTTTGGTCTTACCCAAATATTTGATAAAATATGACCTTATAACTCCAAATAAGTTCAAAACCAACCTTTTATCAATATGTTTGATAATATTGCGAGTATCTACGTTTTCATGTCGTACTTTTACTTTACCTTTAAAGCGTGACATATTTGAGCAGAGCCTAATTTTCATAGACATCTCTTTCTACTCTGTTGCATTCGCACTCGTTGGTATTTTAAACATCGTCCATGCGAAAAGCAATATTGTGGTTGTTCTTGCGATTCAAGAAGTACATCGACTTTTTAAAAACACGGGCATCATCAAAAGTTTTGTCAAATGGAACTGGATCATAGTTATTCTGATTATTATATTCCATTTAGGAGTTTTAATCATAAACTTTTGTCTTATGTGCCCCTGGATCATGAATGTGTGCAATTTATTTCTATTTTGCTTTGATGCCAATATGATTTATGCAATCAGACTTATGAGCTGCTTAGAATCCTATGTTACTTTATGGAATGATCAAGTTTTCAAACCCAGGAAATATGGTTACATCGAAAATAAAACGGTTTCGAAGTTTCTTTTTTACAGGAAAGTATTAAAATGTTATAATGTTTTCAAAAATTGTTTTCAGCCTTTGGTAAGTATATTATTTTCTTTGCCCTGCCATGAAATCGGTTAAACGATTGAAATCTAATAGTTAATTTAAAGTTTAGATGGAAATATATTGATACATACACAATACAACGTTATCAGTTATTCTTTGTTTCTACTTTCAGGTGCTAATTCATACGCTTGAGACATGTATTCACTCACTCATTGATATTCAATTTCTCATAACAATAGCGCGGAATGAGCCCGTAAGTAGCTATACATATTTTACTAATACTGCCCTCGTAAATGAAAACACAGTAACTCCGAAAACGCCATTTTGTAAAAAACGTGGTTAAAGTTTAATTGTTTAATCGTTTTGTTATAAACAAAACATTTAAGTTAGGTTGAAAATTACATTTTCGTGTGTTGTAAAATGAAAAAAGATTTAATTCAGAGCATAAAGAACTAATATTATTTTGTTATATATTTAATAAAATCAGTTAATTTGTTATAAAATAGGAATATAATTCATAAGATAATATTTATTTTGCAATAATAAGTATCTAAATATACTGTTTTCTATGTTAACCTTTTTGATTTGTATATGATTCCTCAAAATAATAATTATCCTAGTTTTGCTATAAAAGGTATGAAACTAAAGTATGCAAATCACTTTAAGATCAAAATATTTTTATTTTTGAATCGAATACAAGTAAAATCCCGTTCTTATACTAATTTTAATAGCTAATTTCAAGATCAGTTTCTTTAATCAGCCTTCTTTTTATCCGGCTGCAAGGAAAGGGTCATGGATTTCGCGCGCATCTTGTATGTATGTAATATTCATTATTACCTCATATCTTGCAAATTACTTGTCAGATTTAATAATTAAAACATCGTTAGATAGGTCTTGCCCGTCCAAATGTTCTTAGATAAGTGCCGTCAAAAAAAGAAACATAGCAGATTTTGGTCGCCATATTGTGGAGGTTGCAATTTTTTTCTTCAAAACCCGTCGAGTGGGGTATCTACATGAAAAATAAATCCACAATATGGCGCCCATAATCCGCCACGTTTCTTTTTTTTACTTCTTTTAACGGTGCTTATCTTAGAACATTTGGACGGGCATCGAGTAGGGTATCAAAATGAAGGGTTTTTAGAGGTAATTACAAAAATTAAACCACTTAATATTTAAAAGAAGTTAGAAAAAAAATATAACTAAAAAGTTGTAAGTAAATAAAAAAAATATAATATAAAAATCAAAAACCCGCCTGCTTAAGAAGCGAATTAAAAAGCTATTGTAGATACGTATTCGCAAACTGGCTGACCACCTAATCTTCCGACTGCACAGCATGATTATTTCTTGTTTACAGCTTTAGTTCGCTAGCTTCTTCAGCAGGCAGGTTTTTGATTAGTTATGTTTTTTTAATGAAGTCTTCATTAATTTTATTTATGTATGTGGGATACAACGACGAGATGCCATTAATTATTTTATAATTAATTTTTAACAAACTAAAAAAAATATTGAAAACACATAAACTAGTAAAAATTTCGTAAACCCCTGAAAATGTTATTTTATTTAACATTTTAATTACATAATTTATTAACTAGTAGACACGCTTCGATCAACAATCTATCGAACACGTAATTATGAAACGATATCTTGCGAAATACCCCGATTCAAACAGTAAATTTCTCATAACTTTTGAACGGCTGAAACGATTTGTATCAAACATAGGTCTCGATAATGTCACGTTTCAAACAAAAAAAAATCAAAATCGGTTCATCCCTTTAGGAGCTATGATGCCACAGACAGATACACAAATACACAAACGGGTACACACGTCAAAATTATTACAACACTCTTTTTCCGTCGGTTCGTACATTACATAACACATTTATTTAAATGCAACAAATTAAATAAAAATATAAGCAATATATGCTTGGGGGAGGCCTATGTCCAGCAGTGGACGTCTTTTGGCTGATATGATGATGATCAAATCGATGGCCAAATTATTTTCAGGCAATACTTGCACAAACAAGAGGAATGAGAACGATTCGACGAACGACTTAAAGGCATGAGAGGTCTTAGTTTCACAATAAAATCGAATTTTCTTTGCTCACTACTCGTGCTGTAGTTTTTGGAACCGGCTCAGGTATTCCGTATCTTTCATGTTTCGTTTTCAGAAACTGAAGTACAATATAATCATTTTCTCTGAATGATTTATTAATATATAAATTTAAAAACCCTCGCCTAACTTAACCTCTACGATTGGACGCAAGTAAATTCCTCCTAATCCAGTCCAGCAACAGTCCTCGTAATCCTAAAAATCTTCAAAGGCCATTACTTTTAAGTCGACTTTTAGAGATTTTGCAGACTGCACAGTATTGTGAAGAACACCAAAGTTGTAAATTTTTGGGTTACCTTTCATTGCTTGCTCCACTTGATGATGAAAGCTATGGGCTGACAAACACATAGCTTTCATCATCCCCTCCCGTATCCCGTTACACGCAAAAGTTTAGCTTAAAATCCAGTAAATCAATAGTTACTATGATTAAGCTATGCATTTTTGAATTAAATATAAAAACGGCAGGCATCTTAACCCAATACTAAGATACTGTGATTAATTTAAGTATAACATTTGATAAATTTTACGGAAATTTTACATAAAATCACAGTATTTGAAAACACCGTGTTATAGCCAAGCAAAACATATTTATAAAAATACATGAACATATGTTACTGCACAGTAAATAGTAATTAACTAACGTAACAACTAAAAACGTAAAACGTACGGACGTAACGTATTAACTTAAAAGTTCTAACGCACTGTGTTTTTTATTAAAAAAGTGTTGATTTTTAGCAAAATACTGTGTTTCTATCTATCGTATCTCTTTAACAGAGGTAGATACAGACAAACAAAAAAACACAGTAATTGAAGTTACTGTATTTGCATTTACGAGGGCAGAATATGTTCGTATATATTTTAATTTTGGCCGCGCTCGCAGAATGGGTCGTTTGCGCCTACACTAATCACTGCTGTAGGTTACACATTGAGCGCAGGTAATTAGGCAATACTGATACAAGGATATTACTTATTCATTGCTTTGTATGAATAATTTGATGTTTGAATTATTTCTTAATTTCTATTTAAATAGTAATGAACTTTGTATTTGATTATTTAATGTGACTATGTGTGCATGAATGTTTTAATTTAATGAGTCTGTGTAACTTGAAAAGAAAAGGGAGCAAAATGATAGCGTGACGGTTAATAGGAAATAACGTGTTGCGCCAATCTTGGGTACGATGAGGCAAGAAAAAAAAATTGATGATGATTAAAACAGTAATTTGTTTTCAGTATATTCCATTGTTTTTAATTTTCAATCTTCTATTGATCAGCAAGAACCTATATTTACAATTGATGTTCAGCTGGAGGTGTGAGCTATTTTACACAGCACTGGCAGCTTGTCAAGATTCTTGTTCAGTTACTTTGAGTTCTAATTGTTCAGGTATTTAGATTCAAATTTATTTTAATTACCATATTTATAATTCTTACACTTTCTGTGGAATAGACAATGGGACCAGAAGCTTCGGCTTTTTTTTAATGAATATGTCCTTGCAAAGGTTAATTATGGTTAAATAAACAGTCACACTTTGACGTTATTTGACTTCAGATTACTTTTTAAACTGGCCACAATTTTAAGATGGTAAATTATGAAAATACGTAAAACCCATATATATTCCTTTACAGAGAATGAAAGGAAAATATGTAGAAATATCCAACGTCTACACGAGACTAATTTTAGCAAGGTTGAGTTATGTGGCTTGGCCCCCGTTGATGCTTCGCTTCCTCTTGGAATACTGGGATTACTCACTAACTACACTGTCGTGCTTTTGCAGTTTACTTTCCTACGAACTTAGTATTGGTATTAAATATGTTCTCAATATCAATGCCGTTTTATTTTGTCTCCATTTTATTCCAATCACGTTAATTCTCTTGCTCTTATATAAATTTTCTTTTAGCCTTGACGCATTACGACTTCTTTCATACTTCTCTATTAGTCACCAACCAAGCAGTCACCCTCATCTAACCCTTTCATTATACACATAGTCTATTCATCGCATAATTTCGTTGTTTTTTCCCTAATCTTGTAATCATCCACATTTATACTTAAAACTTTAATTATCACATTGCCCTTATTGTTGTACGAAATGATGTATACACCAAACAATACATCATTTAGATTTAATCCCGTTAGTGTAAGTACCTTCTTTACTCTACACAATTATGTTTCACTACACTACTACTACTTTTGGCCCTTTGAGGAATAAATTATTATTTCCTTGGAAGTAAAGTCTCCAAACTTGACAGTGTCTATCGAAAATAGCTTAATTGTTAGGTTTTCAAGTGTTTTATTGTAAGACATATTTACAAATTTATTTTTATTTTTTAGTTTCGTCAGTGATCTTTCCATTCTTCTCTAATATATCAATCAAGGAAGCAGTTCACAGGCTTCACTGGATTTAATACAATAATCTCCTAAATCTGGTTGGTTCAAAGGATCGTTCCCTCGCAGTATTGATATCATCATCATTGATATCATCAGTATAGATTATCTTTTTCCTAACAATTACCATTGATGTTTTTTTTGGTTTAATGCAAACCCAATAATTTGAAAAAAAATACATATTATTATGTAAATCTAAAAGAACAACAGTATAACGATAATGTTATTCAATATGCATTATTTATTAATAATGAAATAAGTTGTTCATAAGGAAATGCCCTTGCCAATGATAAATATCTATTCAGATTTTACTTACTGATTACTTAAAAAGTAATACATATCATACATTAATTTCCATAAGTAATCAACAATTCATCCAATAGTAACGCAACCCTAATAACGGGTCTTAACGAACTTTAATGCCAAAAGAAAATGTATCAGGACGATCACAAAAATAATCGAGTTAAAATTTTATTGAATATTATAATATTCTGTTCTTACCCAAATATTTGATTAAAAAAAAATATTTCAACAAATATGCTCAAAATCAAAACTTTGGACAATTTGTGCATTCCGTTTCGCTGGCCCCGGGCAATAAAAAATCGTTTCGAGTACCGAGGGAGCTCCGTGAATGAATACAGTGATGGGTTCGTGGAAGCTGTCCATACGGTCGAGTCTAAATTTTTCAAAAGCCGTGGTACAGGTAGAATCAACAAGCTCTCTGATCCTACTCTGAAGCCTATGAAGGAGAGGCGTGAGATGATCCTGCAGTCTTCAGATGAGGCGTGTATATACCCGACCTCAATAGACAGATCTCTAAATCGAATTTAAGAGCGGACTCTAGTCAACAGGAATTGGAAAAATAGGTATTTGAAGAAACTATTGCCGTCGCGTGACCTCCAACCTCACCCCGTAAAGTGCGAAAGGGACAACTGCAGCTCAGGCTGATTTTACCTACAAAAACTTTGACTAAAAGACGTTTCGTATTCTGCTATTTTCTTCATGAAAACTGGTCTGATCTAAAAAATTCTTATATAAAAATTTAGAGGAAAAGTATATCTATGCTCCTGTCATTTCCTTTTTTGTTAAAAACTTATAAATTTTGTCTGAAAGTCTTCTGAAAATGGCGGTAAAAACGGGCATTTTTTTCGGATTTTTGGATTGTCATATTTCTTTTTGTGATTGTGTTTTGGAAAAAAGGAAATGATACAGGCACGTATTTATTAGACCTAGATTTTATGGAAAAAAATCATTGCTCTAGAGGCATTATCCACGAAGAAAACAGCAGAATGTGTTTGTATGGAGAAAATCTCACTAGAGTCTCCTCTTAACGTTAAGACGAATTGATTGACGTACGAATCATCAAAATCGGCCAACGCGTTTGGTCTCTGGAAAGCCATACAGGAACAAACATACATACATACATAGACTGATAAACACATTACCCTCCTTCGGCAGTCGGGTAAAAAGGCCCTTAATGTTGTTTTCCGGATGGGCTTGATGCGTCCGTGTGTACAGGTTTTATTCAACCCGCAATCACCCCTCTTGGCTAATCCAACGCGAATGGTTGCATTACAGGATTGTTCAACCGCTGGCCAATCCTGGCGCATTGTTTTGGCATTGGTGCGATTCATGCGCGAACAAAATTATCGGGACAACGTTACAATAGTTTACAGTTCTCCGTGCCGTCTTCCTCCTATCTGTGCATTGAAGTCACCCATAACTATGAGGTTATTATAAGTGTGATCTTGTATTGCGTTGATGAGCAAATTGTAGAATGATTCAATGTCTGTGTTGCTTGACTGTTCTGTTGGAGAGTATATTTGTACTATTGACCATTTTTTCTTGTGAGGAGGGATACTTATGTTCAGTATGGCAATACGTTCTGATATACCTATTAATTTTTCTATGTGATGTTTCAGGTCTCTCTTTATTAGAAAGCCTACGCCGTGTTTGCCTGGTGTTTCGCCCTTATGGTAGAGTATAAATTCATCATGGTCTTCAATTTTTTCACCGAGCCTCCGTACTTCGCTTAGGCCAATAATTGACCATCTAATATTTACCAGTGCTTTCATAAGTTCGAGCAATGCTTCATCTGTTCTAAGTGTTAGAGTATTATACGTTGCTATGTGTAAGTATTTCTCTTATTTTTGGTGTGTTTTCGTTCCTTGTGCGGGTGTTGAGGTATTTGGAGGGTAGTAGTCGTCCTTTCTCACGGTGACTGGCCGGCTTGAGAAAGTTTTTCTAGTTGTTGTTTGGTTTAGTGTTGTTGTTTTCCTAGTTTGTAAGTGTTTTCTGCTGTCGATGTCATTTCTTAGTTTTTTGATTTCTCTGATAGTGAGGCAGATTTGCCACGAGCCATATAGTCAAACATATTCGTTTTGTTTAGTTTCTTCGGGACTGGGGCTGGCTTCTGACTAGGCGAGGTTTTTGGAGACTCCAGGCTGTCCCTCTTTCTTTTGTCCCTTTTGTCTTCCTTAGATTCTCTGACTATAAGTTTATCACCTCTTAGGTACGCTATTTTCCCCTTCTCTCTCTCTTCTTCAAGTTTGGGGAGCAGTTCCCTTCTCCTTTCTAGCGTTTCTTTGCTAAGATCCTCTTTGAAGTAAATTCCAGTGGTAAGTTTGTTTCTCTTCCTTAGAACCTCGTCCCGTTTCCATGTAGTCGTGAAACTTACAAGAATTGGGCGTGTTTTCACTCCCTTAACCCCTAGCCTATAGGCTTTGTTGATTTCGTATTTCTCAATTTTAGCTTCAGTTTGCGTTTCAATTAATTTCTTCGCTTCATCTATCAAATTTTCCTGTTGTTTTTCATTTGCTCCAAACATTAGTAAGTTGTTCCTTCTTTTTTCGTTGTCCATGTACTTGATTTTTTCCTGTAGGAATCTCACTTCTGTCTTCAAGTTTTTATTCTCTTCCATAATTGTCTTTAATTTAGCATCAATGTTTTCAGAAAAATTTTGCGTGACGGATTTGGTGATATTTTCCGTTTGAATAGCCATTTGTTCTTTCATTTATTTTTTTTAACTTTTAAAGAGGAACAATTCTATCATACATGATATTTGCGTAACTTAAACCGTTTACGCAGCGCACGCAACGGAAGCTCTCAAAAAGCATTTTTTTTTTTAGTTTTTGCAGTATTTTTCATTTATGCTCCGCTCCTTTTGGTCGTAGCGTAATGTTATATGGCCTGTAACCTTCCTCGATAAATAGACTATCCAAAACAAAAATAATTTTTCAATTCCAACCAGTAGTTCCTGATATAAGTACATTCAAACAAACAAACAAACTCTTGAGCTTTATAATATTAGTATAGATTAATGTACACACGTATAAAGACAACACATCAAGACAATAGAGTACAAAGGCACTGCTTATTTCTTAAGAAATTTGTACTAGCAGTCCCGCAAAAAGGAAAAAGAAATGTAGACAATAGTGTGTGAGTACAGGCAGAGAAGAAAAATGAATGAATTAAACTAAATATAAAAACATGCCAAAAGTATGTACGGTACTTATAACATAATCAAGAGATCTAATAGTTTTGACAAACTTTGTTTTCTTAACAAAAATATACCAAAAGTTAACTTTAATTACTGAGTTCATCTAGTGTATCGGTTTACTTTACCACTTTGTGTAATGATAATTACTTTCTTAATTAGTGCTTTAATTACTTGATAATTAATTTCATTACTTCATATAAATAAATGTTTTCTTTAATTTTTGATTTGACACTTTGGGTTTCAACCTTCTGACGGTTCAGTCTCTGATAAATATAGGTAACTAGTAAGCATAATAAAGAAAATTATTTAGTATTTATTTGTTTATGTTTTCTGTCTACTAGGCCACCAATATTGGTATCGCCAATTATTTACTACAATAATCAGAATCGGTATTGTATCAGCAAAATTATGTATCATTACATTCCTAGTTATAAGGATTAACTTAGGCTACTTTAATTTTAGAAAAAGAATTAGGGTTCCACGCAAATTTAATAAAAACTATGTATTTTTTTAAGATATTGACGCAGAAGAATTTGATTTCTTCCACGTCAAAATCTTAAAAGCAGTTAGAACAGACGTTAAAATTTATAGTAGCACAGACAATATAATACTAGCACTACAGTTATGAGTGACGAGCCAGGAGTATGCGTAGAATCAATTACCTACCTACTTTTGTGCAAGTTGAGTGATGAGATTGAAATTGTGTGTTATGTGAGTTAAATGAGAGTATTTATATGCTTCTTGATTCAGCCAATAGTGATAATGTAATGTTGTTAGTGTGGACCGTAAAGCCAGCAGTAAACTATCTGAGTACACCACACTTCCTAATACATAAGCAACCACACTCTTGTTTGCACCAAACTCCATTTTGATGGTATTTTATAAGGATATATTATTATGATCTTTAGCAAATCCACTCTTTTAGGTGTAAAAGAAATCAGAACAGGTTGTGACAATTAAACGAGCAGAGTATCGTTATTGTTCTTTATTTCACACGAAACACACTTTTAAAATGTTCAATAGGTGCTTTAAAACTAATTTCTGAAGCTAAACCGCCATAACAGTCTTTATCAGTCCAACTTTTTTCCGGAAGTAGGTTTTTAAAAAATATTCAATATCAAGTTTGCAATCGACTTCCGTTTTAACAAAAATAATAAAGTCTACAGAACTGGATTCAATTTCCAATGTTGCCAATACAATGAAATAATGTAGCCAATACGATTAAATATTCTAAGAAAACATCTACAAAGTACACCACTAGGTAATCAACTATATTTAGTAACAATATTTAGTATCATTATATTATAAAGCTAACATTCGGCCTTCCTGACATTAAGTTTGTCCTCAAACTATAAATTGTAACTTTATCACCATTCAGCAAAGTATTTGAAACTAAAGTACCTACTTGAACAGGCAACATTTATACAATTCAAGAACACAAAATGACAATCGGCATTCGTCGTTTATTGCACCTTAAGCTTCATTGATCAAACGATCGAAAAATACAATCAGTCACGTTTTACACTAATACAATCAGTCACATTTTACACTTTTCCAATCAGACCCATTTTACACTAATACAATCGACTCACATTTTACACTCATAATATCACAAGCTTCACTGGCTAAACTCTCTCTCTTGCTATACGACTTCCTATAAGCAACTTACAATAATTAAGAAAAATACAATCAGTCACATCTTACGCTCATTGCACCGCAAGCTTCACTGGTCAAGGCTTCGCACTTGCCAGCCACTGTACGACTTCCAATAAGCAACTTATAATAATTAATAAAATACAATTGGTTACCTTTAGACATTAGTCTAAAAGTACATTAACAATCAGTCACCTTTTTACGCTCATTGCACCGCAAGCTTCACTGACCAAGCTCTCTCACTTGGCAGCCACTATACGACTTCCAATAAGCTACTCATTCGGTCACATTTAACACAAGCCACTCATTGCACCGCAAGCTTTACTGGACAAGCTCTCTCACTTACCAGCCACTGTACGACTTCCAAAAAGGGACTAGTGATGTAATTCTGCACATGCCATACATTGCACCGCAAGCTTCACTGGACAAGCTCTCTCACTTGCCAGTCACTATACGACTTCCAATGAATGATCTGTGCGTTAAGTGGGAGATGCACCGTGAGACTTCGCCGGCGATTGATTACTCATCATGAGTTTTGCCAACTATCGAGCCAACCACCCCACGACTTCCATCTCATAATAATCTTAATTTCTGTATTTAAATTATAGCTTAACCAATATATGCATTCTATCTTCTAGGTTGTAATTATTCATCCTAATTATTTCCTCTATTAGGTAAAACTGTATCAACAATATCATATTAATTTAAATACGGTTAAATAATCTTCACCAACTATCAAATATGTTTTACAATCAATAAAACATCTTAAATTAATGTTTATTTTATTTACCACTTAATCAATTTAATCATTCTTTTCAGAATCAGATTCTGAACTCAATTCATTAATACTTGTGCTTATCCATGGTTGTATCTGATCTACAGCCCAAATATTGCAATAGTGCTTTTTACCAATGTTAGCCCCAGGTATGCTTGTGACTTCATACCTATCATTATCAAGAACTGCCGATATTCTGTATGGCCCTGAATATACAGGTAATAACTTTTTACTTTGACCTTCATTATGACCTATCTGTTTCTGAATTTTTACCAAGTCGCCTACTGCATATATCTTAGCTTCTTTACGCGTCTTATCAAATTTATCTTTCTGTTTGCATTGATCTTTCGTTATGTGTTCGCTAACTTCGGTTCTTATTTCAGTAATGTCCCTATCTGACTGCCTTGTGTCAGAAAATATTTCATTCATAATATTCTCACTACTATGGGTTAAATTACGACCAAATAGAGCTTCCGATGGAGATTTCCCGATACCTTTATTAAGAGTATTATTTAAACCCCATTGAATGTTTCCTAACTCAGTATCCCATTTGGCCTCGCCCAATTTATCAGTATATGAAGCTAGCGCGCCTAACACTGTCCGATTATAGCGCTCCACCTGGCCGTTAGCCCGTGGAGAGGCGACAGCATTCAGAACGTGTTTAACGTGGTTTTTCTCGCAAAACTTACGGAACTCTTCAGACGTAAATGAAGTGCCTTGATCGGAGATTAAACGCTTAGGGTAACCAAATGTTGTGAAAACATCGTCTAGGGCCCTAATAGTTAGACCTGACCTTAAATTGCGCAATGGTTTTAAAATACAGAACTTAGTAAACCCGTCTACAATTACAAGCAAGTAAGCATTACCCCTTGAACTTTTTACAAAGGGGCCCAGATGATCAATATGAACTGTGTCAAAGGGAATATCATTTTTTGGTATGGGGTGTAAAAAGCCTTCCTTTTTTCCCGAAGGCTTTTTACCGTAAGCACAGTGTAAGCAAGACTTTACATATTTTGTAATAAACTTTTTCATCTTTGGAAACCAAAAATCCTTTTGAATTTTTGTTAAAGTTTTATCAACCGAAAAATGACCAATATCGTCATGATTTTGCTTACATATTTGCCATCTGGCCCCCTTTGGAACTACCCATTTTATTTCTCCATTAACTTTTCTAAATAACCGGTTATGTTTTAAAACAAAATTTTGTTTTATGTCAATAATCTCATCGTA
The DNA here is from genome assembly GCA_949775005.1 of Orthosia gothica. Classification (NCBI taxonomy): domain Eukaryota; kingdom Metazoa; phylum Arthropoda; class Insecta; order Lepidoptera; family Noctuidae; genus Orthosia; species Orthosia gothica. The sequence continues at coordinate 32,930,271 of OX459035.1, forward strand.
CTTTGGATCATTTAATATATCTTTAATAAAACATATTTTAGGATCGGTTAGTTGAATACTGAGTAACCAATCGTCTTGTGTGATGTTAAGAACTCTTAATGAATCTAATTCGTTATTTGTATCGCAAGCTTCGTGCGGGTTTCTACTTAATGCGTCTACGTGGGTCATACCATGATTAGGGCGATAAATAATAGTACAGTCATACTCCTGTAACGTCAGCCACCATCGAGCAATTCGTGGCAGAATGTCTCGCTTACAAAAAGTTGACCTCAATGCATTACAGTCCGTGACTATAGTGAATTTTAATCCAAGCAGATATACACGAAAACGCTGAAGTGACGTAACTACTGCTAATGTTTCTAAATCGTAGGCGTGAAACTTTTGTTCATCAATAGTAGTTTTACGACTATAGTAGGCAACTGGCCTTAAAGGAGCTTGATTATTTTCCTTCTGCAAAAGTATTCCTGCCAATCCAATCTTACTTGCATCGGTATGCAGTTCGGTGATAAAGTTTGGATTATACAAAGTTAACAAAGGGCGTTCTGTTAATTTATCTTTAAGAGACTGAAAAGCTACTACTTGTTCAGCTGCCCAACTCCATGGATAGTTCTTTCTGGTAAGATCAGTCAGTGGCCTTGCTATTATTGAGAACTTTTCAATAAACTTGCGAAAGTAACTAGCCAAACCTATAAATTGCCTAACTTCGTGTACATTTCGCGGAGTGGGAAATTTTTTAACAGCCTCAATTTTAACTCTACCTGGTTTAATTCCTTCGTTGGTAACTTCATACCCTAACTACTCAATAGATGTTTGAAAAAAATAACATTTCTGTAGATTTAAAGTTAATTTGGCCTCATTAAGCATTTGAAAAGTTTTCTCTAATTTTTGTATGCCTTCTTCAAAGCTTCGAGCTGGTATTATCAAATCATCCATATACGAAATGGCTGGCTTTTCAGATAAACTGTTACTAGACCCTTGATCAGAATTTAATTTAAGAGCTTGGTTCATGATCCTTTGGAATACCGAGGGTGCATTGGCCAGACCAAAAGGCATTCTCTTAAATTGATACAGACCGTCAGGAGTAACGAAAGCTGTGACGTATCTGCTCTCACTTTTTATAGGCACCTGATAATAGCCACTCATCAAATCTAAAGTTGTAAAGAACTTACAACCACTTAATTGATCCAACTGATCCTCTATCAATGGTAGCGGAAAGTGGTCCTTAACAGTTCGGCCATTTAAAGCTCTGTAGTCTACACACAAACGATGTCCCCCAGTTTTCTTTGACACAAGTATGATTGGACTAGCATAACATGAAGAAGACTCCTCGATAATGTCATGTACCAACAACTCCCTTACCATTTCTTGCACTAGCTCTCTCTCTTTATAACTCAGCCTATACGGTCTATAAACAACAGGGGTGCTATTGGTTAAGTTTATTTCCATTTCACCAAGATTAGTGCAACCCAATTCTGAAAGATTTTGAGCAAAAGTTGTTCTATATTTTGATATTAAACTTTGTACTTTAGTAATTTCTTCTTTTGTTAATTTTGAGTTAATATTAACCTCACAAGCTTCAATGGGACTATAATCTGATTGTAAACTAAAACAACTTAATTGCTTGATATTACTGTTAAAACCTATCTTGTATGCTCTAACTAGAAGCATATGCTTTTTTAAATGCAATGTTGCATCATTTAAAATTATCACAGGAATATCACAACTGTTCCCCACTATCTTGTACACCCCTTGCTTTATCCAATATTGACAATTATCATTATAACGGTAACTACCTAAGACAAATATCGGAGAGTCCTCAACTGTAGACGTGTAACATTTAACTAAATGTGTATTACCACCAGTGTAATCCGAGGAAACATATAGTTTAATAATGCTACTAATTTCATGTTCTATACCAGGCAAGATTCCCTCACAAAAATTCTCACGTTCCAAAATCTCAAGAGTCCTATTAGTTTTTATAACTAAAATATTTGGCAATTCGGTGAAATTTTGTCCAACTAACAAGGGTACATGTAGTTGTTCAGATGCAACAACATAAGTTGTGATCAAAGCCTCCACCCCATCTATAGTTAGTAATATTTCAGCTTTACCTATAGGTACAATATGGGACTCTCCTACTCCTTTAATTATAGGTAAAGAACTATTACTAATCACCAAATTGTTCTCATATGCCAGCGTATCTCTAATAAGTGTGCATTGGCTTCCGAAATCTATAAAACATTGAACCATATTAGAATTATTATTAATCAAAGCCTTCTTGTAATATTTATTTTGTGGATTTTCTGACTCAGGAGTAGTGGTCATCAAAACCCGTTTATCTAGATTATTTTGGTTTTTATTTTTGTTTGAAAAGCAATCTTCAGTTTTATGGCCATATTTTTGGCAATTGTCACATTTAAGTATTGGTTTTGTACATTGTAAAACTCTATGGCCAGTTTGTTTACAATTAAAGCACACAGATACATTGTTAGACTGCCTGCATTGGTTTGCATGATGACCACTTTTTTTGCAAATATTACAAATAATCAAGGAACTATTTGGCACAGGTTTATATTTATTTTTAGGCATAAAGTTACTTTGATCACGACACATATCCTTAAGATATTTTAATAAATCTTCAGGTTGAGCAAAACGGGCTGAAGATGCACCTGCTCTAATGGTGCGGTCCTCAAGACCGTGAATAATGCAATCTACTGCTTTCTTGTCTGATATATCACATGCATTCAACAGAATCATTTTATCATAATAGTACTCATCAAGAGAATCACCTATTCTATATTTCTTTTCTAGCATTTCAAATAACAGAGCGCCATAATTAGTGTCAGCAGGAAATGCACGTTTTAAATTATGTTGCCATTCGGACCATGTATATTTAATAGTTTTAAGTCCTTCATACCATTTTTTGGCATGACCTATTAATCGGGGCAATGCAAAATGGGTTGTTTGTTGATCAGACCAACCATAAATATGAGCACATTCATTGACTTTAGTAAGCCAGGTATCTATTCTTTGATTTTTAATGGACGGGTCAAATTCAGGAATTATATTTTTATCACATTTTAATGAAGAATACGCAGAATGATCAGGTTTCACATAAGAAGAAATAAAGTTCACTAAATCATGCAAATTGATTGGCAAATTCAAATTATTTGGGTTACTCGTCATACCTCCAACCCCTGAAGGTCCTGGAACTGAGTTTCGATCAGCCTCCGTCACACAGCTTCTACTTGCGTCTGCGTGACATGGATCAGCAACCCCTGAAGGTCTTGGCACTGAGTTTCGATCAGCCTCCGCTACCCGGCTTCTATTGGCATCTGCGTGACATGGATCAGCAACCCCTGAAGGTCTTGGCACTGAGTTTCGATCAGCCTCCGCTACCCGGCTTCTATTGGCGTCTGCGTGACATGGATCAGGAACAGAAAAGCAATCTTCGACCATCACAGAAGCAGCCAAACCTTCTGGTTGTCCCGTTGGAGTTACACATGATCGGACTTCGTTGAAGGTTCTACTCGAACTTCTGCTTCTCTCCCTCGTTCGGCGCATTCTTTTGGATTTCTTCTTATATTTGTGGGTACGGGTGTGATTACTAGAATGTGAAGGTTTTTTATTCCTTCGGCGTTTTGAATGTCTCTCTCGATAGGAATAATCACTTGCTTCAATAGATGAAGAGTCACTAGGTACACGCTTCGGCATAGTAAGGTTTACCACCCCGTATTGTTTACAATAATGTCTGTATTTAACACGAACAAACACAAGCGTATTTAAAAAAAAAATGTCCAGAAATTTACTTGTTACTTGAATACTTAGTCCAATTGCACTTTTGGGCACTTTACTCCACTTCTGATAAAAGAAATCAGAACAGGTTGTGACAATTAAACGAGCAGAGTATCGTTATTGTTCTTTATTTCACACGAAACACACTTTTAAAATGTTCAATAGGTGCTTTAAAACTAATTTCTGAAGCTAAACCGCCATAACAGTCTTTATCAGTCCAACTTTTTTCCGGAAGTAGGTTTTTTAAAAATATTCAATATCAAGTTTGCAATCGACTTCCGTTTTAACAAAAATAATAAAGTCTACAGAACTGGATTCAATTTCCAATGTTGCCAATACAATGAAATAATGTAGCCAATACGATTAAATATTCTAAGAAAACATCTACAAAGTACACCACTAGGTAATCAACTATATTTAGTAACAATATTTAGTATCATTATATTATAAAGCTAACAGGTGTAGTTTTTACTTTTGACTTTACAACTTGAGATTCTCCATTTACAGCAGATGAGATAAAAACTCAGCCTTTCTGTTAACACTATAGCCCCTATTTAAATCCTTCGGTAGAGTGTTTATAACTTATAATTATTCTTACCAATCATCATGGTATCCATTGGCCATATCATGGCATACCAAGGTCTTGGGTAAAGTTTTGGCTTCATGACGTTGGACCTCATCTTGATCCGGGTCATAATGACAGAAATTTTCCGGTCTATCAAGCGAATGCAATTCAGGAGGTCTGTGTACATCTATATTTCGAATGAGAAAATTACTATGTGGCGTCAATTCATTACATAAAGTTCTCCAAGGTGGTGGATTCTCTAAAAACAACATTATTTCATGATAAGAATCCAGGGGTTTGCAGACGAAGTGAGACTCGGCCTTCGCAATCGATTTAGATGGATCAGCAAAGATTTCTGATTTATTTTTTGGCATTTCTAAATCACTTTGCTTGCTCACTGATCACTACAACACTGCAGAAAATATGCGCGTAAACTTATTTCTTATTTAACAAATTATGTTGTTTGCATCTTTTTTGTTTACGTGTTTACGTCCTGAATATACGTCAGTCGTAACCACAGATTACTGATATGTCGTAACTTTTGACAACACACATCACAAGACAAATGTCAAATCGGCACAAGCTACAACAAGCAATAGTGGGCTTTTTGCACAGATCAACCTATTTATTCGATGGAGATAGTGTAGGTACTCTTATCACGACGATGACGATTCGCTATATAAACTAGAACAGTCATGTGCCAAGGACATTGTACGATTCTCGTACTAATAATTTATATTGCAAATCTAACATCAAGCGCGACTACTTCTAGAATAATTTGTACATACCACAATAATGTACCTTTAATACAGACATACTTGGATGGCTCCACATAATACAACACAGTAAGAAGGTTGGTGCAAAAGAATGAAACTCATCAACCAGTATTGCCAAAAGGGTATCGTGTTTCCCCTGGGAACTGATAACTGGGAAATGTTCAGTTAAGGCCAGGACACACCGGGTACGGTTTATCTTCTAATAAAAAACTATGGTATGTTATAAAATCTATCACCTATAATAATAACTAGCAGGGGGGTAACCACAAGCTCTTAGAGTAAGGTTATTATGAGATCGAGTAAGTGACAGATGTATACAAGTCAGATACATCTGTCCCTTACTCGATCTCAAAATAACCTTACTCTAAGAGCTTGTGGTCACCCCCCTGTTGCCCGCGACTTCGTCTGCGAAGCATTAATTCGAATTGCTGCATTGCATTTTTTATATCGCGGCTTAATATTGTAGGTTTTCCATACAAACTTCTACCCCTCTTTCCATTCCCTTAAGTATGATTTCCGTAATTATGTTTGGATAAAAACTATCCTATGTCCTGCCCAGGGTCTCAAAATATCTCCTAACCAAATTACATTTAAATCGGTTCAGCGGTTTAAGCGTGAAAAGGTAGACAGAGAGACAGACAGAGTTACTTTTACATTTATAAAATTAACTCCGCCCGCGACTTCGTTCGTGTGATGGCAACCAAAAATAGGCTGTTATTAAACCATATAAAAATGTGGTTTCGTAAAGTTTTACGGTTTATAAGTTTGGGAGGATTCGTTATTTGACTTAAAGAATAATACATTTTAGGTTACCGCTACAAAGTAAAATCCGCCTCTTAAAACTTAATATACCCTTTTTCTCTATTTAATTTTTTGTTTATTTTAGTTAGATTGCTGAGTAAGATGTCTCAAAAAAACTAAAATCACTTAACTCTATCAGGGGGGAGGTAGTTTTAAAAAACGTATTATGTAAATTTTGATTATTTACTTTATCTCCACGGAATAAGATTGTTGACAAACAAATTGCCCCCTTTTCACCCCCTTAAAGGTTGACAGTTCAGTGGTGACTGCGAACCGGAAAACGCAAATTAGGAAGTCCGACCTGGTCAAGGCTGCGGGAGTCCGGTGGATGCGAAACGCACAGGACCGATCAGTGTGGCGGCGCTTGGGGAAGGCCTATGTTTAGCAGTGGACGTTTTTTGGTTGAAATGTTGATGATGGTGAAAGGTTTATTTGCCGCTATTCCTTCTTCGTGCTCCCCTAGATCCCTACATCAAAAACAAAACCTTGTCCAGTGTGATTCATAACAAACTACACCCACTTAATCCTATTTTGGGGGGTAGTTTCGAAAAAATATAATGACAACCTTTTATTGTTTACTTAGGTTGGTATTTATGTCAACTATCAAGTTTATTAACCCAAGACATAAAAATCTTTAACAAAACTTTATCACCTGTTAAATCGTATTTTGGAGGCAGTTTCGAAAATGTAATAATATCAACCTTTATTATTTGTTTAGGTTGGTATTTTTGTCAAGTATCAAGTTTATTAACCCAATAAATAAGATTTTTCAAAAAACTTTAACTTCCCCCTAAATCGACTTTTGAGTGTAGTTTCTCAAAACTTATAATGACAACCTTTATTGTTTACTTAAGTTGATATTTATGTCAAGTTTCTAGTTTAATAACTCAAAAAATAAGATTCTTCAAAAAACCTTAACACCCCTAATAAACCGTATTTTGGGGTTAGTTTAAAAAAACTAAGAATTTCAACCTGTATTGTTTACTTAGGTTGGTATATATGTCAAGTTTAAAGTTAATTAACTCAAGAAGTAAGATTCATCAAAAAAAAATCTTTTGGGGGCAGTTTTGAAAACTAATAATAACAACTTTTATTGCTTAAGTTTCAAGTTTATTAACCCAAGTAATATGATTATTCAAAAAAACTTTAACACCCCCTAAATCTATTTTTGGGGGTAGTTTCGAAAAACTAATAATAACAACCTTATAATTTATTTAAGTTAGTATTTGTGCAATGTTTCAAGTTTAGTAACCGATGAAATAAAATTCTTCGATACAAACTTCAATACCCCCTTAATCGACTTGTGAGGGTAGTTTCAAAAAACTAATAATGTCAACCTTTTATCATTTACTATTTATACGATTACTATTTATACCAAATTTCAAGAATATTAGCTGAAGGAATTAGATTTTCCATACAAACTTTGTCCCCCTTTTTCTCCCCTTTAGGGGAAGAATTTCGGCAAATCCTTTCTTATCGGATGCCTCCGTCATACAAAAACATACTCTCCAAGTTCCAGGTCTCTACGATCAGCGGTTTAGGCTGTGCGTTGATCCGTCAGTCAGTCATTCAGGACGAGGCATTTTATATGTATAGAAGAAGATATTTTTTTTATATGTATAGAAGGAGCAGAAGACTGGTCGGGTTTTTTGAGACGCATAATTTCGGGTGGCCCAAAAATTACGTTAGTATGAAAACGAATGCTGCGTAAATTACGCGACACAACTAAAAACGTCGTAACACAAAAACGTCACTCACAACTATGTTTACCTGAGACAAACGGTCCAGTTCGGTAGTTCCCCGTATTAGTGCCATTTGATTCTTCAAAGAAACTTTAACACCCCTAAATCGTCTTCTGGGGATAATTCCGAAAAACTAATGATGCCAACCTTTATTATTTTGCCAAAGGAATAAGATTTTTCATACAAATAAATGTCTTCCTTTTAACCCCTTCAAAAGTTGAATTTCCAAAAATCCCTCATAAGTGCTCCCCTACATCATTAAAAGAAGCTATGTGCAGTAAAAGTAATCAAAAATCTTTACCATCCCGAAATCGTATTTTAAGGGTAGTTTCGAAAACCTAATAAAACCTAATAATGAAAACCTTTATTGTTTATTTAGGTTGGTATTTAAGCAAAGTTTCATATTTATTGACCCAAGAAATTGGATTCTTCAAAAAAATTAACATCCCCTAAATCGTCTTTTGGGGGTAGTTTCAAAAAATAATAATAGCAACCTTAAGGTTAGTGTTTGTGGCAAGTTTTTTAGTTTATTGTCCCTAAATATCACATTTTTCAAAAACACTGTAATACCTCCTAAATCGTCTTTGGGGGGTAGTTGCAAAAAACTAATAATGACAAACTTTATTGTTTATTAAGGATGGTATTTATGTCAAGTTTCATGTTTATTCACCCAAGAAATCAGATACTCCAAAAAATTTAACATCCCCTAAATCATCTTTTGGGGGTAATTTCGAAAAACTAACAATGATAGCCTTTATTGTCTATTTAGATAATTAGATTTTTCAAAAAAAATAACACTCCTAAATCGTCTTTTGGGGTAGTTTCAAAAAATAATAATAGCAACCTTTATTGTTCATTTAGGTTAGTATTTGTGGCAAGTTTCAATTTTAATGACCCAAGAAATCAGATTTTTCCAAAACACTGTAATACCTCCTAAATCGTCTTTTGGGGGTAGTTGCAAAAAAATAATTTAGACAACTATTATTGTTTATTTAGGATGGTATTTATGTCAACTTTCTTGTTTATTCACCCAAGAAATCTGATTCTTCAAAAAAAATTACATCCCCTAAATCATCTTTTGGGGGTAGTTTAGAAAAACCTTCAATGAAAGCCTTTATTGTTTATTTAGATTGGTATTTATGTAAAGTTTCAATTTTATTAACTGAAGTAATAAGATTCTTCAAAAAAAATTTAACACCCCTAATTCGTCTTTTGGGGGTAGTTTCAAAAAATAATAGTAGCAACCTTTATTATTCATTTAGATAAGTATTTGTGGCAAGTTTCAAGTTTATTGATCAAAGAAATCTGATTTTCCCATACAAACTTCAACACCCCCTAAATCATAATTTGGGGGTAGTTCCGAAAAACTAATAATGTCAATCTTTATCATTTACTGAGAATACTATATGTGCTAAGTTTCAAGAATTTTGGTCGAAGGAATTAGATTTTTCATACAAACTTTCAACTCCCTTTTTACCCCCTTAGGGGTATAATTTCCAAAAATCCTTTCTTAGTGCACACTTACGTCACTTGAAGAACCTTTCTGCCAAATTTCATGCTTCTAGGCTTAGCAGTTTTGGCTGTGCGTTGATTGATCAGTCAGTCAGTCAGTCAGTCACCTTTCGCTTTTATAGATATAGATAGAAGATAGATTACATATGAATTACTCATTACAGGAAAACAATAGTTGTTCAAACATATATGGAGAAGTACGTATTAACGTAACATACCTACTTAACACCAGTGAAACGTCCAGGGAACAAAAAAAAAGCTTTCTAAGGCAAATACGAGATGGCAGTGTATTAAATGCCGCGTCTTTTGATGGGTAGCAGTCTGTGTGCAAATATATAGATAGACGAAATTAAAAATTAATGAAAAATTATAAATTAATTGTAGATGTTGCTATCTTGATATACAATTTATTAACTTATTTATCGTAAAGAAATATACATATTTAAGTATGTATCTCTTAATCATGTTATTTGCTAAGATATTCATGGCAGGCGCATTCCGATAAAACATTTACAAGTTACTAAAATTCAGTAAGTAAGTATTTATCTAAAATTGTAGATGTAATCTTGATATACAATAAATATACATTTGTTTATATTATGACCTGTGCATAATCAGCGTGAAATAACCGTTATTTTAAAGTGGTTCTGCTGGAGAGTATGCTCTGTAGCATGACCACTTTGAATAGATATTTCCCAAGAAACTAACATTATACAATTTTTGATATTAATCTACAAAAATATAGACATTATATACATTTTATCCTGTAATTTTTACATAATATAGACAAAGTGGTTCTGCTGCGGAGCATGACATGCTAAGTCCACGCCAGGAAAATCGTTGAACGATATACTGCACATTGGGCCTATGTTACAAAATGATTTATTCTCGATATTACTTCGGTTTGGGCAATTTAAATATGTCGCGACTTCCGACGTAGAAAAATGTATCGGCAAATATTAGTTCAGCCTGACCAGAGGAATTTACAACTAATATTGTGGCGGAAAAACCCTGCCGATCCGCTCGGTGTATACCAACTTAACACTGTCACTTACGGGACGGCGTCGGCGCCTTATCTCAGCATTAGGTGTTTAAAACAATTCGCGTTAGAATGTGCAGATGACGTCATCGCGCAAGTAATTAATGACGACTTTTATGTCGACGATCTAATAACAGGACATCAGGATCAACAACGGTTATTAGAAATATGTAACGGCGTTTCTAAAGTGCTAGAATCAGGTTGTTTCCCTCTCAGAAAATGGGTATTCAACTCATCAATTTCAAAGTCTGAGTTACAGTCTGAATCTAAAGAATTTTTAGTAGATGAAATTGCCATACCAAAACACTGGGTATGGGATGGTTTAACGCATCCGATGAATTGCAAGTAGTCAAATTAATTGACCAAATAAAGATTAATCATTTAATTCGCAACTGATTCCACTTGGTTTTAAAACAATTTTATTTTATTTTGATATTATATTTTTATATTTACATTTCGCGTACCAATACATTTATCCTTTTATTTTTGTTTGTTAGTTTTATAAAGATTGCTCATAAATTTACTTTTATAATTATAAAAATACTTCAATCAGCACGTTTTTATTTTTAAGAGATAAATTGTAAATGATTACTGTTGATATTCACCTTTTAACTTTTAAGTAATCTAGGAATTGAAATCTTGTGGGCCTGCCATAATAATAATCTGTAATTTTGAAATAGTTTTAAGAATGTTAAAACTTTAAGAAAGTTACAACAAAGAATAGAATAAAAAATTTTATTCTATTCTTTGTTGTAACTTTGCATGAATGTCGAAGCTTTTCCCATTTTGTTTTATCGAACATGTTAACTACATAAATAACATAGTTCTAGTTTTGTATAGGTATGGTTCTACTTAGTTACCTACTAGTAGGCCTATCTTATAAGACCAATTTAGAATGTTGAATGTTGATTTTTAAACACTTACAATTTTACAAATTGTTATCGAACTGTGATCTGTAACTTAATACAACTTATTCGATTTATAAATATGTTTTCGATTAAAATATACTTACTAATTCATAACCTAGCTCTAGTGTTATAGATATATATTGAATAGGTCACTAAAAAATACGCCCAAGGCCCTTAGATAATTTCAGTGGAAATTTATATAAATTGTTTCATATTATCGACTTAAGGTACTGAAAAATACATACCTATTACTTATGTAATCTTTTTATACTTACGTCATCAGCAACATATTGTTACTGCAGTAAATTAGGTTTTTAAGACGTAGGTACTTAAGCTAGCAGCAATAGTAAATCTGTTGGAAATAAATAAATAAGAAATACCCATCGCTCTTTAATGATATTCATATAACAACACAAAATGTGGTTACAATATAGAAACATACACACAACTACGTACCTACCCACGTCATTAACAAAGGTGTTATTGGCCATGGGTAACGATAGGTTATTTTTTTTCTTATTATGTACCTAGGCACAGAACCGAAAAAACGCCTTCTTCTTCGCCTTCTTCTTGAATGGAGCGTGATTACCGCAGGACCACCTTCAAAAAATTTCTCGAAAACTACTAAGAGACCAATTTTATTGTTCGATTACTAATTGGTACCAATTGAGTAGTAATTATTTACCAAATATGGAATTGAATGGCGTCGGGGTCCGGTGGTAGTTACGGACATGACATCATTTTAATATTTATTCAATTCGCAATACAATGGCTTGTATAACACATGCCAGATCACCTTTTTAGTTATCTTTGTTTTCGTAGCAATAAGTTTGCATTCATAGGCAATATAACAGTGAACGGTGTGTTGTCAGATATTTAAAAAAAAACACTACCTCACAAGTTCGTATTTCAAACCGGCGCGCGGCGGCTAAGTTTGAAGTACGAACTTGCTCGAATCGGAACTTGAATCGGAAGAGTCCGTTCATGATGTGGGCCTCTGTGGGCAACCTTGTGTATATAATTTTCAAATACTTTTCACTCCAATTTAAGTTTGGCCCTAAGCTATCCATGACAGTGGGCGTGGCTCAAAACCTTAAATATCGATTGTCAACTTTTTCACTTCATCCCCTTAAACCAACGAGTCAGCAATTTATTTGTACCGACGTATGTACAAGATAATGTGATTAATAAGGCCAACTGCTGAAAAGACGACTCAAAGTGAAAAATGGTAGAAGAGGATAATGCACTTATGTATATTATATAATTATATAAGTAAGGGTCAGGGCACAAGCGTGATAATGACACATTTTTGTAATAAGAATAATCATAACAGCAAAGTAAAATCAAACTTTTCTAATATCAATTAATTCCGATAAGCCATATCCTTTATTATAAATAATTCTTTCAATCTAGGAAATAAAAGTCATAAGGATATTAATTTGAATGAATCGACAAAAAAAACCCATAACGGTTTGGTCGGTCCTGTAATCACATTGTCCCTTATTATAATTAATATTATTTCATAAAATCAATATTGCCTACATACAGAGTAATTACTCATAAAATGGAGGATCTGTACATAAATGTCAATAATAAGAACCGTAAAAAAGACAATACTATTTTGAATAACCATATAGATAAAGAAGTTCAACGAATTTTTCGCCCCCTGAATTTGATGCAAATTCTTGTGCTCAATCCAAAACACCATATCAAAAATAATGCTATATATCCCAATAACTGTTTAAACAAGTTCATTTTATCTTTTGGTATTGTGATATTCCTGACATCGTTTATGTGTTGTGTCCTGGAACTCATTATTGATGTCTTTTATAGACGTTTTACTTCAATCAATTTTGATTTGTTTGCATCAATTTTCGACTTTTGTTATCGGTTTATGGGATTTATCATGAACTTTATCGTCAACTTAACTCAAACACATAAAAGCGTCTTGTTTGTTCTGCACTTTCAAGAAGTTCATAGATTTCTTAATAAAGAGGCGAGTCTCAAACGGTACATCATGAGAAGTTGGATGAGTGTCGCAGCACTTTTTGGATTTTATATCTTCATATTTATTTACGTCTATCTGTTCTTCAAGCCTCCGTGGAATGTCATGCTGTATATAATGATCTCGGTGTCTCTTGATGCAAATTCAATTTACGCAATGATATTAATCAAGTTATTGACCGATAAAGCTGAGTTATGGAACGGTAAAATTTTATTTGCACAGGTCACACATACACAAAATGTATGCAGACAACAACAGGTGCCAATCACGAAATTGTTTCAGGCTTATGTCGAACTATTAAATTGCTACATGATTTTCGTAAGCATATATCAACAAGCAGTAAGTAAAAACAATTATTTTCGTATTGTTATGTTTTCCGCTGTTGTTTTTATGACATAATACTTAATTATTATTTCAGATGCTGTTTCAAACAGTGGAGACTTTCTTTCATGGTCTGATCCATGTTCAACATATGATAGTTTTTTTCAAAGGTGGAAACAGTAATGAAGGGGTTAGTATCGAAACCCTTTTTATATTATGAGAATATTTCCAAAAATTACCTTTCCTAAACGGAATTTACCAATCTCAACATGCAAGTCGAAATTATCCCAAAGAAACCTACAACCTGGATAAAAAGTATTCTATGTCTAACTCCAGACTAATCTATGTGTAGGCTAAAATTCATCCAAACCCGTAATGCTATTTTGCGGGATTAAAACACAAACATACAAATTTTGCACATTTATTTATATATTAGTAGGATTAATTACTAAATAAAATGAAACATGAAAGTATATAATTCTAATTTGTTTGTTAATTTTAGAATGGAAATCTCATTGTGGTACTATTTGAATCTTTCTTGATAGTAAAAACCTTGGTCATAAAATTATTACTCAGTCTACAGTTTGAGAAATTTTATGAAGCTGTCAAGTATGCACAAAATTCATGTGAAGTCATTTTGGTATCAAACTGTACCGGTAGGTACCGATATTTAACATTTCGAATAATTTTTGGACTTTGCAACCTTTGGCTGTTTCAATTATTTTTAACTACCAACACGTTTACAGATGTGCAAAAGAAATTATGCAAGAATATCCTCCGGGTGCACCGTGCGTCATTCAGCAAGATGAGTGTATGTGGTCTGTTCTACATAGATATTTGTCATCTAGTTCATCTGCTGGCACTTCTTAGTCATTACATTGTTGTACTGTTGCAGTTTGCTTTCTTGTAATTTTGTAAAAAAAATATTAAAGGGAAATATTTTAATTTTAAAGATATTTTAATTTAAAAGATGATTCAATTCCATTATTTTAATCATTAATATTCTGTGACTCTTGCCTTGACAATATATATTTCATCAATAACCCCGTCCTTATCAAGAGCAATTATCGTCAAGAAGGTTATTGTTTGTGTGGAGCTTGGAGCCCCAATATTATCTTGACTACGAAGAAGGAGAGCAGCCAATTTCGACATCACTTACTCTGGACCTCTCTGGACGCCGCAGGAACTAATTTGAACGCCCACCTACTACCAGTATATTAAAACCGCTACAGACAAGTACTACTTCGCACGGAAGAACAAACTAATGTGAGTGAGCAAGATAGACATTTAATTTGCTTTGCTTTTAACCACTTAGCAAAAAAATACCATAGCTACAGACACATTAGAGGCTCATTAGTACCCTGTACTCCAATATTTTTATCACAGTTACTGTCGACTGAGAGGCTCAATCGTTAAGCGCTTCGCCTTTTCACACTTGAAGATCTGAGATTCCCTGCATATTTATTTTTCGTATTCCTTTTACCAGCATTCATTATGCCATTAATACCTACCCCACCCCTGTCATCACCAGCAGTGTGTTCTGACTTGAAGCCTGAGTTCCCTGCAAATTGCCTGAGCAAGAGTATCCTAACGTAACACTACGGAAAAATAAAAGTAAATTCACTCAGGTGGATGACGTTGACATCTTTATGACTGAAATGAAAACTTTTGAAAAGAGCAGAATGAAAAACATGCGTCTCTCGAGGTGTCAGTGGCCGAAATAAAATAACTTAATACTGCCTTAAAAGGGTCGGCTGACTTTGTTTCAAAAAAGTACGATTATCTAATGGTGGAATTCAATAAGTTATCGCCTGAACGTAGCAATCATCTGGCATATATTTAGGTCCTGGAAGAAAAGGTGGAGCACTTAGAAAGACACCAAAAGGCCACATGTCTGGAATTAATAAACTTACCACCCTCAACCCAGGAATCTAAACAAGATCTGGTAAAATCGTTATCAATACAGGCAAGGCTCTAAATGTTCCAATTGACGATCAAAATCAAAATCAAAATTTATTTATTCAATTAGGCCATTAAGCGGCACTTTCGAACGTCAAAAAATAAAAATTGAATCTAATACTACACCTACCTCCAGTTTCCCAGCCCAAAATCATCGGCGAACCAATGCGACAAACTGCCAAGCAAGCGCTATCCGCTGCGATTGGCTGTTGAAAATTCATTCAACCAATCACAGCCCACAACGCGCGCCCGACAACCCACCACACCAACCCCCCGAAAATTCCGAGCTGGGAAACCGGGGGTAATTGATTCTACCGTCCATTCGGAAATGTAGCTTGTTGTGGAGAAGAATGGACAAGAAACTCCACACATACTCTTTTACAAAAAATGTGTTTTACAACTATTTGGTAACATTATCTTGTTGTGCAGTTATATAATATAAAAATAAATTGAGTTTATACAACAATACTTCAGAACTTTTCTGCTTATAACTTAAATGATAAATGATAAATGATTTTATTTCTGTAAGTTGGTTTGTACAAACGCTTTTACATGTCTAACATATTTTTTTTTTAAAACTAGATGAGGTCGGCGTTTCATATCTGACTACTCTGAGAAGAAAGGCCGAAACAAACTCAGAGGTCACAGTCTCTTTTAAAGTCCTGACAAAATCTTGGTTCGATCATGTGAAGACCATGTAGACTGATGTCTGAAATGGTCTTTTGAGAAAAGAGAAGAGAAGAGATTGAGTGGACCTGTCCAGTCAGTGCACGCATTTGTCAATAACCGAGCAGCTCAACTCAGAATTTAAGGAGCTCAACGATTCGACGAACAATACCAAAGAAAGGACATTCGGGTAGGCCGCATAAACTACTCAAACTGCCAGACCATGATTAAAAACTAAGATAAATTAAAAAACAAAATAATGATCCACATCGTCTTCACATTCACAATAATTAAAATAAAATAATATAATACTTTAAAAAGTAAATATTCTTGTCATTGCAAGAAAACAAATAAAAAAATAAATAAAAAAATAACAAAATTCATGGTGCAAAATATTTAAACAAAAAAAAAAAAAAAAAAAAACTTGTTATTGTGCCCTAGTGACTGTGGAGCTGGACTAGCGCTGAGCCAAGCATTTTTATCAGCGATGTAATCCCCCAACCTATAATATGCCTGCCTGCATAGTGTGCGTTTTATTAAAGTTATGAATTTCGCCTCATTCAGTTCTAGAATGTGAGGCGGTATTTTATTGTAACATTTTATACAGTACCCCATAAAAGATGAAGCTACTTTAGCCAGCCTGAAACCTGGTTGAATTAATTGGTCCCTATTTCTAGTAAAATAATAACTATGTCTATCGCTGTTTTTACTAAAAAGATGTAAATTCTTTCTCACGTACATGATGTTTTCGTAAATATATTGACAAGGTACCGTCATGATGTTAATTTCCTTAAACAGTTCCCTTAGAGAATCGCGCCGGCGAAGATTGTATATCGCTCTGATGGCTCGTTTTTGCAGAATAAAAATTGACTGAATGTCTGCAGCCCTTCCCCATAGTAATATACCGTAAGACATTATGCTATGAAAGTAACTAAAATAGACCAGCCTCGCGGTATCTACATCAGTAAATTGACGAATTTTTCTAACAGCATAAGCTGCCAAACTTAACCACCCCGCAAGTGATATTATATGAGGACCCCATTGTAACCTTGAGTCTAGCGTGATCCCCAGAAAAACCGTTTTGTCGACGAATTCTAGCTTCTCGTTGTTTAATATAATGTCACAATCATAACTTTTGACATTCGGCAAGGCAAATTTTACACACTTAGTTTTTTTAGCATTTAAAACTAAATTATTAGCAGTGAACCAATTCAGAACTTGCTGCAATGCATTATTTTCGTCGAAAACGTTACTCGTACGTCTGTTTATCTTAAAAATCAAAGAAGTGTCGTCAGCAAATAACACCATGTTTAGTTTGTCTTTCAATAAATGGGGTAAATCATTAATGTATACTAAAAATAAGAAAGGACCCAAAATTGAGCCTTGGGGTACCCCCATTTTCACGTTCAACCCCGACGAATTGACACCGTTTATTTGGACTAATTGCTGTCTATCATTCAAATAGGATTTTACTAAACTTAATGCTAAAAGGCCTAGCCCGTAATGCTCAAGTTTCAAAAGCAATGTTTCATGATCAACGCAATCAAACGCCTTCGATAGGTCGCAGAAAATACCTATGGCATATTGCCCCTCCTCCCACGCATCAAAGATGTGTTTTAATAAGGTGACACCAGCGTCGGTT
Organism: Orthosia gothica; assembly: GCA_949775005.1. Taxonomy (NCBI): domain Eukaryota; kingdom Metazoa; phylum Arthropoda; class Insecta; order Lepidoptera; family Noctuidae; genus Orthosia; species Orthosia gothica. The sequence continues at coordinate 32,948,002 of OX459035.1, forward strand.
GTACAACGTCCTTTGGTGAAACCATACTGTTTCTCGTGTAGGATTTTATTTGTATTAAAATGAATGAGCATTTGATTTAGCATTATCTTTTCAAATACCTTGCTGAAAACCGGCAGCACGGACACTGGTCTATAATTATTTGTGTCTTTACTGTCCCCGGATTTAAAAAGTGGTATAACCTTACTATGTTTCATTAGATCCGGAAAGACTCCTTGATCTACACACAAATTAAAAATCAAAGCTAAGTACGGCGCTATAGTCTGAATAATGGAGGTACAAACTTTGATGGACATGCCCCATAGATCTTCGGTCAGTTTTACCTTTATTTGCTTAAAAGCCTTTATTACTGTTATTGGGTTTATATGTGAAAAGTGAAATTCAGTCGGGCAGGCTGAAACGTTAGCGTGTAATAAACCAGAAGCGAGTGACGGCGAAGAATTTAAGGGTTCAGTAGTTTTAATTGGGATGCTGGTAAAGAAATTTACAAATTCTTGAGCAACTTCTTTGTTATCTCTAATAAGTCCATGTGGAGTCTCAAGCGTGTAATCAGTATTATTTCTTTTGTTCCTGTTTGTTTAATTGTTTATAATTTTCCAAACCGTCTTAATTTTATTTTCTGCGAATTTAACCTTATTGCTAATGTATATAGCCTTAGCTAGTTTACACGTATTTAAAAAAATTCTTGAGTAAGTAGCAACATATTTACTAAAAGTTTCAGTGTTAATATAAGGCTTAAGGCCATACAGCTCGTAAAGTCTTTCCCTACTTTTCCTGATTCCTTTTGTCGCCCAGTCACTGAATAAAAACTTAGGGCATATAGTTTTAGTTTTCTTCTTAAAAGTATTATTGAATTCTGTTTGAACAACTGAGAAAACATTCTTGTACAAAATATTACCATCATTCACTGTGAGGTCCTGATAACTTAACTTACCAATTAAAGTGCTGTTAAATTTATTTAATTTACCGGATGTTATTGGTCTGGATTGAATCTGCACTTGTTGTATTGGTATGCTGGACTCAAATGTTACCAGTAGCCCACTATGATCCGAAGGCAGACAATTCATAATGGCTTTGTTTAAGTATTCGCAGCAACAAAAAACATTATCAATACATGTAGCAGTAGTCACAGTTGTTCGGGTTGGTTCCTCAAACACATGCGACAAATTAAATGATTTGAAGAGATTTAATAGTCTACTGCTATCTGAATTATTTTCTAAAATATTTATATTAAAGTCACCACAGATTATGACTAGTTTATTACCAGTTGCAAGTTTTGCCAGAACATCTTCCATCACTGACTCAAATATACAGTAGTTTTTATAATTGGGGGGTCTGTAAACGCACACTATAACATGCTTATCCAGCTCAACACAGGACAGTTCAACACTATGTTCAACTGATAGATCTACAATATCTTTACGAGGTTTTGATTTAATACCATTTTTGATTAATATAAGTGAACCTCCACGCAACATAACATTTCTGTTAAAACAGCTGCCCACAGTATAATTTTCAAAATTAATAAGCATTGAATATTCCTTCAGCCAATGCTCAGTAAAACAAATAATTTCAAACATTGTCTTTTCTAAAAACAGTTCTATTTCCAATTGCTTTGCAGAAAAAAAACCTTGAATATTTTGATGGAATAATTTCAAAGAATTCTGCTTAGCCCCTTTTTTTAAATTAACTATGTGAGAGCAAGAAGGTACCTTCTTGTTGGTGGATTTACTCCTAACTATTTCGTTATTGGTACCCTCCGTTGTCCTACAAACTAGTTTAAATTATAAATATTAATAGCAGAATTGCTAACGTTATTGACCTGTAAATTAGTATTAGTACTAATATCAACTACAGTACATGACTTCGACATACTATTTATGTCTGAGTTTAAAGTAAATGATAATAGCCTCGCTATTTGACGTCTTAACCTAAGAGGCAGATACACTGTATTGCCTGTCGACTTTAATTTATCAACAAAAATGTTGATGTCAAAAAAAACTAATTTGTCACTGTAATGGCTGACAAGGAAATTAACATGTTTATTCAACATATGAATATAATTATTTTGTCTACTAGTAGATTTTTCCAAATATGGAAAAGCACACAATATGATTTTATTGCAATTCAATTTTATCAACTCAGTTACACACTCAGTGATGTCATCTTTTTTTACATCCAAACTGTTACCTATAAAGACAGTTAAATTGGTATCTGATTTATATACACTCTTTGTTACAGATTTCATGATATGCTTGTAAGATGACCCAGGCATACAATAATTCAAAGTCGAATGATTCTGATTGCGATTCTGACATCCAAGATGTTTATCGTTTAAAGGCAAAGTCAAAATCCAACAAACCTATTTTAATCAACCACATGCGAACAATTATGAGAGCAAAGATAATTCAATCCTTGAAAACCTACAATATATCGAACCAAAACTACTACAACAAATTTTCTACAGCTATCCTACAATTAGGCGGCCCTGTTAAATCGGTTTACTTATCACACATTTATATACACTTTTAAGGCGAAGCGACTGCGTTACCTCACTCGATATTTTGCAAAAACAAATAATTTTAAACATTGTTGGACTGCAAACAGAAAAGTATAAATCCGCAAGAAAGAGGGCCCACAGCTTTTACTATAAATAGTGAACTGGATTTGAAGAACATAAAAATGGTAGACTGATTATTTTTAAGTACTTTTTTTTTTCTGTATACAAGGAATGGTTTTCAATTTATGCATGCTTTATTTTTTATTTATATTCTAACATCATAATTTGTTATTATAATAAATAATTAATTTCATTGCTTAAAGGCTTTCTGGATATCTGCAATCGGTAACACATGTCATTTACACAACAACACTTACAACAATCACATATACCACTCTCTCGGCGAAATCATTTACACAAATGCCTAAAAATATGTGTACGTATATATTTTAATTTATATTTAAGTATAGATAATATAAAAAAATTACACCTTTTTAAAAAACCCAGCAGTATACCTTCAAAAAACTCGACATGAACACCTTATTAGTGACCTACCATTATTAATTGTTACTAATGGATAACACACTCGATTTAAATTATAATATTGATCAATTGTCAGTATCTGATTCGTTGCGTTACAAACCCGAAGAATGTTCCTCTTATGTTACCGACCCTACTGAGAGCAGAGCCTGATTTTATGGACGCCAGTTGCCTGGTGCTGAAGATCGGTACAGAGAAAGCCGTTATATGTATTTACCGCTCACCCTCTATTTTAGACATTAGTAACTTTTTACAGTCTTTAAATTCTCTTCTTGCTGATCTCTCATCAAATAAAAACGTAGTTATTGTTGGAGATATAACTTAACATCACTAGTACCTCAACCCCTAATCACATTTCCGATTACCTCAATTACCTCAACTTTATATGGTCTTCTTACTGCTCACACTTTCCCATGTCATGCTAAAGACGAACTCATTAGCACTCATAATAGTGATTGACTCTTTAGTGACAAATCATAACACGATCTTAATTTGTCATAGATAAAGTAAATTATCAGATACTAGAGTCAAAACTTTCTCAAAATTACATTACTCTGGACTCCGAAATGAATATTATAAATTTCCATTTGATATATAAATATACTGACGCTAATGAAGACACTAACTATTTTAGTAACTCAATTCTGAATATAATACGTACCCACACTACTATAGTTAGGCTTCCAAATAATAAACGGTTTCTTAAACCATGGATGACTACTGGCATGCTCCGTTGCTTACGTAACAGAGTTACTATGCACAAAAAACTGAAGGTATCACCAGATAACGCTATACTAAAAAACCGGCCAAGTGCGAGTCGGGCTCGTGCACGAAGGGCTCCGTACCATTATCGCAAAAACGGCAAAAAAATTACGTTTGTTGTATGGGAGCCCCCCTTAAATATTAATTTTATTCTGTTTTTAGTATTTGTTGTTATAGCGGCAACATAAATACATCATCTGTGAAATTTCAACTGTTTAGCTATCACGGTTCATGAGATACAGCCTGGTGACAGACAGACAGACAGACAGACAGACGTACCGCGGAGTCTTAGTAATAGGGTCCCGTTTTTACCCTTTGGGTACGGAACCCTAAAAATAACATAAAAAATATAGGAACTACTGTACTAAGATTATTAAAAAACTTAGGCGGGATTACGATAGGGCGGCTTTGAGCAGTGCTGGAAATGATAGCAAAAATATTTGGCAAATTATAAAGAGAGTTACGTACACCAAATCCCCAAAAGACCCCACCACGGACTTAGTGTTATCGGAAGCTCACCACTTGTCACTAATGCCACATCTGCGCCATTACACTCGTTTGTAATAATTGAAACTGAATAGAAAGAAGTTGAATCGCTGCTCACGTCTCTAAAAACTCATGCTGCATTTGGATGGGACACCATCTCCACCGGGTTTTTTAAGCTTTAGCGTTAGCGTTTTTTAGGCTGCTTGTCCCTCCATTGACATACTTTTTTAACCTTTGCCTCAACACCGGTGTATTCCCCCTGTACTTGAAAAAAGCTATTGTACATCCTATACACTAGGCAGGGGATAAGAACTGTGTTAACATTTACCGACCGATTGCTATCCTACCTTCAATCTCTAAAATCCTAGAACGCATTATAAACAAGACGCTTATTCAATATCTTGAAGAAAAATGCTTTTATCTCCCAACCAATTTGGCTTCCGACGAAATAAATCGAAAAGTGATGTTCTTCTGGAGCTAACGAGTCATATTGCCAAGAACATTGATGCAAAAAAGAAGTTAGTGACGGTTTTCCTGGATCTGTAAAAAGCCTTCAACATAGTTTCTGTTCCCAACTTAGTGTTGAAACTGGAGGAACTGGGAATTCGAGGCCTACTACTAAAACTATTTGCGGATTACCTAAGTGATAGGACTCAGTACGTAAAAATTGCCAATTACTTGAGTGGTGAGCTTCCTGTCCTGAACATTTGGCGTTCCTCAGGCAAGTGTGTTTGGTCCCACACTCATCCTAGTTTATGTCAATCAGCTGTGCGGCTTTTGCTGATGATACTGCACTCGCCTTTACTGGCGGTACCTGGCACGAAGTTTCTGATGCGACGCAGAGGGGACTAGATTGGGTCTTAATTTTATTTATTTAGGCAAACCAACTAAATACACACAAGGACATTCATAATACTTATCATTTACAATTATTATATAGTACCACTGCATGCATCAACATTATAGGTAAGCACAGCAATTTATTTAGATCTCATTACACAATAATAATCGGAGAGAAGTTGTCTTCCTGGTGTAGTACTTCTGCCGGGGTACCACAGGGTGGCGTTTTATCCCTTTTACTCTACTTCTTACTACTATAATACCACGGAAGGACACAGTGACGATCCAATCACTGTCGAAGAAGCTCTCAGCAGACACGATAGAGACAAATGGCAGGAAGCCATTAATGCTGAACTAAATGCCCTGAAGAAGAATGGCACTTGGAGCCTAGTCAAGCTGGATAAGTCCCATGTTAATTTTAATGTGGTGGATTCCAAATGGATATTTAAAATTAAAAAGGAACAAGGGGGGAAAGAGAGATATAAAGCTAGACTAGTAGCTCGTGGCTTTACACAGAAATTTGGACAAGACTACACGGAGACTTTCTCGCCTGTGATTCGGCACAGCACATTGAGACTATTATTCGCTATTGCTGTTGAGAATGACCTTTCTATTGATGAGATGGATGTGGTCACCGCATTTTTGAATGGAGATTTGACGGAAAGAGTTTATTTGAATCAACCTAAGTTTTGTGAAGAGAAAGGCAAAGAAGACTACGTATGTCTGTTGAAGAAAGCCCTGTATGGTCTCAAACAGGCACCCAGAGCATGGAATAAGAAATTACATGATGCTCTCATTGAGATTAAGTTCAAGAAATCTGAAAATGAACCATGTGTTTACATCAGAAAAAGAGGAAATAACATTGTCTACATTGCAGTATATGTGGATGATATCTTGATATTTTACGACAATGATATTGAGAAAGAAAAAGTCAAGAACGAATTGAAAACCAGGTTCGAAATGAAGGATTTGGGAAAAGTAGATTACTTTTTAGGAATGAAGATACATCAACATGATAGTAAGATTACTGTTGATCAGGGTGAATACATTCAGAAAATTCTGGAAGAGTTCGGAATGTCTGACTGTAAACCAGTGAAGACACCATTAGAGACTGGTAGAAAACTGGAGAGACCCGTGGAAGAGAATTTCGTCCCACCTAAAGATATTCCCTATCAGAGACTAATTGGGTCACTTATGTATCTAGCTGTTTGCTCAAGACCTGATATAAGTTATGCCGTTGACTATCTTAACCAGTTCAACAGTTGTTACACAAGTGAACATTGGAGTGTAGCAAAGAGATTATTGAGATACCTGAAGGGTACAATCAATTATAAACTTAATTTTGAGAAGACAGGGAAACGTCTAGTTGGATACGTAGACGTTGATCATGCCGGAGATATCAGCGATACGAAATCTTTTTCTGGATACGTATTCATTTATGGAGGAACTCCTGTATCATGGGAAAGCAAGAAGCAACGTACAGTAGCCCTCTCTAGTGCAGAGGCTGAATATCCTTCGTCGACGACTCATCGAGAGATTTGAACCATTCTCGACATCCAGACATATTATCTGTCGCACCTGAATCAACAATCCACGAATTGTCAGTGTTAAGTGCAGACAAGACCAAAGAAGTCGATAGTCTTGGATCCAGTTGAGGACAGTCCTTTTTGACATGGCCTTTCGACCGACACTTCCAACACCACAACTTGTTCGCATTTGACGAGGAACTAGCGTGTTTCAATGTACTAGGCGCATTCTTCTTTGCACCTCGGGAACTGTTCTTATTTTCACCACGATTCTCTCCTAGAAAAAGAAAGCCTTCATAAAAATGGCCAGCGTTATACTCCAACACTTACTGAGTGAAGAATGTAAGGTCTTGGAACGCTGGAAGGGATATTTTGAAAGTTTATTTAGTTGTCAGGATAGTGTGCAAGGAGTGGGTAACTGGGCAGAGGCAAGTTGTCAAGACCCAAACTCGGACGAAGAGCAAAAGCATGAGAATGAAATAGGAATGGATGAGATTATAAAAGCACTGAGTGGGATGAAGATTGGTAAAGCTGCAGGGTATGACCGAGTATCTGCTGAAATGCTGAAGGGCGGTGACGGGGTGGTAGCGAGCCTGTTGTGCCGGATCTTTAATATGTGTTGGAGATATGGCCGCGTGCCGGATGACTGGTGCAAGGCTGTAATCGTACCACTATATAAGGGAAAAGGCTCACAGCAGGAGTGTAAAAACTATCGCGGCATTAGTCTTTTAAGTGTTGTCGGCAAATTATATGCGAAAGTTTTAATAAATAGAGTGGTAAAAGTGACGGATGAACAATTATGGGACGTGCAAGCAGGATTTAGAGAGGGAATGGGCTGTATGGATCAGATCTTCTCCTTGAGGAGCATAGCTGAAAAACATCTGGCTAAGCACAAAAAAGTCTACTGTGCTTTCGTGGACTTGGAGAAGGCCTATGACAGTGTGTGGAGGGATGAACTGTGGTCGACGCTATCCGGGTACGGTGTGGACTGGCACTTGGTACGGGCACTGAAATCTCTATATAGGGATTCCAGTGCTTGTATTAGGATTAATGGGGCGTATACGAACTGGTTTTCCATTTCAAGGGGTGTTAGACAGGGCTGTGTAGCGTCACCGTGGTTGTTCAACTTGTACATGGATAGTTGTCTGATAGGTTTGAAAGAGCATGAGTGCGGATTGAGGATGAATGAGTTGTCTGTCAAATGCCTTCTCTATGCAGATGATCAAGTTCTACTTGCATCGTCAGCAGAACAGTTGCAAGACATGGTGACTGTGATGAATGAAGCTTTTAAGTTAAAAGGGATGAGTATAAATGTGAACAAGACTAAGGTAATGGTGTTTGAAAGAGAAGAAGATGTATCGAAGTGTGAAGTGAAAATAAATGATAAGAGTGTGGAGCAAGTGAACGAGTTTGTATATCTGGGAAGTATGTTCACAAGGGATGGAAAGATTGAAGAGGATGTGGAAAGGAGAGTGAATGCAGGGAATAAAGTGAATGGTGCTATGCATGCAGTTGTGACCAGCAAGTCGATGTCTCCGGAAGCTCGACTCGCCGTTCACAACAGCGTGCTGGTGCCTACACTTATGTATGGAAGTGAAGGCTGGGTATGGCAAAAAAGACATGAAAGTAGGATTAATGCAGTAGAAATGCGCTCCTTGCGGAGTATGTGTGGTGTAACTTTAACTGATAGATTGAGGAATGAGGTAATAAGACAACGTTGTGGTTTAAAAGAAGATGTAGTGACTAAAATTGAAAAGGGTATGTTAAGATGGTTTGGCCATGTTGAGAGGATGAATGAAAGTCGACTTACGAAAGGTATTTACAAGGCAGACGTGAATGGGAACGCCGGGAGGGGACGCCCTAGAAAGACATACATAGACCTTATAGGTGATGTTCTTCAGAAAGGCCAAGTGCGCAGTACCCATAACCGGCGTGTGTGTATGACTAGATGTATGAATGTGTGTGAAGCAAAAGAAGTATGTAAGGATCGTAGCAGGTGGCGTTCTGTAGTTTCTGCCTACCCCCATGGGAAAAAGGCGTGAGTTTATGTATGTATGTATAGACTGATAAACACATTACCCTCCTTCGGCAGTCGGGTAACAAGCCATGTTAACAGCTTATTGATCTGTTCTTCGCACCGCTTTTTTTACAAATTTATGCAAAAAATCTATTAGTTTTTAATAAAACAATGACCCAGCACACGTACTTACTTTCACGACGTAACATACGACTAAACCAAATAGTTTGTACGGTTAACCATGTACTAAGCAACTATGGTGCTCTTTTTAATTGATCGTATAATAAGAGACCAAGTGTGACCGTTTGACAATTTCGGAATGTCCATTTAGCTTTAATCATGGATAAATCCTTATATGTTTGTCTCTTTTAAGTGTACAATCCGAGTCATAAAAGAGAAGAGCTTAGATCTATCGTAATTTGTCCCTAATTTGTATGCTCCCTCTATGCTTTAGAATAAATAGTCATTGCTCTGAGGTTTGGATTTTTGTGCGATGTGTTTCCGAATGGCACTTGATTACTTGACGTTTTTGCATTGCCCGTGAGGCTGGTCTTTTATTTTTTCTTTTTCTGGGCAGCTGGGGACGGAAGCACTCCGTTTCCTGCTTGCCACGTGTTTTCTTCTCACGTGTTTGCTTGTCACGCGTGTTGTGATCGGTGTCGCCGGCTCCACGTGTACCGAGTGGTCCGTGTACCGGCGACCCGTATGCAACACACTAGTTGCTGTGTGATCTGTGTCGGACTCATTATCACTAACGGTAAGTCGCCTTGCTCAAGGAATTAACCCCATAACTTTTAGTTTTGAATTCTGTGCGCTGACGTGTTGGTTTTTTCAGAACTGCGTGGCGTGTATAATGCCTGCACCAAGTGACGCTACATCAGCCGGGCCTATGCTCCTCGCATCCAGCGGACTCCCGGGGCCTTCACTAGGTTATTGGTTTACCTTGCGGGAGGCTTACGACCTATGCGGTGTTAAATACATAACCGATTTTTTTTTTTTTTTTTCTTATTGTTCCCGGTGGCTTCGCTCACAGGACCCGTTTTCGGGATAAAAAAAAGCCAATGTCACTCAGGAATAATGTAGCTTTCTAGTGGTGAAAGAACTTTTAAAATCGGTCCAGTAGTTTCGGAGCCAAACAAACAAACAAACAATCTTTCCTCTTTATAATATTGGTATAGATTTAAAATAAGTAATTAAAGTCGCCAGTTATGAACAACATCATTAGGAAACCGGCATCCGCTAGAACCAAAATTTTTTTTTAGACTTTTGTAACAACCACCAACTCGCATTAGGTTAGCGTTGTGAATATCACAAGAATGCTTGGAAACATGCTAGTCCTGCTCCATAGGGCAGTAAGTAACCTTAGAGGACACAAAATCACACTGGTTACTATATATTTTAATAATTATAGTACTACATTTTACTTTACTTTTTTTTTGTTTCAATGACAAATTATTTTATTTCAATTAATGGTCTATTTCCGGCACTTTTGAACGTAAAAAAAATAATTTATAAGTAATAATATTGAAGGAAAAGTTCGTTTTTATGGAGAAGAACGGAAAAGAAACCTCAGACCGCAGTGTAGTTCCATTGAGGGAGTAAGAAAAAGGTAAGGGGCTTTTCACGTAAATGTAATATGATTACATTATACACACCTTTATGCTTAATCTAGACACACGTCAGTGAGGGACGTAGCCAATGTAGGGAAGCCAATGAAATTACATAAAGATGCTTACTGTTGTTCTACACTAATAATATATTATTATATAGAGGAACTATTTGTTTGTAAGTTTGTTTGAAATGTATATACTCAAAAACAACTAAACCGATATTGAAAATTCTTTCACCAGTAGAAAGCTACATTATGCCTGAGTGAAATAATAAATCGCGAAGATAATAAAAAAAAAGAAAAAAGATGGGTCCTGTTGGATGGGCCATGGGAGTGAAGCCGCGGGGTACAGCTAGTAAGTAAATCACAGATGATAAGTTAAAATTCAATCTCTATGAAAACAATAAAAAAATTGTTTAAGAAAGGGCTATGAAACTTGTCACCCTTCTAGATCTCAGATATACTTCGTCGAACTTGGCGCGTTTTTCACTTTTATGTTTTTGTCAAGTTTGGTGCCTTTTCACATTTTCATGTTTTTGGTGGGCTCATTATTACACCATTGTTACGTCTTGTTACCATCCAATCTTCGTTGTATGTGGAGTCGTGATCTTTAATGGATATTTGATGCTCTGTCTACCCTTTAAGGCATGTGAATGATACGATGTATGTTTAGACGAATCTATGTATTTGTGTATGTAACTTATACTACCTACTCTTTTTTTAAATAGGGTAGTTTACTGAAAATTTGACTTTTGTCTGTCAGGTAGATTAATAAAAAATATTGGACAAGTGTTTTTACTTTTGACACTTAATATAAAGTGACGACGATATAATGCGTTGAAATATCGTGTGACGTCACAAGCCCCCACTCCTGAACTTTGATGCGCTTTCACTTAGTACATTTTTATTGATTTTGTAAAGTGAAAAAACGTGTCCAATATTATTTGATAATCTCACTGACGGACTCGATAGAATTATCATTTTTCTACCCAGGAAACATCTATTCGGAATCAATATAGTAGCAACAATAGTGAATCTGTCATGTTTAGCTGTCAATTTTTGAAACGGCGGTGTGTGCTTAGATGTCGATTGTCAACTGTTTAACTTCATCCCCTTAAACCAACGAGTCAGTAATTTATTTGTATCTACGTATTTACAAGATAATGTGGTTAACAAGGCCAACTACTGAGATGACGACAAGGTACTTATTTATATATAAGTAAGGGTAAGGGGAAAAGCGTGTTTTTTTTTTAATAATTATAATTTTGACAGTTCTAGTACCAAATAATTCCGATAAGTCCGATCCTTCATTGTAAATAACTCCTTCATTCTAAGAAATGAAAGCAATAAGGATATTAATTTGAAGGAATCGACAAATATTTTCCATAACGGTTTGGTCGGACCTGTAATCACATTGTCTCTAAAAATAATTAATATTATTTCATAAAATCAATATAGCCTACATACAGAGTCATTATTCATAAAATGGAGGATCTGTACATAAATGTTAATAACAAAAACAGTAAAAAAGACAAAACTATTTTGAATAACCACATAGATAAAGAAGTTCAAGGAATTTTTCGCCCACTGAATTTGATGCAAATTCTTGTGCTTAATCCGAAGCACCATATCAAAAACAATGCTATATATCCCAATAACTGTTTTAACAAGTTTATTTTAACTTTTGGTTTTGTGATCTTCCTGACAACGTATATCTATCGTGCCCTGGAAATCATTCTTGATGACAATTCAATCAATTTTGTTTTGTTTGCATCAATTTTCAACATTTGTTATCGGTGTATGGGATTCATCATGAACTTTATCGCCAACTTTACTCAAACACATAAAAGCATCTTGTTTGTTCTGCACTTTCAAGAAGTTCATAGATTTCTTAATAATGAGTCTCGTCTCAAACGGTTCATCATGAGGAGTTGGATGAGTGTCGCAGCACTTTTTGGATTTTATATCTTTATATTTATTTACGTCCATAAACTGTTCTTTAAGCCTCCGTGGAATGCCATGCTGTTCGTAATAATTTCTGCGTCTCTTGATGCAAATTCAATTTTCGCAATGAGAATAATGAAGTTATTGACCGATAAAGCTGAGCTATGGAACGCTAAAATATTATTTGCACAAGTTACACATACACAAAATGTATGCAGACAACAACAGCTGCAAATTACGAAATTGTTTCAGGCTTATGTCAAACTATTAAATTGCTACAAGATTTTCGTAAGCATATATCAACAAGCAGTAAGGAAAAACTTTTACTATCGTGTTTTTTATGTTTTTCGCTGTTGTTTTTTACGAAATTACTCTTAATTATTATTTCAGATGCTATTTCAAACAGTGGAGACTTTCTCTCATGGCCTGCTTCACGTTCAATTCCTGATAGTTTTTTTTAAAGGTAGAAAGAGTAATGAAGGGGTTAGTTATTGAAACCCTATTTATATTATGATCACATTTGCAAAAACTACCCTTTCCTAAATGGTGTTTACCTTTCTCAACATAAAAGTCAAAATTATCCCAAAGGAACTTACAATCTGGATAAAAAGTATCCTGTGTCTAATTTATGTGTGGGCAAAATTTTATTTAAATCCATAATGCTATTTTGCCTGATTAAAACACAAACATAAAAAAAATTGCACATTTATCATATTAGTAGCATGAATTACTAAATAAAATGAAATATGAAAATATATTATTCTAATTTGTTTGTTAATTTTAGTACGAAAATCCCGCTGTGGCACTATATGTTTCTTTCTTGATAGTAAAAAACTTGGTCATACAAGTCTTACTCAGTCTGCATCTCGAAGCATTTTATGAAGCTCTTAAGTGTGCACAAAATTCATGTGAAGTAATTTTGGTATCAAACTGTACCGGTATGTACCGTTATTTAACATTTCCATTTATTTTTGGATTTTGCAACCTTTGGCTGTTTCAATTATTTTAACCTATGAACTCGTTTACAGTTGTTCAAAAGAAATTATGCAAGAATGTGCTCCGGGTGCAACGTGCGTCATTCAGCAAGATGAGTGTATGTGGTCTGTTCTACATAGATATTAATCATCTAATTCATCTGTTGGCTCTTCTTACTCATTACATTATTGTACTATTGCAGTTTGATTTCTTGTGATTTTGTAAAGTTGTTACTAAAAGGAAATATTTATTTTTGAAGTTATTTTAATTTAAAAGTAAATAAAGTGATTGAATTTCTTTCCGAAGTAGTCTTGAGGTAGTTATACAATTTTCAATTATTCAATTCCATTATTTTAATCAATAATACTCTATGTGTCTCTTGCCGGAAATGATTTATTTTTTCATCAATAACCATGAGTAATGATTGTTATTAAATTGAAGTACATAGTAGAAAGCAAATCTTATAGATTAGCTAAAGTACACACATCTGTCATGGGGTACTGTGTTAAATTCTATAACAAAATACCTTGTGAGACATTAAAACTAAATGAAAGAAAATTTAAAACAATAGTTAAAAGGACACTTTGTAAACAAGCATATTATTACAAATTAGATGATTATATTCAAGATAAGAATTAAGAATGCTTGGGAACATGCTGGTCCTGCTCCATAAGCCTATATTTAGTGTACACATAATCAAACTGGTTAATTTGTATTATATTTATAATTATAGTAACGCTTTATTTTTATTTAGTTTTTCTTCTTTTTTTGTTTAAAAAATATTACTCGCAGTCTGTTCCGTTGTTGTTGAATTAGGTAATTTAACTATGTTTGCAATATTTGTAAGTACGTGAGAACCATGTTCCTATTTATCAAGTGAAGGAATTTGCATGGTAGAGCTTGTAATTCTTTATAACTATATGTAGTAAAGTAGTGCTTGATGCATCGTCCTCACGTATATGCATTTGTTAATGTATGTACTAATGTAAATATTGTAAAAACATTATTTAATAAAAAAAGTAAGTATGGGGTTTCTTGTGCGTTCTTCTCCATAACAAGTGTGGGGGACTACCCTGTAGAGTGCATGTGTGCAAGGAAACTCAAGAGTAAATTAAAATTGCATACTAAATTTATTCTGAGTACTTATAAAAAGTAACACGTATAAAACACACCGAAAAATATTATGTCATCAAGACAAGCTTCAACAGAACGTTGAATTTTCATATTTTAATTAAATATAAACTAGGCTCTAGCAGCCAGCTATATTATGCACATAAAAACCTAATAACAAGTTACTTTTCCGAATGCACGGTAGATTCAATTTTTATTACAAGTAAATTTTAATTTCAACTTGCAAAAGTGCCGCTTAGTGGCCTACTTGAAATAAATACATTTAACTTTGTCTTAGACTTTGAATATACTATTTCTTTATTCATTCGCTTTCAGGAAGCCTTAATATTAAAAGTCACTGAAATGAAAAGTACATTGCCATTTAAAATGTGATAGTAAGAAAGTTTTGTCAAGTAATTTAATCGACAAATATGTACAGTCTATGCTACCTTTGAATTTGATCCAAAATAAAATATCGTGTTTAAAGTATCGCATCAAGAATAATTTTATCATTCCCAACAACCGACTGTTGAAGTATGTAACGTTATGCGAAACGATGTTCGTAATAACGTTATTCATAAATAATATTATATACAACACTTATTCTATATATTACCACAATATATACTTTATGATAACCAATCACACAGAAATATCCTGCGGTTGTATCGTGCTTCATTCAACAAGATAAGAGTCACTTCTTACTCATTACACTGATCATACTAATATTATAAAGAGGTAAAGTTTGTGATTTTGTGAGTTTGTGGGTTTGTAGGTGGTAATCTCTGGATCTACTAAACTGATTTTGAAAATGCTTTCACCAGTAGAAAGCTACATTATTATTGAGTGTTATAAGCTATAATTTATTTTCAAAAAAAATAGAGAACCTTATAAAAATTGCGATAATATAACCCAAAGTAGCAAGATTTTGCATATAAAATCATTCTTTGGCGTGCGCTGAGAAAACTATTATGATATATACAAACTATGTACTACTGAAGAGCTCGAGGCTAAATAATAACATCCGCACTGGTCGATCATCAAGGTTAAGCAACGCTTTACGAGGTCGGTTCGAGTCCCGTTTCGTGACCATTTCAACATACCGAGTTTCCTCCGTGCCTTGGAAAGCACGTTAAGCCATTGGTCCTGGCTGTCATTTGAAGAGCTTTGACAGTCGTTACGAGTAGTCAGATGCTTAAGATCCCAGTCTTGCCAGGGGTACCGTGTTACCCAGTTACTGGGTTGTGGAGGTCAGATAGGTAGTCGCTCCATGTAAAACACTGGAACTTAGCTGAATCCGGTTAGACTGGAAGCCGACCCCAATGTAGTTGGGAAAAGGCTAGGCAGATTGATTGATGTACTACATGATTAAAGTACTCATTATTACCTACAAGAAATGCTGCTAGAGAATATATCTAACTGTCATAGTTATGTTACAATAGCAGCTTTTATGTTCAAAATTTTATTAGATCTTCGTCGGTAGAAACAAAAGTTGTTTTAATTCGTATTGTAGTATTAATTCTTATTCAAATAAATAGTTTAACAAATTGGTAGGTAGGAAGGTAAGGTAGGCATAATGTTCTTTTTCCTAATATACTTTGGCACAACTGTTTTGGCATATTTTTTTTCCCTAATCATTCTCAACCATATTTTTTTTTGACAAACAGTTTATGTTGGCATAATTATCTTGATGGCTTTTTTGTTTTGGCATAATTTTACTAGCCCTAATGATTATTAGCTTAATAGTATTACGGCATAATAGTATTACGGCTTAATTTTTTTAGGAATAACGGAAACAAATTTGAGTTATTTTTAATTGTTTTGTTTCGAATTTTCATGCAAATGATTTATTATATATGTCGCATCAAGGCTGGCCAATAAATGCAAACCATCGGGAATTCAGGATGATATTCCCTTAGGTTAAGACATCGTGTGTGGGCCGGTCGGTGGGAACAATCGTGAAAATAAAATCACACAAGTTATTCGATACACTGGGTTTATTCAAATAATCACAACTCACAGTTACAATCTTGCTAACTAATAATACGGATCGACACTGATTCTATGACGTGTTAGCTCTAGGCGGTCAGTACTCAACTGCTCTATTCTGCTTTCCCCACCACGCAAGTTCTTAGAAAAAGCGCGCCATTGCGTAGTTCTTGATTTGCCACCAGGTGGTGTGCTTGTGATTTGACTGGATGTCCGTACTATTGACTAAACCCGACATACCAGGCCCCTCAGAAAGTATTGCGAAAAAAAGTTTTTATATATGGGAGACTGGCCAGTTATAATGTTTTTCGAAAATATGATTATTTATAAGTAAAAATAAGTAAGTTCCAATTTCAAAATTTCCCTCCACATTTTTTGCGAGTTAATTCAAAGTATTGTGTCTCACTGAAATATGGATCTGCGCCGGGAACATTTTAGAGCTATGATTTTATACGATTTCAAGTGTCGCCTGAAACCGGATGAATCGTACGATAGACTTCAAATGGCATTCATGGATGAAGGCCCTTCCAAGGCAACCGTGTATCGTTGGTATAACGAATTCAAGCGCGGTCGACCAACTTTGGGGGATGACGAAAGAAGCGGTCGCCCTTTGACGGCTGTTACCGAAGAAAACGTGCTAGCAGTGAAAAATTTAATCCAAGACAATAGGCGAATTACATATCAGGAGATTCAACACATATTGAAGATTGGATCGGGAAGCGTTCACGAGATTCTACACAGCCATCTTCGCGTGAGGAGGATAGTATCACGCTGGGTGCCGCACAACCTCACCGATGCTCAGTAGCAGGCCCGGGTGGAATGGTGCCGTGATATGCTTAACAAATTTGAAGCAGGCTCGTCTCGGCGTGTTTACGACATCGTTACAGGTGATGAGTCCTGGATTTATCAATACGACCCAGAAACCAAGCGCCAGTCGACTGTTTGGGTGTTTCAAAATGAGCCAACGCCTACCAAAGTGAAGCGATCTAGAAGCGGGGGTAAGATTTTGATCGCTAGCTTTTTTAATTTGACTGGCCACTTGGTATCAATTCCCTTACGGGATCAAAGAAGCATTAATGCCGAATGGTATACTACCAAATGTTTGCCAGAAGTTTTCTCTGTTATAAGCAACAAGCGACCAAACACAGGGCTCCACGGGCTACTGCTCCACCACGACAATGCACCTGCGCACACCGCACTCAAAACGAGGGACTTCCTGGACAGCACGCCAGTCAAACTCCTGGGTCACCCTCCTTACAGCCCTGATCTAGCACCGTGTGACTTCTTTTTATTCCCAAAAATAAAAAATCAGCTCAAAGGGATACAATTTTCGTCGCCGGAAGATGCGCTGGCTGCGTTCGAGCAGGCTGTAAACGAGGTGTCTGCGGCGGACTGGAAAAAGTGTTTTGAAAACTGGTTTAGGCGCATGAATCTTTGTATAGAGGCTGGTGGAAAGTACTTTGAAAAGATTTAATAAAAATATATGTACGTATAGAACAATTTTTTTTAGTTTCGCAAAACTTTCTGAGTGTCCCACGTATATAATATTATGTAACTGTTGAAACTTTCGTTTCCGGCTGTCAAAGACACAATATCTCTGTCAGATGAATCTCGAAAATAAATATAATTACACCAGTGAATACCATCGAAGTGAACCAATTGTGATCGCAGTTTGGAGAACGAGTATAGTGTAACATCATTCGTAGCGGTACACTAAAGGCGAGTGCAAAAAACATCAAAAATAACAAACAACAGTAAGCGACTAACATCAATTCGTTTGAGGGTAGATAAAACTCAAACCAGTAAACATACGAGCCATTCACTCATCTACTGATTGATATCGAAGAAAATAGTGATACCAACTTAACAACATTATTTATCGTTCGGATACAAACACAAAAGTAAAAACAAAAACATCTAGTCACAATTTGACACTTGTTACGTTTCGTTTCGCATAATCGATTTAAACGTTAAGTTTATAAAAAAAAATGAAAAAAATATATATTAATATTAATTATTGCAACAACAACTCAAAGAACAGAGAGAAAAAGGCAAGGTTGCTTACATCAAGTACGATATGCTAATTGTAAAAGAAAATGATTCAAACAAAGAAAAAAGGAAAAGAGGGCAATCTACGTCCCCAGAAACAAATATAAACCCTAGAAAACAAGCTAATACAAACTCAGATATAAAGACGCAAACACCTACAACTAACGCCTTTGAGATAATGAGAACAAGGGCAAATTCAAACTCCTCTCTACTAGCTAATACCAAACCTAAATAACAACCAGATATCAGCAACCGGAGACGGAACAACCCCAACCCGGCTGGTCACCGTGGGGTTCGTAGACCACCACCCTCTATAATCACTCCAAATAATAATAATAATAATAAAAATGATTGGGCAAAAAAACTGTATATAGCCACATTGAACACAAGAACATTGAGGACCGAAGAAAGACTCATAGAACTAGAACAAGCAGTAAAGAAGATTCAATGGGACATTATTGGACTCAGTGAAGTTAGAAGATCGGGAGAAGAAATAAGAGAATACAAAGACTTTATATTATATTTCAAAGGAACAATACAAGGGAAGTACGGGATGGGTTTCATAATAAAAAAAGAGCTTAAAAAATACATCATAGATTTTATCGGAGTATCTGATAGAATTGCGATCCTGAACATAAACATCCCAGGATTCAAAGAACCATTCTCTATTCTTCAAGTATACGCTCCAACGGAGCAAGCAACAAAGAAAGAAAAAGAAGCATTCTACAAAAGTCTTACAAAAACAACATATGAAGCGAACAAAAACATCATAGTAATGGGTGATTTTAATGGTCAACTAGGTAACAAATGTACGGGGGAGTTTATTCTGGGCAATCATGGCAATGGGAAGAGAAATGATAATGGGCAACGACTAATGTACTTCTGTTTTGAACATAATTTAAAAATAACAAATACATTTTACAAGAAAAAACATAATAGAAGGTGGACTTGGATCTCTCCCATTGGTAAAGTCAGAAATGAGATCGACTACATAGCCACTAACATACCCAAAATATTCAGTGATGTCGCTACAGTAAACAACTTTAACTTTAACTCTGATCACCGACTTTTAAGGGGAACCATTATATGCAAAGACCTAAAAATACCACGAGGGAAATACAACCAAATCACTCCTAGAACAATGACACTCGTGTCAGAACCAGAATTAAAAGAAATGAAAGAATCTCTAGATAACATTAAAGAACAATGCAATGTACAAGATAAATACAATATCTTGGAAAAATCGATACTGAAGGTTCTGGAATGTTCAAAGAAAAATACAAAAGACAAATTAGGTATAGAAGCAAGAACTA
The DNA here is from genome assembly GCA_949775005.1 of Orthosia gothica. Taxonomy (NCBI): domain Eukaryota; kingdom Metazoa; phylum Arthropoda; class Insecta; order Lepidoptera; family Noctuidae; genus Orthosia; species Orthosia gothica. The sequence continues at coordinate 32,967,659 of OX459035.1, forward strand.
AAATGGAAGAGAGGAAAGAATTGATAAACAACAGAAAAAAGAACCGTAAACAAATAGCAAAAAATAGCAAAGAAATATCAAAATCCATTAGAAAACATAGGAAAAAGATTCGGCTAGAAACAATAAGAGAACAGATCCAGAAAACTGGGGGTATCAAAAAAGCCCTTAAAGAATTCAAGGAACATTGTAATTGGATACCAAAAATTACAAAAAAAGACTACAATATGAATATGTACACCACAACGAAACGTCAAGAGATTTTTAAAACAGCAACCGAATTCTACAGAAATTTATATACAGATATAGACAAAACTACGGATACGCCAAGAGAAGACAACGATACTGTTCATGAAATAACCCCACACATAATGCAGAGTGAAGTAAGAAAGGCTATTGAAACACAAAAAGCAGGTAAAGCACCCGGAGACGACAACATCTCAAATGAACTAATAAAATACACAATGGACCAAATATTAGTACCTTTCACGAACATATGCAATGAAATCCTGATTTCGGAGCAGATACCATCTCAATGGACGTCATCCACAATAATATTATTACATAAAACCGGCCAAGTGCGAGTCGGACTCGCGCACGAAGGGTTCCGTACTTGGTAAATTGCGGTTTACGATTTATGACGTATTAAAAAAAAACTACTGACTAGATCTCGTTCAAACCAATTTTCGCTGGCAGGTTACATAGTAATGTACATCATATATTTTTTTCAGTTTTATCATTCTCTTATTTTAGAAGTTACAGGGGGGGGGACACACATTTTACCACTTTGAAAGAGTCTCTCGCGCAAACTATTCAGTTTAGAAAAAAGAGATATTAGAAACCTCTATATCATTTTTGAAGACCTATCCATAGATACCCCACACGTATGGGTTTGATGAAAAAATATTTTTTTAGTTTTAGTTTCAAGTATGGGAACCCCCAAAATGTATTGTTTTATTTTTATTTTTGTGTAAAAATCTTAATGCGGTTCACAGAATACATCTACTTACCAAGTTTCAACAGCATAGTTCTTATAGTTTCGGAAAAAAGTGGCTGTGACATACGGACGGACAGACAGACAGACAGACAGACAGACAGACAGACAGACATGACGAATCTATAAGGGTTCCGTTTTTTGCCATTTGGCTACGGAACCCTAAAAAGGGGGACAAGAACCACATGAATAATTACAGACCAATTAGTCTGATGGCAAATTTATATAAAGTATTCTCAAAGATAATATTGGAACGGTTAACCAAAAAACTAGACAGTAATCAGCCTAAGGAACAAGCAGGATTTCGATCAGACTTCTCAACTTTAGACCACATACATGCAGTTAAGCAAATTATTCAGAAATGCAACGAATATGATCAGCCGTACTATCTATCATTCGTAGATTACAACAAAGCGTTTGATTCTTTGAAACACAGTTACATATGGCAGTCATTGGTAAACCAGGGCGTGGAAAATAAATACTGCAGAATAATCAAACAAATCTACGAAAATAGTACGGCAAAAGTGCAACTAGAATGCATTGGAGACAAATTTAAAATTGAAAAAGGCGTTAGACAGGGAGATCCGCTGTCGCCAAAAATATTCAATGCAGTACTTGAAAATATATTCAGACAACTTAACTGGGACGAATTCGGAATCAATATAAATGGAGAAAATCTTCACCACCTAAGATTTGCAGACGATCTCATTCTTTTCGCAAGAGACCCAAATACACTACAAACCATGTTACAACAATTGTTAACAGAAAGCAATAAAGCAGGATTGTCAATGAATACAAGTAAGACTAAATTGATGACGAACAAGGCTAAAATTAAAATACAAGTGGGGCGAGAAGAGATGAATATGTTGATGAATACATATACCTGGGACAGACCATAGCGGTGGAGGATCAATCAAATAAAGAAGTGGACAGAAGAATAAATAACAGCTGGCAAAGATACTGGTCTCTCAAAGAGGTTATGAAAAATAAGAACATACCTGTATACGAAAAAAGAAAAGTCTACAACACATGTATTCTTCCATGCCTCATATATGGTTGTCAGACCTGGCCATTCTCACAAAATATCGAGCACAAATTAAGGGTGTGTCAAAGAAGCATGGAAAGAAGCATGCTGAACCTAAGGCTTAGGGACATATGGAAAGCTACAAAAATCAGAAACATAACCAAGGTGGCAGATGTGAGAGAAAAGACAAGAACACTGAAGTATAGATGGACGGGACATATGTGGAGAACAAAAACCGACAAATGGACAAAAAAAGTTACAGAATGGTACCCAAGAAATGGAAAGAGACAAAGAGGAAGACAGATAAAGAGATGGGAGGACGATTTACCAAAGGAGTGGCGAAAAACAGCAAAGGACAGAAACAAGTGGAAGGAATTAGAGGAGGCCTATGTCAAAAGACAACCTGACCTGGTAGCTGATAGTTAGTTAAGATAATATTAAATTTAGATAAGTCAAAGTTATCATAAGCTAGATGTAAGATTTAATTTATAAAAAAGTATTGTAAACAGGTTACAGGGAATAAAGGCTATTTTTATTTTATTTTTATTTTTTTAACTGTTGAAACTTGATTAAAAATTAAATTTCTACAAAAGTTAGTGACAAAAACGAATCGCTACAGCACCGACTCCACGTCATCTTGTCTGCCCTACCCCTAGAGTGTTATTATAATCGCTTAGTGCGGAGGGTCAAGGCATCCCACGAGCTGAGGAGCAGGTGAGTTCAACGCTCGCCGCCGAGGCTGAGGCTGGCCAGCAAGCCGAAGCTGCGGTGGTGAGCGTTAAACACATCTGGGACCAGCAGTTCGCGTGAGATCGCTGGAGTCCCGCAGCGCCGGAGCCGTCACAGAAACCATGCCTGCTTCATGTATCATACTGAATGCTTGCTTGCATGCATGGTGTATGCTTGTTCACATCTTTGCATGCTGCATGCTTATTGTATAAAAATGTGTATTAGTGTCTAACATTTTAGGAGATAATTATTATGCGTATTTGTTATGCTTAAAACAATACGTTTTAATATCATTAGGCGTAAACAAATTTATGCTTTCCAATGTTATGCTTTAACATTATTATGATTAGAGTAATTATGATAAAATAAATACGTTATGCGTAAATTTAATTAGGATAAACAAAAGTGTGCTATGTTATATTATGTCTAAAGTTTTTATGCAAATGGATCACCAACTGCAATACGTAATTTTCATAATACTTTACTAACTTAATATTTACCATTTAGTTTCTTTATATACGTCGACTTAACCTGTAGCCCTACAGGTTAAGTCGACGTAAATCCTTTGAGAAGTTCTAGATTTCATCATTCCTGACTGATCTATCTATGCAATACCGTACTAATTACTCTAATCATAATAATGTTTAAGCATAACATTCTAAAGCATGAATTTGTTTACGCATAATGATATAAAAAATTGTTGAGTAAATAAATTAAAAAAAAAAAAATAAGCATAATAAATACGCATAGTAATAATAAATCCTAAAATGTTAGACACTAATACACATGTTTATACAATAAGCATTCAGTATGCAAAGATGTAAACAAGCATACACCGTGCATGGAGCAAGTATGCAGCATGCAGCATACAAACATGTAAACAAGCATACACCATGCATGCAGCAGGCATGCAGCATGCAAGCATTCAAGCGAGCATGCAGCAAGCATGCAGCATGCAAGCAAGCATGCAACATGCAGCAGGCTTGGTTTCTGTCACGGCTCCGGTGCTGCGGGGCTCCGGCAATCCCACACGAGCTGCTCGTCGCAGATGTGTTTAACGCTCACCACCGCAGCTTCGGCTTGCTGAGGCTGGCCGGCGGTGAGGGTTAAAACCACCTGCTACTCTGCTCACGGACCGCCTCGCCCCTCTGCGCCTACGTGATTTTAAATAACACTCTAGGGGTAGGTCAGACAAGACTACGTGGAGTCGGTTTTTCAGCGATTCGTTTCTGTCACTAACTTTTGTAGCAATTTAATTTTAAATCAATAATCAAGAGTTACATAATATTATAATAATTGATTTGCATGGAAATCCAAAATAAAACACGTAAAAATAACTCAAAATTGTTTCCATTATTCAAATTTATTTTGATGCCTTGATACTATATATATACTTGATACTAAGAACTATGCTGTTGATACTTGGTAAATAGATGTATTCTGTGAACCGCATTAAGATTTTCACACAAAATGAAAAAAAAAACAATAAATTTTGGGGGTTCCCCATACTTGAAACTGAAACAAAAAATAATTTTTTTCATCAAACCCATACTTGTTGGGTATCTATGTATAGGTCTTCAAAAATGATATTGAGGTTTCTAATATATTTTTTTTCTATACTGAACAGTTTGCGCGAGAGACTCTTCCAAAGTGGTAAAATGTGTGTAACTTCTAAAATAAGAGAATGACAACACTTAAAAAATATATGATGTACATTACTATGTAAACTGTCACCTAAAATTGGTTTGAACGAGATCTAGTAAGTAGTTTTTTTTCAATACGTCATAAATCGTAAACCGCAATTTACCAAGTACGGAACCCTTCGTGCGCGAGTCCGAATATTATTAACAAAGCTCAAGGATAGCACGGTGCATTTGCCATGCTTTTCCCACGGCCAGCTACATGTAGCTGCTGATGTTCGCATATATCCAGGGCCCAGAATGTATATGTATTTGCACCAAATGAAAGGACATACAGCATAGTATGACTGACTGACTTCATTCACCGTTCTTTCTTCGTTCAGTCTATTTCTCTGTGGAATGCTCTCCCCCAGGAAATCAGGATGGCAAATAACCGTCTAAACTTCAAAGTTAAAGTTCGCGAACACATTCGCAAGAGGTTGGCAGCAGTATCATCACAGCGCTAATTGTCTATTTCTGCTAATTGTTTAGGTATATTCCTATATTTCATTTGTTATTTATTGTATAAATTATATTGTATTTATTTATTATTTCTAGCTTATATTTATGTATTGTATATATATTTAAATCCATTCAATATCGTGATTGCACCTACAGTGCAACATAAAAGAGTAGAAGTTAAATATTTGGGAACTAAAAGTTTTCATTTTCTGGCAACATCTAAAATGAGTACTTGAGCTGTCAATTCATCTCGATCGGTTTCGATTTTCGTAAGAATTTTGGTTTTCGTGTGATATTTCTGTTTGTGGATAGAAAAACAGTGGAAAAACATGAATAAGGTAATTCGTGGAGGTGCCCGTGATATAGTTTACAAAGTTTATATGCGGTGTATAGCCGAATTCTAAGCTGGGAAGCTTCTATCCAACTTAAAAGATGTTTGTCATCGTACAGCAGATTTTACTGGTAAGTAACTATTGAAAGTTGCACTAAACGTTAATTACAAACGATTAATACAGTCAGGGAGCAAAATTTTCGAACCAAATATCATTTTCAATTTATTTGTTTACCATTTTTGAGGTTATGCTAAGATAAACAAATAGGGTTGTAGTTATAGCGCGACTTAACAACATTGATGGTAAGGCAACAAAAAATAATGTAGTTTATTGCGGATACGAAATATATTTTTTTGCTATACCATATTTGTTGATACAAGCGACTAGATGGAAAGAAACAATTTTAAAATAAATTCACGTTTATTTACCGCGGCACTTCGTTCGTCGGTCTGACAGTGATTATTTTCTTTACTTGTTTTAGGTGTTTCTGTAAGCACAGTGCGCAGAATCGTGCAACACGGCATTGAAAACGTTGGGCAATTCTCAACACCAGCTAAACACAGGAAGGGTCGTCCCCCAAAGGTATTGGACGACTTTATATTGAATGCAATTGATTATTAAAAATACTTATTTTTTGTGAAGTTGTTGTTTTATTACTACTTAGTATCAATATTTAATAAACATACTTATTTAATTTATTACTATTTTTACTTATTTACTCATAATTTAAACCCAATAAATAAATAATACTATTCAAGTATCAAGATCAGCTGGGTCGTACTAACTGGGTTGCTATCTGAGCGATTGTGGCGCCCTCATTTATTTTCTACACTTTTATGTCGCACTGTACCACTATTTATCTCTGCATCACCCAAAGGTTGACTGGTAGAAAATGCCTAAGGCATTAAGTCCGCCTCTGTACATTTGTGTGCTTAAAGTATTAAATAAATAAATAAATAGTATATAGCGGCGTCCTAAAATGTTGTAGCCATGATTTACGGCATAATTAAGGAATGTCAATTAACTGTAGATAACATTTATGATAGAGTGGTATCTTCAATTCGCAGCAAAGCAAAACCAATGACTCTTTAGTTTATTTATTTCCTTTTGTAACTATTTAACCTGTAGTGACCTACACATTATAAATAAGCATACGAGCACATCACACGTCCGGCCGGCAGCACAGCGCGCAGCGTACTGACTAGCGGTGGGTAACTCCGGAGTTACTGATTCAAAGGAGTCAGTTCCGAACGCGGATCCGTAAACCTTATTGAGTCCTCACAATCCTTATCGGCACCGCGGAGCCAAATGATTCCGGGGGAGCCAGAGCGAGCGGCCGAGTGCCGGACTCATATATAATAGTAATCTTTGGCCGGACTCGCGGAGCGCGGGTTCGCTTTGTTCACTCGCTCACTCGGTGCGTCGTGTCGTCTGGTTTGGTTGGTACAAGACACAACACGAACGCGACGCGACGCAAAGCAACGATAAGCGGCCTTGACTTCATGAAATTAGAGTTCAAAATTATTTTGTATCTTACAAGAGAGCAATGCGTTGACGATCATAATAACAGTAAGGTGCGCTCTTATTTCTACGGAGTTAGAGTCTAATATGGATTGACTGGCACGCATAAAATGTGATTTTTCTTTAATGACCCTTTCAATTTTTTTTATTTTCTGAGTATTTTATTTTATTACGAAATTATACGTAATAAATGTACTGTTATTAAGTTTTATTTTTACTTAATATCTAATACGATGTTGTCAATTGCGTTTTTCTTTTTTTTAAATAATGTTTTTTACCCTTTCTATTTTCTATATTTTCTGTGTATTTTATTTTATTACGAAATCATACCTACGTAATAAAAGTAGTGTATTTTTATTTTATAACGGCTACAGTAGGTAAAGTTAGTAAAACAAACATTGTTACCTAGCTAGTTATTAAAGTACTTACTAAACATTTATTATATTTATTTTTATTTCATTTATTTCTTTCCATATTATTTACGCTGTCCGAAATTTAAATAATATAAATAAAATTACCTACTGTAAAGTCCGTAAACTGTTCAATACAAAATGTGCCAAATGATCCAACGAATCCAATGAATCAAATGTTCTGTATGAACCGGGGAACCAAAATGACCGAGTGAGTGCCGGAGCCAAACGGAGCCAAAGGACTCAGTGACTCACTAAGGTGAACCGATTCCGGATTCGGAGTCGGAGTAAGTGAATCAATTCACTTGCCGGAATCAAGATTACCCATGCCTAGTACTGACTGAGTCACTAGACTTAGCGCGCCCGCGCCGCCGCTACCAACCAATGCGGCCCGCGCCTGCGCTGGCGAGCCGTACGGAGAAGCAACAACATCCCAGCGTCGATGACGAGCGGGCACTGAAGGCCGGGCGCCGAGCCGCTTGTATTTACGTGTCGCAAAGCGCACGTTTGCTACGTCATCCTCTGCCGGTACCCGACCACCACTTCCACTATTCATATGCTACCCTGCTGTGCTATATAAGCGATGTTTTATGTAAAATAAATGTCATTTGATTCGTATTCTTATTCGCCTTTAATTCCAAGAAACCTCACACTGTTAGAAACCTCTAAATTGGACAGGTGCTTCATCTGCTTGCTCCTCTTTGCACTGGAATGCAGGCTTCAGCCGATCGATGGATATATTGGATCTTCTATTCTCCAACTGAACGGTGAAGTACTTATCTGTACGATCTATGACGCGATACGGACCGTTATAGGTAGGAGTCAGTGGTTTGCGCACGGCGTCGTTGCGAACGTAAACATGTGTTGTTTTGTACAGATCGCCGTGAATGAAAACAGCTGTGCTTTTATTTGCTTCGCGCTGCACCTGTGCTTTTTTCAATGCTTCGCTTAGATGGCTCATAAAGTGCGATGACGTGTTGCATGTTGTTATTGCTTCACCGTAGAATTCACCAGGCAGGCGTAGCGTTCTTCCGTATAATAATTCAGCAGTACTGGCGCCGATGTCTGTCTTGTATGCAGCGCGAAGTCCAAGTAGTACAGTGGGTAACTCGTACGTCCAGTTTGCTGTATTTAATCTAGCGGTGAGTGAAGCTTTGAGTGTGCGATGCCAGCGTTCTACCAAACCGTTCGATTGAGGGTGGTACGCTGTAGTTCGTACGTGCTGGATACCCATGCGATGCATTAGCTTGTTAAATAGTTCAGATTCAAACTGTCTGCCTTGGTCTGTTGTTATGGTCGCGGGGCAACCGAATCTTGCAATCCATGTTTCGTACAGTGTATTTGCGACTTTTTCTGCCGTCATGTCTTCGATTGGCTGAGCTTCTGGCCACTTCGTTGCTCTGTCGATCATCGTTAGTATATAACGACAGTTGTTTGACGTTGGTAAGGGACCGACTAAGTCGATGTGGAGATGACTTAAGCGGTCTACTGGCATGAAACTGGATACTGGTGCCTTGGTGTGACGATGAACCTTCACTCGCTGGCATTGGTCGCAAGCTCTTGCCCAGTGTGTGACATCTTTCTTCATGGTCAACCAGAAATAACGGGTTGTAGTTAATCTTCTGGTCGCTCTTACGCCGGGGTGATTAAGGTCGTGTATCGCTTGATAAGCTTGCTTTCTGTATTGTAGCGGTAAGTACGGGCGTGGGCCTTTTGTTGACATCTCGCATATGACTTGGGTAGCGGAACCGGGCAGTGCTATTCGCTTGAAAATGTAACGGTCGCTTTTCATGAGTTGTTTAAGTTCCTCGTCTTGTTTTTGTGACTTCGCTAACTCGTCGTAGTTTATCGGTGTTGGACATGAGATTGTGTCCACCCGAGACATGGCGTCGGCGACACAGTTATCCTTGCCTGATACGTGCTTGATGTCTGTGACGAACTGGCTGATGTATTCCAAATATCTCGTGCGCCTCGGTGTTTCGTCTTTGTAATTCGCTCGCAGTGCGGTGGTGAGCGGTTTGTGGTCGGTTAGTATGGTGACGTCACGGCCTTCTATTGTCCGACGAAAGTGACGTACTGCCATGTATATAGCCGTTAGCTCTCTGTCATACGTGCTGTATTTTCTTTGTGCGTCGTTGAATTTTTTTGAAAAAAATCCGAGCGGTCTCCAACGGCCTTGAATTTTTTTGTTGAAGTACCGCCCCCGCGCAAGTATCGGATGCGTCGGTCATGAGCATAAAAGGTAGTGTTGACGATGGGTATGACAACAATACGGCGCTCGTGATGTCTTCTTTGCATTTTTCAAACGCCTGAATCGCTGTCTCGCTCCACATAATTTTCGTCTTGTCGTTTTTTTTTGAATCTCTTAGGTAAGCGTTGAGTTCCTTTTGATATTCGGCGGCGTGTGGGGTATTCTCACGATAAAAATTTATCATTCCCAGGAATCGACGTAATTGTTGTACCGTGTCTGGGCGAGGGTATGTCTTAATGGCTTCGATCTTCTCGTCAGTTGGCTTAATTCCTTCGTTGTTTATAGTGTAGCCCAGAAAGTTGAGTGTTTGTTGGCCAAATGTACACTTAGCCACGTTTAGTTGTAACCCGTGGTCGTTAAGTCTTCTGAATACATCCTCTAGCTCTTTTCTGTGCTGTTCTTTAGTCTCAGTAGCCACTAAAATGTCGTCGACAAATGGGAAAACAGGAAGTCCCCGTAGAACGTTGTCGATGTGTCGTTGGAACGTTTGCCCAGCGTTGCGCAAACCGAAGCACATCCTCGGGAATTCAAATAACCCGAAGGGTGTGATAACGGCTGTCTTCTGTATGTCTTCTTCGCGAGTCCTCACTTGGTAATAGGCCTTTTTCATGTCTATTATGGAGAAGTATTTTTTTCCTAGCAGGTTGTAGGTAAAATCATGCAGTCTTGGAATGGGGTACCGGTCTGGCACGGTTACCGCATTGAGACGACGATAATCGCCACAGACTCTGTATTTGTCGTCCTTCTTGAGGACAAGGTGTATTGGACTGGCCCAGGGACTCTTCGACGGCCGACAAATGCCTTGCTCGATCATGGCGTCAAATTCTGCCTTGGCTGCCTTGTACTTGTGCGGTGGCAGCGGTCGTGATTTCGCATATAATGGCGGGCCGGTAGTCTGTATGTGGTGTTCCACTTCGCTGTCACAGAGCTTCAAATTCGGTCGGGTGATGTCGGGGTACTTTGCGAGTAGGTCGTGGTATGGCTGCTGGTCATCTACGGTGTTGATGCTGGAGTCTGAAGTAGACGTTACGTAGCCGACGACGGACAGGCCTGTTTTTTTGTCGATTAGCCTTCGTCCGTGTATGTCTACCGTCAGTTGGTTTTTATGTAAAAAATCGGCGCCCAATATCGGTCTAGTCACTTCTGCGACGACGAAATTGCACATATACGGTCGACGTAATCCGATATTCAACGTCATTGTGCGTTCGCCATAGGAGGGTATTCGTGAACCGTTGGCGGCGTAAAGATATTCGCTCGGCGTCATTTTTTCTTTGCGTACCCTCTTGACAGGTAATACTGAGACGTTTGCGCCGGTATCGATGAGGAAATGCAGACCAGTTCCCAACTCCCTTATGAAAAGACGGTGCTGGGTTATATTGTTGACTTCGGCTCCCGTCGTAGCCAAAGTCGGGACTAGATTTCCTGGCTCGTACTCAACTTGCTCGCAAAGTTACAGGGCCTTTGACAGCGAAACGCTTCCTTGCCAAACTTGCGATGGAAATAGCATACCGATGTGTCACGATTCGTGGACTTGGAACGAGATCTTGAACGGTATCTGCCTCGCTGCGATCCACGGTGGTAGTTACGCGATCTGTCCATTTTCAACGCAGCGACCTCCCTCGTAAGCGCCTCGATCATGTTAAAAATTCGATCGTTAGGCGACGGCGTCAACGATTGTGACGCGATGCTAGCATGACTGCAGGAACACACGGAATTGACCTCTTTGGTTTGTTCACTCATCTTATCCGCCATAGCCGCTAGCGAGTCTAATTTTGATGCTTCGCTGACCGCCAATACAGCTCTCGTCGATGAGGGTAGGTGGCTCATCCACAGCATTCTGAGGGTTTCATCGGGCATCTTGTCACGGGCCAAATCACGCATACGCCGCAGCAGCTGAGAAGGACGCTGGTAAAAAAAAAGATTCGTAAAAAAAAAAAAAAAAAAAAAAAAAAAAAAAAAAAAAAAAAAAAAAAAAAAAAAAAAAAAAAAAAAAAAAAAAAAAGATGAAGCACCTGTCACTTTCAGCTACGTCACAAAATCCGGCAGGACATCAAAACCTCCTGTTCGCTTCGCTGAGGGGGGAATAATGTAGTGACCTACACATTATAAATAAGCATACGAGCACATCACACGTCCGGCCGGCAGCACAGCGCGCACGGCGGCGGCGCAGCGTACTGAGTCACTAGACTTAGCGCGCCCGCGCCGCCGCTACCAACCAATGCGGCCCGCGCCTGCGCTGGCGAGCCGTACGGAGAAGCAACAACATCCCAGCGTCGATGACGAGCGGGCACTGAAGGCCGGGCGCCGAGCCGCTTGTATTTACGTGTCGCAAAGCGCACGTTTGCTACGTCATCCTCTGCCGGTACCCGACCACCACTTCCACTATTCATATGCTACCCTGCTGTGCTATATAAGCGATGTTTTATGTAAAATAAATGTCATTTGATTCGTATTTTTATTCGCCTTTAATTCCAAGAAACCTCACACTGTTAGAAACCTCTAAAAACCTATACCTGTATTGACCAACGTCTTCAATTAAATAAGTTAATCGTTATTACGTTAATACTTCCTGTACCTATACAGGCTGAGTTTTCCAAGTGGGCGTGGATGGCCAAATCATCACCATGAAGAATAGCACGAAACTATCAAAGGAGTCACGGGGCTGATTTTGATTAAAATTAAAACTGCAGCATTGGATTTTTCTCACACTGTATGTCGACAACCAGAATTGATTGAAAAAATTCAATTAATTTTGCTGAAAAACAATTTATTTTTCTTACAAATTTTAAAAATCCCTTTTTACTACTTTCAGGGATGATTTTCAAAAAATCCTTAAGTACATGTTTCTTTTATTGTTTTGAAGAGCAGAAAGTCTAAGATTCAAATATTTTTTATGATAAACAATGTATTTTTCTTACATACTTTAACACCCCTTTAAGGGATGAAACTCAAAAAAAACCTTCAACACGTGTTTCTTTAATTGTGTTGAAGAGCAGAAATACTAAGTTTCAGGTAATTTTGATGACAAACTATTTATTTTCTTACAAAATTTAACACCCATTTTTAACCCTTATGGGATGAAACACAAAAATCCTTCAACACGTGTTTCTTTCATTGTATCAAAAAAAAAATAAGTTTTGAAGAACAGAAACACAAAGTTTCAAGTAATTTTGCTGATAAACAATTTATTTTTCTTACAAACTTTAACACCCCTTTTTACCCCTTTCAGGGATGAAATTCAAAAAATCCTTAAATACGTGTTTCTTTAATTGTTTTGAAGAGCAGACATACTAGATTTAAAGTAATTTTGATGATAAACAATTTATTTTTCTTACAAACTTTAACACCCCGTTGTACCCCTTAAAAAAATCCTTAAAGTAGCATTTTGTTATTTATATTTAGAGGCTGAATACCATATTTCATTCATTTCAAATAAAAAATGACAGAGTTCGTTACAAACTTTCATCCCTTATTTATCTCTCTTAGGGGTTGAATTTCGAAAAATCCTTCCTTATTCCTTGTCTACGTTATAAAGGGAACCTCTGTGCAAAATTTCAGCTTTCTAGGTCTAAGGATTTGGGCTGAGCGTTGATGAGTCAGTCAATCAGTCAGTCAGGACTTGTTTTTTTATTTATATAATATAGATAGATAGATAGTGCATTCTTTTTGTTGAAACCGAGGTGAACATAAGTGTTATTATAAAAAGTAGGAGTGTGTCTAAATGACCGCGAAATGGGAAATCAAAGTGTGTATTATGTATGAATGTAGATTTGTAGTAAATAATGTGAGTAGAGTAGTGTTTAAATTTAGAAAGAAATGTGTTGTCTTTAAAGTGTATTGTATAATTTATGTACTGTGTGTTAACATATGAACAAAAATATCTTGTATTCTGAGACAAATACATGAGATATAAAGAGTAATGTATAATATCTGTAAGTGTGTTAAAGAGTAAACAAAAATAACTTACAATTCGAAATGAGAAAAAAACATGCAACATAAAGTAAATCAATAACAGACCGTAAATGAGAGTAACAACATGGAATAGTCACATTTAATTTCTTAATCTATCCAGATCCGTTTCATAATTTATGCGTATGTGAAATAAGTCTTCGGATATTTTAAGATAAACAAGCCCGTTAGTATTATTATTTCCTGTATCCCTTAAGTAAACTAACATACACTTCTTCTTTTATCTCCACATATAAAAAAGCCACCGTATCGTCCATTTGATAAATAGGCATATTTAATTTTGTTGCTACTGCTACAAATAGTCTAAATGTGGACAACTTCGTGACTGGTGCATAAATATCACACAAATCAAATTACTCCTGTTGTTCAAACCCTCAGGCAACAAGCCTAACTTTATACTGTATAACATTTCTTATTTTTTTATCTTAAATACCCACTTACTGCTAACTGTTTTCTTATTTACTGGTACATCACAAAAATCCCAACTGTCATTGTCTTTAAGAGTCTGTAGTTTCCTAGCAATAGCTTCACTCCACTTACTCGCATTATTACTTCTGTTCATAGCTTCAGTTCATATAGCTGGTTCACACTCACTTTTATCCCACTGCACATTATTGAATTTATAGAAAGATGTTTATTTTTTTAGCCGCTTGCTTCTTTCATCTATGGGTAAATCACTTTCATCCAATAGATGTTCCTCATCACTGCAAGGTAAGTACTCACTGTCAAAGTCATGTTCTGATCCCTCCTCTCCAAAACTACTTGTATAAGTCACATCCATTGTTTCATCTAGGTTTGTAGTTAGCTCATTCACAGGGTTAGGTTCTGTCTCAGGGTTAGTATCTACCACAGGTTCTTCTTCCAGGTTTATTGATGTAATAGATTCCTTTTTTTTGCCTTCCTTCTCTTGAAGTTTCTTCTCCTTACCATCTTGCTTTAGGAATACAACATCTCTCTTTGTCTCCACTGTGTTTGTTTCTGGAAAATACATTCTGTACCCCTAAAATTATCCTTCATATCTCAAGATCAACCCTTTTTCACCTTTCTTGTTCCATTGCCTCTTTTGTTCCTTCGGAATGTGAGCATACGCTTCCGTGCCGAAGACTTTCAACTGACAAATGTCAAACTTTTTGTTTGTCCAACTTCAAATGGTGACCTTCCAGTTTCATGACTTTTCCCAGTTCTATTTAAGACAAATACTGCTGCATTAATTGCTTCCGCCCACAGTTTCTTTAGAAAGTTTTCTTCATGTAACATTGCCCGCGATGCTGCCACCAGTATTCTATTTTCGCTCTCAGCCTGTCCATTCTGTTCCAGCGTATAAGGTACAGTTTTTTGGTGTGTTATCCCACGTTTTGAAAACAGTTCTTTCACTTCTTTGTTTATACATTCTAAACCATTGTCACTTCTAAACATTTTCACTCTGTTTCCTGTTATGTTTTTGGCCTTATTAATGAAGTTCTCGATGCAGTGTTTAATCAAATTTTTTTTTTGAACAAAGTACACACTTCTCTAATTCGTAAAGTCCTCCTGCAGTATGACAAAAAATCTCGCCCCTCCAACAGATGCTTCTTTCATTGGGCCGCATGTATACGCATGAATCAGCTCGCAAGTCCTTGTACTCACGTTCTCACTTTTGCTGAACGGTAATAGATGTATCTTCCCAGCAAAACAACTCTCACACTCAGGTTTAGTGGTTTGTTTAACATCAACATTATGTTTTTGCAGAATATCTTTTACGTAAGTAAAGTTTTGATGCGCGAGTTTTCTGTGCCACTCATTTAAGTCATTCGCCAATAGTTTTGCAGTGTCGTTATTATACTTATACTGCACTTCCAAATAATATTAATTACCAATTCTTTCCACCACCGCACCAACTTAGTTATCTTTGTAAAATTTGCATGACCTGTCATCTGTCATCATGGTGTAATCTCTATCTGTGGCGCGAATGACTGAAAACAGGTTGTTATTTAAATACAAAACGTTGTCTATGACCGTATTAATCCATTCGGTCCGTCCGACACTTGCACTTGCAGACTACGTGGAGTCGGTTTTTCAGCGATTCGTTTCTGTCACTAACTTTTGTAGCAATTTAATTTTAAATCAATAATCAAGAGTTACATAATATTATAATAATTGATTTGCATGGAAATCCAAAATAAAACACGTAAAAATAACTCAAAATTGTTTCCATTATTCAAATTTATTTTGATGCCTTGATACTATATATATACTTGATACTAAGAACTATGCTGTTGATACTTGGTAAATAGATGTATTCTGTGAACCGCATTAAGATTTTCACACAAAATGAAAAAAAAAACAATAAATTTTGGGGGTTCCCCATACTTGAAACTGAAACAAAAAATAATTTTTTTCATCAAACCCATACTTGTTGGGTATCTATGTATAGGTCTTCAAAAATGATATTGAGGTTTCTAATATTTTTTTTTCTATACTGAACAGTTTGCGCGAGAGACTCTTCCAAAGTGGTAAAATGTGTGTAACTTCTAAAATAAGAGAATGACAACACTTAAAAAATATATGATGTACATTACTATGTAAACTGTCACCTAAAATTGGTTTGAACGAGATCTAGTAAGTAGTTTTTTTTCAATACGTCATAAATCGTAAACCGCAATTTACCAAGTACGGAACCCTTCGTGCGCGAGTCCGAATATTATTAACAAAGCTCAAGGATAGCACGGTGCATTTGCCATGCTTTTCCCACGGCCAGCTACATGTAGCTGCTGATGTTCGCATATATCCAGGGCCCAGAATGTATATGTATTTGCACCAAATGAAAGGACATACAGCATAGTATGACTGACTGACTTCATTCACCGTTCTTTCTTCGTTCAGTCTATTTCTCTGTGGAATGCTCTCCCCCAGGAAATCAGGATGGCAAATAACCGTCTAAACTTCAAAGTTAAAGTTCGCGAACACATTCGCAAGAGGTTGGCAGCAGTATCATCACAGCGCTAATTGTCTATTTCTGCTAATTGTTTAGGTATATTCCTATATTTCATTTGTTATTTATTGTATAAATTATATTGTATTTATTTATTATTTCTAGCTTATATTTATGTATTGTATATATATTTAAATCCATTCAATATCGTGATTGCACCTACCACTATTTATCTCTGCATCACCCAAAGGTTGACTGGTAGAAAATGCCTAAGGCATTAAGTCCGCCTCTGTACATTTGTGTGCTTAAAGTATTAAATAAATAAATAAATAGTATATAGCGGCGTCCTAAAATGTTGTAGCCATGATTTACGGCATAATTAAGGAATGTCAATTAACTGTAGATAACATTTATGATAGAGTGGTATCTTCAATTCGCAGCAAAGCAAAACCAATGACTCTTTAGTTTATTTATTTCCTTTTGTAACTATTTAACCTATACCTGTATTGACCAACGTCTTCAATTAAATAAGTTAATCGTTATTACGTTAATACTTCCTGTACCTATACAGGCTGAGTTTTCCAAGTGGGCGTGGATGGCCAAATCATCACCATGAAGAATAGCACGAAACTATGAAAGGAGTCACGGGGCTGATTTTGATTAAAATTAAAACTGCAGCATTGGATTTTTCTCACACTGTATGTCGACAACCAGAATTGATAGAAAAAATTCAATTAATTTTGCTGAAAAACAATTTATTTTTCTTACAAATTTTAAAAATCCCTTTTTACTACTTTCAGGGATGATTTTCAAAAAATCCTTAAGTACATGTTTCTTTTATTGTTTTGAAGAGCAGAAAGTCTAAGATTCAAATATTTTTTATGATAAACAATGTATTTTTCTTACAAACTTTAAAACCCCTTTTTACCCCTTTCAGGGATGAAATTCAAAAAATCCTTAAATACGTGTTTCTTTAATTGTTTTGAAGAGCAGACATACTAGATTTAAAGTAATTTTGATGATAAACAATTTATTTTTCTTACAAACTTTAACACCCCGTTGTACCCCTTCAAAAAATCCTTAAAGTAGGTAGCATTTTGTTATTTATATTTAGAGGCTGAATACCATATTTCATTCATTTCAAATAAAAAATGACAGAGTTTCAAACAAACTTTCATCCCTTATTTAACTCTCTTAGGGGTTGAATTTCGAAAAATCCTTCCTTATTCCTTGTCTACGTTATAAAGGAAACCTCTGTGCAAAATTTCAGCTTTCTAGGTCTAAGGATTTGGGCTGAGCGTTGATGAGTCAGTCAATCAGTCAGTCAGGACTTGTTTTTTTATTTATATAATATAGATAGATAGACAGTGCATTCTTTTTGTTGAAACCGAGGTGAACATAAGTGTTATTATAAAAAGTAGGAGTGTGTCTAAATGACCGCGAAATGGGAAAACAAAGTGTGTATTATGTATGAATGTAGATTTGTAGTAAATAATGTGAGTAGAGTAGTGTTTAAATTGAAGAAAGAAATGTGTTGTCTTTAAAGTGTATTGTATAATTTATGTACTGTGTGTTAACATATGAACAAAAATATCTTGTATTCTGAGACAAATACATGAGATATAAAGAGTAATGTATAATATCTGTAAGTGTGTTAAAGAGTAAACAAAAATAACTTACAATTCGAAATGAGAAAAAAACATGCAACATAAAGTAAATCAATAACAGACCGTAAATGAGAGTTACAACATGGAATAGTCACATTTAATTTCTTAATCTATCCAGATCCGTTTCATAATTTATGCGTATGTGAAATAAGTCTTCGGATTTTTTAAGATAAACAAGCCCGTTAGTATTATTATTTCCTGTATCCCTTAAGTAAACTAACATACACTTCTTCTTTTATGTCCACATATAAAAAAGCCACCGTATCGTCCATTTGATAAATAGGCATATTTAATTTTGTTGCTACTGCTACAAATAGTCTAAATGTGGACAACTTCGTGACTGGTGCATAAATATCACACAAATCAAATTACTCCTGTTGTTCAAACCCTCAGGCAACAAGCCTAACTTTATACTGTAAAACATTTCTTATTTTTTTATCTTAAAGACCCACTTACTGCTAACTGTTTTCTTATTTACTGGTACATCACAAAAATCCCAACTGTCATTGTCTTTAAGAGTCTGTAGTTTCCTAGCAATAGCTTCACTCCACTTACTCGCATTATTACTTCTGTTCATAGCTTCAGTTCATATAGCTGGTTCACACTCACTTTTATCCCACTGCACATTATTGAATTTATAGAAAGATGTTTATTTTTTTAGCCGCTTGCTTCTTTCATCTATGGGTAAATCACTTTCATCCAATAGATGTTCCTCATCACTGCAAGGTAAGTACTCACTGTCAAAGTCATGTTCTGATCCCTCCTCTCCAAAACTACTTGTATAAGTCACATCCATTGTTTCATCTAGGTTTGTAGTTAGCTCATTCACAGGGTTAGGTTCTGTCTCAGGGTTAGTATCTACCACAGGTTCTTCTTCCAGGTTTATTGATGTAATAGATTCCTTTTTTTGCCTTCCTTCTCTTGAAGTTTCTTCTCCTTACCATCTTGCTTTAGGAATACAACATCTCTCTTTGTCTCCACTGTGTTTGTTTCTGGAAAATACATTCTGTACCCCTAAAATTATCCTTCATATCTCAAGATCAACCCTTTTTCACCTTTCTTGTTCCATTGCCTCTTTTGTTCCTTCGGAATGTGAGCATACGCTTCCGTGCCGAAGACTTTCAACTGACAAATGTCAAACTTTTTGTTTGTCCATACTTCAAATGGTGACCTTCCAGTTTCATGACTTTTCCCAGTTCTATTTAAGACAAATACTGCTGCATTAATTGCTTCCGCCCACAGTTTCTTTAGAAAGTTTTCTTCATGTAACATTGCCCGCGATGCTGCCACCAGTATTCTATTTTCGCTCTCAGCCTGTCCATTCTGTTCCAGCGTATAAGGTACAGTTTTTTGGTGTGTTATCCCACGTTTTGAAAACAGTTCTTTCACTTCTTTGTTTATACATTCTAAACCATTGTCACTTCTAAACATTTTCACTCTGTTTCCTGTTATGTTTTTGGCCTTATTAATGAAGTTCTCGATGCAGTGTTTAATCAAATTTTTTTTTTGAACAAAGTACACACTTCTCTAATTCGTAAAGTCCTCCTTCAGTATGACAAAAAATCTCGCCCCTCCAACAGATGCTTCTTTCATTGGGCCGCATGTATACGCACGAATCAGCTCGCAAGTCCTTGTACTCACGTTCTCACTTTTGCTGAACGGTAATAGATGTATCTTCCCAGCAAAACAACTCTCACACTCAGGTTTAGTGGTTTGTTTAACATCAACATTATGTTTTTGCAGAATATCTTTTACGTAAGTAAAGTTTTGATGCGCGAGTTTTCTGTGCCACTCATTTAAGTCATTCGCCAATAGTTTTGCAGTGTCGTTATTATACTTATACTGCACTTCCAAATAATATTAATTACCAATTCTTTCCACCACCGCACCAACTTAGTTATCTTTGTAAAATTTGCATGACCTGTCATCTGTCATCATGGTGTAATCTTTATCTGTGGCGCGAATGACTGAAAACAGGTTGTTATTTAAATACAAAACGTTGTCTATGACCGTATTAATCCATTCGGTCCGTCCGACACTTGCACCACCACCTGTCTGCAGCCGAGGACACTAATTGTTGCGCCATTACCGACAACCACTGATTATTCTGTGGTACAACTGGATGATGTTAACAATGTGCGATTTTCAGACATCTGTTAACTAGCACCGGAGTCCACTATCACATTGATTTATGCAGTTCATATGACAAACTAGACAATACAAACGCATTACTCTTCGTTTTGTTTTCAGTCTTACTAACTTTTTGTTTACGAAACCTACACCGTGCTATGAAACGTACGAAATTTCCACAATAAAAAACAGTTTTTTCATCCCACCATCTCGGAAAGAGTATTTTTGAGTGGAAAAGCCGTTTTTATTCACTAGAGGATAAAGTAAATTGAATTTAGAACATCCTGTGCACTAAGTTTGTGAATTAAAAAAAACATTAAACGTATTTACTGCTACCTCTATGGTGCCGAATATATCATACAACTTTTTTTTAATTTGTTATAAACTCAGACTCGGAACCTTCTTGGTGTTCTTTTTTCAATTTGCTTTGTACGCGGTTCTTTACGCGGCATTTTTTCACGTCATTGTTAAACCTTATATTAAAAACAAGAAACTTGAAAAAAAGTGAAAAAACTAAAATGAGTGATTCTAGCGACGAGGAAGTTTGTTTGACGCATAACTGTAGCAACGTTACTTTAAAATTTTCTTAATTATACCTTAGTATTATTTTGTTATAATTTAAAGATTATTCTGTAATACTTACCTGTCATAATGTAGTTATTAATACCTAAACTGAAATAAAAGTGTACCTATCTTGTGATTGTAAGAATTTTTTTTTTTTGCATTTACTCATTTCCTCGCTGAGGTGGAATGAAAAGTTACGTGTTGCACTCGAGTGCAAAGATTTTTCACCTCGTGCTCTTTTGATTCCCTCGCTAACACTCAGGATTCTAATTTTGAATCACTCGCTGCGCTCGTGATTCAATTTTAGAATCCTTCGCTTGCTCGGTCATCAAAATTGAACACGCGGTTAAAAAGCAACTTTGCACTCTTGTATAACAAATAACTATTATTATTTACGTTTACTTCACTGCTATTTTTAATGTGTCTGCAATCACTTTGAAAATGTATTTTTTTTATTTTTCATGTATTTTTCGCAACGAACGCAGAGGATCTTCAATCACCCTCTCTTCTTCAATTCATAATATGGTCACCAAGTTATCAATGGTTTGCTTATCGTCGGGTGCTGACTCCCACGCCGATTCAAATTCCTTATATTTGTCAGGCAACGACATTTTTTTTTGTGATAGCGAACTTATCTGAGATCTCCTTGCCCATATGTTTTAACACGTTTCTCATCTCTTGGATTTTGGACTAGAAAACTGACATATCGATGCCCTTTTCGTATCTCTACTAGAAAAAACGTTGTTGTACAATGTGTATACTAGTTTAATTCTTCTGTTCATACACGCTTTGAATTTTTCGCCACATTTCAGTAACACTTGTGCATGTGATGATGTGTAACATGGCCTCTTCAGTCATCCGTGTGACCAACTCCGTTTGCGCCTTGGCATCTTTAGCTTCCCATTTGGTTATTTCAGCAGGAGCTTCGGGCTTAACACATTTTTCCTCCACAACGTCCAGCAAACCTTGATAAATGATTTTATTTCTGTAAGTTGGTTTTTACAAACTCTTTTACATGTCGATCATATTTTTTTAAACTAGATGAGGTCGGCGTTTCCTATCTGAATACTCTGAGAAGAAAGGCCGAAGCAAACTCAGAGGTCAAAGTCTCTTTTAAAGTCCTGACAAAATCTTGGTTAAATCATGTGAAGACCATGTAGACAGATGTTTGAAATGGTCTTTTGAGGAAAGAACCAGCCAGATTGAGTGGACCTGTCCAGTCAGTGCACGCATTTGTCAATAACCGAGCAGCTCAACTCAGAATTTAAGGAGCTCAACGATTCGACGAACAATACCAAAGAAAGGACATTCGGGTAGGCCGCATAACCTACTCAAACTGCCAGACCATGATTAAAAACTAAACTAAGACGCAACAAGAGTCTATTCCTAAAGATTTAGATATCGATGCATTGAATATTTATTTCACAGCTTCGTCCAATTTTGATAGGACAGTAAAATTGAATACATTGGATTATCTTTCATCTCTTCCGACTCCCAGATTTGCTCCATTTGTTTTTAGTCAATTCTCCGTATGTGATGTTAAGAAAAGCATACTATCGATTACTTCCAATGCAGTAGGAAGTGACTGTTTCAGCCGTAAAATGTTACTCCCGGTGCTGGACGTTATCCTTCCTGTAATTTGTCATATCCTTAACTTTTCTGCGTCTAGTGCTGTCTTCCCATCCTCATGGAAAGATGCGCAGATTATTCCTTTACCAAAAAAGTCCAATCCCTCATCTTTTTCTGAATTCCGTCCAATATCCATCTTACCATTCTTGTCCAAAGTCCTAGAGAGGTTAATTCATGATCAAATTAGCACTTTCCTATCCAAAATTAATCTCCTCAATCCCTTCCAGTCCGGCTTCCGTCCTGGTCACAGCACCACTACAGCTCTTCTCAACATTACGGATGATATAAGGTCAGCCATGGAAAGCAGTAATCTGACGGTCTTGGCATTGCTGGATTTCAGTAATGCTTTTAATTCTGTTGATTTTGACGTTTTGCTTGGCATTCTATGCTCTCTTAATATATCTCCATCAGTAGTTGACTGGTTTCGTAGTTACCTGTTCGGACGCCGGCAACGTTTTAGCATCGGAGAGAATTTCTCTTCCTGGTGTAGTACTTCTGCTGGAGTACCGCAGGGTGGCGTTTTATCTCCTTTACTTTTCGTAGTTTTTATAAACTCTATCTCCAATGAACTAATTTCTTCCTACCATCTTTATGCAGATGATCTGCAATTATACTCGCGTGCTCCTCTCGGAAAGCTGTCTGAAGCTTTAGAAACCATCAATTTTGATCTGGCTCGCATTTGCGATTGGAGCAAGAGGTATGGGCTTAAGGTAAACCCCATAAAGACTCAGGTAATAGTAGTGGGCAGTCCTAGAATGGTTTCTAGGATCAACTGGACGATTCTTCCCCAAGTTATTTTTGACAATGCAGTAATTCCCTTCAGTGAGAAAGTTAAGAACTTGGGGATATTCATCGACAGGAACTTCTCTTGGACTGCCCAACTGCAGGAAGTTAGCCGCAAGTTGTTTGCATCTGCTGCGACTTTGAGGAGACTACGTAATTTTGAGTAATTTTCTGCCAACGGCCACCAAGATTGCGCTTGCACAATCTCTTCTTCTTCCCATCCTTGATTATGCTGATGCCAGCTATCTTGATCTTACCCAAAAACAACTAGATAAACTTGAGCGGCTTCAAAATTTTTGTATAAGGTTCATATTCGGTTTGCGCAAATATGACCATGTTTCCGAATTCCGTGTAAAGCTCAAGTGGTTGCCAATTCGCCTTCGCCGGAATACTCACATTCTTTCTCTTCTGTTTAATGTGCTCTTTACTCCTTCCACCCCTCTTTACCTCAAGGATCGTTTCCAGTTTATCTGCGATTCCCACACGAAATCTCTAAGGTCATCAGTTAACTTGCGACTTAAAATGCCAATGCATTCCACAACTTTCATGGATAAATCTTTTTCTGTCCAGGCTGCTCGTCTGTGGAATGCATTGCCTGACCCGATTAAACGTGCTCAGTCGTTGCCTGTGTTTAAAAGACTTGTCAAGGAACATTACTTATCGCTGTAATCGTGCTCTTAGTATTTTGGCTTACACTTTGTCTATGATTTTCATACGAGTTTTATTTTTACGGCTTATATATCAAATATGTATTTATTTATGTATCTATTATATGGCATATATATATATATATATATATATATTTGTATTTGTATCATTGTATTTTTGTTGGTATTGTTACACCACAGACAACCCCATGTCATGTCCACGCATTCACTGTCCATTCCAGGTTGCCTGGAAGAGATCCAAAATGCGATAAGGCCGCCCATTGTATATTTTTTTTTAGGTTTAAGTTTCAATTGTTCCTGTATTTTCTGGTGTACAATAAAGTGTATATAAATAAATAAATAAAAAAAAAAGATCCACATAGTCTTCACATTCACAATAATTAAAATAAAATAATATAATACTTTAAAAGTAAATATTCTTGTCATTGCAAGAAAAGAAAAAAAAACAAACAAAATATCAAAATTAAAAACAAAATTCACGGTGCAAAATATAAAAATCAAAATTAACTGGAGCAGCTAAATCCCAAGCCTTTTTGTCCTCAACATAATCTTTAATAGTATAAAACGCTTTCTGGCATAACTTACGTTTAATGAAAGATTTGAATTTATTAAGACTTAGATCTTGTACGTGGCTTGGAAGCTTATTATAAAAGCGTACACATTGACATCTAAACGAGCCACCTATCTTCTTGAGCCTTGTTGTAGGTACTACAAATTTGTGTTTGTTTCTAGTATTTATGTTATGGATATCACTGTATTTTTTAAACAATTTTATATTTTTATGGGCATATAAAAGATTTTCATAAATATACTGAGAAGGCACAGTCATTACATTAATCTCCTTAAATTTCTCTCTGAGAGAGTGTCTCGGGCTTTTTATAAATTGATCGAACAGCTCTTTTCTGCAAAACAAAGATAGTCTGGATGTCGGCGGCATTTCCTCACAACAGAATACCGTACGATATTGCACTATGAAAATAGCTAAAGTATACTAAACGGGCTGTCTCTATGTCAGTTAAATTACGAATTTTTCTAACAGCATATGCTGCGGAGCTTAGCTTCTTTGACAATTTATCTATATGTGGGCCCCACTGAAGCTTAGCATCCAAAGTTAAGCCTAAAAATACTGTGCTTATTTCAGGATTCAATTCTTCGCCCTTTATCAATAATGAGTTTAGCCTTAAAAGCTGCCAAACGACTTGCAATTTTGGGGTTAACAGTGATATCCTTTTTAGCCACTTTGTTGTTTAGGTTTTGTATAGTAATCCTCTGCCCACAATGATCAGAATCTAGTAAACTTATAATTTATTTGTGGACAGGTATTGAGGCTCTCCATGGTCTCAGCCATGACCACTTCGTCGTCGGTTTAAGGTGAGTGATGTACTCGCCATTAACATTTATGCCTAGGCCCCTCCAGTCCAGAACCTTGAATACTTCCTCCAGCGCAGCAGTGAACAGTTTCGGAGAAATGACATCTCCCTGTCTCAAGCCACGCTGGAGAAATATTGGTTTCGAGGTCTGATCCTGAAGACGGACTGACATGGTGGCGTTTCTGTACAAACAGTTCAACACCTCAATGTACCGGTAGTCAATCTGGCACCGTTGGAGAGACTGCAGTACAGCCCAAGTCTCGATCGAATCGAAGGCTTTCTCGTAGTCCACAAACGCCAAGCAGAGAGGCAGGTTATACTCTTCGGTCTTCTGTATAACCTGCCGCAGCGTATGTATGTGGTCTACGGTGCTAAAGCCTTTTCGGAATCCGGCTTGTTCGGGAGGCTGGAAATCGTCAAACCTGCGCGCGAGACGATTCGTGATGACTCTTGAAAAAAACTTGTAGACATGGCTAAGAAGTGAGATGGGCCTATAGTTCTTCAGCCGGGCATTGTCACCCTTTTTGAAGAAGAGGACCCCCACACCCCTGCACCATGCCTGTGGCGTTTTGCCCTCGAGTATGACGGAATCAAACAGCTTCTGAAGGGCCTTAAGGACCGGTTTTCCTCCCGCCTTCAGGAGTTCAGCCGTGATTTCGTCGTTACCCGGCGCCTTGTTTTTTTAAGCTGTTTGAGAGCCATCCTAATCTCGTACAGGCTGACGTCTGGGATAATTTTTTTTTTTGGGACAGTCCCACCGCACTATTCCCAAACCACTGCAACTCCTGAAAGCCAGAATCAACAGTGGCTACCACCAGAAAAGCGCCGAGGCAATGAAGCTCGACGAAGTCCCGGAGAATGAATTTACCTGTCTTGGATCCCGCAACGAAATTGCAGGAAAAATGATATGACGTCTGGGATATCTTCGGTATAGTGTCGGGTCAATCTAGCTCTTGAGTCGTTTGCTAGATTCGCAACGGGTTTACTGGTTGACGTATACAACTGCCCATAGAAACTCTCGATCTCCCTCAGAAGCTCCGGTTTGGCGGATACAATCCTGCCATCATCGGTCTTGAGTTTTGTGAGCTGGCTCTGCCCAATAGACAGATCTCTTGCAAAGACCTTGGAGCCCTTATTCCGCTCGATAGCATCTTTAATGCTTTTGGTATTAAAGCGCGAAGGTCGGTTTTCAAGGACTTTGAGATCCGTCTATTTAGCTGCCGGTATTTCACCGCATCGTCTGAAGACTGCAGGATCATCTCACGCCTCTCCTTCATTAGCTTGAGAGTTGGATCAGAGAGCTTTTTATTTCTATATGTACCGCGGGTCTTGAAAAACTTAGACCCGACCGTATGGACAGCTTCCACGAACCCATCGCTGTATTCGTCCGCGAACCCATCGCTGTATTCGTCCACGGAGCTCCCTAGGCACTCGAAACGATTCTGGAGTTCGAGCTGAAAGGTTTCTGGGTTTTGGATCTGGATCTGTGCTGGACGGAGCGTGAACTTCATCAGTCGAGACCTTTCAAGCTTGATATGAATGTTCAATGTGCCTCTTACCATATGGTGATCGCATCTCGGTTTTCACCGAATCGATCACAGAGACATCATTGAACATTTGCTTCTTGGTTGACATGATGAAGTCGATCTCGTTTTTAGTTCCACCATCGGGGCTTTGCCATGTCCACTTCCTGTGCTCACGCTTTTTGAAGAAGGAGTTCATCATATAGAGGCCTTCCTTCTCCATAAAACTGGCCAGTAGATGACCCCGGTGGTTCCGACGTCCAACTCCAAATTGCCCCACTTGCAGCTCATCCTCGACTCGTTTGCCCAGTTTTGCGTTGAAGTCCCCCATGACAACGTTGAAGTGAGTTTTGAAACCATGCATGGCTTTAGAGATCATACATGCATCCATCCTCATCCCATCCTCATCATACATCCTTAAATTTCTTATCTTGTACATTTTTTTATATTTTTATAAAATAATAACATTTAAAAATATAGAAAATAGGTATCGGGAACAGGGTCCAAGCAACCGGTGGTCAGGGCTCCAGAGAGTGGAACCTCCTAACAATACGAGCCGTGTCCAGCAATACTGCTTTCTGGATCAGGCCTTTGACCCTGCCGCCTAACGAGAACCTTTTATGATGTTGGTCGAGGCTCGTGGCTATTAAGCCATTGGCCGACACGACAATCGGTACAATGATCGCTGTGTCCATATCCCACATGTCGACAACCTCGCGAGCCAAGTACTACTTACTTACTCTAGTGATACTTGATTTGCTTATCTTTCTCGGCTTTCACGAGGTTCCCGTCATGAGGGACGGTAATGTCAACAATCATTGCACGCCTCCCCATTCGGTCCACCAGCACTATATCAGGCTTATTGGCTACAATAGTCCTGTCAGTGATGATGGACCGATCCCAGTACAATGTGATATTGCCATTCTCGAGAACTGGGTCGGGCACATACCTGTAGTACGGCACCTCCGATGCCACAAGAGTGTATTTCAGAGCAAGTTGCTGATGGACGATCCTGGCTACAAGGTTGTGCCTCTGCAAGTACTCTTCGTTAGCTAGACGAGAACAACCAGAGATAATGTGGCGGATCGATTCACCCGGCCGGTGACATGCCCGACAGATGTCAACCGTGCCATCCTTCACAAAAAATCTCCGTTAGTTATTCGTCATGATAACTTCGTCCATAATTGACAGACAAAACCTTCGGTTTCCCCAAAGACGTCACCAAAACGCAGCCAGGCTGAGGACGCTGATTGGTCTACATCGGACCCATGTAGGGCCCGGAAAAAGCGTCCGTGAAGCTCTTTACTTTGCCAAACCTCCCAGCGGTCGTTAGTGTCAAGCACTACAGGCCTGCGCCAGTTCTCATTCGCCAAGGAAAACGGGGTGAGTCCCTTGTCCACTGCTACTTCATCTCGATGCATACCCACGTCTGTGTTTAGAAAATATTCCCTGAGATTGCATATCTCGCGGTTGTGGAGGTTTTTGGCATTTAAAAAGCCTCGGCCTCCACACTTCCGCGGGATATACGATCTCATGACCGACGATCATGGGCGTTGCATTCGATATGCAGTCAGCAATGTACGGACCCGCCTATCCAGGGCGTCAAATTCCATTTTTGTCCATTTGAGTATGCCGAAAGAGTACATCAATACCGGCATGACCCAACCGTTTAAGTCGCGCACCTTGTTTCCGCCCGAAAGAAGGCTAATGAATACCTTCTTAAGGCGGCCAAAGAAGCGTTCCCGCAATGATTGCTTCATGTCAGTAGTGCTGATAACTAACGCTTCCGACATACCCAAATACTTATAGGTTTCGTTTAGAGAGAGGGATCTCAGGTTTATGGAATCCGCGAGTTGAATGCCCACGGATTCCACAATCTCCCCTCGCTTTACATGCATGACCGCACATTTGTCCACACTAAACTCCATTCTTATGGCGCTACTAAAAGTTTCAGTTACCTTCATTAGCTCCATAAGCTGAAGGTTGCTGGGGGCAAAGAGCTTCAGGTCATCCATGTAAAGGAGGTGAGATATAACCTGACCACCTCTCTTCAACCGATAGCCCAGTCTTAAATTCTCCAGCAGCATGTTTAGAGGATTCAGGGCCAGGCAAAACCAAAGTGGGCTCACGCACTTTGGTTTTCACTTTGGTTTGGTTAGCGAACCTGTAAGGATCGAGCGAGGTATACCTCGCTCGATCCTTACAGATTCGCTATTCCTTTGGATATTTCGACATCCTGGATAGCGACGGACTGTGCTCTATTTCCAAATACACGACATCAGGAAGGTGCGTAGAGTTCTATCTATTTTATACAAATCTAGCACCCTCATGAGCCATGTATGAGGCACCGAGTCATAGGCCTTCTTATAATCTATCTAACATGTAGACAGATCCTTTCGGGAACACCGAACCTGTTGGCTAATGGCCATATCTATAAGGAGCTCCTTAGTACCGCGGGACCCGTTCCTACAACCATTCTGAGAGACAGATTTGATGGTTTTATCTTCGACGTGTTTATTAATTTTAACTCTCAAAATGGATGTTAGAACCTTATAGACTGTTGGTAAACATTTAATAGATCTCACAGTTAGTATAAGTAAACACGGCAATGTTATGGAAGATCGGAGTCTCCTAATACAGGCTTTGTTTGCTTAAAGGGAGGCTCCAAACACGTCTTAATGTAGAATATGCTAATTGTGACAATAAACGATTTTGTATTTTTATTTTGTATTTGTCTACAATTTTTGGGTTCCGCGGTGCTGCCAGACTTGTGGAGCAGGTGGGTTATTCCTGTTGTAAGGAACTTGCGTAGCGAACCAGACTCCAAAGCTGCCTGGTACTGAGATGACAAACGAGCGTGCGACCTTTGTAACCACTTGATCCAGATTGTGCAGCCCTTCCGGCCCTGGAGATTTCCAGTTCGGCAACGGACGGACTGCACGGGCTACATCTTGGGGGCTGATCGTTACAGCCCCCATTTCTTGTATTGGATCGCACGCTTTTTTGACCTCCCGAGTCCATTCACCTTCGGTGTGACTGACAGGCACCGACCAGATGCTGCGCCAGAATGAACACATACCGTCGGCAGGCGCGTATCAGTCACACCTTGGTCGGGTCGTTCCCAAGCCCAATAAACCCACCTTTCATTACTTTGGAACGTACGATTCTGGGTGTATCGCTCTACTCTCCGCCTGTACCTACGAATACGGTTTGCCCATGGAAATACTTTTTGTTTAAGGAAGTCGATGCGCTCTGTGACATGGGATATGTAGTCTCGGGGGCTGAAATCAGTCCCCAAAAACGCTCGTCTCACAAAGCGCATCACTCTTGGGCGAATATTGCCCTCCCTGAAACAAATTAGTTTGCCTATGAGTGCTCTGGCCCCACCAATACGACGTTCGATCCTGCACTGCCAAGCCAGTACGGCTGGTTTCGGTCGTGTAGCTCTGTCATCTGCAAATTTGAAGTGGGCTACACGATATGCCGCTACAGCCGCGCAGTACAGAATCGAATGTGTATCAGTGAGGTCTTCGCAGTTTTCAAAATAGTTTGACAACTGCGAATCCAGAACAGCCACCAGCTCCCTATTTTTGTTATCCATGGGCAAACGAAGTAATCGTGGCCTAAGTTCGGGTGGCATGTAGCGTTACTCCCGAATAGCACACTCCAAAGCACTCCTCAATTCCTCATTACACTGGGTACTTACGTTTGTAACCCTGTCACTAATCTCCTCGTCAGCGTGGCTGGGGGACTGTGATGGTATCACAGTCTGCGACGATGGTGCAGTGACATGGTTACCCATTTCAGTTCGGAGGCGATCTTGTACCGTATCATCCAACATACGATTACGCTGGATGACCTGCACCTGATCCGAAAGTCGTTGGTCCGAAACATTGACGGCTGGCTCATCACCTGAAACAAAGAGAGCATCCGGACACGGTACGCGGTCAGGTTGTTTCCTCCCTCTGTAGCCCCAAAGTATGCGCTTGTTAGCATTGGAAGTACGGTGACGTCATTTAATCATGAACTTTCACTTTTAAGCATATGCAAAATACAAACTGTCATATTTATTAAGCATCTACCGACAAATGTCTAAGTACCGACCTAAATTATTAATGTGTTGTCAAATACCTACAATTATTAGAGTATTTGTATTTTATAATGTACCAACTTATTTTTATGTACCTACATTCTAAGCAAATAAAGACCTATTCTATTCTAATCTATTCTATCCACCTGAGTAAATATTGTTGTGAAAACAGGAAATAACTCGAAATTTATATTTAAGCCACAGTGATGAAGTGCCTATAAAGTGTTACGTAATTTGAAATGATCATTGCGATGTATCCTGGATTTTATATTGCTATTTTAGTATTATAAGTCCTTTGAGACAATTAGTCTAAGACTGTCGGTTAGTATCAATATTCTTTCGAATATTGATTAAAAATGACTAAATAGGCGATATTAAATTCCTTTATTCTCTTGATACGTTTTTAAAAGGTTTCATTACTCAAGAATTGATTATTACTGATTGTGGGATTATTTATAGAAATATAGAAAATGGTGGGGACTTTTGACAGGTCGACTCATTACTATAAATAGTGATAAATTCGTAAGTTGACTTGAGCATTTTGTTGTGAAATATGGACTACGCAAGCTTCACGTAAGTTATTTGATATTATAAACTTGATTATTGCTAATGGTTGTGTTGAAACTCTATATGTATCATATTATGACTTTTATTCCTAATGATGTTAAATTTATTTATTTAAGGGCTAGTCATGATCTTTGCCTTACCTTTGTTGTTTTGATTATGTAACATTGTGAAATGTTACAAGATTTACATATAATAGTAATTATAGAATTAGATCTATATTGTAATAAACAATATTTATATGATTGTAAAATATATCTAAAAATACTTTTACAACCATAGTTGCTTCCGTGGAGTTTCTTGCCCTTCTTCTTCACGAGAACTAGGTCTAGCGAACGGGCGGTAAGCTCTCTGAGCCTCAATATGA
This sequence comes from Orthosia gothica, assembly GCA_949775005.1. Classification (NCBI taxonomy): domain Eukaryota; kingdom Metazoa; phylum Arthropoda; class Insecta; order Lepidoptera; family Noctuidae; genus Orthosia; species Orthosia gothica. The sequence continues at coordinate 32,999,293 of OX459035.1, forward strand.
ATTAATTGACAAGCCTAATTGAAATAAATACCTTATTCTTATTCTTTATTGTACAAAAAAACATAAAACATACAAATACAATAGGACAATTTATGTACAAAAGCGAGCTTAACCCATAGTTGGGTTCTCTAACAGCAAACCTCAGTTTCGTAGAAATATGACATTTGAGGATAGTACATCCATGTGCACAACAAAATCTTATTAAAAAATCTTAACAATATTAAATACTTACCCACTAAATAAACTAAACAAATACGTGTGCAACACACAATGCATAAACATAATACATATCTTTACAATATAAAACTAAAATATTACAATCGTAAATACATAAATAAATGAGTCATGTTGACAGGAAATATTCCCTAATTCGTCTCCTGAAAACCTCCAATGAAGGGCTATCTCGTATAGAGTGTGGAAGAGTATTCCAGAGTCGCACAGCGCGAACAGTAAAGGATCCACCGTAACGACTTGAAGAGTGGGAAGGAAAACGAAGGAGAAGAGATGATGACAGACGACAAGGTTTTCCTCTCGGAACAAGATACTCAAAGCGTTCTCGAAGATACAAAGGAGACTTAGGATTATGAAGTACAGAAAAGAGTAATGAAAGAGTGTGGGCATCTCGGCGCTGTCGAATAGGCAGCCATTTCAACCGCTTCCGAAATTCCGACACATGGTCATATTTTCGGAGGCCAAATATGAAACGGATGCACAAATTCTGCAAATACCTGGTCTTGTCTTTTTGTGTTTTTCTTCATAAAACCTTTCCCTTATACACCACATATATAGGAACTCTGATACACAGTAAATAACCATCTTGACATATATCAATACTTTTATATGCAGTTCCTTCATTTTTCTAACACGCTCATGACATTTTCATTGATGGTTTGTGTCCATCTCATGCGCTGCACACTTCCGCCAGGTGCTAGGACCCTATCAGAGACCGGTAGGCCTCGAGGTCCTAAGCGGTCTGGCGGCCGGCGTCCTCCCCGTCGACGCGCAGGTGGTGGTGTCGTTGGTGGCCTGAAGTCCTCGTCGCTCGAGCTCGACGCAACTGCCACGGCCGATGACACAGCACTCACGGTGGGGCTGGTTTCCGGCGGCGCGGCGGCGAGGCGGAGCTGGGCGACGAGACCGGAGATGGTGGGCGTGCTTTTCGTGCTGCAGCTCTTGTCAACATGTCTATTTACATTTTCTCTTGGTGTTGTTGCTCTTGGTCATGTTTAAATATCCGGTGCTATTGCAGCTTTTTTTTATTGATTCTTTGCATTTCGGTTTAATGTTCATCAGATAATTGTAATATTACTTGTAAATATTTTAATGGAAAGTTAGGCGAGAAAAAATTTGACATCCGTGTTGACAGCCGAGCCACAGATTATTATCTTATTATTAAGATGTCTGAGAATTTCCTGAAATATTTTGACAGTTATGTAGGTAGATATTTCTGTAGTTATCGGTTCTCAAGGAATATTAAAAGCAAAGCAAGGCATATATTCGTACGGCATCGTTCATTGTTTGTTGGTTTTCCAAATGAAAACCTAACTGTATAATTGTGTGACTCATTTTGTGCATTGAAAATTCAAATAATCGCCAATCTGCTTCAGGAGCCGAAACATACCTGGTATCAATATAAGTCTTATTTTCGTCACGGTGTTCGTTGCTTGATATCGATTGATCGCTGGACTCTTCTGGCGCTACCTTGAGTTGTACCTTTGCTCGGTCGTGACCTTTATAAATATATATTTATATTATAATTCACACTTTTGACAGTGGAACAAATTTCCACATTTATTTGAGCATTATTTTTTTACATAGATAGGGATTGTATCATCTATTATCACACTCGAAATCCTTCTTTTTTATTGTGCTCCCGTCGTCTCTTTTTCTTATTATAGCATAACCTCCATTTTGGGTATCTCTAGTTTCTCCGCAAAATGTCTGTGGGTAGTTTTTAGAACATTTAGAGCCAGTTCCATATTTTTTTATGCAGGGTGATTTCAAATATCCAGGACCACATGGCCCATGGATCATGTTTTTTGACACAGTCTGAAAAAGATCCTGGTCTTTATCTAGATCAGGTATTTCTGCACATACAAATTTATTTTAATCTTCTGATGATCTTAGAATAATAAGCATATGAGCATGTGGCAGCCCACGTTTCTGAAATTCAATAATATAAAACCACGCACTCGGTTTTCCAAAAACTATGTTTCTTTGTAATGTCATCTTAAAGTTCCTCCAATTTCAGTTTAAAAATTCTGGCAATTATATCGGGTCCATGTTCTTTTTTCGTATATTTTTGTTAATTATCTAAGATTTTCTGCCAATTCGGATTGCATTTAAATGTTATAAATAAGTCTGGATTACCATACTTGCATACCATTGCCATGGAATCTTGATAATGTTGTATTACGGGCCGGGGACTTCCCACATAAGTTGATTGCAATATTATTACTTTAACAATGCCTTGACCTGATTCGCTATCATTATTGAACAGGCTACCCATTAAATTTTTATAATTTTCAAGTGTTTGATTCATTCGATGAAACAATAATCTTTGAGAGTCAATCCTAACATAGGCTAAGACACAATATTCATGAAAAAGTTTTTCGGCGTAAAACAATGGGCTAAAATTTTTCAGCAAGTTTATACTGATAAAATTGAAGCATTGTTAGGCGGCATCGAGCAGTTCGCCACTCTTCTCTGTGTTAAAGATTTTCATGCCATCTGTTGAATACAAGCCTGCGGATCACAGCCAAGAGGCAACGTTTGGGCCCATAGCAACGCTACGACTCTTGGATCCTATCAGGTCTATACCCGCGACACTGCGATTACGCAGCAGCGGAAAGCTAGGGGTTGGTTCTTTAGAGATACTGGTTCCTGTCTTAAAGGTGGATAAAGGTACATAGCTACACGAATTACTCACCTTGATTCCCGCGAGGGACCCCTGGGGTCGTTCAATCCGTGCGTGTGGTCAGGTGGTGTGAGGTAATATATATACATAATAAGGGACAAGTAGGGATAAGCGATTTCTTCTGCACTGGGAGCCCCGGCATACACCAGGCACGTTGTCGACACAAAATACCTCACTCTGCGCGAAATATTCACAAAACCAAATGCACAGGCGCCGCACAATACCAATCGCGAAAGGCGAGCGTAATTAACATTAAAGATGGGTTGATTTGATTATTCAACAATTATAATATAATCAAACGAGACCCGATTTTACGTCGCACGCGCTCGGTCACAAATGTTCTAGTCAAATGTCAACTCATTGCAATCAAAAACTGTCAAATCGCTGACAGCTTGCTGACATGGTGTTGCAACAAAATACCAAAAAGAGTAACGGAACGTTTGGTTCAAAACATTCCCCCGTCTCTCTTCAAAATCGAATCTCCGACCATGACCTCCGCAACTCTGGGATCTCCGTCAGACCCATAAATTAAATCTACAATGTGGCCACGACGCCAATACAAAAGCAACAAATCAGATTCTTTAACAAGTACAAGGTCTCCGAATTTAAGAGGGTCAGTTTTGTCAGTCCACTTAACGCGCTGCTGCAAAAAAATGCAAATATTCCAAAGACCAACGATGCCAGAAACTTTTTGTCACCTGGTAGAGCAACTCAAAACGCGTCAATTGCGATGATTTAATTTCCCTGAAGGGGTATTTCGGCAGGGCGTTGAGGGGCTGTCCAATCAAAAAATTACCAGGGGTCAAAACTTCCAGGTCATTTGGGTTTGAGGAGATCGTACAGAGAGGTCGCAAATTGAGGACGGTCTCAATTTTACAAAATACCGTAAAAGGTTCCTCAAAGGTTAAAATTGTTTCACCAATAACTCGGCGGTGATGCGTTTTTACTACTTTTACAACGGCTTCAAATATGCCACCCCAGTATTGGCAAAGTGGGGCAATTAGTTCCCATTTGGGACATTGCAAATCCTAAATTCTGTTTATCCTTATTTAGATAATTACAAATTTCATTTAAATATCTATCAGTGCCCTTATAATTAGTACCGTTATCAGAACGGATCAAAGATGGTAGTCCCCGACGGGAAACAAATCTACCTAGCGCTGCAACAAACGCATCTGTGCTGAGGGCAGTTACACGTTCCAAATGAACCGCCTTGGAGGCCAGACAAACGAACACTCACAAATAAGCCTTGACAACCTTAGCATTACGAAGTTAAGAAGACTTCACCAAGAAGGGACCAACGAAGTCGGTTTCAACAGAAGCAAATGGCCTACTCTCAGTTACTCGATCGGAGGACCAATCACCCATTATGGGTTGAGTAGCCTTCAAACGATAGCACTGCATACATTTGAAAATGATGCCACGAATAGTGCGTCTGGCCGACAAAATCTAAAATTCACGCTGCAAAATGTCTACGAGGGCTTTGCAACCTGCGTGTGCATTATTAATGTGTCGATCGGATACCAACAACTTTACCAAAAGGTGGCGAGCATCATATGGCAAATTCGAATTCAAAAGTCGGCCTTCGACTCGGCGCAAACCAGATTGGCCTAAGAATGGATTAAGACGAGCAATTGAGTCTCTCAAAGCTGAGCATATCTTAAGGGCTTCAATAGTCTGGTCAAAGTGCTCGGCTTGTACAGCACGAACCAACAACATCAGGGCCTCTTGACGTTCATGAGGCAACAAAACTGAGGATAACAATTTATAATTCGAGTTCCATCCGTTACGTATGAAACGCCGGCTCTAAGCGGTAACCCCTAAAAATTTCGACAAAGAGCTGTATTTGTCCAAAAGATAATCTAAATTGTATACAGTTTGCGTTTCCACAATTCCAATACGCAAACTTGGCAAAACCTCAGGATTGGAGAACCTATTCTGAGGACAGGATGACTCGCGATGCGTCAACCAGTCTAGTCCCTACCAAAAAGAATGATTGACAAGGACAGGAGCCTTGCAACCACGCGACGCGCGATCTGCGGGGTTTAATTCTCCTGGGACATATCTCCAGATCAGTTTAGTCTCAGAGTTCTGAATCTGTGAGACTCTATTTGCCACAAAAACCTCCAAAGTATGCGCTGAGGTGCGAAGGCAGAGCTGCTCCACACAATTCCAATTTAGGAATGGTTAACCATGACCTAATAGGCGCCACTTTACTCTTAGCCATCACCAAGTGGACCTCTATAGACAGACCTCTGTAGACAGAACCGAATGGCGTAAAAATACCACGGCCGCGTACCCTCGTTCGGACGCGTCACAAAACCAGTGGAGACTCACTCGACACTTACCAGCTGGTCAGTCTGGGCCAGAAAATACGGTTTACATCCGGAAATGAGGATACAATCAAAAACCATTCCTTCATCAAATCTTCCGGTAAATCCTCGTCCCAAGTAATATTGGTTAACCAAAACTTCTGAAAAAACCACTTAGCCAAGAATATGACAGGGGTAATCCATCCATTGGGATCAAATGCCCGGGCAACAGTTACCAAAACCAAGTGCTTCGTTCAGGTCTGGGGAGTATCCGATTTAACTCGATAGGTGAATACATCCTGGACGGGCTGGTACTGTATACTAAGGACGGCAATCAAATAAGGGTTATTCACATCTTCAAAAAGGAGAGGATCCTGTTGATGTTCTACTGGCAGAACACACAACAAATCAGAACAATTCGACAACCACTTACGCAACTCGTAGCCTCCTGATTTCAGGAGCTCAATCAAGTCATCCCGCAAAACTAAGGCCTTTTCCACTGTAGAGGCCCGGTACACATCGTCAACGTAGATGGAGTCCTTTAAAATGGCAGCCGCACGTAGCCCTTCAACTGTTCACGGCTGGCCAACTCCAATAAAGTGCGGATGGCAATAAAGGGACTAGACCTGAGTCCAAACGTAGTAGTTATCAACTCATACACACAAATCGGCTCACAAGGTTGCTCACGCCAAAGGATCACTATAGCGCCGGTCATCCGGATGAACAAGAGATTGTTTGAACATCATACGGATGTCAGCCACAAAAACAATCTGGTGTCGGCGGAAATTGATGAGGATATCCGAAATGTCCCTATGCAATTTGAGACCCGAGTGTAAACACTAATAATAATAATAATAATATTTTTTATTCATTCAAAGCCTAATACACAATGAGAGAATTGACAAGAAGAAATACAAAGATTAGGCTACATTAGTGCATGCTAAAAGCTAGAAACTGATGACACCCAAACTAGGACAAGTCCTGTATCTCAGGTGTCAGGGTTCCTTCCAGGCTGGTCACAATATGTATATAAATTATTTATTCGTAATTTAATTAATCAGTAAATTATTTTGGTAATTAATAAAAATAATAATTTAATATTTACAATTTTGAAAATTAAAGGAGTTAATATTCTAATAACAAACAATATTATATTGCCGCTAACAGTAAAGTTTTATAAATAAAGATAAATAAATAGAATTATGTTTGAGTTCTCTGCTTTATTTCATATGTGTGTGTATGTGAAATGTAGTAGTGTGTTTATGAGTGTGTTTTATGGCGTCTGAATATGTAGTGTGAATGTAATGGCGTCTGAATATGTAGAATGTAATTTCGATCGGGATTTACCGAGCGGTGTTTGCCAACAAGTCCTCTGTTTCCTGATAGGTAAGATTGAACAAGCCAATCCCTCACCTTCATTTTACAATTTATTCTGCCAAGGTGAAATAAGTTCAAATGTTTATTTGCCTTGTTGTACAGTTTCACACTAAGGATAAAGTAGTGTTTACTCGCAAAAAATGTTCTGGTCCGATCTGGTTTGAATATTGTGTATCTAATTCTACCACGGGGCTCCTGCAGTGGACGCGACTTGTGTTTACGGGTTATGGTCTTAAGAATGTAAAGCTACCTTACCGTGAGGACTTCACAGTCAGCGTAAAGCTGAGTTGTAGGGTACCTGAATGGTCTCTTTTACCTTTAGAACAGCTCGCTGGGCGATCTCAAGCTGCAGGAGTGTAGACTTCGGGGCTCCACCCCATACCGTCAAGCAGTAGGTAAGCAGAGACTGACATAGAGCCAGGTACACCAACCTCAAGGTTTTAGTGTCCGCAGACTGACGAAGTCTCTTAAATATAAATATGAGCCTACGAACTCGAGTTGTGACAATTTCAATTTGTTTGTGCCAACGGAAGCTCTGATCTATATGCACTCCCAAATATTTAACACAGGGAGATCGGGTGATATTCAAGCAGCAGCAGTCATGGGAAGACATCGAGCAAGTATGCGCCTTAACTGCAAAAGTCTCCGGGGGCTGAAGGTCAGCCCTCATTGCAAAGGGGATAAACAAGGTTTTGTCAACATTTAGTGTCAAAAGATTATCAGACAGCCAGGCCATAACAATTCTGAGGGCATGTTCCGCATTATTTTTCGTTTGGCTCCAGTCAACCCCATCCACAATGAGAGCCGTATCGTCAGCATAAGTGAAGACTTTACAGTTTGGGAGAGTGACTTTGCACAGCTCATTTATGAAAAGAATAAATAATGTGGGACCCAGGATGCTTCCTTGGGGAACGCCACAGTTCATTTTCTCCTCACCGCTCAAGAGATCTCCTATTTTGACCACTTGTACACGATCGTGTAGATAGTCACTAAACAATTTTAAGGGGATACCTCTAACTCCTATACGTTCCAGTTTGTTTAGGAGGATGGGGACAGAGACAGTATCAAAAGCTTTTGCCATATCAAGGAATAGTCCCAAGCATTTATGCTTTTTATCTAAGATTCGAACAGCATGTTCTGTTAGAGCTAGAACAGCATCCTCCGTGGATATACCAGTTCGAAAACCATACTGGTTTCCAGAGATGACTTTATTTGTCTCAAGGAATTTAGCTAGGCGATTGTTAAGGATTCGTTCAAGAATCTTAGAAAGTGCTGTACGGACAGATATTGGCCTATAGTTAGTGACACTGCCTCTGTCACCAGTCTTAAACACCGGATGCACAACTGCCTTTTTAAATACCCTCGGAAAAACACCTGTAGCGATAGCCCGGTTACAGATATGGGTAATAAGGGGGACCAGGGTACAGCGGCAGGAATTTAATACCCTTACAGGGATCCCATCCCAACCCACTGCGGTGTTAGGTTTCAAGCTAACTAATATACGATCAACCTCGTCTGCATCAGTTTCAAGCAGGACCATGGAATTTATATTATTATTGTTTTGTGGAATAACGCCAGTTGAAAGAGATCGATTCGATATTTTGTCCGCCATTTCCCTACCGATGCCAGCAAAGTACGTGTTAACACTATTAATGGAGGACAAAGGCTCGTCAGTATTAATAAGTTCGGTAGGGTGAGCTGGTTTAGACTTTAAGTTTGCTACCCTATTAATGACATCCCATGTTGCCTTTGGGTTGTGCTTGGCTTTCATAAATTCCCTGGTCTCATAATTCCGTTTTAGCTTACTCAGTAATTCATTACAGTAATTACGGTACCTTTTATATGTTAGTAGTAGTATACTATTTCCTGGGGAGTTAGAGACCTGTTCATGAAGACAATCACGATGAGCAATACATCTGAGAAGCCCCGGTGTTATCCATGGTTTTATTGTTCTATTTTTCCGCGGGATTTTTGAGACTAGAGTGTGCTTTTTTATTATTCTGGATAGGGTGTTAACTAAGATATCAGCAGCTTCATTGGCGTCATTAATATTGAGTATTGCTGTCCAGTCAGTTTCTTCAATTTGAGTCTGCACAGCCGCATAGTCCAGTCTTTTATTTGTCCTTGGAGGTTTTAGTTTAGGTTTTAAATTATCAATAGACAGAATGAGAGGCTGATGATCGGTTATGTATGTCTCCAGAACTAATGTCACGGCAGGTGTAGTTGTGCGTAGAAGTACGTGATCAATACAATTATTTAAGCGGGTTGGGAAAAATGAGCGGGCAGAAGACCATGCATTGCTGTTAAATTAAGGTACTCATTACAGTTTGTGTCGCTGCTGCCCGCTTTTATGTCGATATTAATATCACCGATCACAGCAAGAATGGAAAAGTTTGACAAAGATCCAAGAATATTATGAAGACTATCATTAAAGTTAGTTACACTGGTTCAAGGAAACTTCATTTGACGTACAGGCCGAGCCATCGAATACCACACGGATTTTACCACCCGGAGTTTTCAAAACCGCATGGTGTGGCAAAAAGTAATGCTCGATTGAACGGCTATCAATATAAGAAGGAGACATGTGTCCCAAATCTCCATACTCCCGCATGAAGTCAACATATTCCTTACAAAAATCCGAATCCCTCCGCATTCGATGCTCCATGGACAATAACCTTTTTCCTCTAAGGCATAGGAATAACCAAGAGGAGGGCGCGCAGCCTGAAACAGTAATCGAGTGACAAAACGACCATCAGCGAGGCGACCAGTATTATTCTGGTAAATCAATTCGCACTCTTGTTCAGCTGGATCGACTCTTGAAGCAAGTGGAAGCTCTTCGACTTCCCAGAAGCGCTGAATGGCGTCCGAAAGAGAGATCCTCACATTCAATCCTTGATCCTCAATCAGCAGGGCGGGCCCCCTTCAACACGGGACCCATAAAACTAAAACCAATAACTGTATGTATAGCTACTAACCCATTCGTCTGCAGAACCCGCTTGGTTCCGCACCTAAAAGCAAGTCTACGGGTCTGGGCAGAAACCACTTCGGGTCGGCAGGAATTAGATCCAACAATAATTCCACCACTGCAGGGCTAATGGTAACCTGCGGGTTTCCGCCCATCATATCATTAAAAACAACGGCCGTGACCAGGTGAGACACAAATTTGAACTTCTCCCCGTTGAACACCCGCTTCAATACCACTCATACCACATATAGCAAAAGGGTGGGGTCTACGTGGGAGACCCAATCTCTCCACTAACCAAAAGGATGCAAGACAGCCTTGAGCACCCGATTCCAAAAGAGCATGAACTTACAAATATTTACCCTTCAGGCCCCAGATTCTTACAGAAACAGTCACAGACACAGAACAGACAGAGGCAGAAGGACTGTCTCTGGCTGAGGAGAGGGAGGCGACTACCTATTGTTGATAACCCCCCTGGGGTTGGTAGTAGTCCGAAAGATCGGACGCGGACCAGTTGGAGTTGGACGCGGACCAGTTGGAGTTGGATGCGGACCAGAAGACTATAGGCTCATATCTCCTAGTCTCGTTGTAAAACTCATGAAAAGAGTTTTCAACGAGATTGGGGAGGAGTAAATAATCTATACCAATATTATAAAGACAAAAGATTTTTTTGTTTGTTTGTACCGAATAGACTCCGAAACTACTGGACCGATTTTAAAAATTCTTTCACCAATAGAAAGCTACATTATTTCTGAGTGACATAGGCTATTTTTATACCAAAAATGGGACTTGTCGGGTTGTCCACGGGAGCGAAGCCGCGAGCAACAGCTAGTAATAATATAATAATAAATGTTTATTTCAATAACTTAAGAATACTATTACATTTGATTTTAGGGAATTTCCATTTAAGTAAGAAATATACTTGTGTTAGGCAGTTCCGCTCTTCCAGTAGTTACAAGTTTTATAGGCTATTGAATACACATTTCATTACAGTAGGTATTAGAAAAGAAAAAGTGATATAAATCAAATATAAAGTAAAACTTAAATAAAGTAGGTAATGATTAATTAAAGACGCGCTGTAGTGTGAAGGTGTGTATGTTTGTGTACGTGTGTGTGAGTGAGTGTGAGTGTATGTGTTTAATGATTATAGGTATATGGTCTGTAAAAAGAAATGAATATGTTTTAGTGAGGAAAAGTAGTCTCAGTTAATAATAATCGATTATTTTAATATTTACGAACTTATAGTTTCGACTATATTCTCAATCTCGTCAATAGTTTTTGTCTTTAGCCATTCAGACAGAGCAATTTTACAGTATCGATACGAAAGTGGGTAAACATTTAATTGATTGCTTATCAAGTTATATAAGTGAGAAGATTGTCTGGCGTACTGTCTCTTAGCAAAAGTCTGTTGGGAGCCAGGTGCCGTACGTTAGGTAGGTTACTGGGTAGTCGAAGCGGCCCAGCACGCTCGGTCCATGCCGCGCTGTTAGTAGGTGGGTGGTCGAAGGGGCCCAATACGCCCGGTCCATGCCACGCGTTGTACAGGTGGATGGTCGAAGGGGCCTAGCAAGCCCGGTCAATGCCACGCTGTAAGAAGGTGGGTACTCGAAGGGGACTAGCACGCCCGGTCCACGCCACGCGTTGTCTAGGTGGATGGTTGAACGGGCCCAGTACACCCGGTCCATGCCGCACTGTGAGTAGGTGGGATGTCGAAAGGGTCCAGAGCGCCCGATCTACATTGCGTGGTATGATGAGTCGTTTGTTGGTTGAAAAAGGCCTTGTGTGCCCGTTTCACACATGATTATGATGAGTTGTTAGTTGATCTAAAAGATCTTGTGCGCCTGGTGTACACCATATGATATCGCAGAGTATGCATGTCAAGAATGGTCGAGCGGATCCAAATGGAATGTTACTTTCTTTGGTGTGTGAGATATGACGGGCCAAACAAACAATAAGGATTGTTAAATGCTCGCAATAGTCAGGAGGCCGTGTCGGCACTTCTAAAGATTTCGTTCTGAAGAGAGCTATGGTTTCGAATGACTCTGACAGATGTCAACTTGATGTAACACTAAGAACTAGTTTTTGGCGCGAACAAGAGAGAATCGGACAGGAGATCGAGTAAGAAGATGGCGAGTTGGATTGAGTTCTGAATTTGTGATAAAACCTAAGGAGAAATACAGTGAGAGTTACCGTTTGTTCGTGTAGATCAAACTACGTGCTTGATGGAATGTCGTTTACGTTATTCTCCAATACATAACGTAATTAATTACATTGTGACCCTAGGTACATACAAGCAAAGAAGTTCGTTTGGCTACCTCCTATTAGCCCGAAAATAACCCATGCAATAATGGTTTGCCTGACAATGACACAGTCTTCTGTACATATATAAAACAAAGTCGTGTTAGTTACACCACTTATAACTCAAGAACGGCTGGACCGACACATCAAAAATATTAACGATAAAAAAAAACATTCTCCCATACTGTTTGTGAAAAAAGTGCCATCTCTGATATAAACTATGCTAAGTATAAAATGTTGAATGCCCATGTTACACCCACTCCTATCAAGGTTGGAGACTCTACACTCGAAGTTGTGGACGACTATGTCTACCTGGGACAAACGATCCAGTTGGGTAGGGCCAACTTCGAGAGAGAGATCAACCGTCGAATCCGACTCGGCTGGGCAGCGTTCGGGAAGTTGCGCGGTGTCTTCTCGTCCAACTTACCACAGTGTCTCAAGACAAAAGTCTATGACCAGTGTGTGTTGCCAGTGATGACATATGGCTCTGAGACGTGGTCGCTTACAATGGGCCTCATCAGAAAGCTTACAGTCACTCAAAGGGCAATGGAGAGGGCTATGCTCGGCATTTCCTTGCGTGATCGAATCAGAAATGTAGAGATCCGTAAGAGAACCAATGTAACCGACATAGCTCGAAGAATTGCCAAACTTAAGTGGCAGTGGGCAGGGCACATTGCTCGCAGAACGGATGGCCGATGGGGCAGAAAGGTTCTGGAGTGGCGACCGCGAACCGGAAGACGTTGCGTTGGAAGGCCTCCCACCAGGTGGACCGATGACCTCGTGAAGGTTGCGGGGATCCGCTGGTTGCGAGACGCACGGGACCGATCAATGTGGCGACGCTTGGGGGAGGCCTATGTCCAGCAGTGGACGTCTTTCGGCTGATATGATGAAGTATAAAATTGCGCAAAAAAAATATTTTGCCTCAGATTTAGCGGCATTAGCACTGATTGAACATTTTTATTATCAATGACGTTATTAGCTTTAGATAAAACTGTTGGAACATTCTCGATACGAACTTCGATTGTAATAGTTTTTGAAGTACGAATATACCAGGCCCCTCAGAAAGTATTGCGAAAAAAAGTTTTTATATATGGGAGACTGGCCAGTTATAATGTTTTTCGAAAATATGATTATTTATAAGTAAAAATAAGTAAGTTCCAATTTCAAAATTTCCCTCCACATTTTTTGCGAGTTAATTCAAAGTATTGTGTCTCACTGAAATATGGATCTGCGCCGGGAACATTTTAGAGCTATGATTTTATACGATTTCAAGTGTCGCCTGAAACCGGATGAATCGTACGATAGACTTCAAATGGCATTCATGGATGAAGGCCCTTCCAAGGCAACCGTGTATCGTTGGTATAACGAATTCAAGCGCGGTCGACCAACTTTGGGGGATGACGAAAGAAGCGGTCGCCCTTTGACGGCTGTTACCGAAGAAAACGTGCTAGCAGTGAAAAATTTAATCCAAGACAATAGGCGAATTACATATCAGGAGATTCAACACATATTGAAGATTGGATCGGGAAGCGTTCACGAGATTCTACACAGCCATCTTCGCGTGAGGAGGATAGTATCACGCTGGGTGCCGCACAACCTCACCGATGCTCAGAAGCAGGCCCGGGTGGAATGGTGCCGTGATATGCTTAACAAATTTGAAGCAGGCTCGTCTCGGCGTGTTTACGACATCGTTACAGGTGATGATTCCTGGATTTATCAATACGACCCAGAAACCAAGCGCCAGTCGACTGTTTGGGTGTTTCAAAATGAGCCAACGCCTACCAAAGTGAAGCGATCTAGAAGCGGGGGTAAGATTTTGATCGCTAGCTTTTTTAATTTGACTGGCCACTTGGTATCAATTCCCTTACGGGATCAAAGAAGCATTAATGCCGAATGGTATACTACCAAATGTTTGCCAGAAGTTTTCTCTGTTATAAGCAACAAGCGACCAAACACAGGGCTCCGCGGGCTACTGCTCCACCACGACAATGCACCTGCGCACACCGCACTCAAAACGAGGGACTTCCTGGACAGCACGCCAGTCAAACTCCTGGGTCACCCTCCTTACAGCCCTGATCTAGCACCGTGTGACTTCTTTTTATTCCCAAAAATAAAAAATCAGCTCAAAGGGATACAATTTTCGTCGCCGGAAGATGCGCTGGCTGCGTTCGAGCAGGCTGTAAACGAGGTGTCTGCGGCGGACTGGAAAAAGTGTTTTGAAAACTGGTTTAGGCGCATGAATCTTTGTATAGAGGCTGGTGGAAAGTACTTTGAAAAGATTTAATAAAAATATATGTACGTATAGAACAATTTTTTTTAGTTTCGCAAAACTTTCTGAGTGTCCCACGTATGTCTATACCATTAGAAATTTTGATATTGTTTGAAGTATAAAATAAACGATAGATGAGTAATTTACTAATATGTTTTCTGATTGATGTAGTAACAAACCTAAAGTATTTTGTTTAATAGCTTTTAAATTCATATGTCTGTTATTAATTTAATACAACTTTTAATATGTATGTTTTTTTGTTGTAACAAATATGTCTTTACTTTAAAGTCTAGTTTATTATTATTTTTAGCTATTTACATTGGATAAACACAACCACCATAAACCGCTGTATTATTTACACACAAGAAGTACATAAAGAAGAAGAAGAAGAAGTACATTGAGAGGGAAGGTGCATAATGCAACTGTTTAAGGACAGGTGAGTCTGTGTGTTCCGGACAGGTACGTCTGGCGACGCCGGCGGCCGAGCTTGCTAGTTGAGCCGCGCAGTCGAACCAACCTGTTAAGAGAGGCGCCGCTGACGCGCGCACTCCGCACGCTCAACCTTGTGGCTATTGAGACGGACCTATTCTACTGTACTCTGGGTGAATTCACAAGGAGTGCATTGTTTAGAATAAGTTATAGATAAAAATTGTTATGTAATTAAGCTATCCTAAAATTGGTTTAGATACTATTGTTTTGTAAAATATTAGGTTTACTGTAGTTAGCGCATTAATCGTATTGGGTGTAATCCTGTAAAGATTTATGTGATAAGGTTGAAATAAATAAATAAATAAAAAACTTTAATTATAGAAACACAATATTTTGCAACCGCAGCCTTACATTATCTAGATGTGAGGGATATTGGTCCTTCGTTAATAAGAAATAATGCGTCCACAAGTCTACCAAAATACCAGCAATAGCGTGTTGTCGGACTTAACTTATAAAATCAAGAACTGAAATATCATTGAGGCACCTTTCAGAAACAAAGAGAAATCGAATAAAATCATGGTAAATAAATCTCTTCTTTACAAGGTTTTTTTTTAAAACACTTTTTCACTTTTTCGTTGTACCTGATAGGCAATTTCTTATGTAAGGTACCTATAGTGTCAGATTAGATTACCCGAATACCATGAAACTTAAACATAACCGGAGAAATGAGCGTGTACCAAGGTGAACTGTAGACATCTGCGTACCCCTTTAGAGCGTACTTGCGTGATGTTATATTATGATGTAGTATAAACAATAAACAGACATGCGATTACAGCAATCCCGAGAGATTTTCTGTTATTTATTGAAGAGTTATATTGTATATCTCCAAAGCTCTTCATCAGATCTCCACCAAATTAAAAGGGGACCAATTTCGAAACATATAATCTATTAAACGAAAAGTTTTCAATATCGGTTCACAATTGACGGAGAACTCGGTGAAAAAACACAAAAAACAGTATAAAGTCGAACATAGAACCTCCTCCTTTTTGGTAAGTCGGTTAAAAATGATGAGGATTTTCAGTTTAAAACTACATTAAAAACACGCGCGAGAAATTAAATAGAAACATGCTTCTTTTGCTTCATTCATGTTTATACATTTGGTCATAAACGCACGCCGGTTGAGAGTACTGCGCACCTGGCCTTTCTGAAGAACTTACTAATAAATAGGTAATTATTTGATATTTATATTCTATTATTTTTTATCATAATCATTGCGAAGGTGTTTTTAACGAAGGTTTATAAATAAATAAATTTGGGGAATTATAAAACAATCGAATAAAAAAAAACTTAGCGACTGATGATGAGATACTGTTTTAATAATTTGAGCTGTATGAATTTGAGTAAGCGAAAAAAATAACTAAACTAACGACGAATATTAATTAATAATAAAATCTAGAACGAGCTTACATAAAGTAGGTTGTGAATAATCTATTTCAAAATATAAATTGTTAAATAACACAATAGAACACAATTTATACCAGTGATAACTAATTAACAAAATAATTAAGGATGCTACTTGTACGAGCAAACCCGTACATATCAATTGTATAATTTTTATGCTGACATCGACGCGCAGCGAATGAATAAAATCACACATTAGAGTATAAAGTAGTAGTTGCATAGCATCGTTGTTGGGTTGACTCATTCGCCGCGGGTCGATCATATATCAGTTTTTTCGGGTGTTTAAATCAATATACAATTTGCAATTTAATCAGTTTATCATTTAAATGTACCTTACCCGTACACTACTCACATAAACGCGTGGCCATCATGTTGGCAGATCAATATCGACTGTCCCACCAAATCAGAGAAATTGAATATCAATGTGCTACATGCTCTTCAAAGACCACTCCAGAGAGTGATGTAGGCCCTCCACAGATTGCAATTCATTGACTTATCTAGGAAAAACAACATATTAAAATTCTATCCGTGTGACTAAATTACTAAGTGAGCGACTAGATAGCACGAGTACATATTAAGATAGACAATTTTTTCCGAGAGTGAGCGAAGCCAGCTCGGGCACTTAGGGCACCCCGACACGGATAGGTTAGGTTCGAAGGCGATGACGGGAGCTGAAGTGAGCTAACTTAGCTCCTGTCATCTCCTTCATGTTAGTTTACTTTAGAACCTGCAGACAGAAAAAGGAGCCCCGTGCAGCGGGGTTCCGCCGAAAAACTATTATTTTCAAGTCGCCATATATTGAAAAAAATGCAGGACATAACGTTGACACTCAAACAAATATTAGGTCACTCAAATATTATGAAGCTCCTCATTTTGTATTTTAAATGACTCAAATTAATGTATGTAAGTTGCTGTTCTGTTGTGTATCGGGCTGACGTTATCGCTTGAGTTATGAATACGGGAGGTTGTTGTACGGGACGCCCTGTACTTCTAGTTCAGTTTTCAAGAGTCCTGGAGTCCGGGATGTTGATTGATGGCTGCTATGTGTTGATAGGTGAATGCTTTTTATGTAGGAAATAAAATACTTGATTCTTCATGACTATTTATAGCGTTTCTGCAGGTCCACAAGATAGCAAAAGGTGCAAGGAGTAAATATATTAATGGCTACAAAACGGTCGACGCGCATGCGTACTATCGTACCCCGTCACTTTATCGAGGACCCCGAAATCGCTTCCAAATTAGTTATTTATTTTAAGTCATTTTCATTACAGACTTAGCCTATAATTCCTGAAGGAATCATGACGTGTTATATATAAGTGGATGCGCCCTAAAATGAATCATCCAATAAAATCTCAACCAGGTCCGTAACTAAATCCCCTAAAGATAATCTCCAGGAAGAATAAGGGATGAAAGGAACTATTGTTGATTTAGAAGCTGTTTTCTTCTAAAACTATACAGCTTACTACATAGGTCTTGTAGCCCGTCTATAAGGCTATAGAAATACGCAATATCTCTATAGATATTGCGTATTGATACGCGCCTGAATGATGTAAATGTAACTATTTACATTTGCATCATTCAGGCGCGTAGCTGCCTGAAAGTGTCAGATTGAAGAAAAGGTACACATTTCTAACATAAAAGTTAAGCGCCACCCTGTAGCCATCCCGACAGGCCCCTACTCTGGGGTAAAGGACCCTAGGGAAGCATTTTGTTGGGTACAACTTCAAAGCTCGAACGAGTATTCACCCTGGAAAGGCTGTTGCCACGAGAAAATCATGGGACCTCGCAATCTGGCAAGAAGGCTGTCTCCCTAACCACCAGAGCTATGCTCCTTACAGAAGTGTAGTTGGGGAGACAGGGAAATGGACTATCGAATGGTAGTTCCCTGATGGGTATACCGGAAGGCCTTCAGGTACCTATGGTGCCTGGAAGCGTTTGAGTTTGTAAAAATTGGGCGGTCCCACCGCTTGATGAATTTGTTTGTACGAGAACATCTACTAGATGTTCATCGTCTATGTCAGAATCTGGGCGCCTATCGGCGGGCTCCTGAAAGGTCATGCTTCAGAAAGCATATCGATAACCCTTCAGGCACCAAATGTGTCATCAAGCCGGTGAGTATAGAGGTTTCTGTGCGTAAACACATTATCTCAATGAAGTGGTGGTTATATACTAGAATTACATGCGTCTAATCTGAATACGGGGACTTTTTTTATTTTTTTTGCATTGAGAAATGCTCATGCATACTTATTCTTAGTCTAGGTATAAGTCTAGGTTACATAGAAGTGCTAAATCGAAAATAACAAGATTACTGACCATTTATTTGAGGAATATGTGTTTGTATTCACCGTTCCAGGGTGAGATGCTATTAGCCCTTTGTATGTACTGTTGTTATGTATTGTTTTTCAGTCATAGTCATAGGGTTAATAAGTTAGAATACCTAGTTTGTGTTTCCTAAAAAAAATATGTGTGAAATAAAGCAACACGATTGGTGGTGGTGCCCGCCCCTTGTGAGCGGGACGCACATACCACTATTTGAATCCCCGTTTTTATAGGGGTCTCAAAGAAAATAATAAATATTTTTTTATCTACTAATGCTATTACATACATATCTTATGCTAGTATATAAGCTATGTGACGCCTCGTCGCGAACATGTTGACTTCTCGTCAGTCAAAGTCAGTCGCCCTCTAAGTAATACTATAACGTAAAATAATTATTTTTGTCACTTAAAACTTTAACTTACAGTCACTCGTGTAATTACTACCCAATAAATTTTAGTCACCTTAAGTATTAAATTTAGACCAAAATTGCCTTGAACACCATTCAATATATGAACACTTTAGGAAATATCACAAAATAACTCGCGGGAATATGTTGTAAGTACCTTGTTAAATAAAATACATACCTTGTCTTTTGTAAGTCATTTTAATTTGTTGTTTGCCAATTTCGAAATGATAATAAAATTTATGTTATACAACATAATACTAACTTTGAACAACCAATGATTGGAAATTCAATTTTATTACAGAAATACAAACTGTAAAAAAACAAGAGTGTAAGAAGCGATGAAACTTATAAACAGGAGAGGTAGTTCAGCGTCTATGATAAACATGCCCCACGCACTCATCTTCTTGAACGATGCTCTCTGTAAACGTTGGATGTTCTTGCAGACCCTTAGTTTTTTATCTGTAAAAGAACATTGACTCGAGAAAACGTACTTAAACATGTTTCAACACGTTTCAGACTCCAGCAACCTTCAACATGTCCACTCCCAAAGGTAAGCTTACTCAACAAGTTATAAACATAAATAACTCGACTAACTACTTTTATATTATATATTAAATCATAATCATCATAATTCAGCCGAAAGACGTTTATTGCTGAGATAGGCGCCTCCCCAAAGCGTCATAATATAATTGTTTTCTGTGCATTTTGCTTCTAGCGCACTCCTGCGGTCCTCACAAGGTCATCAGTCCACCTAGTGAAAATGGGAGTCTTTCCAACGTTGCGTCTTTAGATACGCGATTACCACTCCAGAACCGTTTCGCTCCAATGGCCATCTAAATCACTACTAACTAAACATTCATCATCAACTTCCTGCCTTTGTTCCATGTTACTTGGGTCGGTGCAACACGTTTTCTTTTTCTATTACGTCCTGTAAACTATCATACTACTTCCCTTTTTTCTTTTCCAATTGTCAAAACTTTAGTTGGGGTTTATAATCTGTGAGCTGGAATGATTTACATTTTTGACGCCGAGGAGCTGCACGCTCAATTCTAACGACCGGCGAAATATTATTTAATTTTGGATAAATAATCCTCTGGAAATGCATTTGTGACGGTTTGAGGAACCAGGGATATTTCCCTATTTTACATTGTGAAGGAATCTTCCGATGATTTATATTATGCAGCAAAGTACTTCATGTAAGGCCGCTGTTGCATGATATGATGCACATGAGTTTATCTTTCGCTTGTTGCCGCAAATGGATGGGAACGGAAATATGTTCCAAAACCTGGCACGTGGTAATACATAGCACATGGTTTGACTTCTGCTTCTACAGCTACTGTCTGAGGTAGAATATCTTTTTCTTACATAACTTAGCTTCACGCTTCACAACAATTTAATTAAATTCACACAAAGAATGTTAGGTTGGCAGTACTTTAAATCTGTTATTGTAAATGTGGTATTTTAAATGTAAGATAGTAGTAGTCTAAAGAATTTACTGCAATTTATGTAAAGGTGTATAATGTATTAGAATACAAAATATAATTTATAAGAAAACAAAATGATTTTTGATGCGCAATGAGCCCTTTTCCTTCTCCCCTTTGTATGTAATTTTGTTTTGTTATGAGTCATAAGTAACTAATTAGAAATATTCAGTTGTATATATTCATAAGTAACTAATATTTGTGACAGAACTACAATTGCAATAACAAACAAAACCTCCTTTACCGTTCAGCTAGATTGTTTTGTTCTTCGCTGTCATATTAAAGTGCTACTTACCGACACTTGGGTTTATTGTTGTCGATCCCAATGTCGTAGGGGTAAGTAGTACTTCCTTCATTACTTGGCAGTGTGGAATAATTTAGAAATGTATTGTGCAATTATATTGTCATGTATGCCCTTGCATACATGACTATATAATTTATATTATTTACTGAACTTGTGCTTTCATTTCTAAATATCCTTTATTTCTTTGTACAGTTGTAATCCTGACGACTCCGGGACGAGCAGGCACAACCGTTAGAGGTGTGAAAGCCCTTCTACAGTAAATATTGAGACAAAATTTAAAATTTTACTGAAAGCCATGCAGTACCGCTGTTATCGTACCTACGCATCTTATAGTAACTTTTTGAACAATACAAGCTACATAATTTTAAAACGAGATGTAACTTTTTGGAAACGATGTTTCTATTTCACTTCTGCAATAACACATTTGACTATATTGATATCGTAAGTAGGATTATTTATGTAGTACCTAGAAATATCATGAACCGTGGGGTGCGTGAGCGACCCCTGTTTGCTGTATCATCTAGTCGTATAAACGCCGGTTTGCGGGAACCCTTCAGCGCCTTGCTGATCAGTATAATGAGATCTTCATAAATATTGATATCTTCGCTGTTTCATCATTAAAAATTAGAGGCCTTGTTTGTGAGAAAATGAGTTCTGCTGACATTAGTGACTCGCTGTTTTTTTTCAGTTTGCTTCTTTTTTTAATAATAATTAAATTTATTTTGCCAACGCTTTGTTTGTGCAATTAAATCCGTTGACATTATAATCCGTAATAATTTTTTTGTAATACTTTTTTTCGGTATTTTAATCCATGACATTTTTTTGACATTTAATCCGTTATATTAATTTTTTTCGATAGTTTTTGTTTTTTTTTAATTTTCTTTTTAACAATTTTTTTTACATTTAATAGAATTTACAACATTTTAGTTTTTTTTTTAAATCCTATAGGCTCGCGCTTGACCACTTGATCTTCTAATTATTGTTAGCGTAAATTATAAAACAAGCTAATATTCCTATTTCTTCTCTGTCCATGCCGTAAGATTGTGGAACTCAAAACTTCCGCCTAGCATCAGAGATTTAAATACTATCTCACTATTCAAAACACGTTTAAAAGAGCATTATCTTTTCTCTTAACTCTGGACTTTATAATCATATGTAATATATATTAAGCATGTATATATTTTAAAAATATGTATTTATATAAGTATATATCCACCAGTACATCATTGTGTAGGTGCCTATGTTTTTATATCTTAGTTTTTGTCATTCACTTTTCTGCTATTCCTGTTCTCATACACTATTGTCTACATTTCTTTTCCATTTTTCCTTTTCGCGAGTTGGTAGAAAATTCTTAAGAAATAAGCAGTACCTTGTACTCTATTGTCTTGATGAGTTTTTTAATGTATTATACTGTGTGTACATTCATTATAAAATAAAAAAACAATTTATATTTTTTTGGCCTCACTCTCAATCCATCCACATTTATATCAAATACACTTTTAGTTTTATTAATAATAATATTTCTCTTACCGGAACAATGATGTGACTTCATAAGCATAACACAAGTACTCTGAACATCTCTCATTGTGGCATAAAATCTCTCACAACCGACGCTCAGGCATACAAGTATGATAATATTCTTCAAGCTCCAGATTTGAGATAGTGATGGTATAATCAGCATCTGAAAAGTAATAAGCAAACAATTCATATCTGGAGGCCACGATAGTGTGACGAGCTTGAACCCTACAGAAACAATTGGCCCATACCATATCAGGATCCAAGACCTCCCTTTCTTCGGCTGATTATAATAGTATATTATGATATAAGTGCGGTAAGTTGAAAATTACAGCCGAGGTGATTTAGCTAGCCCGAGTCGATGGCTACAAGAAAGCAGATACTGTAATTATCAATGCGCACGTATATCATACGACGTTTTATCACATACCAGCTGACCCCCGCGGCTTCGCTCCCGTCAAAATTATAGCCTATGTTACTCGGAAATAATGTAGCTGTCCATAGGTGTTTTTTTTTTTAATCAGTCCAGTAGTTTCGGTACAAACAAACAAAAAAATATTTCCTCTTTATAATATTGGTATAGATTTTGCGAGGAAATAAATAAAACTCGGACTTTCTTAAACGAATACATCTTTAATCACTTGTTAAAGCAGTTAGATTTTTTTTTAAAGTTGGAATTTTTAATGTTTTTATTATTATTAGTTACAATTTCACCAGTCTCTCTCTCACTCTCTTGAGTGAAAGTAAGAGAAATGAGACCACAGAGTTCTGCAGTGTCGGTGGCGGTGACGGAGTCGGCTGCGGCGGTGGCGACGATGGTGGAATGTACGCGAGTGTGCTCGTAGATGGTTGAGAGTCAACACTTGGCTCCAAATTTATATTCCTTGTAATTCAGCAGCTAATTTCTTTCTTTATTTCTCATCGAGTCATCTATGTAGCCCTCGGCTACACTGTTCGACCGCTACCCTCCCTGGCGTTTTAGTGTCAATAAGTTCGCACCTGAATCGGCGAGCAATGTAGCCGAGGACTTTCTGAAACTGTGCCCTGTGTATTCATGTGGATCATCCAAATTTAAGAAAGTGGCAATTTGTTTCGGCATTGCTCCAAATTTATTTATGATCCAATGGGTTGGCTAGTGCATTTTCCAATTTGATAATTTTGAAAAAATCTGTTAGACATCGCTTTTGTTGAACGAAGCGCTTCGTATTTCTTCACTATGTCGTGAAAAGGCCTCTGTATTGTGAACGATCTTGGAAATTTATTTTTTGTTTGTTTCATACATCATTAGTTGTGATGTTTGCCAAATCTTGACGTCTACATGCACTATTTATGCCGAATATTAAAACAACCTGAAAATATATCAAAACAGCGTACAAAACACATATATTGTAAAGAAATACGAAAGTGAAAGAAGTTAATAACAATAATTTTGTTTCAACTGACCTTTGTTGCCTAATATCGGCGATCCGGAGCTTCTTTTAGGAACTTCTTTACATTGTCAGCCGAAAATACTTTCGTTTTTTTACACACATGGCCACTTGAGTGTCTTTTTAGAAATGCCAGCAAGTTTGAGTATGACTTGATAACAATACCATGTTTTGTTTTCACAGTGCTTTTTAGCATTGAATAGTAGCACCACAATGAGCTTGACTTATATTTTTGAGAAAGTTCCATGAAATAGGCTAAAAACAAGCTTTCTGAAAATGAATTTCCATCTTTGCTTGTTTTCCATAAGATGAAATTTTGATACGCTTGTCTATCTATATCTATCAGTCGATTTTTCGGGCAAGAGGCTTAGAAAAGCCTTTTTCGCTGCCTCTGAGACTTCTGGCGGTGTTGAATTTATTATATTTATCTCCCAAAGTTAATTTTATTTATAAAATTTTGACCACTTTTTTGACATAAAAACTCTTCGTTAAAATTTAAAAAAGTGCCGTTCGTTTAAGACGGAGCATCTTGATAAACCGTGCGTTTTACCTTATTAAAAAGAAACTCGTGCGTTTTACATTACAATAACGCACAGTACGTAATGAGATACAATACGATATTGAAATTGGTGAATTAAGAGATCTTTTACGAGCAAATATGTTATAAAATAAATTACTCACTATATAGTAGTTAACAAAAAGGGAGGGTTTTAGTTCCGCTATCATTTAATCTACAAAACTGAATTTTGTAGCCAAATACATAGGGGAAAATTATTACAACAACATTTTATTTTACGTACTGCCGTGAAAAAACAAAGGCAAATGAGTACGTAGGTATCCTTAACTTAGTATATTACGTAAGTGTAGCTTATTACTTAAGATTCTGATAATTAATACGAATACTTACATATTCACCACTTGTTGCTATTACATTTCGTAACGTTAATACCATAACTACGTTCCTCAATCCTAGGTAAGCGCTGTATATCGTATAAAATGCAATCTGGAAATTCAGACTTAAATATTATATTTTATAAAAATGATGTTTCAAAAATGGGCAAGAAATATATCTTAAAATATGCAACAAATTTAAGAAAGCTTAGTAAATAGAAAACCAAACTTACCATTTGTCGAAAAGTCTTCTCTACTATCATATATGACTCCTGGATATTCAAGTATATGTCTAGTATTTTATTCCAGTACTCGTCTGTTTCCTCAGCACCTCCTAACTGTTCAACTATCTCAATCCAAATACGAAGCAGTTTCTCTAACAATTTTATTAGTAACAGAGCATATACAACGTTTATTTCGTAAGTGATGCTGACAAAGGCCGAAATTATTTCGACAAAATTTACGTCAAAGTAAGTCAAACAGTAACAAATGATGTATCCAATCATAAAAATATTGAGGATGATAACATAGGTCCAGTTATAGGCAATGTTATATCGCAACTCACTGTCATTAATTGGCAAGAGTCCAAACACGTGTTGGATTTTCAAGACCAATAAGATATTGTAGTAATTATACATAATGTTTAAGTAGCCGTTCATAAAGTCCCCGATTAAATAAAAGATAAAGTCAGTCGCATTCCCCAAACAATAATTAAAACTGTCAAACCCAAATTCATTAGAGTAATAGACGATAAAAACAATTACATGATACAAACAGGCACATCGATGTATGAGCACGAAAAATGCTCTTATTAAGTGGTAACGATAAGTGTTGGTAGCGATAATGTTGTCACGAACAGAATATTTCGCACAGATGAAAATGCTTTGCATCAGATTCAACGGTCTTAGTACTGATTGTAGATCTTTTCCAATCACATTACTAAATACTTTTTTTTTAAGTGAAACTTTTAACACATCAATTAACACAGCGGGTTTAGAATCGTTTTTGGAATATGAATACATGTCTGTTGCTTAAGAGTCTAAACCACAACACGGTATAGACAATTGTATGTTCAAACTCAAAATCGTTTATTATAATTAATCTATTTAAAAGGTACTTTTTAACTGTCACATCACATCACACATCATCAGCCTATTAATGTTCTCACTGCTATCAGAGGGAATGGGCTGTCATCCACCAAGCGGGCCCAGTGCGGGTTGGTGGATGTCACATGTCTTCGAATTTTTGGTTCTAGGACATGTTGGTTTCCTCACAATGTTTTCCTTCACCGTTTTGAGAGCAGTGGTGAAAAAATAATTTACACAAAATAAAACGCCTGTCTGGGCTTGAACCCACGATCTATAACTTGTAAGTCGCGGACGATACCACTGGGCCAGCACTGCTCTTCAACTCTCAAGCTTTGTTAATTGATTGAAAAACTATAACTCAATCTATACATTCGTGTGGGTGAAACCAATTACTTTAGCGTTAAATATTAAGTATCTTTTTCAGTGTAAATGTTGGTAATTTATATAATGTTACTGGGAGTACAATTAGCCCTAGTCAAAACAAACAAAAAGTTAATTACTTTAAGGTGTAATTCATTATAGATGTTTGGCGTCTTGTCATGATGATGATGATATTAATTCTTATATTTATATTTTAATTAACCATTTATGAAATTAATCATTCTGTCTAAAAAAATATTTTTATAAAACAACTTAATACGGTCTTAAGGAAGACCGTATTAAGTTGTTATATAAAAATATTTTTTCTTCACATACAATTATAAACTACAAAAATATTTAATCTTCAAATGTTCTAATTAATTCAATAAGAAAATTCTTAAATTCAAATTTCATCCCTCTGATAATTTTGTTCTTCGTTTTGTGAATCAAAATAATCTAAATCTTCTTCTATAGGTGTTTCGATCCTATTCTGTTTTTTCCTTGTAGACTTACTATCTTTTTGATTATTATTTTTTCGATAATTTCTTTTCTGAGGCACTTCTTCTTATTGCTGCGGCACTTCTTTTTAACCGACTTACCAAAAAGGAGGCGGTTCTATGTTCGACTTTGTTTGTTTTTTTTTTGTGTACGTTCACCGATATTTCCGTCAATTGTGGACCAATAATAAAAAATATTTTTTGTTTAAAAGAGTTTGTTTCGAATATGTCCCATTTTAATTTGGTGAAGATCTGATGAAGAACTTCGGAGATATACAACATAACTCTTCAATAAATGACGCAAATCTCTCGGGATTGCTGGTAATATTTTCTGACATTATTCGAACCTTACTAAACCACTTGACTATTAGGTGGGTACTACAACTAAAAACTATATATTCTGTACAGACTAACCTACGCAAGGTCCTTCACCAATCAACTGTTAACTTTATAGTGAAGCAAGTTTATATCTTTAACAACCATGGTACAGTACAGAAGAAACATTGTTACTAACGCGAGTGCTTTTTCTATTCGATCCAGTGAAACAATGGCGAATAATGTAGTTGATAATGGTTTACAATCTGCCACATGTTAAATTTAGTCTTGTTATACTTTGTGTAGATTATTTTACCGATTGGTTTGTAAATGTGTGAACATTGTAGGCCTTCTAGATTTCTAGATTGTTAACATTTTATCTCGTTTTACTTTTTTAAATCTTTTCTTTATTTATTATATAATCATTTCTTGTTTTAGTTTCTTACGACTTATTATCGGGCCTGCGTTGTGCCCCAATCTAAGTACTGCTGTAACATGGAAATATTGTAAAACCAAACAATTTTTTAAAAGAGTAACCATGGAGTTTCTTGCCGGTTCTTCTCCATAGGAATCGACCAACCCGAACCGTGCACATTGTCGACGTTTTATAAGTGCCCATGTAGGCCTATGTGAAATAAAAATTATTGATTTTGATTTTGATTTTGCACTAAGACCATTAAATTTAATGCTAGCTCCTTTTTTCTTGTCAAAGTACACAATCCGTGATAACTGCATCAAACCGAATAGTTTTCTGTACAACTTGTTAGGAATTGTTTGCATGTTAACATTACGAATTGTTAATGTGTACATATTAATACTCAGATCTTTTTACATTGTCTGGTCTGAAACGGCCACATACCTTTATGTGAGCAACATATTTGATTCCTTATTCCACTCAGCCGGCTATATATTAAGCAGTTTTATTAATATTATTGGGAGTAAAAATAACATTCTGTTGGTCTTAAAAATTCAGCATGCGTTCAGAGTCCTCAACCCTAATTGGTTTGTTGAACCAATATTTTTTTTGTTAAAAATGAAAAGATCATATATAAGTTTCCGTACAAAACTATTTTTAGTTTTTTTTTTCACTTTAATTACAAAGTAAAATCCAATTGAAAATATTTTTTTGAATCCAGTACCGAAAACACCCCGATAGTTAGCCGAACAAAACCGAGCCCGTGTGACGTCACAACGTTCATTTCTACTCATTGTAGCACATCGCTGATAATGTTTTAACTGCTTTTAACCGATTCAATATTGTTATTATCGTCAATATATTGATGAATATCGAATATATTGACCATAAATATCGAACCTTAAAAGTTATCGTGCTTGCTTCGTACCATTATGTGCGAATACTACAAAAAGATCCCAATTATATGTGATTCGCGCAATAGCCTAGTACCTAGGAATCTACTAAATTTGAGCAGTGTTCTACATCTAACTAGATTCCAATTACATAAAATGTGTTAATTTTGTTGTTATCTTGTTATAATTTGGTATTAAATTCGTATTAAATTCTTACTTTGATCATTAAAGACTGAGAATAGTAAATTTTTAAGGGAACTTTCGAGCAAAGTTGTAATTTTGTATAATTACGTAACTTGAAAACATGATTTTTGTTTATGGAGATATATTCATTATTTTATACTTAAATGAAAGATATAGGCGTAAAACTAACATTTCAGTTTGAATTGTAAAAATCGGTCGACTTATGTATGAGATATTTACTGAAGAATTAGTGTAACGAAAATCTACCAAGTTAATATTTTCACGTTTCTTTTCTACAAACTTTTTAGTGTTTGTAAATATATAATATAGACATTAGTGTTCAATATTATTGAGAGATATTGTCAATCTGCCTAGCCTTTTCCCAACTATATTGGGGTCGGCTTCCAGTCTAACCGGATTCAGCTGAGTACCACTGTTTTACATGAAGCAACTGCCTATCTGACTCCACAACCCAGTAACTGGGTAACACGGTACCCCTTGGCAAGACTGGTGTCAGATCTCAAGCTTCTGACTATCCGTAATCACTGTCAAAGATCTTCAAATGATAGCCGGGACCAACGGCTTAACGTGCTTTCCGAGGCACGGAGGAAACTCGGTTTGTTGAAATGGTCACCGATCCACGGACCGACCTCGTCAAACGTAGCTTAGCCTTGATGATCGAACAGTGCGGCTGTTATTATTTAGCCTCTATTAAGGGATATGTAAATAATGGGAATTACCGAAAATTATATGTGTAACTATGTGTATCCTATTAAGTGGTATCTAATGAAGTTTTTTGATATCCAAAGTCAAAGTTACGCGCCAATCGTGTTTCATTACTTTTTATTTTACACCAATATCACCTACCCATATGTAAAAACGATTACATTATGACAATTATGTTTCCTAATGTACCTGGTAAACAACATTAACTAATACCGGCCCACTCTCACGTATTATTCATTACGACTACTTTATGTAAACTCAAAACTTCCAAATCTTCCATCAGGTGGGTATATTATCGACACTAGCCTTTATAAATCCTTTATCACACATGACTAAATAAAATTTATTGTTTAATAATATTTTTGCACTCATTTTCGGATATTTTTAGTCAATCTACGTGTAGTTGACACTATATTGTCATAATTTCCTTGAACGTTATGACGTCACCAACATGGCAACCAATTGTGGTCCGTTTGTAGTCACGTGGTTCTTTTCAAAATTTTATCGATTTTCAATTGCTTATAATAAATTGAAAAAAAATATTTAAGAGTTTTTTGAAACGACAATATAATTAAAGATATGTAAAGTTTCGAAATACATAAAAAAAATCGTATTTTATTTTAATTCAACAACCCAATTACAAAAATCTCAAAAGGTTGATCATGTGGAATTGGATATCCGTCACCTCTTTATACGGTTTCTATGTATGTTTTATTACATATGTGTGCATAGACTATACTGTCGTCTCCACGTTTGGTGTTGTATCAACTTTTGCTACCATATGTTTAGATATAAATATTGTTTACGCATTGCAATTAATAAAACTACTAAAGCAAATGCTTAGAATGTGGATTCTAGAAGTTCAAGAAAAATTTAACGTTGAAGCTTATCTGGACAGTGAATCTTACTGGAATAAAATATTTGAAGCGTATCAGAATATTTTGGAAGCCTATAAGATTGTAGAGAAAATATTCAAGTTAATGGTGGGTGAAGTTCTAGATTAAATTTTTAAAATTCTGTAAGGTTAAGCTAACAATGTACGTTGGCTAAAAATTCAAAAAGATTAAGCGTATATTTTTCTTTTATAATCGATAGGCACGCGTTTGACCACTATCTCGCTTATGATTGAATTACGAGTATTTATAGAAACTGATGTACTGTATTCAATAGTTTTCAAACTTTTGCACTCTATCTAATAAATCAAACTATTATCATTTGAAAAGTTCATGATCACGTTTTGTCCTTATCCTATGTTATTTGGGGTCAGCGTATCATGTTTTCTTCTTCCGTCACGCTAACATTCAATCGAACCATCTTTTCTTTGGGCACCGTCTTTATTATACGTTCATAAATATTATTCCCCACTTTTTTAATAACATTAAAACAGCGGACAGTTAATATAATGAGCCTGTCGCTCTCGATACGTGACAATTTATCAACAAAACCGTTGTGATAGCGATTGAAAAAACAATAAACATGTATGAGATTGTCAAGACAAGTGCTATCGAAATGTCACGTGACTTCATGCCATCTCTGACATCGAATGACACTTGTCTAGAGCCTCTCGTTGATTTTAATACGATAATTGACACGCTCTATAGTGTGACTCGCGCTTTTACTGCAAGATATGCCATGTCAAATGAGGCTCACTAAATTAAAACACTCGTCAACATTATTATTTCAGCCACTGCCCACAGCTGGGCATACATCTCCAGCGGATTCCCGCGCCCTTCAAAGTCACGTAGCAAGCTTACACCCAGCCATTTGGGTTTAAGTTAAGTGTTGACAGTATCTGTCGCGGTCGATTTTTTTACTCTCTATTTTCAGATTGTATTTTATGTCTTCAACATGGCTTTTCACAGTTTGTTAAAAATAAGAGGAATATTAATAATCAAAACTTGTATTACAAGTGGTGGTACACGAGTAAGTGCTATACTAAAAAGAGACTACTAAATAAAGTAATTTCTACTCATAACCGATTCGAAAATGAATTATCATTATGCATCTTTTCAAGTCTTTTTAAGTAGCGTAAAAAAATATTATATGCACAATAAATCAATAGACATATTTTATTAAATCGTTTGAATTAATTTATTTTTTAGGCTATCGTGCGAACAGTTTTATCTCAATTTTGGATATTAAAAAACATATTCTTACTTCTATGTTTGAGTGTCCAATGTGAAAGATTTTATACTGCAACAAAAGATATTCATAGTACTTGTGTGTTGCTGTTAAACTCGGAAAATAGTGAAGGTAATATTTTTTTTAAATTGACGACAAATCTTTACCAATTTTTTCCATAGCTTTATATTTATTTTTGTAAAATAAAATAGAATACACTTTCATCATCATCATCAGCCTATAGCAGTCCACTGCTGGACATAGGCCTCTCTAATTGCACGCCATTTGCTTCGATTTTCGGCAACTCTTATCCAGCTGCTACCAGCCACCCCGCGAAGATCGTCACTCCGCCTAGCCTGAGGGCGTCCCACCTGACGTTTACCACTTCGCGGTCTCCACTCAAGAACACGTCTACCCCAACGTTCATCGGTTCTACGACTTATATGGCCGGCCCATTGCCACTTCAGCTTACTTATTCTGTGAGCTATGTCGACAACTTTGGTTCTCTGCCGGATCACCTCGTTTCGGATTCGATCCCTTAGAGAGACGCCGAGCATAGCCCTTTCCATAGCTCGCTGAGCAACTTTGAACCGATGAACCAGCCGTATTGTGAGTGTCCACGTCTCGGCGCCGTAGGTCATAACAGGTAGGACGCACTGATTGAAGACTTTGGTCTTCAGGCTCTGTGGGATACGTGACGAGAAGACTCGACGAAGTTTTCCAAAAGCCGCCCAGCCCAGCTGTATTCTTCTATTAGCCTCCTTCTCAAAGTTGTTCTTACCAAACTGCAGAGTTTGCCCGAGGTAAACGTTTTCTCGAACAACTTTGAGAGCACCGCCATTGACCACAATCGGTCCCGGAGTGACGTGTGAATTGAACATAACCTGGGTTTTGTCCAAGTTCATCCGGAGACCGATGCGTGCAGAAGAACCAGCTAAGCCGTCCAACATCAGCTGCAAGTTATACACTTTATTGTACACCAATTTTCATACTTATTTAATTTTTCACAGCTGCTAAGAAAAGGGTATTTAAGAATATCCAGCGTTTACAAGAATCATCAATGACGAAGATGAATGGCTGTGGAATGTTCCTCATAGATGCGA
This sequence comes from Orthosia gothica, assembly GCA_949775005.1. Classification (NCBI taxonomy): domain Eukaryota; kingdom Metazoa; phylum Arthropoda; class Insecta; order Lepidoptera; family Noctuidae; genus Orthosia; species Orthosia gothica. The sequence continues at coordinate 33,031,362 of OX459035.1, forward strand.
AGCTTCCTCTTCAATTGTCTGGTTTTATCATTAGTTACACCATTGTTTGACTACAGTTTGTATTCTTGTAATTGTGTTATTTGTCTTCAGTAATATTCATTCCGTCTTATTAATAAACATGGACATAGGTAAGATTATGTTTATTCAAGCATAAGGTTAGTACTAACAAATTGCCGTATTAATAAACACGGAAAAAGGAAGGATACTAATCTTTGAGTCTCGGACTAAAAGTTACACCATTGTGCTAGCTAATTTAAGGTCGGATTAAAGTTGGATAAAGAGTGTATCCATGGCTACTACAATTATTATATTTAATTGACATATTGTGCATTGTGATTTGTTGATTAACATTTTTAGTCTAAAATAAATATTTTCTATTTATATTCACAACCATTCCTTATTTTATTGTTAATCCCTTTTATTCTATTAATATATCAAAATAACAAAGCGTAAGTCTAGACAGGAAACTCTATTTCAGGAATTGGCATGAAGGCCATGTGGCTAATACTTAGGTATTTTATTATCATCATAGTGTCATCATCACATTTATCAAAGCACTACGAATATTAAATACTAGCTGTTGTATGTGACTTCGTCTGCAAAGCATTAGTTCTTCTAATAGCCATTTTTTATATCGCTTACATTATAATATTTGATGTGTGTGGGCCGCCTTACTTGAGAAATTATTGGTTCCAGGGTCTCAATCTACCTACATCCAAAACCATTACATCGGTTTTGGCAAAAAAGATAACAGACAGACAGAGGTACTTTCGCAATTATAATATTACTAGCACTTCGCCTGCGACTTCGTTCGCGTGATCCGTATTTTATCCTACAGAAGATTTTTTACTTTCCCCCTTGAAGGTTGAATTGCCAAAAATCTTTTCTTAGTACTCCACTACATCATAAAAAAGCCCTGTATAGTAAAATTCTTCAAAAATCTATACATACATACATAAACTCACGCCTTTTTCCCATGGGGGTAGGCAGAAACTACAGAACGCCACCTGCTACGATCCTTCACACACATATACATACATACTTCTTTTGCTTCACACACATTCATACATCTAGTCATACACACAAGCCGGTTGTGGGTACTGCGCACTTGGCCTTTCTGAAGAACATCACCTATCTATCTATATCTATATTCTATTCTATATATCTATATATATCTATAAAAGCGAAAGGTGACTGACTGACTGACTGACTGACTGATCAATCAACGCACAGCCAAAACTGCTAAACCTAGAAGCATGGAATTTGGCAGAAAGGTTCCTCAAGTGACGTAAGTGTGCACTAAGAAAGGATTTTTGGAAATTTCACCCCTAAGGGGGTAAAAAGGGGGTTGAAAGTTTGTATGAAAAATCTAATTCCTCCGACCAAAATTCTTGAAACTTAGCACAAATAGTATTCTAGGTAAATGATAAAGATTGACATTATTAGTTCTTCGAAACTACCCCCAAATAATGATTTAGGGGTTGTTGAAATTTGTATGGAAAATCTGATTTCTTGGGTCAATTATCTTGAAACTTGCCACAAATACTAACCTAAATGAATAATAAAGGTTGCTATTATTATTTTTTGAAACTACCCCCAAAAGACGATTTAGGGGTGTTAAAGTTTTTTTGAAGAATCTTATTACTTCAGTTATTAAACTTGAAACTTGACATAAATACTAATCTAAATAAACAATAAAGACTTCCATTGTTAGTTTTTCGAAACTAACAATGATAACATCAAAGATGATTTAGGGGATGTTATTTTTTTTTTAAATCTGATTTCTTGGGTGAATAAACATGAAACTTGACATAAATACCATCTTAAATAAACAATAACGTTTGTGATTATTAGTTTTTTGACACTACCCCCAAAAGACGATTTAGGAGATATTACAGTGTTTTTGAAAAATCTGGTTTCTTGGGTCGATAAACTTGCCACAAATACTAACCTAAATGAATAATAAAGGTTGCTGTTATTATTTTTTGAAACTACCCCCAAAAGACGATTTAGGGTATGTTATTTTTTTTAAGAATCTTATTTCTTGGCTGAATAAACACGAAACTTGACATAAATACCATCCTAAATAAACAATAAAGGTTGTCATTATTAGTTTTTTGCAACTTCCCCCAAAAGACGATTTAGGGGATGTTATTTTTTTTGAAGAATGTGATTTCTTGGGTGAATAAACATGAGACTTGACATAAACACCATCCTAAATAAACAATAAAGGTTGTCATTATTAGTTTTTTGCAACTTCCCCCAAAAGATGACTTAGGAGATGTTAATTTTTTTGAAGAATCTGATTTCTTGGGTGAATAAACATGAAAGTTGACATAAATACCATCCTACATAAACAATAAAGTTTGTGATTATTAGTTTTTTGCAACTACCCCCAATAGACGATTTAGGAGGTATTACAGTGTTTTTGAAGAATCTTATTACTTCAGTAAATAAACTTGAAACTTGAAACAAATACTAATCCAAATAAACAATAAAGACTTTCATTGTTAGTTTTTAGAAAATACCCCCAAAAGATGATTTAGGGGATGGTATTTTTTTTGAAGAATTTGATTTCTTGGGTGAATAAACCTGAAACTTGACATAAATACCATCCTAAATAAACAATAAAGTTTGTGATTATTACTTCTTTGGAACTACCCCCAAAAGACGATTTAGGAGGTATTATAGTGTTTCTGAAAAATCTGATTTCTTGGGTCAATAAACTTGAAATTTGCCACAAATACTATCCTAAATGAATAATTAAGGTCGCTTTTATTATTTTTTGAAACTACCCACAAAAGAAGATTTAGGGGAAAAAACAATTTTTGAAGAATCTGATTTCTTGGGTGAATAAACTTGAAACTTGGCATAATTACCATCCTAAATAAACAATAATGGTTGTCATTATTAGTTTTTTGCATTTACCCCCAAAAGACAATTTAGGAGGTATTAAAGTGTTTTTGAAAAATCTGGTTTCTTGGGTCAATAAACTTGCCGCAAATACTAACCTAAATAATAATAATAATAATAAAATTCTTTATTTCTCCTCACAATGACAAACTTATTCTAAGTTTTACATATTATATGTCTAATTAGCAATGTGAGGAGCTGGTGTCTGAGTTAGGCATAAAATGCCTGTATTACAAATCACCAGGTCCCCACCCCACGGAAGGACAGATACATTTTATTAAAAAAATATGGTATTACAATCCAAAGTTATAGATAAGGAGATTCAAGACTAAAAATTTAAAACATTTTGACGGTAGAAGGTTGCTGTTATTAGTTTTTGAAACTACCCCCAAAAGACGATTTAGGGTATGTTAATTTTTTTGAAGAATCTGATTTCTTGGGTGAATTAACAATAAATTTGACATAAATACCATCCTAAATGAATAATAAAGGTTGCTATTATTATTTTTTGAAACTACACCCAAAAGACGATTTAGGGGATGTAATTTTTTTTGAAGAATCTGATTTCTTGGGTCAATAAACATGAAACTTGACATACATTCCAACCTAAATAAACAATAAAGGTTTTCAATCATTAGTTTTTCGAAACTACCCTTAAAATACGACTTCGGGGTGGTAAAGATTTTTGATTACTTTTACTGCACATAGCTTCTTTTTATGACGTTGGGGGGGTTTTTGGCAATTCAACTTTTTAAAGGGTTGAAAAGGGAGACATTTATTTGTATAAAAATCTTATTCCTTTGGCAAAATAATAAAGGATGGCATCATTAGTTTTTCGGATTTACCCCCAGAAGACGATTTAGGGGTGTCAAAGTTTCTTTGAAGAATCAAATGGCACTAGGATGGGGACCTCTACATCGATTTGGAACTACCGAACTGGACCGTTTGTCTCAGGTTTAATAGCAGCTTATTTTTGGTTGCCATCACATGAACGAAGTCGCGGGCGGAGTCAATATTATAAATGTGCCTTTTCACGCTTAAACCGTTGAACCGATTTAGATGCAATTTGGTTCGGAGATATTTTGAAACGCTGGGCAGGACATAGCATAGTTTTTAACCCGGAAATCTTAGTTATGGGGGTGGAAAGAGAGGTAGAAGTTGTGTATGTAAAACCCACAATATTATGCTGCGATATAAAAAATAAGCTATTCGAATTACTAATGCTACGCAGACGAAGTCGCGGGCAACAGCTAGTAAGGTCTATATATGTCTATAACACCCCTTTAATCGTATTTTAGGAGTAGTTTTAAAAACTAATAATGACAACCTTTACTATTTACTGTTAGTATATATGCCAAGTTTAAAATATATAAGCCCAACAAATTGCCACCTTTTCACCTCCTTAGGAGTAGAATTTCCAAAAACCAATAAATAAATGAATTCTTTTTATCAACCAAAATCTTTGATTCCACGTGTTACTTCCACTTAAAAGCGTGGAAATTTCACATAAACTGTCAACCCCATTTTTATCCCCTTACGGGTGGAATTTCCAAAAACTAATAAATACATGAATACTTTTTTATCAACCAAGAGCGTAAATCTAAAATTTCATGTGTCAAATCTACATACTGTTAAAGTTTCATACAAACTTTCAACCCCCTTTTTATCCCCTTACGGGTGGAATTTTTAAAAACCAATACAAGAGAGACGACGACGAGAGGGCATGGGAAGCTGTCACCTCCTTCAGTGAAGCAGTAATGCTCGCGAAGGAGGAGGCGGAACGCGCAAAGGAGACACAACGGAGACGACCTCACGCTCCTAGCCACCGCAGGAGACGCCCCGGGCGTCGGGAGTCGCAAGCCGATTCCCGGCCACTCGTCGTCCGAAAAGGACCAGGGCGTCTACTCCCTATCTTCGTCGACGAAGTTACGGGCCGTCCGAAAGTATTCCGAAACTTCGGAGTGAACCCTACCCCCTATCGATTTCGGGGTTAGTGAGCTTCGAACGGGATCATGGACAATTTTCGTGAACGAACGACGGATGACGTTAGAGTTGTACTATTTTATCGTTCGATTACCGGTTTTCCTAGTTTGTGGTTTCAAACTTACTAAACAAAATATAATATTATTTTTACGTTAGAAAATGACCATATTTTTAACAATATAATTTTTTCATGTCTATCAATATAGAAATGAATTACTTTTGTCATTTTAGTCCGGAAAGTGGCATTATCCTGTTGATACCATTGCCTTTTTTCTGTTTGACGGCAACTTTCAAATGAAACGTCAAGCAATTCCTATTAAATATCCGGGCAGATTTTAGTTTTCATTATTAATTAATTAAAATGACCCCGACCGCTGCAGAAAATTAAAAAGAAAATAATAAAATCAGAGTCTGTAACTGACCTATTGTTCTAAGCGTTCCGGCAAGGAAAATTTCAAAATGCAATCGCCAAGTTGTAAAATTGATATTGGCCACCTGGAAGGCACGAAAAACTGGTCTACATGGAAATTTAAGGCTACGCTACTACTTAGAGGTATGCCCGGCGGATTAGATGCAGTTACTAGTACACTAGTGAAACCTGTGAAACCTATTACTATCGATCCTCAAAAAATTTCGCAATACCAAACGGCTCTTGATAAATACAACCAAATAGATAGTTCCGCATTACTATTACTTACTGCGAATATGTCAGACGAAACTCTTAAAAAAATCATGCGCTTCAACTCGTCTAAAGATGTTTGGGATGAATTGCATCGTTTATTCGAAGGCACATCTGAAGACAAAAGTTACGCCCTTTGTATGGAGTTTTTCGGCTATCGCAAAGATCCGTCACACGACATTACGACTCATGTCTCAAAAGTCAAAACCTTTTGGTCAGATTTGAAAGCTGAACTAATGAAAATAGAGAAATACGACTTACCAGATATCCTCTTAATTTGTAAGATTCTCGATACTCTACCTGAAGCCTACTTCTCTTTCAAATCGAGCTGGATGTTGTACTGTAGTTAGTTGTATATAATGTTTTAGTAATATTTAGTATATGTAGGTAGGTTAAGATTCTGTATGTAATGGCAGTTCAATTATAGTCGTGTCGTAGAACGCCTGGTTTTATTCCTCTCCCTAAATACATTACAGTGGCGACGAGTTGGACAAAATCCGGACAATTTCGCGTGTGATAAAACGGATTGTCGAGTGTTTGTGGCTGTCGAGTGTATAAAAACTCAAAAAAAATAATAAAAAAAAACAAAAAAAAAAAATGTCGATCGGAAAAATAAAGGAGTTCGATGTAAAAGCCGGCACGTGGTCAGTGTACGTGGACCGCGTAGAAATGTACTTCAAAGCAAATAAAATAGACGACGACACTAAATTGCCGACGCTTATAGCGGTTATGGGAGATGAGGCGTACGAACTTTTGTGTAATCTAGCAAGTCCAAACAAGCCAGCGGAGTTAACATACGTCAAAGTGGTTGAATTGCTACACCAACATTTAGAACCAACGCCCTCGGTGCTCGCCGAACGTTACCGGTTCAGACAGCGGAGACAGACCAGCGATGAGAATGCAGCAGCGTATGTAGCCGAGCTCAAGAAACTTGCCCGACATTGCAAGTTCAAAGAAACCTTGAACGAGAATTTACGCGATCAATTCGTCTGCGGTCTGCGGAGCGATATGATTGGGCAACGATTATTTGGGGAGCCCGACACTATTTCGTTCTCGGATGCTGTGAGGCTAGTAAGTACACTGGAAGCGGCGGAGCGGGACGCAGCCGCGGTGGAGTCGATGGTGACGATGGGCAGCAGAGGTGACACAGCGGGGAGCGGGGGACCGGAACAAGCGGTGCACGCGCTGTTCAGCAGACGGGCAGGCAGCGGCGCGCAGCCACGGGCGCAGAGGGGAACGCGCGTGGCACGCGGAGAAGCGCGGGGAGCAGCGCCAGCGGGGCGGCCGCGCACGGCTGGCGCCACGAGACAGCATGCTGGCGGGAGCGGCGGCGCGGGCGGTAGCAAGGCGGATCGCTCAACAAATTGTGCGGGTTGCGGAGCCACAGAGCATACGTATGCGGGTTGTCGGTTCCGTAACTACGTATGTAGTAATTGCAGACGCCCAGGACACTTGCGGAGGGTATGTCCGGAGAGGGAGGCCAACGCGCCTGGCGGGACAGGTTCCCAGCGTTCACCCATGCATTTCGGGGAAACGAGTGCAAGTTCCCACGATATTGAGGTGCCATCGGAACAAGATTTCCACCATCTATGCTTAAACGACTATAGAGCGGTAAGCTTGCCTATATATATAGACAATTATAAAATACCTATGGAAGTAGATACGGGTACAGCGATATCGTGTATCAGTGAAGAAACTTACAGAAGGTTTTTTAGGAATCATGAATTAGAAACAAGTGATGTTATATTGAATTTTTATGACGGCACAAAAATTAAACCTCTTGGAATGTTTAAGCCCATAGTAAAGTATGAAAGCTGTAAGAAACAATTAGAATTATTTGTCATAGGGGGGGGTACCACATCTCTGCTGGGCCGTCAATGGTTAACAGAGCTAAAAATTAAAATACCCGTATTTAATAACTGTAACAATTTTACGTGTAAAAATGTTAATCTAACTAATGATATTAACGGATTGTTAAACAGGTTTAAAGAACTATTCAGCGGCGGTTTGGGGCGGTACACTGGAGGCAAGGCGACGCTGCGCGTGCGCGACGGAGTAAGACCGGTGTTCCACCGCGCGCGGCCCGTGCCGTACGCACTGCTGGGCCGGCTCGACGACGCGCTCGACGCCATGCTGCGCGATGTTATCATCGAGCCGGTGGACTGCTCCGACTGGGCCTCACCACTGGTGCCGGTAAATAAACCTGACGGATCACTGAGAGTCTGTGCTGATTACAAAGCGACGTTGAATCCTGTACTACTTACTGACCGCTATCCGTTACCTAGAATAGAGGACTTAATGGTTAACCTTAGTGGAGCTACGTATTTCTCTAAAATAGATTTAACGCAGGCCTATAATCAGATTGAGCTAGATGATACAAAGGAATATACCGTCATAAATACGCATAGGGGTCTATACAGGTATAATAGGCTAGTTTATGGTTTGTCTTCAAGCCCAGGCATATTTCAACGAATTATGTGCAATTTATTGAAAGGTATTCCAAACGTAGAAATATTTCTTGATGACGTAATTATAGGGGGTAAAAACAAACGAGAACATTTACATGCATTAGAAGAAGTTTTTAGTAGATTACGTCAGTCTGGTCTTAAACTAAAAAAGGAAAAGTGTGTATTTTTAGTAAAAGAGGTAAAATATTTGGGATACATCATTAATCAAGAGGGAATTAAAACAGATCCGGCGAAGGTTGAAGCTATAGTTAGGATTCCGCGACCCGCGAATGTATCGGAGTTAAGATCATTCCTAGGAATCATAAATTTCTATGGCAAATTTGTTAAGAACATGAGTAGTAGATTAGTACCGCTTTACGAGTTATTAAAGAAAGGTAAACAATGGCGTTGGACCACGGAATGTGAAAAATCTTTTATAGAAATTAAAAATGTATTAGCAGGCACGGAAGTATTAGCGCATTATGAACCTGATAAGCCGTTAATATTGACCTGTGACGCGAGCGCACGGGGCATAGGGGGGGTACTGTCGCAGCCCGGCGGCGGCGAGCTGGGCGAGCGGCCGGTGGCCTACGCGTCTCGCACGCTTACCGATGCAGAAAAAAACTACTCACAAATACATCGTGAAGCACTAGCAATAATATTCTGTGTTAGTAAATTCCACCAATATTTATATGGCCGGAATTTCACTTTGCGCACAGATCATAAACCACTGGTATCCATATTTGGTCCGCATACCGGTATACCGACAATGATCGCGAGCCGTATGCAGAGATGGGCAATTATTTTATCGGCTTATACATTTACTATTGAGTACGTTCGCACCGATCACAACGGAGCGGATGGTTTTTCAAGATTACCGCTAACAAGTAAACAAACCATTGCAACCGGGCAGCCGGAGCAAACGCATTTGCACTTCGTTCAACAATCATTATTGCTAGATTATAATGATATAAAACGTCAAACAGGGCGGGACGTAGAACTATCAAAAATATTAAGTTATTTGAGAGATGGTTGGCCTAATGAATGTGAGCTTCAAAACTTAAAACCATATTTTAATAGGAAGACAGAACTTTATGAAGAACTAGGATGCGTAATGTGGGGTCATAGGCTGGTGGTGCCGCAAGCGTGTAGGGATAGGGTGTTATCGATGTTACATGAACCTCACATGGGCATAGTGAAGTCTAAATCTTTAGCCCGAAGCTACGTATGGTGGCCCGGGGTCGATGAGGCATTGGAGCACATGTGCCGCGGATGCGGGGTGTGTGCAGCCCAAGCGGATGCACCACCCCAACAGTCGCCGCGCATGTGGGCCTGGCCTAGTCGGCCTTGGAGCCGGATCCATATCGACTACTTGGGACCCATTAGCAGCAGAACATATCTAGTGGTAGTGGATGCCACCTCTAAATGGTTGGAAGTATTTAATGTATCAAGCACAACCGCGTTTAGTTTGATAGATAGATTAGCAGAACTATTTAGTAGATGGGGGCTACCCAGACAGATAGTTAGCGATAACGGTACTCAGTTTACATCAAGAGAGTTTCAGGATTTTACAAAAGCAAACGGAATAGAACACATTTTTACAGCCCCTTACCATCCTTCATCAAATGGATAAGCGGAAAATGCAGTTAGGCTTGTAAAAAGGGTAATAAAAAAGGCAATATTAGAAAAACAAAACATAGATAGGGCAATATGGACATATCTAATGTATTATAGAAACGTAGAACATTCAACAACAGGGGAAAGCCCAGCCACAATATTGTTAGGTAGGCGCCTACGAACTAAGCTGGACATTATCAAACCAGATAGACAAAACAAGGTGCTTCTAGCTCAACAGCGACAGGTGGAAGCGGTAGGTGGGGCGAACAGGAGTATAGGGGGAGAGGGAACAGATATATGGTATCGACAATTCCTAAAAGGCGAGAAATGGGTTCCTGGTCAAGTAGTGGAATGTGTAGGACCTAGCAACTACCGTGTCAAAGGTCAAAGTGGTGAAACGGTGCACAGGCACATTGATCAGTTACGTAGGAGAACAGGAGGAAGGCCATCCTTGGTATCCAGTGGTCCTATCACTATAGAGCGGTCAGACACAGATTCTCAGGGGTCAGCGGCAAGGGACACTGGTGGGAGTGGTAAACCACCTCAGTCGGAGAGGTCACCGGAACAGGAGTCGAGCGAGCTGCCAGCGGCGCCGGCCCAGCCCTTAAATGATACAGCAATCGATATACAAGCTGCAACAGCAGCTCCGGTTGCCTTGCCTCAAGTGATACTTTCTCCACAGCGTGCGCTTAGACAATGTAGACTTAAGAATATCAATTATAAGGTTTAGATTGTTATGTGCCTATGTAAGTTAAGTTTTATATTGTAGCCCTTAATTTAACAGGGAGGAGTGTACTGTGGGTAGTTGTATATAATGTTTTAGTAATATTTAGTATATGTAGGTAGGTTAAGATTCTGTATGTAATGGCAGTTCAATTATAGTCGTGTCGTAGAACGCCTGGTTTTATTCCTCTCCCTAAATACATTACAGACAAAACGAAAAAATTAATGTCAAAGACAGACAAAATGATAGAAAATCTGACGACGCAACTCTGTGCCTATGAGCGCTCTATCTCGTTGAGACACGAAGGTCCTGCAGAAGCTCTAAATGTACAATACAGTAATAAGTCAAAAAAGAAATGTGGATACTGTGGAAAAGTCGGTCATAAGGTCAGACAATGCCATAAATGGAAAGCTGACGGGAAACCATCCAAGCCAGAAAACAAACAGCCGAGCAATCTCAACTTAATGCTCTTGCCAGTCACCATCACCTCCGACGTAAATTCAATGCATACAAACAGCGATACTACAAGTTGGTTTGTCGACAATGGAGCAACGAGTCATGTCACTTGTCGAAACGACTATTTTGCTAGTTTTCAGCCTTTTAATGATACTCGGACAGTGACTACAGCTAATGGAGCTGCTGTTAAAGCTGTTGGCAAAGGTACTGTTGAGTTAAACACTGTTATCAATGGTAGAGAATCCAGATTAACACTCTGTGATGTATGGTACGTACCTGATATAGAGCGAAACCTATTTTCTGTACTGGCCGCTCAAGACAGACTAGACAATAGTGTTTTCATGTCTGAAAGGGATCACTGCTTGCTGAAAGTTGCTGAACAGTTAATACTGACTGGCAAAAGAGTCAAGAATGGAGGCTTGTATAAGCTTAATGTAGAGACTATTACAAAGCCAATACCAGATTTGAACGTCTTGTCAACAGATAATTTGTTACAACTTTACCACGAACGATTAGTCCATCAGAACAAGAAACACGTTAAAGAAGTTATTGAAAAGGAACTTGGTATCAAAGTTCGTCTAGATTCAGAATTATGTACTGGATGTATTTATGGTAAAACACACAGACATGTATTTGGAACAAGAGAACGAGCTAAAGTACCTGCGGAAATTATACACGCTGATGTATGCGGTCCATTTCCCCCTTCTTTCAACAAATTTCGCTACTTCGTTCTATTCAAAGACGATTACAGCAAATACCGACACGTTTATTTCATGCGACAGAAATCGGAAGTCCACCTAAAGCTCCGACTAATGTTACAAGAATGTAAAGTGGCTGGACATACTGTTAAAGAATTTCTTAGCGACAATGGAGGCGAATTTAATAATGAGAACGTCAAGTGCATTTTACAAGAAGCTGGAATAAGACAAAGGCTCACGATGCCATACACGCCACAACAAAATGGGCTCAGTGAACGTGAAAAACCGAACCTTAGTCGAAGCAGCTCGCACATTGATGCATGCTCATGAAGAACTACCCCTTGCTACGTGGGCAGAATTGATTAAAACCGCTGCATACGTCTTAAACAGAACTGGTCCAACTTTAGAAAATGGTAGATCGCCATTTGAGTTGTGGTATAAGAAGAAGCCAACAATCAGTCATCTTAAAATAATTGGATGTGAATGTTATGCTCATGTTCCTCAACAAAAGAGAACAAAGCTATCCAAAAAGGCCGAGAAATGTATTCTCATCGGATATGACGGTGACGAAGGCTATCGCTTAGTGAATAACAATGGTAAACTCAGATCAAGAGATGTTACATTTAATGAGTCAGTACTGACGCCTATTGGCCTTACCGAAGATTCAGAAGAAAAACCCTCGGTAAAAATCTATTTTCCACTTTCAACACCACCGATGTGTAATGCAAGGGAGGATGATCGTACCGAAAGCAGCTCAGATCGCACTTCAAGTAGCCCTGATGAGCCTAGCTCGACTATGCCTTCCACATCGTCGGATCCAGGGGGGTAACCACAAGCTCTTAGAGTAAGGTTATTTTGAGATCGAGTAAGTGACAGATGTATACAAGTCAGATACATCTGTCCCTTACTCGATCTCAAAATAACCTTACTCTAAGAGCTTGTGGTTACCCCCCTGTTGTTAGTCAGGAAGTAGAAAGCAGCCAAGATAACCCTACTGAACCATTTCAACGATCACTAGAAGCATCACTGCCAGGATCACCTCCTTATGAAGATGCCCTAGATGATGTTATTGATAATGAGGCACCAGAACACTCAGATAATATAGCTAGATAACTAATAGAATGACTCTACGAGATAGAAGTCAGTTACGACCGCCTACTCGATTTGAAGATTATGTCATGTTAGCTGAAGTTTTTGAAGGGATCAATGAACCCAACACCTACAAAGAAGCAATTACTAGTTCGCATAAAGATCAGTGGGTCAAAGCAATGGATAGTGAGGTGAAGTCTTTAAAGGAAAACAAAACCTGGATACTGGTTGATCTTCCAAGAGGCAGAAAGCCTATATCATGTAAATAGATATATAAAATTAAAACCAATGCAGGTGGCTCACTAGAAAAATTCAAGGCAAGGCTAGTTGCTAGAGGATATACACAGAAAAAGGGCATTGACTACGATGAGACTTTCAGTCCAGTTGCTAAGATGACAACCATAAGATCTGTCCTAAGCGTTGAGAAGTCTATATGGTCTAAAACAATCACCCCGGTGTTGGAATAAATGTATGGTGGATTATTTAAAAACAATTGGATGTAACCAATGTGATACAGACCCCTGCCTATTTATCCGAAACCGTGGCAATAACAAAATCATTATTGCGCTCTACGTTGATGACGGTCTTGTAGCTGCAACAAATCAAGATGATTCTGAAAAGTTCATTAGAGAGTTAAAAGGAGATTCAAAATCACTATAAAAGATGCAACATATTTTCTTGGTTTAGGAATAAAGGAGCAGAATGGCAATATAAAAGTATCACACAAGAACTACGCTCAAAAAGTGTTAGACCGCTTTGGTATGAGTGATTGCAAACCCGTCACCACTCCTATATAGAAAGATGGACTGCCAGAACTGGATAAAGAGTTGGTAGAACCTACTTCATTTCCGTATAGAGAAGCTGTGGGTGCACTTGCATACCTGACTGTTGGAACAAGACCTGATTTAGCATACGCTGTAAGCGTTATATCCCGAATTTTAGAAGATCCTTCCAAAGAAGATATTCAAAAGCTAAAACGTATCCTAAGGTATATCAAAGGAACTTTGGATCTTGGAATAACTTTTAAGAAGAGTTGGAAAGCTGGAATTCTGGAATGTTACAGCGATTCTGATCACGGTGGAGATAAAACTACTGGACGATCAACATCCAGTATATTATGCTTATACTCTGGAGGAGCTATATCTTGGACAAGTCGACGACAAACATGTGTAGCAATATCAAGTACCGAAGCCGAATTGGTTGCTGCTAGTGAAGCTGCCCGAGAGATTGTCTGGATCAAAAGACTCTTTGGTGAAATATCAAACTTGAAGGAGATACCCAAATTGAAAACCGACAATGATGCAGCCATAAAGATATCACATAACCCAGAGCTACACAGAAGAACCAAGCATATTGCGATAAGACAATTTTATGTTAGAGAACTTATAGCTGATGAAGAAATATGTGTGAAATATGTTCCTAGCGAATTTCAACTAGCGGATCTGCTGACCAAAGCGTTGCACAAGCCACGAATTGTATCAATTACAATGCAGATTGGTTTGATAGCGTAAGGGTTAAAAAAAGGGAGGATGTTAAGAAGAGTAGAATGAAACCTTGTTTATTAATACCTCTTTATATTTTTATAAACCTTTATTTTGTCATCTCAATACTTAGCAACCGTTGTTACATGTCAATTATATTTTTCCTGTCACTACAATCTACGTTCCTTATTTTATTAGTTAAAAACTAGTTTCAACATAAACTACCAAATTCAAAAATACTTTGTTTATGAAATGAAACGTATTTTTGCCTCTTGTAGTTGTATTATTATTTATGCCATAGTGTGTTGATGATTGTTAAATTTATTCAGATTTAAATGGTGAAAAATAAAAAATTCATTAATTAAAACAATGCTTTTATTGTGAAAAGTCAATAATACATACAAACATAAACCCACGCCCTTTTCCCCATGGAAATAGGCAGAAACTAGAGAACGCCACCTGCTGCGATGCTTTCATACTCCTTTTGCTCACTCACATTGCATTTATATTTGTTTTATTCGTGAAGTTTTCTTGTGAGAATGCATACGTATCTATTTCTTTTCAGCAATTGCACTAATTTGTCTCTCGTTCTCTGCCCTTGCTGAAGAGCTTGATGGGCAGATAATACATTTGTAGACACTTCTCCCCGTCTACTGTGCTAAAATTGAAGATATTTTCGCTGAGGGAAGGTGCTTCTAAGTCTGCCGGATTAAACATATTGGGTAAAACACAGCAGGCAATGACAATTTTACCTGAAAATATAATTAAAATATGCTCTTAAATGTGCATAGTACATTATTACCTCAATGTAAATATGTGAAAAAAAAATTGTTCACCCGTACAATGTGTTATTAGAAAAACATAGCTATACCTAGTATAAATTGTGACAAGTACCAACTGACCGGTGCATAATGCAGCTCTCTTGCTGCTAAGAGGCATCTTAATCGACCTTTTAAAATGCTAAACATACGCTGTATAGTGGACCGAGCATGTTTTTGTATGTTATTGTCTATTCCGAGTGGGTAACCAAAATCCCCTGTAACACTACACCTGGCAGGCCATATCTATTACATATAATAAAATTGGGGAGTCTGTAATATTGAAATAACCGTTGTTACTACATGTATATGAATATATATACGGTACATACAACAAAATATATTTTTTTACAATTTTTGTCTGTCTTTCTGTCTGTTTGTTCCGGCTAATCTCTGAAATGGCTGGACCGATTTTAAAAATTCTTTCACTTTTGGAAAGCTACATTATTCCCGAGTAACATCTATATCTATAAAAGCGAAAGGTGACTGACTGACTGACTGACTGACTGACTGACTGATCAATCAACGCACAGCCAAAACTGCTAAGCCTAGAAGCATGAAATTTTGCAGAAAAGTTCTTCAAGTGACGTAAGTGTGCACTAAGAAAGGATTTTTGAAAATTATACCCCTAAGGGGGTAAAAAGGGGGTTGTAAGTTTGTATGAAAAATCTAATTCCTTCGACCAAAATTCTTGAAACTTAGCACATATAGTATTCTCAGTAAATGATAAGATTGACATTATTAGTTTTTCGGAACTACCCCCAAATGATGATTTAGGGGGTGTTGAAGTTTGTATGGGAAAATCAGATTTCTTTGATCAATAAACTTGAAAGTTGCCACAAATACTTATCTAAATGAATAATAAAGGTTGCTACTATTATTTTTTGAAACTAACCCCAAAAGACGATTTAGGGGTGTTAAATTTTTTTTTGAAGTATCTTATTACTTCAGTTAATAAAATTGAAACTTTACATAAATACCAATCTAAATAAACAATAAAGGCTTTCATTGAAGGTTTTTCTAAACTACCCCCAAAAGATGATTTAGGGGATGTAATTTTTTTTGAAGAATCAGATTTCTTGGGTGAATAAACAAGAAACTTGACATAAATACCATCCTAAATAAACAATAATAGTTGTCAAAATTATTTTTTTGCGATTAGAAAGACGATTTAGGAGGTATTAGAGTGTTTTTGAAAAATGTGATATTTAGGGACAATAAAATTGAAACATGCCACAAATACTAACCTAAATGAACAATAAAGGTTGCTATTATTATTTTTTGAAACTACCCCAAAAGACGATTTAGGGGTGTTATTTTTTTTGAAAAATCTAATTATCTAAATAGACAATAAAGGCTATCATTGTTAGTTTTTCGAAATTACCCCCAAAAGATGATTTAGGGGATGTTAAATTTTTTGAAGAATCTGATTTCTTGGGTGAATAAACATGAAACTTGACATTAATACCATCCTTAATAAACAATAAAGGTTGTCATTATTAGTTTTTTGCAACTAACCCCCAAAGACGATTTAGGAGGTATTACAGTGTTTTTGAAAAATGTGATATTTAGGGACAATAAACTAAAAAACTTGCCACAAATACTAACCTTAAGGTTGCTATTATTATTTTTTGAAACTACCCCCAAAAGACGATTTAGGGGATGTTAATTTTTTTGAAGAATCCAATTTCTTGGCTCAATAAATATGAAACTTTGCTTAAATACCAACCTAAATAAACAATAAAGGTTTTCATTATTAGTTTTTCGAAACTACCCTTAAAATACGATTTCGGGATGGTAAAGATTTTTGATTACTTTTACTGCACATAGCTTCTTTTTAAGATGTAGGGGAGCACTTATGAGGGATTTTTGGAAATTCAACTTTTGAAGGGGTTAAAAGGGAGACATTTATTTGTATGAAAAATCTTATTCCTTTGGCAAAATAATAAAGGTTGACATCATTAGTTTTTCGGAATTATCCCCAGAAGACGATTTAGGGGTGTTAAAGTTTCTTTGAAGAATCAAATGGTACTAATACGGGGAACTACCGAACTGGACCGTTTGTCTCAGGTAAACATAGTTGTGAGTGACGTTTTTGTGTTACGACGCTTTTAGTTGTGTCGCGTAATTTACGCAGCATTCGTTTTCATACTAACGTAATTTTTGGGCCACCCGAAATTATGCGTCTCAAAAAACCCGACCAGTCTTCTGCTCCTTCTATACATATAAAAAAAATATCTTCTTCTATACATATAAAATGCTTCGTCCTGAATGACTGACTGACGGATCAACGCACAGCCTAAACCGCTGATCGTAGAGACCTGGAACTTGGAGAGTA
Source organism: Orthosia gothica (assembly GCA_949775005.1). Lineage (NCBI taxonomy): Eukaryota > Metazoa > Arthropoda > Insecta > Lepidoptera > Noctuidae > Orthosia > Orthosia gothica. The sequence goes on from OX459035.1 coordinate 33,048,605, forward strand.
TGTTTTTGTATGACGGAGGCATCCGATAAGAAAGGATTTGCCGAAATTCTTCCCCTAAAGGGGAGAAAAAGGGGGACAAAGTTTGTATGGAAAATCTAATTCCTTCAGCTAATATTCTTGAAATTTGGTATAAATAGTAATCTTAGTAAATGATAAAAGGTTGACATTATTAGTTTTTTGAAACTACCCTCACAAGTCGATTAAGGGGGTATTGAAGTTTGTATCGAAGAATTTTATTTCATGGGTTACTAAACTTGAAACATTGCACAAATACTAACTTAAATAAATTATAAGGTTGTTATTATTAGTTTTTCGAAACTACCCCCAAAAATAGATTTAGGGGGTGTTAAAGTTTTTTTGAATAATCATATTACTTGGGTTAATAAACTTGAAACTTAAGCAATAAAAGTTGTTATTATTAGTTTTCAAAACTGCCCCCAAAAGATTTTTTTTCGATGAATCTTACTTCTTGAGTTAATTAACTTTAAACTTGACATATATACCAACCTAAGTAAACAATACAGGTTGAAATTCTTAGTTTTTTTAAACTAACCCCAAAATACGGTTTTTTAGGGGTGTTAAGGTTTTTTGAAGAATCTTATTTTTTGAGTTATTAAACTAGAAACTTGACATAAATATCAACTTAAGTAAACAATAAAGGTTGTCATTATAAGTTTTGAGAAACTACACTCAAAAGTCGATTTAGGGGGAAGTTAAAGTTTTTTGAAAAATCTTATTTATTGGGTTAATAAACTTGATACTTGACCAAAATACCAACCTAAACAAATAATAAAGGTTGATATTATTACATTTTCGAAACTGCCTCCAAAATACGATTTAACAGGTGATAAAGTTTTGTTAAAGAATTTTATGTCTTGGGTTAATAAACTTGATAGTTGACATAAATACCAACCTAAGTAAACAATAAAAGGTTGTCATTATATTTTTTCGAAACTACCCCCCAAAATAGGATTAAGTGGGTGTAGTTTGTTATGAATCGTACTGGACAAAGTTTTATTTTTGATGTAGGGATCTAGGGGAGCACGAAGAAGGAATTTGCGGCAAATAAACCTTTCACCATCATCAACATTTCAACCAAAAAACGTCCACTGCTAAACATAGGCCTTCCCCAAGCGCCGCCACACTGATCGGTCCTGTGCGTTTCGCATCCACCGGACTCCCGCAGCCTTGACCAGGTCGGACTTCCTAATTTGCGTTTTCCGGTTCGCAGTCACCACTGAACTGTCAACCTTTAAGGGGGTGAAAAGGGGGCAATTTGTTTGTATGAACAATCTTATTCCGTGGAGATAAAGTAAATAATCAAAATTTACATAATACGTTTTTTAAAACTACCTCCCCCCTGATAGAGTTAAGTGATTTTAGTTTTTTTGAGACATCTTACTCAGCAATCTAACTAAAATAAACAAAAAATTAAATAGAGAAAAAGGGTATATTAAGTTTTAAGAGGCGGATTTTACTTTGTAGCGGTAACCTAAAATGTATTATTCTTTAAGCCAAATAACGAATCCTCCCAAACCTATAAACCGTAAAACTTTACGAAACCAAATTTTTATATGGTTTAATAACAGCCTATTTTTGGTTGCCATCACACGAACGAAGTCGCGGGCGGAGTTAATTTTATAAATGTAAAAGTAACTCTGTCTGTCTCTCTGTCTACCTTTTCACGCTTAAACCGCTGAACCGATTTAAATGTAATTTGGTTAGGAGATATTTTGAGACCCTGGGCAGGACATAGGATAGTTTTTATCCAAACATAATTACGGAAATCATACTTAAGGGAATGGAAAGAGGGGTAGAAGTTTGTATGGAAAACCTACAATATTAAGCCGCGATATAAAAAATGCAATGCAGCAATTCGAATTACTAATGCTTCGCAGACGAAGTCGCGGGCAACAGCTAGTAGGCTATAATTATGACGGGAGCGAAGCCGCAGGGGTCAGCTAGTTTTTCATAAAATCTGTAAAATTTTAAATGATACAATTTATTAAAGTGCACTCTTTAGGTAAGTATAAACACTCTTCAAAGCATAGGTATTATAGTAATTGTTCAAATGGCAGGCTATATTTTATTAAATACCTATGGATATTTGTTTTAGAAAATTGGTACAAGCTATTAAACTTACTGTCTTTATATTTATAAGGTTCCTCTCAGCCAAATTCTGTGGAAACCTTGTATACTTTTTTATTAATGAGGGGCTGTTCAGTGCATTTGTGAAATGCCGCAGAAACCGTGACACTGTCTGTTGTGCCATTAGAACGTCACTGCTAAGGCCCACTGCACCTTGGTCACTCCCCCGGGCATAAAATTATGAGCAGCGGTGATCTGAAATAAAAAAATAACAACAGTAAAATCGGTGGGACTGATTGGTAATACAGCTCAATAAGTTGCAGAATCTTTAATATACCTATCCTTACCTTCATTGTTGGATCAACACCACTTCGTCTTAAGTGGAGAGGACTTATGTGAAGGCTCACACAAGTCCTCAAATAATTCCCGAGTGAGCCTATCGTTCCATAGGAACTCAACGTCGGGAATACTTGCCAACTGGAAGTTTCGGCGCAAATGTCGTCGACGTTGCCTCCGCTCTTCCTGTAGATCTTCTGCGAGCATTAAAAAAGCAGCCATCATTGCGAATTAAAAGTTTCGTCGACCGCACGATAACTATTTTGATGTCGTAATATCTGACATAACGATCCGTAATAACAAGTGTCAAATTCAATTTTTCGAACGGATAAAAACGCATAGGGAGTAGGTTCAACTGTCAAATTGTGTTGCCATTCATTCTTCGTTCGGGCCCCGAACGAATCATCCGTCCGTAGGTGATAGGGAGTAGGAAATGCCCGTAACTAAGGTCGAAACTACGGACTTCGTGCTTAGGGAGTAGACGCCCAGGCCCGAGTCGACGGTGCGTAGTGTTCCACGCGCACCTCAAAGAGATGTCAGCAAAGTTGACGGGGTCCGCTAGGGCCGATGCCTGTCTGGGTCGCGGATAAATTTGAAAGAGAGTTACCGCGGCCCTGGCACAAGCAACTGAAGGAACACGGGTGGGTTTTAGTCAGTAAAAGTCTGACCCGCCCTCCCGCTTCACCCAGAGCGGGAGATGTCTTTGGATGATATCCCACCAAAAAAAAAAAAAATTGTGTGGAATTTCCAAAAATCCTTTCTTAGGGCTCACTCACGTCACAAAGTACGTAAGCGGCGGCGCGCCTCAGACAGAGAGTCCACTACGAACAAATCGCCATTTTGAACTTACATATTGACATTGTGATTTTACAGGCAATAATGGGCAATATTGGACCGAGCTCAGTCGCGGCTGACACGAGTCATGAGTGCTTTGTGCGGGCGTTTGTCACGTCATTCATAAAATACTGTAACGAGGTTGTATTGGGTTACCTTTATTAATTGTTACAGGCCGAATATACTTTAAATTCATTAGTATTTATAAAGAATTTGGTTGTCAACAATTGTCAGACCACCTGAAGGACATAGCACGTGTAATTTGATACATACATATATGTCACGTCGAAGTACCTATGAATCGTAGGATCGCCATCTTTAACCCCAATGTCTAGAGGCAATTCCTTTATTCTTGACTGGAGCGGGTTACTTCAATAACACACAACACTGGATTGAAACTCAAGAGTGTTTATTTGATTTAGTTACAGGCACTTTGAGTTTTCAAATGAACTTGAAGCTAAAACCACATCGTGTGGCTTGCTAGATCGCAAAGCCCTTGTCGATCGCTGGAGGAGATCTAGCAAGAAACTCCAGGATACTCTTTTTAAATGTTTTTATAGATTACACAATCACTTTATGACAATTAATTAGGTTTTCAAACATCTATTCGATTACATTTATTAATCAGTTCTTATTTTTCACACATAGTCCGCGCGATGCGCGTTCTAAGTGGGCGGAACTTCCATATTGTTTTTGTTTAGTCACTAATTACTTGGATAGTTGAGTAAAGTTAGCAAACAATACTAAAATGCTGATCAGTTAATTATTTTAACATTAAACAACCTCAATACTCACAAATATAAAGTGGTTTGTAGTTTATTATTGAAATAGTCATCTAATAACAAAACTATTCAAGTTTCCGGTGATCTAACAATCTTACTAATTAGAAAGTTTCTCATTATTACATAGCTGTATAAAATAGTCTTATGACTTCTTAGTATTTAATCATTTACTCAAATTTGTTTAGTTCTCGTATTAAATTATTAAATCTGGTTATTGGTCATAGAAATTATAACATCCGCCATTGTTTGACAACTTTATCTGAATAACATAATCAAACACATTTACTTAGTCAAATGTGCAATCGTTAAAATGAGAACAAATCCAAAAGTCCTACAATAAGTGTTCCTGTTTAATTTAAACATCTCGTATTAATTAAACATTGAAATTAGCATACGAATTATGAATCAATACTGATTCTACAGTGAGCCAATAGATGGCGCTGAACTCAAAACCCAACTTAAATAGACATAGACACTTAAAACGATTAATTAGGATAATAAATTAGCAAATTCACGCCTACGCGGCGACACGGCCATACTGGACCTAGCTGCGGGCTCTGCAGCTAGAGGTGTCCTCAGTCTCGTGTCCTCAGTCTCGTGTCCTAAGTCTCTGTGTTTCTTGGTTGTTATCTGTAATAGCGGAGAAATATTTGTCGGCAGATTATTGTTGTTTATCATCCTACAGTATTAATTAAGTTTAGGATCTGATAACAACTGGTTTTATTTATCATTGACAGCTTGTAATAAATCTAAACTGAGTTTGCCTTATTTTTGAAATATTGAATGTATTTTTACACCCACAGCTATATGCTTTAGGTATTCTACTTGCTATATGGTAAATACCAATGTTGTTAGGAAACAACTAACTGCTACATGTCATGTCAATGAAGGCATACAATTTCTATTTCAGGTTTTTGACATTGAATAATCAGTTGCTAGCTTACTAGTCCAATTTGAATCTTGTTTGCAGAATGTTATTGTTTGTATTATCTTACAATATTCATTGATTTGTAATAGGTAAAAGTCAGTTTAAGTTATCAATTTATCACTGAATACTTATGAAATTAGGTAACTATTAAGTTTATCTCAAATTAAAATATTTGATGCATTAATGAGCACATACCTACTTATAAGAAGGCTTACATAGCAGCCTTGTATTTGGTAAGTATAGTGTAGGTAGTGTAGAAGTATTGTGATCAGCTGTTTTTTGTTTAGTTTCATTCTCACGGGACGGTAATGCTCTGTGATAAACACAAAGTCTTTGATTTGACAGGATTTAAGGATAGGATCAGGAACACCGCTCTGTGATAGACACAAAGTCTTTGATTTGACAGGATTAAAGGTTAAGGAGTTTAGGATCATTGCTCCGTGACAGGCACGAAGTCTTTGATTTGACAGGATATAAGGAACCAGGCTCTGGGTGGTCTTGTACACCGTGGACCCAGCAGGATAACATGAGAGATTTGTTCATTAGCGGCCTCCACGCCTAACCAATGGATATTAAATCTTTATTAGTTGCTTCCACAGCAAACCAATAGATTGTGTGTTGTATTATCACTATTAGTTTCCTCCACGGATTACTAACAGACAGCTTATTGTGTTATCATTATTAGTTGCTTCCACAGCATACCAACAGGATAGTTTATTGTGTTATCATTATTAGTTGCTTCCACAGCATACCAACAAGATAGTTGTGTTATCATTATTACTTGATTCCACAGCATACCAATAGGATAGTTTGTTGTGTTATCAATCTTAGTTGCTTCCACAGCATAATAAGATAGTTTATTGTGTTCTCATTATTACCTCAAATCCATCTCCATGGATGCTGATAGTTTGGTGTTGATATAACCTATTATTTTATTAAGTGCCTCCAGAGCTATAGGTTATTGGACATCTCAATAATTAGAGCTTGTTTTATTATTCATTTTTATAATTGACTAAATATGACAATAGAATAGCATAAACTGAAACGAGTTACAAAAACATAATAATAACAGTAGTCCTCCTGACTGTTGAGCCATCTGCATAAGGAGGTACTATGGTGCACAAGGCCAATGGCTCAACATGCTTTTTGAAGCATGGGGGTTCACCAATTTCAAAACTCTGGGCTGCTACAGAGGAATCCCTATTGGAAAAACCCCATAAACAAATTTTGCCCAACCTAGGAATTGAACCCAGGAATAATAATTTAAAAGTACTTTGTTGCATGGTAGTATCATGCACAAGCGTCATGTAGTTATTCGACATGGCTATTGTGTTGAGCCTTCTGATACAACAACACCGTATCAGTTAGCGAGGTGAGTAGAAGATAGTTTGAAAACTTCTCACCTTTTACTTTAGTTATGTTGGGCTGGAAGTCATTTTTCAGCTGACCTCTATTTGGTGGCTTGTATGTATGTTGGTAGCTTCTAAGGTCCTGACCCGGCGACACGGTCACTTGCAAACCAGGTATTTTTAGTTTTGTTTCCACATCCTTGATAATACTTGACTATGTAGGTAACCATTTTGATTTTTGATATGACACAGGAATCTGGAATGTGAGAAGGTATACAGATAAATAATAATAAAAGAAAAGATGATCCTATTAATATTTAAATAAGTAGGAGTTAGTACTGATAACAAATAAATTATGTTATTGTTTTGAAATAGTAAGTGAGTAATTCAAAGTTAACTAGAATCTGATGACACTGAAATGAATAACTATGAAGATTGCTGCATTACTTATGACGGTGTTTGCACTAGCTAAAGATTAATGTTAAAACATGTTGAAAACTACTTTTAATGATGCATGTTTGCATACCACACACACAACAACCTATTTACACACCTATTACAAACCTATTTCATTACAAAACATTTATGTGTGAACAAGTTTGAATACAAGCTAGGTAAAAAGTTGCAAAAAGAAAAGAAAGTTATTGAATGCTAAAAGTGACAAATTATCAAAAAACAAACCTGTCTTTTGATTGTTTTTATTCTGTGCAAGTGCATCCAATAACAAGCTTTGAAATCTGTCAGAAATTACTAATCTATTTACACCCATGTACCATAACAAGTAAAATTCAACTAAACCCATTGTGAGATTTAATTCATTAGGAAGGTTCTCAAATATTGAATGATTAAATAAACTTTATTATAACAAACTTAACTTGAACAAGCATAAATCTTAGAGCTTATAAAAGGCCCCATCAGTATCCAACTGACAATCTGAACCAAGAATGTAGGGTCAGACAATTTTTTAATTAGATTTAACTTATAGCGCTATCACTGTCAAGAACCCCATAGCCAAAACAAATCTACCAGATCATGTAGACAGATAAGATGGAACACAGTAATCACATTAGATTCACTCAAATATGTCTTACATACACAGGACCATTAATTTACCAAAAATCACAAGGTCCATACATAATAGGTTACTCACACATACTAAGCGTACCTACTTGTAAATTAAAAGTTACCAGGTGGCTATCAGCTTTTTTTTTTTTTTTTTTTTTTTTTTTTTTGGGACAATCCCACCGCACTATTCCCAAACCATGCTATCAGCTTATGACTATTTATTATTATATTATGATTATGCATGAACTGAAGCTCTGCTGATACTTACCCTGATTATAAAGTTTGTAATGACTCACCCAGGTGTATCACAACCCTTTCACCCATTCATACAAATACATTTATATTAGATGCATACTCACTCTACAAAAACCTCTAGATAATATTTTAAATATTGTTTAGTCTTGTAACCAAACAATTATTCTCACCCCAGCTACTTAAATGCAAATCGTTGTAAGTATTTTCTTGAGCACACTATAATTTTATTTTTATTTGTTGTGCTTTTCATGTTTAAGGAATGTGTTAATACATTTTTTTATCTTACTTTACTTTAAAAAAAGTATGACATGCAACGGGTTCCACATTATTCAATAATAAACCCCGTTTGGTAGTCGGGTAAAAACAATAAATAGCAAAAATGCCAATTAGTGCGTCAACATGAATATGTCATGGCACTTTCTGCCAAATGTTTACTACTTCTGTTGCACATAAATTCTGTAACTTACTTAACTTATTTACCTACTAAACTTTTGTTTTAGCTACCTTAATGTAATGAATGCTATAAAAAAAAGTTGTTACTTTTTGTCCGGTACAAAACTCAACGTAGGTACTTTGAATTGTTTAACATTCATACACTCACACCTTGTCCCCATGGGGATAGGCAGCAACCACAGATTGCCACTTGCTACGATCCTTACATACTCCTCAAATAAAATAAAGTTTCTCAAATAACTGAGCCATTGCAATTCTTAAGACAAAAGAACCATATTTAAACAATAACATTGAGTTCCTAGTCAGCTGTCTTATTTTATGGAGTAATTTAAGCCGTTTCATTCATTTTAATTCCACAAATTGCCACACAAACAATGTAGCGTTACGTATAGCTCAGTGGAGCTATACGTAAGCCACGTTATTAAAATCAAGATAAAAATTAAATTAAAGCTATAAAAATAAAGGATAAAGAAGTATAAAACTAAAGGGCCGGCTTCGCGCGACGTGGGCAGGTATCCAGCCAGCAGGTCGGGCAGGAAGTTGTAGAATGTCCGAGGTAGATAGGTGAGCAGACACCACGACGGACAAGCAGGCAATCGGGCAGGTAAGGCAGACAGCTGGACGAACTGGAACTCTTCAAACCGTCGTGGTATGCTCGAGAGAGACACGTGAGCAGGCACCACGACGGAGTAGCAGGCATACGGTCAGGAAAGGCAGGCAGGACAGCAGTGAAACGGCTAGTAGCCAGATACGTGGGTAAATCATACACGATATAACACTCACAGTATATATTTTAGAGCACTTCAGAAAATAGTATATTTACATAAAAGTTTCACAGGTTTAAGGCTTTTAAAGAGTTTTAAGAATAGAAAAAGACATTGAATTCCAGTACACAGTATAACCCACTATCGGCGTTCAGACCAGACTCTCGACTAAAAAAATATGAAGCCCGTTTTTCATTCGATCTCCATTTCTTCTAAATTTCAAATTCAAATCTCAAAAAGACCAGAGAAATAAAAAACGGCTTTACAAAGGCGGGTCAGTCTGCTCTGACCTTACAATAATGTACAACTAGCTTAAGGAAAGGTCTAGGTATTATAGTCCATGGTACCTATGGTATGTCTATGGCTTTAAGAAAATAAAATAGACATATGTCATGTTAGATAAAACGTCAAAGTAGAAAAATATTACAAGAAGAATTATAAATTACGAATATAATTTAAGTTTAGATATTTAAAACAGTCAGAAATAACTAAATATGCTTTCCAGATGTAATAATACAAAGAATATATATAAAAATGAGTTACACAAATTGATGCGATATCAAAAGATGTGAAGATGGATTGTGGAGTGTTGTGAAACGTAAGTAGATCTTGAATAAATACCACATTTCCCCGATGACCCCAGAAAAATTTTCAACTAGAAGAAAATTTTGAGGTTTAAATATAATCCTTGCTCTATCACACAACATCTTTCATACTTTCGTCAAACACTCTCATTCAATCACACGTTAGGGGATATAGTTCACATTCAATGACGTATACTCCACAAGGAAATATTTATTAAGATATAACGAAGGCTTATTTATTTTTAATAGGTGTCGTAACCCGCACCTGTTTGAAAACCCTTTAAGAAACTATTTAATTAAACAAGAGGAACTCAAAGAGGAGGAGGACTCTAGTCTATAAGAGGAGGAGGACTCAAATCTATAAGAGGAGGAGGACTCAAGTCTATAAGAGGAGGAGGACTCAAGTCTATAAGAGGAGGAGGACTCAAGTCTATAAGAGGAGGAGGACTCAAGTCTATAAGAGGGAACTCTCAAGTCTATAAGAGGGAACTAGGTTGAGAGGGAACTAGGTTGAGAGGGAACTAGGTTGAGAGGGAACTAGGTTTGAGAGGGAACTAGGTTGAGAGGGAACTAGGTTGAGAGGGAACTAGGTTTGAGAGGGAACTAGGTTGAGAGGGAACTAGGTTTGAGAGGGAACTAGGTTGAGAGGGAAGGATACAAGAGGGAAAAAAATAAAAAAAAATAAAGAAGACTCCACGCATTTGGCTTATTTTTAAAGAGTTACGGGACCGCTCTTTGCATATAAGGCTTTCCGAGTTATGCAAACCGCTCTAAAATAACACCTCATTCTTTAAGAATAAGATTCAAGGGAATTAAGAGGTTTTAAGAAGACTCCACGCATTTGGCTTATTTTTAAAGAGTTACGGGACCGCTCTTTGCACATAAGGCTTTCTGAGTTGTGCAGACCGCTCTAGAGGAATACCGCTCTAAAAATAAAACAAAGAGAACACATAAGGAGGGAAAAAGAAGTTGCCTAATAGGTTTAAGTTCTATCAAAAGTGTAAAGAGAGAAAATGATGATGAAATGGGGCCTGTAAGAGAAACCAAAAGTTAGCCTTTGTATATACTTGTGTAAGTATGTTTTTTAGAATTTAGAGAAAAATATGATGAAAAGTCGAGCCCACGTTAAAAAAGATAGAGTGAAAAGTAGGTATAGTGTGGGTGATGGGGTGGATTCAGATAATTGGGCGCACAAACAACGTTGCGCCCAATTATTTAAAAGTTGGGCGCCAAACTGTAGCGTTACGTATAGCTCAGTGGAGCTATACGTAAGCCACGTTATTAAAATCAAGATAAAAATTAAATTAAAGCTATAAAAATAAAGGATAAAGAAGTATAAAACTAAAGGGCCGGCTTCGCGCGACGTGGGCAGGTATCCAGCCAGCAGGTCGGGCAGGAAGTTGTAGAATGTCCGAGGTAGATAGGTGAGCAGACACCACGACGGACAAGCAGGCAATCGGGCAGGTAAGGCAGACAGCTGGACGAACTGGAACTCTTCAAACCGTCGTGGTATGCTCGAGAGAGACACGTGAGCAGGCACCACGACGGAGTAGCAGGCATACGGTCAGGAAAGGCAGGCAGGACAGCAGTGAAACGGCTAGTAGCCAGATACGTGGGTAAATCATACACGATATAACACTCACAGTATATATTTTAGAGCACTTCAGAAAATAGTATATTTACATAAAAGTTTCACAGGTTTAAGGCTTTTAAAGAGTTTTAAGAATAGAAAAAGACATTGAATTCCAGTACACAGTATAACCCACTATCGGCGTTCAGACCAGACTCTCGACTAAAAAAATATGAAGCCCGTTTTTCATTCGATCTCCATTTCTTCTAAATTTCAAATTCAAATCTCAAAAAGACCAGAGAAATAAAAAACGGCTTTACAAAGGCGGGTCAGTCTGCTCTGACCTTACAATAATGTACAACTAGCTTAAGGAAAGGTCTAGGTATTATAGTCCATGGTACCTATGGTATGTCTATGGCTTTAAGAAAATAAAATAGACATATGTCATGTTAGATAAAACGTCAAAGTAGAAAAATATTACAAGAAGAATTATAAATTACGAATATAATTTAAGTTTAGATATTTAAAACAGTCAGAAATAACTAAATATGCTTTCCAGATGTAATAATACAAAGAATATATATAAAAATGAGTTACACAAATTGATGCGATATCAAAAGATGTGAAGATGGATTGTGGAGTGTTGTGAAACGTAAGTAGATCTTGAATAAATACCACAACAACAGCAGGGACCACTCAGTCAGTAAGGGGTATTGTGTTACCCAGTTACTGGGTTTTGGTTGCTCCATGTAAAACACTGGTACTCAGCTGAATCCAGTTAGAATGGAAGCTGTCCCGGACTTGGTTGGGAAAAGACTAGGCAGATTGATTAAAATTGTCACACAAAAGGTCACTGACCTTGCCTTGTATGATGAAAATAATTAAGAATGTTAAGTTACATAAATAAAAAAACAGAATACTCCCCTCAACCATGATGAAATCTATCAATGGACAGATCAAGTTGTTCGTTTAGCTGCTTCGGTCATTCTGTGCTGTATAAAGTTTTGGCCACAATGGTGTAGGACAGCATCCATGCCACTAGTTAGTAGCTTCTTCTGTCGTTTCAATAGAGTTCAGATCGTTCACGTAAAAATATTCCAGTTATTTTCGCCTATGTCTGGGCATCGCTTACTCTTGGAAATTATCATAGGAAAATCTTTTGCCATACCCTCGGCGCTGGCGATGTTGTACGAAATTCTTCGGATGGCTTTCATAGCATGGGCAGAAGGCGATAGTGGGAGCTGATCCCACTTCTGATGTCACGTCGAAGTACCTATGAATCGTAGGATCGCCATCTTTAACCTTAATGTCTAGAGGCAATTCCTTTATTCTTGACTGGAGCGGGTTACTTCAATAACACACAACACTGGATTGAAACTCAAGAGTGTTTATTTGATTTAGTTACAGGCACTTTGAGTTTTCAAATGAACTTGAAGCTAAAACCACATCGTGTGGCTTGCTAGATCGCAAAGCCCTTGTCGATCGCTGGAGGAGATCTAGCAAGAAACTCCAGGATACTCTTTTAAATGTTTTTATAGATTACACAATCACTTTATGACAATTAATTAGGTTTTCAAACATCTATTCGATTACATTTATTAATCAGTTCTTATTTTTCACACATAGTCCGCGCGATGCGCGTTCTTAGTGGGCGGAACTTCCATATTGTTTTTGTTTAGTCACTAATTACTTGGATAGTTGAGTAAAGTTAGCAAACAATACTAAAATGCTGATCAGTTAATTATTTTAACATTAAACAACCTCAATACTCACAAATATAAAGTGGTTTGTAGTTTATTATTGAAATAGTCATCTAATAACAAAACTATTCAAGTTTCCGGTGATCTAACAATCTTACTAATTAGAAAGTTTCTCATTATTACATAGCTGTATAAAATAGTCTTATGACTTCTTAGTATTTAATCATTTACTCAAATTTGTTTAGTTCTCGTATTAAATTATTAAATCTGGTTATTGGTCATAGAAATTATAACATCCGCCATTGTTTGACAACTTTATCTGAATAACATAATCAAACACATTTACTTAGTCAAATGTGCAATAGTTAAAATGAGAACAAATCCAAAAGTCCTACAATAAGTGTTCCTGTTTAATTTAAACATCTCGTATTAATTAAACATTGAAATTAGCATACGAATTATGAATCAATACTGATTCCACAGTGAGCCAATAGATGGCGCTGAACTCAAAACCCAACTTAAATAGACATAGACACTTAAAACGATTAATTAGGATAATAAATTAGCAAATTCACGCCTACGCGGCGACATATATAATAGTATAGCTTAGTTTTAACTTCACGGCCAATATTAAGCTGTTCTGGAAACATATAAGATTGGCTCGCGGAGTGACGAAAACATCGAGCATGAATGGAATAAGAGCAGAAGATGGGTGCTTACTGAGTGAAGAATGTAAGGTCTTGGAACGCTGGAAGGGATATTTTGAAAGTTTATTTAGTTATCAGGATAGTGTGCAAGGAATGGGTAACTGGGCAGAGGCCAGTTGTCAAGACCCAAACTCGGATGAAGAGCAAAAGAATGAAATAGGAATGGATGAGATTATAAAAGCATTGAGTGGGATGAAGATTGGTAAAGCTGCAGGGTATGACCGAGTATCTGTTGAAATGCTGAAGGGCGGTGACGGGGTGGTAGCAAGCCTGTTGTGCCGGATCTTTAATATGTGTTGGAGATATTGCCGCGTGCCGGATGACTGGGGCAAGGCTGTAATCGTACCACTATATAAGGGAAAAGGCTCGCAGCAGGAGTGTAAAAACTACCGCGGCATTAGTCTTTTGAGTGTTGTCGGCAAATTATATGCGAAAGTTTTAATAAATAGAGTGGTAAAAGTGACGAATGAACAATTATGGGACGTGAAAGCAGGATTTAGAGAGGGAATGGGCTGTATGGATCAGATCTTCTCCTTGAGAAGCATAGCTGAAAAACATCTGGCAAAGCACAAAAAAGTCTACTGCGCTTTCGTGGACTTGGACACACACACTTGGATGAGAGTGTGTGGAGGGATGAACTGTGGTCGACGCTATCCGGGTACGGTGTGGACTGGCGCTTGGTACGGGCACTGAAATCTCCATATAGGGATTCCAGTGCTTGTGTTAGGATTAATGGAGCGTATACGAACTAGTTTACCATCTCAAGGGGTGTTAGACAGGGCTGTATTGCGTCACCGTGGCTGTTCAACTTGTACATGGATAGTTGTCTGATAGGTTTGAAAGAGCATGAATGCGGATTGAGGATGAATGAGTTGCCTGTCAAATGCCTTCTCTATGCAGATGATCAAGTTCTACTTGCATCGTCAGCAGAACAGTTGCAAGACATGGTGACTGTGATGAATCTCTCTCTGAACATCTTTCTCTCTCTCTCTGAACATCTGACTCTGAAAATCATTTGCCATGCCCTCGGCGCTGGCGATGTTGTACGAAATTCTTCGGATGGCTTTCATAGCATGGGCAGAAGGCGATAGTGGGAGCTGAGCCCAATTCTGATGTCACGTCGAAGTACCTATGAATCATTGGACCGCCATCATTACCCCCACTGCCTAGAGGCAATTCCTTTATTCTTGATAGGAACGGGTGAACTTCAATAACACACAACACTGGATTGAAACTCAAGAGTGTTTATTTGACTTAGTTACAGGCACTTTGAGTTTTCAAATGAACTTGAAGTTAAAACCATATCGTGTGGCCCGCTAGATCGCAAAGCCCTTGTCGATCGCTGGAGGAGATCTAGCAAAAAACTCCAGGATACTCTTTTAAATGTTTTTATAGATTACACAATCACTTAATGACAATTAACGTTACATGTTTATTAGGTTTTCAAACATCTATTCAATTACATTTATTAATCAGTTCTTATTTTTCACACACAGTCCGCGCGATGCGCGTTCTAAGTGGGCGGGACTTCCATATTGTTTTTGTTTAGACACTAATTACTTGGATAGTTGAATAAAGCTAGCAAACAATACTTAAATGCTGCTCAGTTAATTATTTTGACATTAAACAACCCCAATATTCACAAATACAAAGTTGTTTGTAGATTATTATTGAAATAGTCATTTAATAACAAAACTACCCAAGTTTCCGGTGATGTGACAATCTTACTAATCAGAAGGTTTTTCATTATCACATAGCTGTGTAAAATAGTCTTATGACTTTTTAGTATTTAATCATTTACTCAAATTTGTTTAGTTCTCGTATTAAATTATTAAATCTGGTTATTGGTCATAGAAATTATAACATCCGCCATTGTTTGACAACTTTATCTGAATAACATAATCAAACACATTTACTTAGTCAAATGTGCAATAGTTAAAATGAGAACAAATCCAAAAGTCCCACTATAAGTGTTCCTGTTTTATTCAGACATCTCGTATTAATTAAACATTGAAATTAGCATAACAAATGCTCTTCATTCGAACAGATTAATAATTGATTCCACAATGAGCCAATAGATGGCGCTGAACTCAAAACCCAACTTAAATATACATTGACACTTAAAATGATTAATTAGGATAATAAATTAGCAAATTCATGCCTACGCGGCAACATATATAAAATGAATAAATGGAATAATAATAATATTTATTTACGAAAAATTACAGGTAAGGAAAACATTTGGATATGTTACAAATAATAGTTAGAAAATTATTATGACACAATATTGTATGTTGCAAAATCTGTACTTAATAGATTAACCCTGCCTCTTAAACTAGGATAACCTGTATCTTAAACCTTCAACTGTCCATTTCCAGACACAATAGAAATTACCATTGTTCTAATCCGATTCGGTCTGGTGGACAGATGACCGGATAAGAGACAGTGTTCGGCCATGAGATTCAATTAAAACATAATTTATACAAATACAACAAAAGTGAGCTGTGTCGATCTGGCTTAATAATTAGCATAATAATACTTATTTTCCTAATTTACAGTTCGTGTAGTAATGTATGTGAGTATAGGTTTATTTATTTATTTATGAATAAGAAGTTAAGTAAAGTCAAGTTTAAGTGTTGTTCAAAGGTATCACTGGTGGCCATTAGCTAACCTTGGCTGATTATTTTTGAGCAATACAGTAAAAATGCCGTACTTCATTCAAGAAAAATGATAATTCCAAATGAAATAATAAATTTTGAGTTAGTTGTGTTGATAATTGGATTGGTAGTGGTTAAACCAAGCACTAACACTAGGTAATTGAGACATACCTAGTACAAAGCCAGTACGTAATAAATTTCTTACTGACGGTAATAGTTTCAACATTTTGTTCAGTAAGGATGAGATATCCCTTGTGAAGGACTGCACAACTGTCATTTTAAGTGTCAGAGCGATTTAGTATTATAGCTGCTTTAACCAATACTGACCATTGGTCAATTACATGTATTCAGAACAGATCTTATGTCGCGGGATGATTTACAACGATCTCGATCGATCGATTTTCATCTTCAGATCTTAATTCACTTGTTTACTTTCAAAGTAACATTATGATAGTAGTAGATCCCGCGATCGCTATCTTTTTAAATCTTTAAATAGTAATAGAACGAATAAGTACGCTCACGATCGCACACAAAGGATGCCTCGAAGTAATGCTCCTAACGAGTTAAACGTAGAAAACAGTAAGGAAAGTTCATCCGACGAGCAGGAGAACACATACCGTGGCTATTTGGTCGTATTTTACGCACTTATCTGTAGTCGTATCTGCAATTCACTTGTGAGTTGTTCAGGGGGCGATGGGCAGCTGGTGGTGTAGCGGGGACACGGGTATCAAAGGAGACAATCGTTGTATTGGTTTTGTAATAACCTAGAAGTCGTAGGAATAGAATCAAGAATCATCCTAGAATCACAATATCACCAAAGCTACGAAAACTCGGCTCATACGGGCACTTGTGTTCCCCATATTTCTATAGGCAGCCGAGACCTGACGCTGAAAGAAACTGAGATGAAGTGAATAGACGCTCTGGAAATGTGGTGCTGGAGAAAATGCTTGGTATGTCGTGGACTGAGTTTCGCACTAACATATCCATCCTTCAAGAACTCTGTATCAGGCAGTGACTATCGGCTATAGTCCAAGCTCGAGTACTTCAGTTCTTTTGACACGTTTCCCGACGAGGCAACGACTCTATCGAGCGTCTTGTAGCTCAGGGTAGAGTGGAAGGACCGAGAGCGCGCCTGCCGCCCATGCGATAGACCGACCAGATTAAGTCTGCGGTGGGTGGCCCATTGCATAAGTTCACACGAATAACAGCCGATAGAGATGGTTGAAGTCGCATCGTTAGGCAAATTATGGCAACCCGATGTCTCACTGCTACATGATGACCACGACCGCTCTGCCAAGAGTGTACCTACGAAGAAGAAGAAGTCGTAGAATCTATGTGAAGTGATGTGTGTTGGTCGTACCACTTGAGGTAATAACAATATGGGTGGCATGAGTGTCACTAGCTGCTGCAGCAGTCGTGCCATGAGCGTTGTAATTATGATCTAAGCTGATACGGTTTCTGATCAATAACTGCTAAGGCTTAGAGGAACCTTTCGATATCGGTGATCGTTATACACTGAAAGCTTTAAATAGATGCGCTTAGAACTAAGAAGTATACACACTAACGGTTTAGAAAGATGATGGTGGGTCACGTAATCATGTTGCAGTTAATGTTGATTTCGATAATGATGATTGATGAGCAAACTGTAGAAGTTTGAGAAATTCAGTCTATCGGCCGTAGTGTATGTTCAACCGTACCAGTGGTTAAGCGTAGTCGTAGCCGTAAATCGGTATATCTTGAGGCAACACAAGTAGTCCGTAGGTGAGCGATATTGCTTTTAGTCCTGTCCGAGGTCTGGTCTAGATAGACCGTTGTGTGAGAGCAAAGCGATTGCTAAAATAATAAATCAAAGAGCACACAATTGCAGTAGAGTATACCTACTGGTCATTTAACTGACAAGCAGTAGAATATAGGTACTGGTCATTAAATTGACGTACAGTAGAATATACCTACTGGTCATTCAATTGACAGGCAGTAGAATATACCTACTGGTCATTTAATTGACAAGCAGTGGAATATACCTACTGGTCATAAAATTGACAGGCAGTAGAATATAGCTACTGGTCATTAAATTGACAGTCATCAGAGCATGACAGTAAAAGCAGTAGATTATACCTACTGGTCATTAAATTGACAGTCATCAGAGAATGACAGTAATAGTAGTAGATAATACCTACTGGTTATTAATATTGACAGTCATCAGAGAATGACAGTAATAGCAGTAAAATATACCTACTGGCTTCAGAAAAGGAGCTAGCTGATCTGTTTCACAAAGAAGAATATGAAAGTGGACTGGTTGGATTAATAAGTCGAAGACAAAAGTCATGATCACGGACATATCCGGTCAACTCTCTAGAACGAAAGAACTTGCGGACCTAGAATTTGTCAGCGAGTTTATAACCGAAAGAGAGATCAGGAGAAGGACTCAAATGGCCAAAGCGGCGAAAGTAAGCTGACACATATTTGGCAGGACAGAAAGGTCAACAATGTCACCAAGATGAGACTAGTCTGGACACAGGTTTCTCGATATCCCTTTTCGGATCGGAGTCGTGGACGATTCGGGCAATAGAACGGAAAAAGATAGAAGCTTTTGAGATGTCGTGGTGGCGAAGAATGCTCCGCATACCATGGACCGCCAAGAGAACGAACCAATCTATCCTTGATCAACTAGGCATAAAAGACAGACTCACCACGCACTGCTACCTACTACACCAGCGCTGCTGTGGTATGCTGCTAGCCACTTTGGTCACATTTGCCCGTCGAGAACCAGACAATCTAGAGAAGTTGGTGGGAAGGTGCATGGAAAAAGAATTGTGCGGGGTTTCATCTTTCATCAAGAGAATTCGCGACAAACATATTACAACACATGCGGGTTTTCTAACGTCATCAGAAAAAAAAAATGCATACAATTTAATTATTAAAGAAATGCAATCACTGGAGTTCAACTAAGAATTACACAATATTAAAAGTAAACAACACGTGAGCTCAAAAAGCAAGACTTGCTTTTTCAACTCTTTTCTAGATGAAAACGGCATATTAAGAGATGGTGGACGTCTAGAACACGCCAGAATACGCACATCGGCGAAGCATCCCATCATCCTACCAACCACAGTCAACTTAGTTACTGCTCTTGTTATTAACCAGGCTCACATAAGAACAGCACGATATGGTGGAAGTACGTGTACCGGAGGGCGAGCCAGCCCTGGACAAGGACGTGCGACCCGACCTCGAAGGGCCGGGAACTACTGAGTGCACGAGTGCAACTGTGCCAGTGATCAGTGAAAATAGTAAAGGTTTCGATCAAGGGACCTGCAAGTGAAAATGTACTTTCTACCTAAATATGAACTTGAATAAGATCAGACTAGTGTTATACTTAGACTAGTTATTGACATCACCTTGTATCGATCATCTTTCAACGAAAATTGTATCATTTATCCTAAGTCATCAATTTTATTGTATATAGACATACCTACTAGGTTTCACCTAGGTTTAACATATTCCCTCGTCTTCTCCTTCAGAGATGGCAGAATGTACGGTGAACCCGCACATTTCGTAATATTAAGTAGGTTAAGCTACATCAGCGTTTTCATACGCACTATTATTTTAGTCGACTTGCTTAGTATAATAAATCAGTGATTCTACCACACTCAACACGGGCGGTTTATTTCATTATCCCCGGGTTTTCATCATCTCAAGTGTACAGAACTTTCATCGTGCACTTGAACGAAATGTACAGACCTTCATCGTACATTTTTACAAATATGCGAAATTGATTAGATAAATTTAAAAATGCCTGCTTCACTTTCAGAACTGTATGACAGATGTCACTCAGTCCGCAATTATTATTTTTTTGCTTCATGTCATCAACTTTTCTGGTTTCATTCACTGGTTCATTCTTTTACTTTTAAATTCAACTGGGTTGCCATAGTTTACGCGTAAATCCAAGAGTAAGAAATGAATAGTTAGTCCGAGGTTATTCCATGTTTATTAATAACATTGTGTAACGTGTTACTATAGTTATCAACATAAATATTATCTCACAGGATAATAATCAACATAAGTGGGTACCTATATCTAAGTAAGTATTATTTTGCGTTGGCACAGTAACCCTCGACCACGTTCTAATAAATTTTATGAAGGTGTTGTTGAGTTTTTTTATTTCTATTACTACGTTCACACGCTTCAATTGCTAAACCTAAGTTAATGCTTAGTTACTCCGGGATTAGCTAGTATAAGAGTAACTTTGGAGTATTCTGTTAAAAGGCCTTTTTAGGGTTCCGTAGCCAAATGGCAAAAAACGGAACCCTTATAGATTCGTCATGTCTGTCTGTCTTTTTTTTTTTTTTTTTTTATTTATTTATCTATAGGCTCGCGTTTGACCACTATCTCGCCTGATGGTAAGTCTGTCAGTCTGTCTGTCTGTCTGTCTGTCTGTCTGTCTGTCCGTCCGTATGTCACAGCCACTTTATTCTGAAACTATAAGAACTATGCTGTTGAAACTTGGTAAGTAGATGTATTCTGTGAACCGCATTAAGATTTTCACACAAAAATAAAAATAAAACAATAAATTTGGGGGTTCCCATACTTGAAACATAAACTATTTTTTTTATTTTCATCAATCCCATACGTGTGGGGTATCTATGGATAGGTCTTCAAAAATGATATTGAGGTTTCTAATATCATTTTTTTCTAAACTGAATAGTTTGCGCGAGAGACTCTGCCAAAGTGGTAAAATGTGTGTCCCCCCCCCCTGTAACTTCTAAAATAAGAGAATGATAAAACTAAAAAAAATATATGATGTACATTACTATGTAAACTACCAGCGAAAATTGGTTTGAACGAGATCTAGTAAGTAGTTTTTTTTTAATACGTCATAAATCGTAAACCGCAATTTACGAAGTACGGACCCCTTCGTGCGCGAGTCCGACTCGCACTTGGCCGGTTTTTTTTTAGGGTTCCGTAGCCAAATGGCAAAAAACGGAACCCTTATAGATTCGTCATGTCTGTCTGTCTGTCTGTCTGTCTGTCTGTCTGTCCGTCCGTATGTCACAGCCACTTTTTTCCGAAACTATAAGAACTATGCTGTTGAAACTTAGTAAGTAGATGTATTCTGTGAACCGCATTAAGATTTTCATACAAAAATAAAAATAAAACAAAAAAATTTTGCGGGTTCCCATACTTGAAACTAAAACTAAAAATATTTTTTTTCATCAAACCCATACGTGTGGGGTATCTATGGATAGGTCTTCAAAAATGATATTGAGGTTTCTAATATAATTTTTTTCTAAACTGAATAGTTTGCGCGAGAGACTCTTCCAAAGTGGTAAAATGTGTGTCCCCCCCCCTGTAACTTCTAAAATAAGAGAATGATAAAACTAAAAAAAATATATGATGTACATTTCTATGTAATCTGCCAGCGAAAATTGGTTTGAACGAGATCTAATCAGTAGTTTTTTTTTAATACGTCATAAATCGTAAACCGCAATTTACCAAGTACGGAACCCTTCGTGCGCGAGTCCGACTCGCACTTGGCCGGTTTTATTAATAAGACGGACTAAGTATAAAATTAATTTTAGTATGTTTTCATATATTTTACGTAAGTACAGGTACGGTGTTAAGTTACCACTAATGAATAAATGCAATTAGGAATATTAATGGCACCTTTAACAAGGATGCGATAAGAACAATAAAATAATGAAAAACATGAATAATTATCACGTCTTTCCAAGCTAGCAAGCGTAAGTTATCAGGCAACGGGCAAATAGAGTTTATAAATTAATTTATCATGTCCCAGAAACATAAAAATATTTCCTGCAAAGTGTTAATCAATAATAGACTAGAGAAAGATGTACAGAAAATAGTGCAATCTTATAACATTGTCCTCAACGTTTTCCTGATTTCAAAATATAATATGCGAAATAATCATATTTATCCAAATGGAAAAAAATATCACATGATCGCGTTCTGCCTTACACTACTCATAAATATTTTCTACACTTATCGAATTTGCATCACAGAAGTTGAAGATAACATTAATTATTTAGAAAGAGGTTTATATTGTTTATTTTCTATTATCTATGGCTCTACTGTCGTGATCGGGGTCACGATGGTGTTCATTCTGGACTTAGTGCATAATAACAACAACGTCTTACTTATTTTAGAAATCCAAAATGTTCATAGAAGCTTCGATTTCAGTGAAGATATTCGGTATTATATTATTTGGAACTGGATCACTACTATGACTACTATCTTTGCGAACATAATTTTTAATGTTGTTTATTATGAAACTGCCAAAACTTATGACACCGGCGTCATACTTGATATTGTTAGTGACATTGTGTGGACCGCTATGGATATAAATTTTGTCATCGTTATCAGGATTATAGTTTTGTTGAAGATATATCTTGATAAGTGGATTAAAAATGTTTTGATTATGGATAATGTATACGACAATGATGAACAGTGTCTTAAACTGCTTATGATATACGAAAATATTTTGAAAGTTTACAATCTGTACAAGAAAATGTTCGAGGTGTTGGTAAGTTCGACTTCTTATTAAAGTTGTATTGTTGTCTGTTGTTGTTCTTATTATTGATCTGTTGTTGTTGTCTTATTCTTTATCGCTGTCAGCAAAAATACGAGTACGTATTGCAATATCTAAAATTAAAAGAACTAACGTTAAATAACCTACGTTCAAAATCCCTGAAATCTAAATACCTACTGTTTTTAAATACCTAACCAACTAACCTACAAATTACCTAAGTTTAAAATACTGAATGGACTCAATATCTTTTGTTTAAAATATCAACAGTTATTACACCTAAGTTTGATACACCAATATTTGAAATACCAAATGGTCTAAATACCTAAAATAATGCTTCACTTGCGAGCTATTTGTATGAAGGGGTACAAGACCTAAATATCGAAAGTACAGAGTATCGAATGCCCCAAATATCGAAGTACAGAATATCGGATGTCCTCTATGAATGAAATATCGATATTTATTTATTATGTATGTCACAGGGTCATTTGATAATGCAGATATTGCAAAAACCCACATAATAAGGAAATTATGAAAAAAATCTGTGAGCGACTTGGAAGTAGCGCTCACCGGCCGCTGCCGCGGCACTGTTCGCTTCGCTCACTCGGCTCACGCGCTGTTGGTCATAGTTCTAACCTATTTTAAGGCTAGCTTTTCCTGGCGAAGTAGGTATTTAACGCGCCACTGTTACAGCGAAGCGAGCGGCACGCTCGCGTGTGCGCAAAGCCAACAATTTGCCACAGCAAATGTGTGTAGAGAAGGCTTATTTTATTACTATTGTTTTTGAAAGTTAATAAAATACGAGAGTTACAATGCGTAGTAAATAAATAATAACTTATAGTGTATAACTTTAATTCAAAAAAAGTGGCCCAAGTCGTATTTTATTCAATAATTTGACTATCTATTTATTTATGTTTTGAAAACATAAACGGACGGATTTCATAGACACATTCATGCAAAAAAATAGTTCTACTGTTGTTAAATCAAAATATAACATAACACTGATCAAAATTGCCAAAATTTACGTCATGGGTGTCATTTTCATGGTTTTTGGGGTAGCTTTTTACAAATATTGTCCCCAGACAAAATAAAAATACAAGATTTTTTTTTAATTTTCTTCATGGGAAGAAAATGACTTCTTGGTTTTCGGGGTCGCTTAGTGCGAATTTGTGGTCAAAATAAAATTCCAAGATGGCGCTGACCGAAAATTTTGAAAACTTTCGTCATGAGTGTCATTTTCATTGTTTTTGGGGTCGCTAAATGCGAAATTGTGGTCAAAATAAAATTCCAAGATGGCACCGACCGACATTTTTGAAAATTTCGTCATGGGTGTCATTTTCATAGATATCGAGGTAAGTAATTGTGAATATATGTGGTCCAAATTTAAATATAAGATGGCGCCAACCGAAATTTCTGAAACTTTAGTCATGGGTGTAATTTTCAGGGTTTTTGGGGTCACTAAACGCGAATTTGTAGTCATAATTAAATTCCATGATGGCGCCGACCGACATTTTGAAACTTTCGTCATGGGTGTCATTTTCATAGTTTTCGGGGTGGATAATTGTGAATATGTGGTCAAAATTAAAATATAAGATAGCGCCCATGACGAAAGTTTCAGAAATTTCGGTCAACGCCATCTTATATTTTAATGTATACCCCATATTAGCATTTATTGACTCCAAAAACCATGAAAATTAAACCCATGATGAAAATTTCTGAAATTTTGGTTG
Source organism: Orthosia gothica (assembly GCA_949775005.1). Classification (NCBI taxonomy): domain Eukaryota; kingdom Metazoa; phylum Arthropoda; class Insecta; order Lepidoptera; family Noctuidae; genus Orthosia; species Orthosia gothica. The sequence continues at coordinate 33,072,948 of OX459035.1, forward strand.
GCGCACTCTTGTATTTTAATTTTCACTCCATATTAGCATTTAGCGACCCCAAAAACCACGAAAGTGACACCCATGACAAAAATATAAAAAATTTCAGTTGGCGCCATTTTGAATTTTTATTTTGACTAACATTCGCAATAAATATTTTTATTTTGACTAAAAACCCAAAAAAATAAAATAAAATACACCCATGACGAATATTTCGGTCTTCTTTGAAGTCTGTTGTAAAACTTTCCTAACCTACTGATTCTGTTACACTGTGGTCCCATAATAAATTGGTCTATAGATTAGCGAGAAGTCCAGCACGAGCAAAACTGGCATAGTTCCTGCCTCGTCAAGGCCTCGCGGGCGACTGAAGAGCCCTGCGTGCGGCAGCCGCTGTGTTATATATATATTTTTTAATTAAAACTATTAAATTATTTTATAAATTCTACCCTGGGAATAAAGTTGTTACAGGTTGTTATCTTTCTTTAGATATGTGTTTTAGATAGTGAATCTTTCATAATCTTCCAGAAAAATAAGAGAATGATCAAAAAAACATCGTTTTAGAATCTTTTTCAGTTTTTTTTTGTTTCGATATCATGTTTTGAATCTCAGAAATGAAGAGTACATGTAGTGAACTACAATATATATATTTTTTGCATTTAAACTATCACTATTTGTTTGTTTAATAATGAATCAAAAAGATGTAAAAGTGAGACTACCAGGGGGGTGACCACAAGCTCTTAGAGTAAGGTTATTTTGAGTGTGTGTGGGGACAGATGTATATGACGTGTATACATGTGTCACTTACTCGATCTCAAAATAACCTTACTCTAAGAGCTTGTGGTCACCCCCCTGCCCTTAACCTGTTTCACCCTGTCAAAATTAGAATCATATGACACATAAAATAGTTGCATTTTACAGTCTATGTGTGTGTAAATATTAATAATGAACAAATTTTCATATAACGAGCAATATTTTAATAGATTATTATTAATATATTGTAATAGTTAATAATTATTTCTCAAAAATGGCGGCTTTGCACTAATACATGTTTTTCATTTCAATATTTTTCGTTTCAACACACTTTGAACCTAACACATCTGTAGATATTCGTTACTTTATTACTTTCAGGTTAAAAGTCATTTGCATTAAACAGCGTTGTTTATTTTTATCTGAGACTAGCTGACCTCCGCGGATTCACTCCCGTCAAAATTATAGCCTATGTTACTCGGGAATAATGTAGCTTTCCATAGGTGAAAGATTTTTTTAAATCGGTCCAGTAGTTTCGGAGCCTATTCGGTACAAACAAACAAAAAAATCTTTCCTCTTTATAATATTGGTATGATATAGATAGTTACAAAGTTTAAACATTAGTTAAGTTTCAATTTACTGGGAATAGTTTGGCATAATACCATTTGGTTACTTAATAATTTTACATCGCACTAATAAACCTGACACTGTGTTTTGGTTTCAGGCTTTGTGTCATACATTGAATGCGTTTTTCCGCACTATTTCAATCATCAACTATATTATTTATTTATCAAAAGTATCTACAGAAGTGGAAGAAAATGTAAGTGCAAAATTAAGTAATTTTTTAATCCAATGATATTATTTGTACTGAAATTCGTTGATATTCTCTTTTCTTTTTCGTTCAACCGCAAGAGAAATCACATTTGTAGTGTCTTTGTTGCTTTTGGAAATGGACCTCCACAAACAAAGCCAACTATTTGTGCGCTTTTAACATCCAGTGGCTTCCATAGTAATTAACGGTACACTTTGATACCTAGCTTGGCAATTACTTTCATTCTTTCTATAAATCTATCTGCATAGCCATTCCCAATAACCAATAAAGTTGAAACCACCATCCTTTATAATTTGATGCAGCCGAATACCAATCATGGAGCTGCTAAAACACAATGATTAAAATGCTGCGTCGTTCATCATTATTTTTAATATATTATTTATGCAGAGTTCTACATTACTAAGTGTTTTATTTGAATAAAATTCAGCTTTATATTCTTTCTGACTTTTGGTAAACTAATATTTATTACATATTTCAGACTTTGATTCAGAGTTTTGTGCTCTTGTTATTGGTTATAAAGGATATCCTTTTAGTTATTGTACATAGTATAAACTGTGAGAAGTTCTATGTAACTGTCGAAGAAGTGGAGACGGCGTATATACGGCTTATGAGGAACACAAAATGTTCAAGTAAGAATTTAAAGATACCAATACCTTGTGCATTTATTGGTAGACGGAAATAAATAGCGATAATGACGAAAATATTGTACCTGAATATTTATAAACGCAAAATGTAGTTTATATTTTATTGCAGGGACTCAAAAACGACTATACAAGAATATGATGCAGTCGACTCGATCCTTCAACAAGATGACCGCGTGTGGCCTGTTTTATGTAGACGCTACGCTACCAATGTATTTGGTGGGAGTTATCAGTAATTACGTTATTATGCAGATGCAATTCTATTTTGTGTGAATACTGTAATTATGTTCCTTTTATGAAGAAGACCTGACTTATTTATTATTTTCGTTTCCATCTGGCCTCCAGTATCGAAATACAATTTCATAATGATATTAAATGCATCCTTGCATTATCCTGCTTATTAAGACGAAATGTGTTTATAATTATTTTTAACACAATTTCATTCTTCCTTTAAACTGTCTAATTACAATTATAATGCAAGATGAAGTAGTACTCATATAGATTTCTAGAAAAGCATACATACCTCAATGTCGCAAATAGAAAATTGTTATCAATCAATAAATCAATATCAGTTATAATCGACAAAAAAAATAAAGGCGATTTCTGAATTGAGTATTTGGAGTTGTGAATAAGCCTATTCAAAAAAATGCCAAAACTTGACAGTTTTTCAAACTACAGTAGA